>NC_069401.1:45915808-45948308 GCF_026875155.1 Cherax quadricarinatus | reverse complement strand
CTAAGGACCCATGGGGAGATGTTGTCCGGTCCCATCGCCTTTGAGGTGTCAAGGTCACTTAAGAGCTTCTTCACCTCCTCAGTTGTTCGTATGTCATCCAACACTTGTTGGTATATTCCTCTCTGATGTTCCCTTCTGTGCTGTCTTCCCACAGCCCTTCCTGTATCTACTGTAAAAACTTCCTTAAATCTCCTGTTCAGCTCCTCACATACCTCCCGATCATTTCTTGTGAGTTCTCCACCTTCTGTCCTTAATCTGGTCACCTGGTCTTTGACTGTTGTCTTCCTCCTGTGTGGCTATACAACAGTTTCGGGTCAGTCTTGATTCTCGATGCTATGTCATTTTCATACTGTCGCTGGGCCTCCCTCCTTACCTGTGCGTACTCATTCCTGGCTCTGCGACTGATCTCCCTATTGTGTGTATGTGTATGTGTGTGTGTGTGTATGTGTGTGTGTATGTGTGTGTATGTGTATGTGTGTGTGTATGTATATGTTGTGTGTGTATGTGTATGTGTGTGTGTATGTGTGTTGTGTGTATGTGTATGTGTGTGTGCGTGTATGTGTGTGTGTGTATGTGTGTGTGTATGTGTATGTGTGTGTATGTGTATGTGTGTGTATTTGTGTGTGTATGTGTATGTGTGTGTATGTGTATGTGTGTGTATGTGTATGTGTGTATGTGTGTATGTGTATGTGTGTGTATGTGTGTGTGTGTGTGTGTGTGTGTGTATGTGTGTGTATGTGTATGTGTGTATGTGTATGTATGTGTGTATGTATATGTGTATGTGTGTGTATGTGTATGTGTATGTGTGTGTGTATGTGTATGTGTGTGTGCATGTGTATGTATGTGTATGTGTGTGTGCGTGCGCACGCGCTTTTGTCTTATCTAAAAAAAATGGGGGGTTCATATATCACACTAGGCTATTTCACAATCAATTCCTTATTAATATACACTAATATACACTACTATAATATTTACCGTGTACACTTGTGTTTGTGTGTGTGTGTTTACTAGCTTGTCGTTCTTTGAAAAAGATGGGGGAGGGGGTCACGTTAACAAACTATTGTTATTGTTGTTGGTTCACCGGTACTCTCCCGGCCCGGATCTTTGTTGTTCTTGGTTCACCGGTACTCTCCCGGCCCGGATCTTTGTTGTTCTTGGTTCACCAGTACTCTCCCGGCCCGGATCTTTGTTGTTCTTGGTTCACCAGTACTCTCCCGGCCCGGATCTTTGTTGTTCTTGGTTCACCAGTACTCTCCCGGCCCGGATCTTTGTTGTTCTTGGTTCACCAGTACTCTCCCGGCCCGGATCTTTGTTGTTCTTGGTTCACCATACTCTCCCGGCCCGGATCTTTGTTGTTCTTGGTTCACCAGTACTCTCCCGGCCCGGAGCTTTGTTGTTCTTGGTTCACCATACTCTCCCGGCCCGGAGCTTTGTTGTTCTTGGTTCACCAGTACTCTCCCGGCCCGGATATCAATTCCTTATTAATATATACTAATATTTATTATAATAATAATTACTGGTGAACACGTTTGTTTGTATGTGTGTACTTGTTTCCTAGCTTGTCGCTGTCAGGGGGGTGGGTCACTAGGCTACACAACTCTTCTGAAGATATTTAGATAATTTACTAAACATTATCAGGGTTACCCCTATCTATCTCCTGGTACTGAAAATTAGGGAGAGTGATGGTATAACATACAACCAGCAGGGCCAGACACTGAGACTTGAGACACTAACCAAAACTAACAAGACATAGGGAAGTGATGTCTGCACAGTGGAGGTTCCTGCTGGTGGCTGCTATCAACTCCTTCACTTAGTAACTCCTTCAGGAACTTTATCATGCATTCAAGTTTTTATTTTATTTTTATTTTAAGACTTGGTATTCGCTATTTTTTCTTTAGTACAGTATTATGGTCATAACAAATCTGATGATTTTAACTACATTCACAACACCAACAGCTGGGGATTGACTAATTTTTTCTTACTTTCAGTATTTACTTAATCACTCGTTTATGACCTTATCACTACACTGCTGCTATAACCCACCAATATATGTATTTATTAATATTTCAGATCACATCATTAACCCAATTAACTGTTTGGATATTTTGTGTCAACACTGCGGCCAGCAGCCTCACCAGCTGACTGCTACCCTCCCTCACTCACCATTCATTCAAATTTAAATTGTAAAATTCTTGATCTTATCACATTATTCGCACTCTTGAAAGTTGTTACACTCTTGTAGGTATGTTCACTGATTCACTCACTTACGATGACCGCTAATAATATCTTAGGACAGCCACTAAAACGCTAAATCCTGGGAGCACTATTCAGCGATACTGCTTCACGTGTGTGTGTGTGTGTGTGTGTGTACTCACCTAATTGTACTCACCTAATTGTGGTTGCAGGGGTCGAGACTCAGCTCCTGGCCCCGCCTCTTCACTGATTGCTACTAGGTCCTCTCTCTCTCTCTGCTTCCTGAGCTTTATCATACCTCTTCTTAAAACTATGTATGGTTCCTGCCTCCACTACTTCACTTGCTAGGCTATTCCACTTCCTGACTGCTCTATGACTGAAGAAATACTTCCTAACGTCCCTATGGCTCGTCTGAGTCTTCAGCTTCCAGTTGTGACCCCTTGTTCCTGTGTCCCCTCTCTGGAATATCCTATCTCTGTCCACCTTATGTATTCCCCGCAGTATCTTGTATGTCGTTATCATGTCTCCCCTGACCTTTCTGTCCTCCAGTGTCGTCAGTCCGATTTCCCTCAACCTTTCCTCGTACGACATTTCCCTGAGCTCTGGGACTAGCGTTGTTGCAAACCTTTGTGCTTTCTCTAACTTCTTGACGTGCTTTACCAGGTGTGGGTTCCAGACTGGTGCTGCATACTCCAGTATGGGCCTAACATACACAGTGTACAGTGTCTTGAACGATTCCTTATTTAGGTATCGGAATGCTATTCTCAGGTTTGCCAGGCGCCCGTATGCTGCAGCAGTTATTTGGTTGATGTGTGCCTCCGGTGACGTGCTCGGTGTTATGGTCACCCCAAGGTCTTTCTCCCTGAGTGAGGTCTGTAGTCTTTGTCCACCTAGCCTATACTCTGTCTGCGGTCTTCTTTGCCCCTCCTCAATCTTCATGACTTTGCATTTGGCAGGATTGAATTCGAGAAGCCAGTTTCTGGACCACATGTCCAGCCTGTCCAGGTCTCTTTGCAGTCCTGCCTCATCCTCATCCGATTTAATTCTTCTCATCAACTTCACATCATCTGCGAACAGGGACACTTCAGAGTCTATTCCTTCCATCACGTCGTTCGCATATATCAAAAATAGCACTGGCCCTATAACTGACCCCTGTGGGACCCCGCTCGTCACAGGCGCCCACCGTGATACCTCCTCACGTACCATGACTCGTTGCTGCCTCCCTGTCAGGTATTCCCTAATCCACTGCAGTGCCCTCCCTGTTAAATGCGCCTGATCCTCCAGCTTCTGCACTAATCTCTTGTGGGGAACTGTGTCAAAGGCCTTCCTGCAGTCTAGGAAAACGCAATCAACCCACCGCTCTCTCTCGTGTCTTACTTCTGTTACCTTGTCATAAAACTCCAGGAGGTTTGTGATACAAGATTTGCCTTCCATGAACCCATGCTGGTTTTCATTTATAATCTTGTTCCATTCCAGGTGTTCGACCACTCTCCTCCTGATAATCTTCTCCACGACTTTGCACACAATACATGTCAGAGACACAGGTCTGTAGTTTAGCGCCTCATTTCTGTTTCCTTTCTTAAATATGGGGACTACATTTGCTGTCTTCCATTTCTCAGGTAGTTGCCCAGTTTCAAGGGATGTGTTGAAGATTGTGGTTAGAGGCACGCACAGCATCTCTGCTCCTTCTCTAAGGACCCATGGGGAGATGTTGTCCGGTCCCATCGCCTTTGAGGTATCAAGGTCACTTAGCAGCTTCTTCACCTCCTCCTCGGTTGTTCGTATGTCATCCAACACTTGTTGGTATATTCCCTCTTAATGTTCCCTTCTGTACTGACTTCCCACAGCCCCTTCCTGTCTCTACTGTAAAAAACTTCCTTAAAATCTCCTGTTTAGCTCCTCACATACCTCCTGGTCATTTCTTGTGAGTTCTCCCCCTTCTGTCCTTAATCTGATCACCTGGTCTTTGACTGTTGTCTTCCTCCTGATGTGGCTATACAACAGTTTCGGGTCAGTCTTGATTTTCGATGCTATGTCATTTTCATACTGTCGCTGGGCATCCCCCCTTACCTGTGTGTACTCGTTCCTGGCTCTGCGACTGATCTCCCTATTTTCGTATGTTCTCTGCCTTCTGTACTTTTTCCATTCTCTATTGCACTTTGTTTTTGCCTCCTTACACCGTCGGGTAAACCAGGGGCTCGTTCTGGTCTTCCCGTTGTTTCTGTTGCCCTTGGGAATAAACCTTTCCACTGCCTCCTTGCATTTTGTTGTTACATATTCCATCATTTCATTTACTGGCTTTCCTGCCAGTTCTCTGTCCCATGGGACCTCCTGCAGTAAGTTCCTCAACCCTGTGTAGTCCCCTCTTTTATAGTCAGGCTTTTCCCATTCAACTCCTGTTACTCTCTCCACTTGCAGCTCTACTATATATTCAAAGCACAGAACCACGTGGTCGCTAGCTCCTAGGGGACTCTCATACATGATGTCCTCAATGTCTGAACTGCCCAGGGTGAACACAAGGTCCAATCTTGCTGGTTCATCCTCCCCTCTCACTCTGGTAGTGTCCTTAACATGTTGGTGCATGAGGTTTTCCAGCACCACGTCCATCATCTTGGCTCTCCATGTTTCGGGACCCCATGTGGCTCCAGGTTTTCCCAGTCAATCTCCCTGTGGTTGAAATCCCCCATAACCAGCAACTTTGCTCTGCTGGAGTGAGCTCTTCTTGCCACCTCAGCAAGTGTGTCCACCATTGCTCTGTTGCTCTCTTCATATTCCTCTCTTGGCCTCCTGCAGTTCTGTGGTGGATTATACATCACTGCAATGACCACCTTGTGTTCCCCAGACTGAACTGTACCTACTATGTAGTCTCTTTCTCCCATCTCATCTATGCCTTCCATTTTCTCGAATTTCCATCTGTTTTTTACTAGCAGAGCAACCCCACCTCCCCCTCTGCCCCTTCTATCTTTCCTCATGATCTGGTATCCTGGTGGGAAGATTGCATCTGTTATTGTCCCCGTGAGTTTTGTCTCTGTAACTGCTATGATGTCTGGGGACTTCTCATTGATTCTTTCTTGCCATTCCTCATGTTTATTCGTTAATCCATCTGCATTTGTGTACCAAACCTTCAACTTCTGGTGTGTGTGTGTGTGTGTGTGTGTGTACTCACCTAGTTGTACTCACCTAGTTGAGGTTGCGGGGGTCGAGTCCGAGCTCCTGGCCCCGCCTCTTCACTGATCGCTACTAGGTCACTCTCCCCGAGCCGTGAGCTTTATCATACCTCTGCTTAAAGCTATGTATGGATCCTGCCTCCACTACATCGCTTCCCAAACTATCCACTTACTGACTACTCTGTGGCTGAAGAAATACTTCCTAACATCACTGTGATTCATCTGTGTCTTCAGCTTCCAACGTGTCCCCTTGTTACTGTGTCCAATCTCTGGAACATCCTGTCTTTGTCCACCTTGTCAATTCCCCTCAGTATTTTGTATGTCGTTACCATGTCCCCCCTATCTCTCCTGTCCTCCAGTGTCGTCAGGTTGATTTCCCTTAACCTCTCCTCGTAGGACATACCTCTTAGCTCTGGGACTAGTCTTGTTGCAAACCTTTGCACTTTCTCTAGTTTCTTTACGTGCTTGGCTAGGTGTGGGTTCCAAACTGGTGCGCATACTCCAATATGGGCCTAACGTATACGGTGTACAGGGTCCTGAACGATTCCTTATTAAGATGTCGGAATGCTGTTCTGAGGTTTGCTAGGCGCCCATATGCTGCAGCAGTTATTTGGTTGATGTGCGCTTCAGGAGATGTGCCTGGTGTTATACTCACCCCAAGATCTTTTTCCTTGAGTGAGGTTTGTAGTCTCTGACCCCCTAGACTGTACTCCGTCTGCGGCCTTCTTTGCCCTTCCCCAATCTTCATGACTTTGCACTTGGTGGGATTGAACTCCAGGAGCCAATTGCTGGACCAGGTCTGCAGCCTGTCCAGATCCCTTTGTAGTTCTGCCTGGTCTTCGATCGAGTGTATTCTTCTCATCAACTTCACGTCATCTGCAAACAGGGACACCTCAGAGTCTATTCCTTCCGTCATGTCGTTCACAAATACCAGAAACAGCACTGGTCCTAGGACTGACCCCTGCGGGACCCCGCTGGTCACAGGTGCCCACTCTGACACCTCGCCACGTACCATGACTCGCTGCTGTCTTCCTGACAAGTATTCCCTGATCCATTGTAGTGCCTTCCCTGTTATCCCTGCTTGGTCCTCTAGTTTTTGCACCAATCTCTTGTGTGGAACTGTGTCAAACGCCTTCTTGCAGTCCAAGAAAATGCAATCCACCCACCCCTCTCTCTCTTGTCTTACTGCTGTCACCATGTGTGTGTGTGTGTGTGTGTGTGCTTGTTTGTGTGTGTGTATATGTGTACATATGTGTGTGTATATGAGTGAGTATTTGAGTGTATAATCACCTATTTATTATTGCAGGGGTCGAGTCTCTGCCCCTGGTCCTGTCTTTTAATTTTCCACTTACCGAATTTACTTCCACCTGTGTGATGAATGGTTTGAAAAACCGACAAGTTGAAGATTGAGACATTTATGCAGCATATGGGAATCTTTATTCAGGAAACGTTTCGCCACACAGTGGCTTCATCAGTCCAATACAAAGAGGAAGGCGTAAGGAGAGGAGGAGTATGAGGTAATCAGTCCCTCAGCCTGGAGTCGATGTGTTCAGTCCATCAATCTTGTAGATTGATGGACTGAACACAGTGTTCCCACATTATTATTGTTATTGTTTTGCTTGGTCAAAACCATTTTAGCGAGAATGTTAGATGCTAATAATTGTATAAAAAAACACGTGAGCAAACACTGGGACATATATATTAGGAAACATTTCAGTCCTGGGACCGAAACTTTTTCCTATTAAAATACTAAATCTCCCTTAGTTTTGTGTGATGGTGTTAGAAATCGTAATTATTGTTAATAAATCATTCCCTTTAATCAAAAGTTCTGCTCCTTACTATCGCATGATGTGGCCTTATGTGTTACCATGTTGGACATATACTTTGTTCATATTGTCACCATTCTAGGCATTTCTGTTTCCTAACACGTTGCTCCATGATTGTACTATGAATTCCTTATCGCATTCTCCCGTAAGGGATCATACACACTCCAGTTCTGCAGTACTGGCTGGTTCCAGTTTAACTGGGTCCTTGGTGATGGTCGTGGAACTGGTTTTTACTTTATAGAATTTGACTGCCTGTGAGAGATGGAGAAATATTGCTAGCCATATTATTGAAGGGAAGTACTCTGTACCTGGGGAAAGTTCTCTCACTGATATAGCGAAAAGGGATGATGATCTTTGAGAGCTACGGAATACTCGTTGCTCTTTCTATGCTCTCAAAGACCGCACCAGAAACAATAATATTCTCATAATCACAGCCGACAAAGGGGGCAGAGTAACTGTCAACACGACGGACTACAATAACAAAGATACACGACCTAGAGGACACCAATATTTATGAATCCAGGGGCATTAGTATCTGGAAACGACCAAGTCATTTTTAAGCCATATCCGGCAGATACTCCGAAAACCTGAACAGGACAAAAGCTAATTACATCTACTACCCAACTGTTCTAGACTAACCAGACTTTATGTGTTACATAAAACTACTGAGCTCAACATCTTTCTTAGATTCATCACATCAGGTATTGGCGGTAACCTACACAAAGTAGCAGAGATCCACGCTAAACACTTGGCTAAACTTCTGGATACTTTCGAGCACTCACGGGACCTTATTAGTCGCGTTAGACACCATCGTTAAGAATAACGCCTAGTCAGTTTTGATGCCACAAGCCTATTTATGAACGTATCAAGCACATAAGCTATTTCTTGCAGCAACACGGTCAGCGACACGAGGACCTCCTAAATATTGAACTAAGATTTTGTCAACTTGGTGGAGTTGTGCGTGAATAGCAACTGCTTCAGTTACGGGTATTAAAAATACAAAATTCGCTGGCAGCATCACTGAAACACATTCTCCAGATCAGGATTAAGGACATTCTTACGGCCAAGGACACCTTCATTACCTTCTGTATCAGCGATGATGAGGCAGATAAGATCGTTACCTGTACAGTCATGAATACTTGAGGGCCCCGGATTTCAAGTCATACCATCACTGGTACTCAAAGCTAAAAAAAAAAAAATCTGTTTTCTTCATATTCATCACCAAACAGTCAACCAGAGACCTTAAGCCAATCATCAGAGATCAGAATCAATGAGCCTCTGTTGATTATATCACTAAGATTACCAACGCCTCTTCTGTTCTTAAATTCACCTTCGCAGACGTCTCCATAGCTTCTCAAACCTGAACAACGGCCTGACAGTCTTACTATAACATAAACACAAAGAACATTAAACCTGAGCGCTACCACAATATAATTCCTTGATAGAGCTGCTATTCTTACATCTCGCTAAGGGGTGCGCTCTAAAAGACAAGAAGTTCTGTTCGATGTGTGAGAGTGAAGGACACGGCTTCAAGAGTTGCCCGACTGTACACTTCCAACATACAAGAGTGACCACCGTGTTCTTGCAGCCAGTGTTCTGTGAGGAAGGAGATCTTTGCCAAGAAAAACCTGGGAAATAGAAGAAGCTGAACTCTACTAAATCTCCCACCCGTGGCTCCATCACTGAGCCTCAAGCAGACACCACTAAAATACTTCGAGCCTCTCAACAGCCAACCATAAGCAACACCTTCCCTTCTATTCTTGACGGCACACCATCATAAGTTCTGTACTGTATGGTATATGCCCACTTGGCAAACACTGTAAACCCTGACTACTTTAACACTGCAGTTAAACGAATTTTCTGGCTCGACATGTCCAAATTCAAGTTCTCCGACTTTCCTACTCTACTCATGTTCATCCTTAACATTGTAAACTTCACTGCACCAGCCAACCTGTCATCTCAAGCTCCTCAATCAACTACTGTTCCTGAGTCTACTCCACGAGCGGACAAGTCTCCTGCTACTTACACCACCACACCTGTGCAGCCAACCACGGCCTCTCAAGTCTTTCAGACCACTCCTACTCAACTAGCCATTCAATCACCAGCCCCGCGTTCAACTGCACCTGTCTATAAAACCACCGCCTACCAAGTCTACCAGGTCGTCCCTCCATCACAACCAGCCACCACCTCTAAGACTACAGAAACCCAAGCTGCAGGATCTTCTGATGATGAAGTTGTAGCTATTTACGTTCCAGATCTTGAGTGGGAAAACCATGTTTTTTATACCACTCCTATCAACCGAAGTGACATGCTTTGCAAAGAACTAAACACACAACTGGAAGATAGTTCCGTTAAATACGCTTCTGGTCCATTGTACCTCTTTTCACTGAATCAAGTGCAAGAATTTGTGAAGATACACATCACCGACAGCAACATCAGTCGAAATGTTCTATTTTTCCAGATCCTCATTCAAGAAAGTTAAGAACGGGTCATCCACTTGCGAATCTACCATGGACACTCCATTCAACTCCACCTTGAGTGCTGCCCTCTCCTGAGCCCTGCCTACCTGCTTGCTTGCCTGCTTGCCTGCCTGCCTGCCTGCCTGCCTGCCTGCCTGCCTGCTTGCCTGCCTGCCTGCCTGCCTGCCTGCCTGCCTGCCTGCCAGCTTGCCTGTCTGTCTGCCTGCCTGCCTGCCTGCCTGCCTGCCTGCCTGCCTGCCTGCCTGCCTGCCTGCCTGCCTGCCTGCCTGCCTGCCTGCCTGCCGCATCCGACTTACCAAGAACGTCGCTGGACGACTGCCTGTTCCTGCTACCCCTCTGCATCACCATGATTGCTCCACTGCTGGGTCTAGACCTGTTTTTTTTTCTCTCCGACAGAAGACACTCCTTTCCAGCACTATTCATCATCTGTTTCCAATTCAAGGCTCACCTTCCATATGGTCTTCCCTGGACTCTGGTCCCTCTTTCGTTCTTTCACTCGGCTGGTATGAAAAATAGAAAATGGGATGAAAAAAAAACTTATGTTCACATTCTCTTTCATGCAAAATTAAGGAGGACTGAAACTGAAAGAAAAAGGAATGAGTCTCGCTCTCCCACTAATCAAAACTAATTTTTTTTCGATTGTGAAACGAAGTTTGTATTTAACACAGCACCAATATGTGTCTATAATACTATAGAACACTAGTATGTGTCTCTAACACTATACAACGCCAGTATGCATCTGTAACACTATAGAACGCCAGTCTGTAACACTGTTAAAAACCAGTATGTAATACTACTGAACACCAGTATGTGTTTGTAACAATAGAACACCAGAATGTATCCATAACATTATTAAGCATCCGTTGTTACATGTAACATTATACATTCCTCGCTTGTGTATAAAAAAAATGTAAATAAAGCAAATTGGAAACAAGTTTTGAGTACATGTGTGATCACAGTCCTGTTAACTCAACCAAAGACTTTCCTGCTACACTTCTGCTTCACTTTCTTTGCCTCTTCTCTGCATATCTTAGTCATCTACTCCTTCCTCGGTTCATTTTCCGTTAGTCTTGTCACCCTCGCAATCTTTCACTTTGTTTTCTCTTCTCTCTTTCTTCTGTTTTCAAATATTTAGTTCTTGATTTTGTTGGAATCAGTCGACTGTTGTATTTTGCGGGTCGTATTTTGTGGATCGTACTTTGTTGGTCGTATTTTGTGAGGGTTAGCTACACATGATAACCTAATGTAGTCAAGTGTATCATCAAGTCTTCTTTCCACTCTCTTTCAGCATTGTTTCCCAGGATGCGACCCACACCAGTCAACTAACATCCAAGTACCTGCTTACTGCGAGGTGAACAGGGACAGCAGGTGTAAAGAAAAATGCCCAACGTTTCCGCCCGTGACGGGGATTGGTTTCAGGTTTCTGCTTACCATAACCCCCAAGTACTTTTCCCAATCTATATGGCTAAGTTCTACAGTATTTAGTTTGTAAGTGCTAGGGTTATGAATATTCCCAAGCTTCAGAACTTTTCATTTATTTACATTGAACTACATCTGCCACTTTTCTGACCACGACATGAGTTTGTCTAAATCCTCTTGAAGTTTAGTGACATCTTTCTCTAAATCAATTATCCTATCTATCTTCGTGTGATTAGCGAATTTGCTCATACCACTAGTAATTCCCTCGTCAAGGTCATTGATATATATTATAAACAACAATGGGCCTAAAACTGATCCCTGTGGAACGCCACTTGTTACAGATCCCCACTCAAATTTTACACCATTTATGCACACTGCTTCCTGTTGGTGAGCCTTGACTCGATCCATGATAGCGCTTTTTCCTAGTGCCAATTACAGTCTAAATAAACAATATCGAATTCTTCATTGTGAGCAACAGCCTCATAAGCTTTAGGCAGGATCGGTTCCTCGTGAATCCATGTTGAGTATCATTAATCAAATTATGCTTATTACCATGGCTTCTTAAAATTTCAGGTATAATTGACTGCAATTGACGTCAGGCTTACTGAGCGATAATTTCACGGTAATGACTTGTCCCCTGCTTTAAAATTAGGAATTACATTGGCCGTCTTCCACATATCAAACACTAAACCTGTCTGAAAAGATATAGTATTTACAATGTTAGTTGATGGTTAGTTAATAGTTCCATTTTCCACTCCTAAAGAACCCTTGAAAAAAAGTTTATCAGGGCCCTGGGATTTATTTTGCTTCAATCGGTATGCTTGTATGTTAACCATAACCCTAACGACTGTGATATTACATAATATATCTTCTTCAGACCCATTATAAAAATTAATGTGAATAAATGGTTTACAAAACCGACACATTGATAAATAAGACACTTGTGCAACATTTAGATATCTTTATTCTGGAAACGTTTTCGCCAGACAGTGGCTCCTTTAATCCAATGCAGAAAAGGAGGAATAAGAGGAGTTTGAGGTAATCAGTCCCTCAGCCCTGAGTCGATGTGTTCAGTCTATCAGTCTTGACAAAAGTGCAGTATTTTTGCGGAGATGGAACTTGTATACTGATGAGAGACGAGGTGAAGCAATGGAAGGTGGAAACACCAGCGGATAAAGGGATTAGTAGAATCAGGTCGTGTGTATAGATTAACCAAGTTTTGAAGAAAACTATATATATATTGGCACTGATCTGCTTGATACCATTATATTCTAACTACAATCGTTCCATTGAACGACTCTATCTGGACTTCCTATTCATTTCTGCAATATTAAAAACTCCTGAAGATATGTTGACTGCAACACGAAAGGCCTAGAGCTATCATTCAACTCCCCTTTGTGATTGTTTAGACAAGGCGACCTATACCTTACCAAAATGGTTGGCAAAAATATTAACTCCATTACTTGGCAGCATCTCAGAAGCTCACATTAAAACCAATGTTGATCTCATTGACAAACTGCAAAATGTTAACATGTCTAATGATTTTACGCTAGTAAGTTTCGACGCCACAGTTTTGTTCACCCGTGTACCTGTCCCTGATTTGTTAGCTTATCTGGAGGAAGAATTAGATGAGCTTTCCATTCAACTTGATAAGAACATTATTGTTGGGGCGATTAAGTTGTGTGTGGTTGACTGCAAGTTTGAATTTGAAGGGAAATATTACGCTCAAAGACAAGGAATGGCTATGGGGAAAACCATTGCCTCCCCTATTAAGCAATTTGTATATAGAGTTTTTTGAGACTAAGCTGTTGAAAGATATCCTGCCCCGTGAAGCTAAGTGGTTCAGATAGGTGGATGGCACCTTGTGTTTTAGGCCGAATTATTTGGATCTTTATACATTTTTACTGAGACTTAACTCTCTAGTCCCATCTGTTAAATTAACCATAGAGAAAGAAGTGGACTTTAAACTTCCATTTTTAGATGTTCTGATAAACAGGATTGATAGAATGTTTAAGTTTACGAACGTGTTTATATATCCACTAATACTTCAGCCATGAAACTAGAGAAAAGAGAAGTGCTGTGCGTAGCCCTGAGTTTGTAGATAAGGAAATTAGGAAAATCTTCGACATTGCTACAAAACTATGTTACCCTAAGGAGTTTGTAAAGACTGCTTTTTTGGCAACTAGAAACTTATCATAGGACTGAACATAAAAATGACCCCTCTTAACAAGAATGTGCTTGCCCTGCCATACAGTCAGAATTTATCAGTCCTACGGAATGCCCAAAACAGACTCAATATACAAGCTGTTTTTAAGAATTCATGGACTATTAAAAAAATGTTAATCAAGAATTCTCTGAAACATTATGTAGGTGATGTGTACAGGATTGGGTGCCAAGGCTGCAACTTATCCTGTATGGGACAGTTTGGCAAACCTCTAAATGTTAGAATTTCACAACATCAGTATTCAGTAAGGGCTGTTCAAGAGTCAGTTGCGATATTCAACCCCACGCGAGTTTGAAACAATTCCGCTAAGTGGTCTGAGGCAAAGGTCACTGTTCCATGTACTTCATGGCTAGAAAGAAATTTTCTTGTGTCTGCAATTATTAAACACAATAAACATCCATTATATAATGGTTATTGTGGGTTATTCAAGCTCGAATCTTGTATAATTGAGGTCATTGTGCACAGTCTAAAACTGGATTCATATATAAATGCTCTGGATTGTCTTAGGTGCCAGGGTTCCGCTCCAAAGTATTGAAGCTTGAGTTTTTTCTCCCTCTTCGAGGCTCAACCATAGTCTATCCGTTAGGGATGATTTCTGTTGACCTATTTTCCTTAAATGTGTGGAATTTCCTTAAAACAATTACAAGACACATCTATATTCAGAATGTCAAGTCCTTTATATTGTCCTGAGGCTCGATTCATAATTTTGATAACCGTTATGTTACCAATGTTATTTTGGCTAGTTAAGCACTCCAGTGTGGGCTGACAATCCTTTATTCTTGTAGTACTCAATAGGTCTGGCACTAAGCCCTCGTGTGCCTGGGCACTGTATGTTTCCCGCCTCTCCTCCCAACCTCAGACTTAGCAAGCGTCCTTAGAAAAGAATCTGCTAAGATTTCTTATTAATTTCTACAACTCTGCACATATATATATATATATATATATATATATATATATATATATATATATATATATATATATATATATATATATATAAAACAATAAGAGGTACCACCCTAGAACTGTTATAGGGACCCTACCTCAGAGAAAAGAATAAACTTGCTTCAGGAAAACTCAAGGTTCTCCTGAAGCTGTTTGAGAATTTTCTCCTACCACCTTATTTATATATTATAATTATATATTTATATATATATATATATATATATTATATATATAAATATATATATATTAATTATATAATATACACAAGGAATTCGCAAGAGCAGGCGAGATATACACAAACACTGATCTCTGGCTGAAGGCGACTCGAACCTGCGAACCTTGGAACAAGGTACGCAGTGCTATATCATTTTCACCACACTGGACCAATACCTTGTGTAAGCCTTCTCCCTAAAAGCTGGCTGCCTTGGATGAACGTCTAGCGCAAGCTGGACGCCAAGGTATTGGTCCAGTGTGGTGAGAATGGTATAGCACTGCGTATCTTGTTCCAAGGTTCGCAGGTTCGAGTCTCCTTCAGCCAGAAGGACTACTCACATTATCAAGGAACAACAAAAGTAATGCATCAAAGGAAAGCATATAAAGGGTCTAGACCACACCTCACTCACATCCCACAACAAAGCAACACCTGACGCACGACTCATAAGAAAAGGAACACTGCAGCAGGCCCGCTGGCCCAACTAGACAGGTCCTTCACACAACCCACGAACAAACTATTCTTCCCAAGAATTAAGAATTTTAAAATTTATTATTTGTCCAATGTATTATTAAATTTTTCCCAAATTATATTAATTATAAATGGATCTAATTTATATAAACCAAAGGAAATATTCATATTATTGTCAAAACTGCTTTTTATGAAACAATATTCAATTATATTCCTGTCGACCATGGACTTAGTTGATAGAACTTTCTCAACTTTTTGAAAATCAATTGGATGGTTAAAATCTCTCATATGAATAAATAGAGCATTGGAATCTTGTCCAGTTCTAATGCTATATTTATGTTAAGATAAGATAAGGTTTCGTTCGGATTTTTAACCCCGGAGGGTTAGCCACCCAGGATAACCCAAGAAAGTCAGTGCGTCATCGAGGACTGTCTAACTTATTTCCATTGGGGTCCTTAATCTTGTCCCCCAGGATGCGACCCACACCAGTCGACTAACACCCAGGTACCTATTTGCTGCTAGGTGAACAGGACAACAGGTGTAAGGAAACGTGTCGAAATGTTTCCACCCGCCGGGAATCGAACCCGGGCCCTCCGTGTGTGAAGCGGGAGCTTTAGCCACCAGGCCACCGGCCATGTTGTTTTAATCTTAGTTCGAGACTTTTACCAGTTTGACCGTAATAAACTTTATCGCAAATTTTGAGGGGAATTCTTTATCAAAAGTTTTTTTTACTGTATCAAGATTTTTAAATACAACTTTAATATTAAAAGTCTTAAGAAGAGAAGGCACATCAACCAAGTTTTCATGGTAAGGGAGAACCAACATATTTTTAGTTGAATAAGGCTGGTTGTCCCTTTTTGGATTGTAAAAAGTATTTCTAGCAATTTTAAAACATTTATCAATTACATTCCTTGGGTATTTCAGATCATTGGCTATTTCATAAATTTTGGATATTTCTTCATCTATGAACTCTGGACTACAAATACGTAAAGCTCTCAAAAACACTGATGAGAAAACAGACAGTTTAACTTTATCTTGATGTGAAGAATAATAGTGGACATAGGAACAGTTATTTGTAGGTTTTCTGTAAATTTTAAATTTGAATTCATTATTACCCTTAATAACTAAAACATCTATTTAATTTGCCAAGGAAATAGTGTATTTCTACATTCTTGGGCATAAGACACAAAATATTATCAATATATCTGAACCATTTAGCTCTATTAGGGAGGATTATGTTAAGTAGCCTTGTTGACAACCTTTACACTTTCTCAAATTTCTTGACGTTCTTGACCAGGTGTGGGTTCCAAAATGGTGCTGCATATTACAGTATGGGTCTGACATACACTGTGTACAGAGTCTTGAACGATTCCCGGCTGAAGTATCGGAACGCTATTTTTAGGTTTGGCAGGAGCCCATATGCAGCAGCAGTTATCTGGTTGATGTGCGCCTCAGGAGATGTGCTCGGTATTATGCTCACCCCAAGATCCTTTTCTATCTGTGGTCTTCTTTGCCCTTCCCCGAACTTCATGAGTTTGCATTTGGCGGGGTTAAATTCGAGGAGCCAGTTGCTGGACCACGCGTCCAGCCTGTCAAGGTCTCTTTGTAGACCTCTCTGGTCCGCATCTAATTGAATTCTCCTCATTAATTTCACATCATCTGCAAATAAAGACACTTCTGAGTCTGTCCCTTCCGTCATGTCATTCACATACATAAAAAATAGCACTGATCCTAGGACTGACCTCTATGGAACCCATTCGTTACAGACGCCCACTGTGACACCTCAACAAGTACCATGACTCATTGTTATCTCCCCGTCAAGGTATTCTCTGATCCATCGCAGTGCCTTTCCTGCTATGCGAGCCTGATCTTCTAGCTTTTGCACTAACTTCTTGTGAGGAACTGTGTTGAAGCCCTTCTTGCAATCCAAGAAGTTGCAATCTACCCACCTCTCTCTCTCTCATCTCTTACTTCCATTTCCTTTGATAAAGCTCCAGTAGGTTTGTGGCATAGGATTTCCTTTCCCTGAAACCATGCTGGTTGTTGTTTATAAGCTTGTTCCTTTCCAGGTGCTCTACCACTCTCCTGATAATCTTCTCCACGATTTTGCATACTGTACACGTCATTGACACTGTACATTTGCCACCTTCCATACCTCAGGTAGTTGCCCAGTTTTAATGGATGTGTTGAAGATTTTTGTTAGTGTCTCACTCAGCGTCTCTGCTCCTTCTCTAAGGACACACAGAGAGATGTTGTCCGGTCCCACCGCCTTTGAGGTATCAAGTTCACATAGCAGCTTCTTCACCTCCTCCTCGGTTGTGTGTATTTCATCCAGCACTTGTTGGTGTATCCCTTTTTGGTGTACCCCGCTATTCTGACTTCCTGAAGTCCTTCCTGTCTCTGCTGCAAATGCTTTTTTAAATTTCATTTTGAGCTCCTTACATACTTCTTGGTCGTTTATTGTGAGCTCCCCACCTTCCATCCTCAGCCTGATTACCTTATCCTTGATCGTTGTTTTCCTCCTTATGTGACTATTCAACAGTTTCAGGTCAGACTTGACTTTCGAAGCTATGTCATTTTCGTATTATCACTGGGCCTTCCTCCTTATCTATGCATATTCGTTTCTGGCTCTTCGACTAATCTCTTTATTTTCCTGGGTCCTTTGTGTTCTGTACTTTTTCCATTCTCAAGCTCACTTAGTTTTTGCCTCCCTACACTTTTGAGTGAACCAAGGGCTCGTTCTGGTCTTTCCATTATTTCTGTTTCCCTTGGGAGCATACCACTCCTCAGCCTCCTTACATTTTGTTGTTTTGTAGTCCATCATTTCGTTTACTTATTTTCCTTCCAATTGTCTTTCCCACTGGACCTCTTGCAGGAAGTTCATCATGTCTGTATATCTCCCCCTTTTGTAGTTTGGCTTGTCCCATCCTACTCCTGTTACCCTCTCCGTTTGTAACTCTACTACATAGAGTTGCTCTGAAGTTGGAGTTGGAGTTGTGTATGTGTATGTTTGGAAAACCTAAACCCTTAAGGGTCACATTACCCCCGGGAAAATTTAAGGGTGTCAGGTTTAATCCGAGGGAGGGTAAAGTAACTCCATTTCTTTAGATCAAGAGCACTTCATTAGCATGAAACATCCCCCCCCCTTCCCTTCCCCTCAACTCCCCTGAAGGAGGAATGATAAGTTTGAAGCCCCCAGTAGCTGGTGAAGTCTCGCTGGAATGCTGAAAATATAGCAGGTGAAGCCTCACTGGAACACTGGAAACATAGCTGGTGAAGCCTCGCTGAGACAATGAAAACAGCTGGGGAAGCCTCGCTGGAACACTGAAAACAGCTGGGGAAGCCTCGCTGGAACACTGGAAACATAGTTGATGAAGCCTCGCTGGAATACACGAAACATAGCTGGGTTTGCTTTTTACTCTGTAATTATCATATAGAAGTGGGTTCCATTTCGTTAAGGCAACAGCGTAAAATTTCCATTTTTTTTTCTTTAAACTAGTTGAGAATTGAGCAAAATGTGAATTGTGGCAGAAGTTCAGAAAATTTCACCTTTGGGTTGATTCAGTGTTGATGGTTGCGACATACGTAATGTTTTTGTTACAGTGGCTGCCTTTACCTCTCCATCACCCTATCTCCCCCTCACTCTGCAGGTTAGAGGTTTGTTCCTGCCCTACATTACCACCACTTACTCTGCAGGTCAGAGGTTCGAGCCTTCATTCTTATATTCACGACAGTGTGAAACTGCGGTTGAAAGTGGAATAAATTTATATATATACATTATTAACCACGCTAAAACCCTGAGATTGGCAGTGAATTTTGTGTCTAAAGTGATCCTTGGCATCATCCTGCTACCACTAACAACTTGGTGGAGCCAATAAAAGCGATCTAATTGTAAAAGAAAAACTGAAATGTGTGAAGAGAACTTTTTATTTCGGTATTAAATAAGGACTCTCTTCTGAACAGCTAAATATGGGTTTTATTGTTTTTAAGGCCTATAGGCCGCATGTGGAGAGGGCAATTAAGACTACTTTTACCTGTGTAAAGCTATCAAGACCATCTTAGTTCGTATATTGAGGATTAATTAAGTAAACTCTCATTAAGAATTGATGAACTAAAAAATATTCACCTCTGGGCTTGTATAACAGGTATGATCGCCTTCGCTAAATCAATTATACTTTAATTCCCAAGATAATGAGAGATGCAGACCACTCGGTATATATCAGAGTAGAATGTACTCTGAGAAATATACAAGCATTGATATATTAACTCTGTGTACAATTTTGCGCCAACGTCAAATATTTTTTCTTACTTAAAATAATGATTGAAGAAAACATAACTTACACACTGTTTATATAAACACTGCAGCACATACCTCCTGGAGTATACATTTAGAGAAAGACGCTCTGTATAAACACTGAGAGATACACACTTCTGTGTATATAAAACACACCTCACTGTGCGTGTTTCCTATTGTAAGGAAAAGAGCAACAGAGGCAATTTATTCAGTAATGAGGCCACCTGTGGTGTGAGAGGGCGGGTCACAAGGGACTGACCTAGCCCTCAGGTCGCTGGTTCTAGCTCATGCAGGTTAGCTGACCTGTTTCTCGTCAGGTTTTTATGTTTAAATAAACAAGTTCGCCGTTTGCATCATTCTTAATGAACTGGAGTCACTTGAACCTGGGATTCCTGAGCCACTTTAACGCCGAAATATCACTTGTCTTTCTGAATATTTTTTCCGTATAATGGGGTTTTATATATATATATAAATATATATATATATATAATATATATATATATATATATATATATATATATATAATAATATAATATATATATATATATGCCAAACTGCGGCAGACCAGGGTTCGACCCTACGACACATTCTCCTGCCTCAAGAGACAACACAAGGTACGTGCCACTTTATCCACTTTGCCACCTATCCTACAAACAACATGATTCTAGTGAACTAGGCTTGCTTCATGTTGCGAGGAGTCTTGTGGAACTGGATGCTCAAGGATTAATTTCAGCCTCCTCCTGTTTGAATACCTGCATCAAGAAGCAGTCTATACAGCAATGTAACCACGAAGCAAGTGGTATTGAATCATTTACCAAATTGTGGAAGGCCAGGGTTCCACCCCACGACACATTCTCCCGCCTCAAGAGGCAACACAACGTACGTATCACCTTATCCACTCTTCCACTTATCCTACAAACATGTGTTGTGGGGTCGAACCCTGGGCTGGCGTAGTTTGGAAAATAATTTATTGCACTTGTTTCGGGGGTTTAATTGCTATATATATATATATATATATATATATATATATATATATATAATATATATATATATATATATATATATATATAATATGATATATATATATATAATAAAAATTGATAACATTGCATAGCTCCTGATGGTGCCTGAGAAGTGGAAATCTTTGGGTTGTCTAGCATCGTTAAGATCGCCTGTCCCGCGATTGTTTTGTATATATAATAATATATATATATATATATATATATATATATATATATATATATATATTTATATATATTGTCGTGCCGAATAGGCAAACTTGCGATCTTGGCTTAAATAGCAACGCTCATTTTGCCTTTTAGGAAAAGCGAAAATTTGTGTATGCAATTTTCGCCAAAATCTTTCTAAACCTAACGAAAAAAAAAATTTTTCACTGTTTTTGTTTAGTTTAAAATTATTGTAAACAAATCTAAAAAATTTTTATTTGGGGTTAGGCTAAAATAAATTTTCTTTTATAATAAGGTTAGGTAATTTTTAAATTTCTTTTGGAAAAAATTAAAAATTTTTTACTTTAACATTAATGAAAAAAATTATCTTTAAAAGTATGGGGAAAATTTTAGAAAGGATTTAATTTTTAAATGTTTCTTGCTATTTGACCAGTTTTACATATTCGGCACGACATATATATATATATATATATATATATATATATATAAAATATATAATATATATATATATATATATATATATATATATATATATATATGTATTATATATATATATATATATATATATATAATATATAATATATATATATAATATATATATATATATATATATATATATATATATATATATATAATATTATATATATATAATATAATATGTCGTGCCGAATAGGCAGAACTTGCGATCTTGGCTTAAATATCAACGCTCATCTTGCCATACAGGACAAGCGAAAATTTGTGTATGGAATAATTTCACAAAAATCGTTCTGAACCTAACGAAAAAAAAATAGATTTCATTATGTTTGTTTAGTATTAAATTACTGTAAACGTATTTAAAATATATTTAGTAGGATTTGGCTAAAATAAATTGCGCTTGTTATAATAAGGTTAGGTAAGTTTTCTAAGATTCTTTCGGTACAAAATTAAAAAAATTACATTAACATTAATGAAAAAAATATATCTTTAAACGTATAAGAGAAATTTTTAGAAAGGACTTAATTTTAAATGAGTTCTTGCTAATTGACCAGTTTTACATATTCGGCACGACATATATATATATATATATATATATATATATATATATATATTATATATATATATATAATATATATATATAATATTATTGTGCCCAAGAACGAGTGTAATTGATCAATAACAGCACTGCGACTAGCCAAGGACTCGAACCCATGCTGCTTTGGCATGCCTCATTGTGGGCGAAAGCTCATGATGCCTTAATCCACTGGACCATACAAGCCTCAAGAGTATCACATCCAGCAGAACTGGATGTTGTACTCGCTACCCAAGGACATACGATGGTGTGGATGACTCTAGGCGAATTTCATTCTAGTCCCTGTTTGGTGTACTAATACAACGAGCAGTATTTTATATTATTGTGCCAAAGAACGAGTGGTATTGATCAATATGTCCTTGGGTAGCAAGTACAACATTCAGTTCCGCTGGATGTGCTACTCTTAAGGATTATATGGTCCAGTGGATTAAGGCGTCATGAGTTTTCGCCCACCATGAGGCAGGCCAAAGCAGCATGGGTTCGAGCCCTTGGCTAGTAGCAGTGTTGTTATTGATATATATATATATATATATATATATATATATATATATATATATATATATATATATATATATATATATATATGCAAATCCACCTTTCCTAGGCGTACCCCTACCCTGCTTTCTCTCCAATACAGATTTGTTCACTCTCGAAGTTATTCTATTTCCTTCACCCTCTCTACATGTCCGAACCACCTCGAAAGTCCTTCCTCAGCCCTCTGGATAAGAGTTTTGGTAATCCTGCACCTCCTCCTAATTTCCAAACTATGAATTCTCTACATTATATTCACACAACACATTGTTCTCAGTGATGACATCTTCACTGCCTCCAGCCTTCTCCTTGTTGCAACATTCACCACCCATGTTTCAAACCTATATAAGAGCATTGCTATAATATTCCTCTCTTTGCTTCCATGGACAAAGTTCTTTGTCTCTGCAGACTCTTAAGTGCACCACTCACCTTTTTCCCCTCGTCAGTTTTTTGATTCACCTCATCTTTCATAGACCCATCTGCTGACAAGTCCACTCCTAAATACCTGAATGCATTCACCTCCTCCATACTCTCTCCCTCCATTCTGATATCCATTCTCTCGACATCTATTTTTTTTTTTTTTGTTATCCTCATCACCTTAGTCATTCCTATATTCAATTTTAATTTTCTTCTTTTACATTCCCTGCCAAATTTATTCACCAATCTCTGCAACTTCTCTTCAGAATCTCCCAGAAGCACAGTGTCATCAACAAATAGTAACTGTGACAACTCCCACTTTGTGTTAGATTCTTTATCCTTTAACCAAACACCTCTTGCCAACACTCGATCATTCACTTTTTTTACAACCCCATCTATAAATATATTGAACAACCATGGTGACATCACACATCCTTGTCTAAGGCCTACTTTTACTGGGAAATAATCTCCTTCTCTTCTACATACTCTAACCTGAGCCTCACTATCCTCGTAAAACCTTTTCACTGATTTCAGTAACCTACCTCCTATTCCATACATTTGCAACATCTGCCACATTTCGCTCATATCCACCCTGTCATACTCCTTTTCCATATCCATAAATACCACATAAACCTCTTTACCCTTATCTAAATTCTGTTCACCTATATGTTGCATATGGACGTAAGAAAGAAGGAACACTGCAACAGGCCTACTGGCCCATGCAAGCAGGTCCAAGTCTCCTACCGGCCTAAGTCAATGCCCTAACCTAATCAGGTCAGGTCATATTCACTTAAGAAAGGAACACGGCATCTGACCTAGTAGCACAAGCTAGACAGGTCCAACTCACCCACTCATGTATTTATCTAAGCTATTTTTAAAACTACACAACGCATCAGTCTCTATAACTGTACTCGGGAGTTTGTTCCACTCATCCACAACTCTATTACCAAATCAGCGCTTTCCTAAATCCTTCCTGAATTTGATATTTTTCCAACTTAAAGCCATTGCTGCGAGTCCTGTCTAGGCTATGTATCTATAGCACGCTATTTACATCCTCTTTATTTATTCCTTTTTTTCCATTTTTACACCTCAGTCATATGCCCCTTAATTCTACGCCTTTCTAGAGAGTGCAGATTCCGGGCCCTCAGTCTATCCTCATAGGGAAGATTTCTGATTCATGGGATCAACTTTGTCATCCTCCTTTGTACGTTTTCCAGTGCATTTATATCCATTCTGTAATACGGTCACCAAAACTGTAAAGCATAATTTAAATGAACCCTAACCCAAGATATACAGAGTTGAAGAACAACCTGAGGACTTCAATTATATATATTTCTTGATATGAAGCCATGGATTCTGTTAGCTTTGCTAACACCTATGCACTGTTGTCATGATTTCAGATTATTGCTAACCAGAACTCCTAAATCCTTTTCGCAATCAGTAATATTAAGATCTACATTACTTAGTTTATTTTTATATGTGGCATGGTTATTTTCCTGTTCAATGTTTAGAACTATTCATGTGTCTATATTAAACTGCATCTGCCACTTCTCTGGCCACTACATCATCCTGGAGTGCTTTGATTCCCTGATTAGAATGAATTGGACCGCCTATTTTGGTGTCATCAGCAAATTTGTTTATGTCGCTATTCATTCCCTCATCTTTGTCGTATATGTAAATTGTGAACAAGGGGCCCAACACTGACCCATGTGGAATACTGCTTGTAATGTGCCCTCATTCTGATTTCTCTCCATTTATGCAAACTTTCTGCTGTCTATTTGGCAACCATGCCTCTACCCAGAAAAAAAAATTCTCCTCCTATTCCATGTGCCTTAAGTTTCCTCAATAGCCTCTGATGTGGAACTCTATCGAAAGCCTTACTGAAGTCCATATACACAATATCATATTCAATACCATGATCTACCTTCTCAAATACCCTAGAGAAAAAGTTAGCAAATTCGTAAGACATGAACGCCCTTTGTAAAACCGTGTTCAGATTCATTATTCAATTTATGGCTTTCAAGATGGCTGCGAATTGCTTCGGCAATTACTGATGCCATAAATTTTCCCACTATGGAGGTAAGGCTTATTGGTCTATAGTTCGAAGCTAAGGACCTGTCACCTGCCTTGTAAATAGGTATTACATTTGCCATTTTCCACTTGTCTGGCACTATGCCAGTTTGTAGTGATATACTGAAACGATTAGCCAGTGATATATAGCAATCACCGAACACAAACAAACGACCAACCACCAACGTACCCAGCCCGTGAGAATGCTTTTTGCTGAATTCGTGTTAAAGGTAACACATATTAAGGTATTAAGGTGTCAGTTTGTTAGATGGGAAGAGAGAAAGTAGAATAAAAAACAGAAGACATTGTAAATTACTAACACAGCGATTAAATTATTATCTGCATATTTTATATATGATTGTTTACACTCTGCATGAAGCTTCGCACTCACCAGACATTTAAAGTGAGTCGCTTTTTAAATTATTGAGGTTTTATTTTTCATGTTCTTAGATAGTTTTGTAGTAAGGGATAAACACAGTTTAGTATTAGTGAAGACTGAGTTTCTTAAATTTGCTTTATTGACCCTATAGTAACTACTATTGAATGTTTCTTTTTTTTGTGTTAACAATTCTGAATAGTCAAGTATTTTGAATTGCAGAGTGATGGGGTTGTTATGGACTGTACAGTCTGAGTGTACACTGACATTACCCATGTTTCTCTTTCGTTAATCTGATCAAAATGATGACTTAAACTTTTTAAATAACAGAGGAAAGTATTTTTATATTGGTTAACAAGAAAGTAAGCTGCAATGAACTCTGCTGTACTATATCCACTTACATAATATCATACTATATAAAGCCTGGAGAAGACCGGTCAGAGAGAGCTGCCCATATTATATCAATTTTTCTAATGACAATATTCATCACTGACCTAAAACACACGAGTACAAAGAAACACATACTTGATAGCAGTGATTGCAAGCACAGGGAGTGGTACACCACATAGTTGTTGCAACACTACTGTCTAACAAAATTAGAATGTAATTAACAAGGAATGTTGTAATAAGCGAATGACGCAGTTATTATATTATCTCAGGTAATAAATACAACTTGATAACTTGTCTGGCTTGCTGAGTGGCCCACAGGTTTAGCTCTCCTCATAATAAAAATAATAACAACAATAATTTTTTGCATTTTTTTTTAATTATTCTCAAATCAGGATTTTAAGCTACAGTTCATATTATGTTTGATAATGTTAGTATCGTCCAAACAAAAAAAACACAAACTTCAAATGGGATAAGTTCACTATATTCAGTAACCTTATTTTTGTTACAATTCTTAATATTAAAGTTATACCGTGGATGACAGAGTGCGGAGTGATACTAGAAGTGGAAAATGGTGCTGCCTGGGTGGCCCACTAGCCTCTGTGTAGCTGGAAGTGGAAAATGGTGCTGTCGGGGTGGCCCACTAGCCTCTGTGTAGCTGGAAGTGGAAAATGGTGCTGTCGGGGTGGCCCACTAGCCTCTGTGTAACTGGAAGTGGAAAATTGTGCTGCTGAGGTGTCCCACCAGCCTCTGTGTAACTGGAAGCGGAAAATGGTGCTACTGGAGTGACCCATTAGCCTCTGTGCTACTTGAAGAGGAAAATGGTGCTACTTGGGTGGCCCCTCCCCAGCCTCTACGTAACTAGAGGTAGAAAAATGGTGCTGCTGGGGAGGCCCACTAGCCTCTATGTATCGGGGCTGATTTTGTTTTTTTGGCATAATAGTAAGAGGAAAAATCACCTGGCACGATTATATCACAAGATAACTCGTTGTGTGGTGCCGACACTATAGCAGCAGTGAGACAAGATTGTGCGTAAAAGGACACAGAAAGGTTTGGTAGCTCTTGATCTTAGCTTACTGGTCTGAAGGTGTCTGAAGTCCGCCGGGTCACCAACTAGACAAGACCCGGGCCGGAAGTACCGGTAAGCCTGTTATGCTGTCATGTAGGGGGTAATGGGAACGAACGGATAATTGGGGAATAAAGGGAATAAGGGAGTAAAGGGCAGGAGAGTTGAGTCGAGTGATGAGCAGAGGTAATGTGAGGTCACTGCAACTAGATCATCACCTCTCATTATCTCTATCACCACACTTCTCACCCTCTCAGTACTTGAAATAAAATAATGAATAAAAGAATAAATAATGGGGACAGTGAATATTACTATTCCACTCAAACATAGTTTATTATTAAGTCCTTGTACAATAATATATTTGGGAACAGGAGAATACTATTGGATTTAGATAAATGGAGATTATATACATCAGCAGTGAGACAAGGAATACAGTCAACTGACGAAACAGAGTATAACTTACAATATAGTTCAGAGGACAGTTCACCACAGGAACTCAGTCACACACTAGCCACAGGTCCCAAGACCTACACAGCCGAGCACTGCTCCAGCCAGTACTCTGCCCAGTGTCTCCAACAGAGTCTCTTCCAGAGACTCTCCAGCAGCCCTCTCCCGAGCTCTACACACAGGCAGCAGGTCTGCCAGAACCTCTAGCCCAAGAGCTCTACACACCGGGAGCAGCTCCACTCGAATCTTAAGCCGAGAGGCGTGTCTGACAGCTATTTGCCAAGGCAAGGTGTGTGACAATTTACTGGAGTTAGGTCTCCCTCAGTGACCTCACAAGCACTGCATCACAAGCCTTATCGAATCGAATCGAGTCGTCTAAATGTTAGCACGGCAGCAGCGACCGCTGACTTACTCGTGCTGGCCTCTGAGCTCATAACACGGTGAGTTACTCCCAGAACTCTCAGGTTTTGGACCCCACAAACACACGATTAGTGAAGGTGATGTACTTTCACTAACCGCAAGGTAGGCGGCGTCAGTAGCGTGACGGGTTTCCATGGCTTATTATACAGCTTCCTTGCAGTTAAACCAAACTAGTTATCTTGTATTTTTTTGTAAGCTGTACTTCAGATGCCACATGGGAGAGGTATTAGCTGGTGATCTTAGAGTCCACAATGAGGACTAATTTTTTTTTTTTTTTACACAAACAAATTTTACAGGTTTAGAGCTGTTATCCTATCACAGCTCATTTCGAAGCCCAGCCCTGTCTGAGGTGTACTTCAACCCCCTAAGATGCCACCCACAACAGTCGATTAACACCCAGGTACCTACTTACTGCTAGGTGAACAGGTTCAGCAGGTGTAAGGAAACATGCTCAACGTCTCACCCGTACCGGGGATCTA
The DNA here is from genome assembly GCF_026875155.1 of Cherax quadricarinatus. Classification (NCBI taxonomy): domain Eukaryota; kingdom Metazoa; phylum Arthropoda; class Malacostraca; order Decapoda; family Parastacidae; genus Cherax; species Cherax quadricarinatus. The sequence goes on along the minus strand of NC_069401.1, from coordinate 45,920,632 downwards.
ACCCTGGACACTCAGTGTGTTACATTTGTGAGTAGATCATAGATTATAAGAGTCATGCTTCATATATAATATATTAAATTCTAGCCACAGGTCTAATATTCAGCCATATTAGAAATTTGGCTAGTTTTCTTCCATTGGTATTTCATCTCAAAGGAGGTTCCTTGGTGCTGGTGAGGGGCTCTTGATCTTGGGAATTGGATCTGTGCTCCAATTCCCTGAAATAAGCCTGAATGCCTTCCATCCCCGCCCCCCCCACACAGGCGCTCTGTAATCCCTAAGGGTTTAGCCCTCCCCCATGATAATACTCCATTGGTGTTTGTCATATATAGACCCTCCAATATTCCAGTATCTGGCATTATCAAAGAATAACTCTGGGTTCACTGTTAATGTGATCTGGCGAAGCGTCAGGTTGAAACTAACTAGCTGGATGTTAACTGACGGAGAGAGATTTTGCGTGCTAACTCGGCTGTGCAGGGTTAGCACAGACCACACTGGTCATACAGCATCTGGGAAATGGCAGGTCATCAGATATGATGCCAGGAACAGAAGAGAACCTGCCACATCTTCCATCATGAGTCCGTCACCTGAGTCCAGGAACTTGAAGGAGACAAGGACGATGATTATGAAGGAGAGACACGGACAATGAATATGAAAGAGACACGGACGAGGAATTTGAAGGAGAGACACGGACAAAGAATATGAAAGAGACAGGACGAGGAACATGAAGGAGAGACACGGACGAGGAATATGAAGGAGAGACACGGACGATTAGTATGAAGGAGACACGGACGAGGAATATGAAGGAGAGACACGAACAAAGAATATGAAAGAGACACGGACGAGGAACATGAAGTAGAGACACGGACGAGGAATATGAAGGAGAGACACGGTCGGGGAATATGAAGAGACACGGATGAGGAGCATGAAGGAGAGACACAGACGAGGAACATGAAGGAGAGACACGGACGAGGAACATGAAGGAGAGACACGGACGGAGAATATGAAGAGACACGGACGAGGAGCATGAAGGAGAGACACGGACGAGGAACATGAAGGAGAGACACGGACGGGGAATATGAAGAGACACGGACGAGGAGCATGAACGAGATCCAAGGACGAGAAACATGAAGGAGAGACACGGACGGGGAATGTGAAGAGACACGGACAAGGAGCATGAAGGAGAGACACGGACGAGGAACATGCAGGAGAGACACGGACGGGGAATATGAAGAGACACGGACGAGGAGCATGAAGGAGAGACACGGACGAGGAACATGAAGGAGAAACACGGACGGGGAATATGAAGAGACACGGACGAGGAGCATGAAGGAGAGACACGGACGAGGAATATGAAGGAGAGACACGGACGGGGAATGTGAAGAGACACGGACGAGGAGCATGAAGGAGAGACACGGACGAGGAACATGAAGGAGAGGCACGGACGGGGAATGTGAAGAGACACGGACGGGGAGCATGAAGGAGAGACACGGACGAGGAATATGAAGGAGAGGCACGGACGATGATTATGAAAGAGAAACATGGCGAGACACGGACGAGGAATGTGAAGGAGAGACACGGATGAGAAACATGAAGGAGACATAAGGAGAGACACTAATCAGGAACATGAAGGAGAGACACTTATGAGGAACATGAAGGAGATACAAGGAGAGAGAGAGAGAGAGAGAAAGAGAGAGAGAGAGAGAGATACACCGACGAAGAACATGAAGGAGAGAGAGACGAACGAGAAGCATGAAGGAGAGACAAGGAGAGAGAGAGAGAGAGAGAGAGAGAGAGAGAGAGAGTGGTCAAGGAGCTGGGTCCATTAGATATCAGCATCGTAACAGAAAGCTGACAGCCTTGAACCTGAACACTTACAATGTACACTGAGGATGACAGCGGAAAACACACAGGTTATTTTTTTTTGTACCAGGGATGACATAAGTAAACAACTGAATTATTCAAATAAGTGAAAACACAGTATCACATCCCCGGGGGGGGGGGGAGGTTCAAAGCAGGAAGGTTCAAGCAAAACCTGGGCAAGGGGATGACATTAGGTGTGATACATGGTAAGGGAGGGTAACTCCAATATCCTGGATCAAGAGCCTTTCACTAGCATTTAGGCCCTCCCTCTTCATTTAGGCCCTCCCCTCTTCATTTAGTCCCTCCCCTCTTCATTTAGGCACTCCCTCTTCATTTAGGCCCTCCCCTCTTCATTTAGGCCCTCCCCTCTTCATTTAGCCCTCCCCTCTTTACCTTCCCTCTCATTTAGACCCTCCCTCTTCATTTAGACCCTCCCTCTTCATTTAGACCCTCCCTCTTCATTTAGGCCCTCCCCTCTTCATTTAGGCCCTCCCCTCTTCATTTAGACCCTCCCTCTTTATTTAGACCCTCCCTCTTCATTTAGACCCTCCCTCTTCATTTAGGCCCTCCCTCTTCATTTAGAACCCTCCCTCTTCATTTAAGACCCTCCCCTCTTCATTTAGGCCCTCCCTCTTCATTTAGACCCTCCCTCTTCATTTAGGCCCTGCCTCTTCATTTAGACCCTCCCTTTTCATTTAGGCCCTCCCTCTTCATTTAGACCCTCCCACTTCATTTAGGCAATCCCTCTTCATTTAGACCCTCCCTCTTCATTTAGGCCCACCCTCTTCATTTAGGCCCTCCCTCTTCATTTAGGCCCTCCCCTCTTCATTAGGCCCTCCCCTCTTCATTTTTAGGCCCTCCCCTCTTCATTTAGACCCTCCCTCTTCATTTAGGCCCTCCCTCTTCATTTAGGCCCTCCCCTCTTCATTTAGGCCCTCCCCTCTTCATTTAGGCCCTCCCCTCTTCATTTAGACCCTCCCTCTTCATTTAGGCCCTCCCTCTTCATTTAGGCCCTCCCTCTTCATTTAGACCCTCCCTCTTCATTTAGGCCCTCCCCTCTTCATTTAGGCCCTCCCTCTTCATTTAGACCCTCCCTCTTCATATAGGCCCTCCCTCTTCATTTAGACCCTCCCTTTTCATTTAGGCCCTCCCTCTTCATTTAGACCCTCCCTCTTCATTTAGGCAATCCCTCTTCATTTAGACCCTCCCTCTTCATTTAGGCCCACCCTCTTCATTTAGGCCCTCCCTCTTCATTTAGGCCCTCCCCTCTTCATTTAGACCCTCCCTCTTCAATTAGGCCCTCCCCTCTTCATTTAGACCCTCCCTCTTCATTTAGGCCCTCCCCTCTTCATTTAGGCCCTCCCCTCATCATTTAGGCCCTCCCCTCTTCATTTAGGCCCTCCCTCTTCATTTAGGCCCTCCCTCTTCATTTAGGCCCTCCCTCTTCATTTAGGCCCTCGCCTCTTCATTTAGGCCCTCTCTCTTCATTTAGACCCCCTCTTCATTTAGACCCCCTCTTCATTTAGGCCTTCCCTCTTCATTTAGGCCCTCCCCTTTTCATTTAGGCCCTCCCTCTTCATTTAGGCCCTCCCCTCTTTATTTATGCCCTCCCTCTTCATTTAGGCCCTCCCTCTTCATTTAGGCCCTCCCTCTTCATTTAGGCCCTCCCTCTTCATTTAGGCCCTCCCTCTTCATTTAGACCCCCTCTTCATTTAGACCCCCTCTTCATTTAGGCCCTCCCTCTTCATTTAGGAGGCCCTCCCCTCTTCATTTAGGCCGTCCCTCTTCATTTAGGCCCTCCCCTCTTCATTTAGGCCCTCCCTCTTCATTTAGGCCCTCCCCTCTTCATTTACGCCCTCCCTCTTCATTTAGGCCCTCCCTCTTCATTTAGGCCCTCCCTCTTCATTTAGGCCCTCCCTCTTCATTTAGGCCCTCCCCTCTTCATTTAGGCCCTCCCTCTTCATTTAGGCCCTCCCCTTTTCATTTTGGCCCTCCCTCTTCATTTAGGCCCTCACCTCTTCATTTAGGCCCTCCCACTTCATTTAGGCCCTCCCTCTTCATTTAGGCCCTCCCTCTTCATTTAGGCCCTCCCTCTTCATTTAGGCCCTCCCTCTTCATTTAGACCCCCCTTCATTTAGACCCCCCTCTTCATTTAGGCCTTCCCTCTTCATTTAGGCCCTCCCTCTTCATTTAGGCCCTCCCTCTTCATTTAGGCCCTCCCTCTTCATTTAGGCCCTCCCTCTTCATTTAGACCCCCTCTTCATTTAGGCCCTCCCTCTTCATTTAGGCCCTCCCTCTTCATTTAGGCCCTCCCTCTTCATTTAGACCCACCTCTTCATTTAGACCCCCCTCTTCATTTAGGCCCTCCCTCTTCATTTAGACCCCCTCTTCATTTAGAACCCCTCTTTATTTAGTCCCTCCCTCTTCATTTAGGCCCTCTCTCTTCATTTAGGCCCTCCCTCTTCATTTAGGCCCTCCCTCTTCATTTAGGCCCTCCCTCTTCATTTAGGCCCTCCCTCTTCATTTAGGCCCTCCCCTCTTCATTTAGGCCCTCCCCTTTTCATTTAGACCCACTCTCTTCATTTAGGCCCACCCTCTTCATTTAGGCCCTCCCTCTTCATTTAGACCCTCCCTCTTCATTTAGGCCCTCCCTCTTCATTTAGGCCCTCCCTCTTCATTTAGACCCTCCCTCTTCATTTAGGCAATCCCTCTTCGTTTAGACCCTCCCTCTTCTTTTAGCCCTTCCTTATTTAGGCCCTCCCTCTTCATTTAGGCCCTCCCCTCTTCATTTAGGCCCTCCCCTCTTCATTTAGGCCCTCCCTCTTCATTTAGCCCCCCTCTTCATTTAGGCCCTCCCTCTTCATTTAGGCCCTCCCTCTTCATTTAGGCCCTCCTCTCTTCAATTAGGCCCTCCCCTCTTCATTTAGACCCTCCCTCTTCATTTAGGCCCTCCCCTCTTCATTT
>NC_069401.1:45865808-45908308 GCF_026875155.1 Cherax quadricarinatus | reverse complement strand
ATTTGACGGTTTTGGCGGAGGATTTATAAGGGGAAAGGTAATCATAGAAAGATGAGGGAAAAAAGGGAGTGGGGCTTTAGGTATATGTGGACAAAAAACGTTTTCAAGAGGCAAAGAAGGAATGTTAAAGTTAGTATACCAACACCTTAAGGAGTGAACTTTGGGGGTAAATGCAGCGCAGGAGACGTTTGGGGGCAGTGGGATGTCCGTCTAAGGGGCAATGTTGGTGTAAATATTAAGCAGAAAATTCGGAGTGTGGAAATTTGGAGGGTGGAGTTTAAAAAAAGCATTAGTCGAGGCAAAGAGGGGGGTTTTTGAGGGGGTTTGGCATTTAAGGGAATGGATCAAAAGAATACATGGAAAGCTATAAAATCTATAGGGGGGGAAAGAGGGGGAGGGGTCGTCCTCGAAAGGGGTTGGGAAAGAGGGGAAAGGGGGGTTTTTTTGGGTTTAGGGGCTTGACTTCCACCCAACGTGCGAGCGGTTTGATAGGGGAATGGAACGAATGATACTTGGGGGCCTGACATCTGTTGGTGTAGCAGGGGAAATTTAGTGGGGATTCAGGGAAACCGGGGTTTTTAATACGACATCCTGAAGGAACAATGCCCCCACTTTAAAAGGGTGGGGGGAAACATTTAAAAGGGTGTTTTGTATTCAAAAATTTTTTTAAAAGTGTTTATTCTAACCTCTGGCAAAAACGTGTAAATTTAGTTGGTGAAAATGTTGAAATGAAAGATAAAGTATTTTCTTTTTGGGGATTTTCTTCTTTTTTTTTTTGGGCACCCTGCCCCGGTGGGAGAGGGGGCCCACTTGTTTTAAAAAAAAAAAAATATATATATTATAATATATATATAATTTTTCAGCTTCAAATTTTGCAGGGGTAAATATTAATAGGTTTTTTATTTAAAGTAAATCTTTTTAAAAAAAATGCATTAGACATTAAAATTGAATCCGTTCAGGGGGGCGAGGAAAAATTTCCCAAATTTCAAATATGAAAATACAAAGGGGGTTCAAAAACCCAAACCTTTTTTCTAGGCAATGCGAAGGTTTTAAAAAGAAGAGAATCAGATGGTTTTATATTCTGATTGAAGGTCAGCAAAAATGCAGAAATATATCCCTATATACAAATACCATATGTGAAAGTTTGAAGCTGATCGGATGAGGCAGTTCTCCAAGCTATAAACGAAAACCTTAGAGGACGAAACAAAAACAGTCAAGACAGAGAGATACAGACAGGGAAGACGGGTGTACGAGGCCAGCTAAGACGGGTGTACGAGGATAGCTAAGACGTGTACGAGGCCAGCTAGGACGGGTGTACAAGGCCAGCTAAGATGGGTGTACGAGGCCAGCTAAGACGGGTGTACGAAACCAGCTAAGACGGGTGTACGAGGCCAGCTAAGACGGGTGTACGAGGCCAGCTAGGATGGGTGTACGAGGCCAGCAAAGACGGGTGTACGAGGCCAGTTAGGATGGGTGTACGAGGCCAGCTAGGATGGGTGTACGAGGCCAGCTAAGACGGTGTCGAGGCCAGCCTAGGATAGGTGGTACGAGGCCAGCTAGGACGGGTGACGAGGCCAGCTGGACCGTGTAACGAGGCCAGCTAAGACGGGTGTACGAGGCCAGCTAGGCTAGGTGTAACGAGGCAGCTAAGACGGGTGTACGAGCCACTATGAACGGGTATACGAGGCCAGCAAGATGCGGTGACAGAGCAGCTAAGACGGTGTACGAGACCAGCAAAGACGGTGTACGAGGCATGCCTAAGATGGCTGACACGAGGGAAAGCTAAGACGTTGTACGAGGCGCGAGCTACACACACGGGGTGACCCAAGGACCAATCCAAATCAAACAAGTAGGTATGGTACCATACTAAGACGGGGTGTACGAGGCCAGCCTAAGACGTGGTGTACGATGCCAGCTATGATGGGTGTACGAGGCCAGCTAAGACGGGTTAACGAGCCAGTCTAGATGGGTGTACGAGGCCAGCTAGAGATGGGTGGACGAGGCCAGCTAAGGACGGGTGCCGAGGCCAGCTAGGATGGGTGTAACGAGGCCAGCTAGACGGGCGAACGAGGCCAGCTATGAGGTTCTAACGAGGCCAGCTTAAGTACGGGTGTACGGAGGCCAGTTAGATGGGTTTACGAGGCCAGCTAGGACGGGTGTACGAGGCCAGCAGGATGGTGTTAAAAACGAGCCAGCTAGGACGGGTGTACGAGGCCAGCTAGATGGGTGTACGAGGCCAGCTAGACGAGTGTACGAGGCCAGCAAGGACGAGTTACCGATGCCCAATCTAGGACGGGTGAAACGAGGCCAGCAAGGACGGTTAACGAGTCCAGCTAGGACGGGGTGTACGAGGCCAGCAAGGACGGGTGATGAGTCCAGCTTGGACGGTTGGTAAGAAGGGGCCAGCAGCTAGGACGAGTGTAACGAGGCATGCTAGACGAGTGTACGAGCCAGCTAACGAGTGTACGAGGCCAGCGACAGGCGAGTGTACGAGGCCACTAGGACGGGTGGTTACAGGCTCAGCCTAAGAACGGGTGCACGAGGCCAGCTAGGACGGGTGTTACGAGGCCAGCAAGACGGTGAACGAGGCCAGCTAGGGACGAGTGTACGAGTCCAGCTAGTACGAATGTACGAGGCCAGCTAGGACAGTGTACGAGGCCAGCTAGACGAGTTGGTACGAGGCCACTAGGACGTGTACGAGGCCAGCTAGTACGAGTGTACGAGGCCACTAGACGAGTGTACGAGACCACTAGGACGATGTACGAGGCCAGCAAGGACGAGTGTACGAGGCCACAGCTAGGACGAGTGTCAACGAGCCAGCAAGACGAGTGTACGAGGCCAGCTAGGACGGCGGGTGTACGAGGCCAGCTAGGAACGGGTGTAAGAGGGCCAGCATGGCCGGGTGAACGATGGCCAGCTAGGAGGTGTACGAGGCCAGCAAGAACGAGTGTACGAGGGCCAGCTAGGACGGTGTACTAGGCCAGCTAGGGAGAGAAAGAACGAGTGTACGGAGGCCAGCTAGGAACGAGTGTACGAAGGCAGTCTAGGACACGATTGTACGAGGCCATCTAGGACGGGTGTACGAGGCCAGCTAGGACGAGTGTACAAGGCCCATCTAGGACGGGTGTACGAGGCCAGCTAGGACGAGTGTGTACGAGGGCCAGGCTAGACGAGTTACGAGGCCAGCTAGGACGAGTTACCTAGGCCCAGCTAGGACGAGTGTAAGGAGGCCAGCGTAGGACGAGTGTACGCGGCCAGCTAGGACAGTGTAACGAGGCCAGCTAGGAAGAGTGTACGAGGCCAGCTAGGACGGGTTTTTTTGTAACGAGGCAGCTAGGACGAGTGTACAGGCCATCTAGGACGATGTACAGAGGCCAGCAAAGACGAGTGTACGAGGCCCAGCTAGGACGAGTGTACGATGCCAGCTAGGACGAGTGTAAACGAGGCCAGCTAGGACGAGTGTACGAGGCCATCTAGGACGGGTGTTACAGGCCATCTATACGAGTTGTACGAGGCCAGCTATGACGGGGTGAACAGGCCAGCTAGGACGAGTGTCCGAGGCCAGCTAGACGAGTGTACGAGGCCTCTAGACGAGTGTACGAGGCCCAGCTATGACGAGTGAACGAGGCCAGCTAGACGAGTGTACAGGCACACCTAGGACGGGTGGTACGATGCCATCTAGGACGAGTGTACGAGGCCCAGCTAGGACGAGTGTGCGAGGCCCAGCTAGACGAGTTACGAGGCCAGCTAGACGGGTGTTACGAGGCCAGCTAGGACGAGTGTAACAGGCCAGCTAGGACGAGTGTACGAGGCCAGCTAGGACGAGTGTACGAGGCCAGCTAGGACGAGTGTACGAGGCCAGCTAGGACGAGTGTACGAGGCCAGCTAGGACGAGTGTACGAGGCCAGCTAGGACGGGTGTACGAGGCCAGCTAGGACGGGTGTACGAGGCCAGCTAGGACGAGTGTACGAGGCCAGCTAGGACGGAGTGTACGAGCCGAGCTAGGACGAGTGTAACGAGGACAGCTAGGACGAGTGTACGAGGCCAGCTAGAACGAGAGGTACGAGGCCAGCTAGACAAGTGTACGAGGCCATCTAGGACGGGTGTACTAGGCCCAGCTAGGACGGGGTGTACGAGACCAGCTAGACGAGTGTACGAGGCCAGCATAGGACGGGTGTACGAGGCCAGCTAGGACGAGTGTACGAGGACAGCTAGGACGAGTGTACGAGGCCAGCTAGAACGAGTGTACGAGGCCAGCTAGGACGTAGTGTAACGAGGCCAGCTAGGACTAGTGTACGAGGGGGGGGGCCAGCTAGGACGAGTTGTACGAGGCCAGCTAGACGAGTGTACGAGGCCAGCTAGGACGAGTGTAACAGGCCTAGCTAGGAAGAGTGTAACGAGGCCAGCTAGACGAGTGTACGAGGCCAGCTAGGACGAGAGTACGAGGCCCACGAGCTAGTACATGTGTACGAGCCAGCTAGGACGAGTGTACGAGGCCAGCTAGGACGAGTGTACGAGGCCAGCTAGGACGAGTGTACGAGGCCAGCTAGGACGAGTGTACGAGGCCAGCTAGGACGAGTGTACAGGACCAGCTAGCACTGATAGTACGAGGCCAGCTAGGACGAGTGTACGAGGCCAGCTTGAAATACAATTACCACAACCACACAACATACCACCAAGCAACCAACTGTTATTGTTACCTTACCTCACTCTGCCTCACTCTTCCTTACTCTGTCTCACTCTGCCTCACTCTACTTCACACTGCCCTACTCTACCTCACACGCTCTCCCTCTGCCTCACTCTCTCTGTATCACTCTACAACATCACATTACCTAAAACCCACTTTACCTTACTCTACCTCAATACCTCACTCTGCCTCAATCTATCTCACCCTATCACAGACCTCACCCTGCCACACTCTCTCTCATGTTTTAACTCTCAACAAGACCATGCGGGGTGGCCTGTTAATTCAATCACTATAGAGGGGGGGGGAGGGGGGGGGGGGGGGGCAAGCCGACACTCCTAACCTTAACTTCTACCTCAATACCTCACTCTACCTCACTCCTCCTGCCTCATTTCTGCTCACACTCATCACTCTGCCTCACGACTGCCTCACTCTGGGGCCCCCAATCTACCTCACCTCACCTCCACACTCTAACCCACCTAACTCATGCTGCCTCACTCTGTAGTTTTATAGTCAGTGGTCTCCCACTGTGGTAATGTCCACACCTAATGTCTCCCCCGAGGTAATGTTTATACTAGTGGTCCTCCCCTGAGTAGTATTGCACCAGTGTCCCCCCTGAGGTAGTGTTTACCCCAGTGGCCCCCCCCCCTGGGTTTGTTTTACACCAAGGCCCCCCTTGGGTTTAGTGTTACAATGGTCCCCCCCCCTGGGGAAAATGTTCACATGGTCCCCTGGACGTTTTTACCAGTGGTCCCCCCCTTTGAGGAGTTTTTCACCAGTGGCTCCCCGGGGTTTTAAAAACAGTGGCTCCCCTGGGTAGGTTACCCAAAGGGTTCCCCTTGAGGTATGTTACCCCATGGTCCCCCCCTGAGGTTTTTAAAACCAGGGGGTCTCCCCCGGGAAGTGTTCAAAGGGTCTCCCCGGGGTGTGTTACACCAGGGTCTCCCCCCTGAGGTGGGTTTTACATATGGTCTCCCCTGAGGTAGTGTTACACCATTGGTCCCCCTCGAGTAGTTTTTCACCAGGGTCTCCCTGGGGGTAGGTTACACCAGTGGTCCCCCCCTGAGGTAGTTTACCCCAGTGGACCCCCGGGGTATGTTACACCAGTGGTCTCCCCCGGGAAATGTTACACAGGGTCCCCTTTAGGTAGTTTAAACCAGTGGTCCCCCCCCTAGGTGTGAAAACCCGTGGTATCCCTGAGGTGGTGTTACCCAGGTTCCCCCTAAAGGTAGTGTTCCCCATGGCTCCCCTGAGGTAGGTTACCCCCAGTGGTCTCCCTTTGAGGTAGGTTAAAAAGTGGCTCCCCCTGAGGTAGTGTTCCACAGTGGTTTTCCCCCCTGAGGTAGTGTTACACCAGTGGTTTTCCCCCCCGGGGTAGTGTTACACCCTTTTGGTTCCCCCTGGGGTAGTTTTAAAAACAGGGGGTCTCCTTTAAGGTATTTTTACACCAGTGGTCCCCCCCCGAGGTAGGTTAACAGGGGTTTCCCCCCAGAGGGGTTTTAACCGGGGTCTCCCCGAGGTGGGTTCCACCAGTGGCCTCCCGAGGTGGGTTTTAACCCCAGTGGTCTCCCCCGGGGTGGGTTTTTCACCATGGTCTCCCCTGAGGTAGTGTTCCACCATGGCTTCCCCCGGGGGTTGGTTTTACACAGGGCCCCCCCCCGAGTAGGTTACCCCCTTGGTTCCCCTGAGGTTTTAGTTTACTCAGTGGCTCCCCCGAGGTAGGTTTTACACCAGGGGCTCCCCCGAGGAGGGTTAACCCCGGGGCCTCCCACAAGGTAGGGTCCCACCATGGCTCCCCGAGGTAGTAAAACCGTGGCTCCCACCGAGGAAGGTCACACCAGTGGTCCCCCCCCCGAGGTAGGGTAAATGTGGTTATTTTTTCCCCCCGTGGTTTTTAAAAGGGGGGTTTCCCCCCTGGTCTCCCCCGGGTAGGGTCCCCCGTGGTGGGGGGGTTAGGGGTTGGGGGGGTTTGTGGTGAGGTAGGGCCCCCCAAAGGGGCCCCCCCGAGGTAGGGTCCACCATTGGTACCGGGTAGGGTACAAGTGGTAGGGTAGGGTCACACCAGTGGCCCCCCCCGAGGGGGTTTCCCAAGGGTTCCCCCAAAGGGGTTGGGGTCAAAGGGGTCCCCAAAGGGTAAGTCACAAGGGTTTAGATTTTAGGGGTCACACCAGGGTCTCCCACCGAAGGTGAGTCACCCGGGGTTTTCCCCCCGGGGGGGTAGTGCACCATTGGTCTGCCCACGAGGTAGGGTCACATAGGGTCTCCCCCCGGGGTAGAGTCACACCAGGGTTTCCCCCCCGGGAGAGTCCCCCGTGGCTCCCCCCGGGGTAGTTCCCTTTGGTCTGCCCACGGGGTAGTCCCCAGTGGCCCCCACCGGGTGGGTACACCAGTGGTCCCCCACCGAGGTAGGGTACACCAGTGGTTCCCCCCCCACCGGGTAGGGCACACCAGGGTTCCCCCGAGGTGGGTCCACTAGTGGTCTCCCCGGGGTGGGGTCACACTAGTGGTCTCCCACCGGGGGTAGGTCCCCGGAAAAAAAGTCCCACTTTCATTGTATTATCGCACTGTCTTCCCAAAAAAGCTACCAACATGAGGGATGCTAATAAAGATACTAAACTATTTCTTTAAGAGTGAAGGGATTAAGGACTCAATCTGGCTAAAAAAGTTTTTCCCCTAAATCCCTTTATTTAATTTCCATGCTTACTCCCAAAAGCCGTAAACATGAAAAAAGAAGACTTCCTCCCCTCATTTTATCGATCAGCTCATAAAAATTGTAGATTGGGTTCAAAGAACCGAAAAGTTGATAAATTTATCATAAAAATTATTGAAAGTCAAGCCCCTAGCACTCAAAACCCCCATTACTCGTCGATCTAATTTCTTTATGTCCCGCTGCCCCCCGCCGCTCCCTATATTTGTCCTCCTACCTGGAGCTACCCGGTACTGGAGGGGATTCCGGGGGTCAATGCCCCGCGGGCCCCGGGCCATGCCCCGGCTCCTGGGACCAGGCCTGACAACGAGGGTGTTTCTGTGGCCAAATTAGTCAACTAGGAACCCCAAACCGGCTGATAAGGGAATTAAGTTTAGGTATCTGTCCAGCTCCATCTTGAAGACAACCAGGGATCTATTGGTAATTTCCCTTATGGATGGTAGCTGTTAAATATTCTTGGGCCCCGGACACTTATTGTTTTCTCTTAGCCTACTAATGACGCCCCTACTTTTATTGGGATTATGTTGCATGGCCTGCCAAGTCTTTCGCTTTCGTAGGGAGTGATTTCTGTGTTCAGATTAGAGACCAGTCCCTCGAAGATTTTCCAGTTGTAGATTATGATGTATCTCTCTCGCTTGCGCTCCGGTGAGTACAAGTCAAGCGCTTCCAAGCGTTCCAAGTGCTGTGGAGGTTCTTTGTACATTCTCTAGATATGCAATTTCACCTGGCTTGAATGGAAATGTCATCCTATTTTGCTCCATCCTCTCTTTATGTCCTGACCACCTCAATAGCACCTTCTGCGCCCATTAAATAATATTTTTGGTAACCATACACCTTTACCTAATCTACAAGCTACGAACATTTTACTTAATATTCACATCCCACATTGATCTAAAACATGGCATCTCCATGTCTCATGCTTTACACCCCTATAACAGTGTTGGTACCACTATACTCAGGTATGTTTGCTTGATATCCTCCATGAATAAGGTTCTTTGTCTCCACAGAAGCTTCAGTGCATCACCTACCGTTTTCCTCTCTTCACTTCTCCGGTTCACTTCGCCTTTCATAGAACCATCTGCCGACAAATCCACTCCAAAATATCTGAACACATTCACTTCCTCCATACTCCCCCCATCCAATCTGATATCCAGTCTTTCATTGCCTGAATATTTTTTATACTCTCAAAACTTTGCTCTTTCCTATGTTATTTTTTAATTTCGTTTTTATACATACCTTCCCAAATTTGTTTACCAATCATTTCAGTTTCTCTCCGTAATCTCCCAAAAAACAGTGTCATTAGCAAAAAACAACTGGGACAACTTTCATTTTGTATTAGATTCCCTATCTTTCAATCCCACACCTCTCCTCTACACCCTAGCATTGGCATCGTTTACAACCCCATCTATATATATGTTAAATAATAATGGCGACATCATTCATCCCTGTCTAAGGACTACTTTCAATGGGAAATGATCTCCCTCTCTCCTACACACCCTAACCTGAGTTTCACTACCCTCGTAAAAACTCTTTATTGTTTTTAATTACCCACCACCTATTCCATAAATTTGCGACATCTACCACATAGCTCCTCTGTCCACCATATCATATGTCATTCCTAAATACATAAAATCAACAAGAAGTTCATTACCATTATTTAGGTCTTGTTCACTTACATACTTCAGTGTAAACACTTGGCCTACATATCCCTTACCCTTCCTTGTTTCTTTGCAGTCCTACTCGCTATCTCATCCAAAATTCTTTTAATAATAATTCAACCATACATTTTACTAGATATACTTAGCAGGTTTACTCTCCTATGATTCGTTCACTTTCTTGTAAACCCTTTTATACAAAAGAGCTATGCACCTTCTTTGCTATACCCCAGATATCTTTTTCCCTTTCATATATATCTATGGCTATAATCATAATTTTTAAAGGGGCGACCAGAAGCTCCAGTGGTGAGTCATATGATTAAGACCCGCATCAGGAAACAATTATCCTGTTTCCTGACAAATCTCACCTAACCAAACCTCGTTTACAGACATATACTGAACAAATATTCAAGCTACTGCAAAAGTATATTGCACCTACTCTTAACATCTGCTTTGATCCCATCAATCCCAGTTGCTTTACCCCCGTTCATTCTACCCTCTGTCTCACGCACCTTCCCCACCTCCCTGGCCAATGCATGAAATAACAGCTTTCCAACCTTCATCAACATTTAACAACTCAAAACATTCCCTAAATCTTCCCTATACTTAAACTTCTCAGTCTAATGATTCCCTTCTTTCATTTTTAATTTTTAAATCCCTTTATTCCCTAGGCTTTCTCAATTTACTGATCTCACTCCAAAAATATTTCTTATTATCGGCAATTTTTTCTTACACAACCTCAGCCCACTCTTATTCGCTTTCTTTTCGCACCTTTATTTTACTCTCCATATACTTCACCTTCTGTATGTCACTGTTACATTGCAAAAAACCGTTCATATGTAAAATATTTTTCCCTTACCACCCTCTTTACTTCATCATTCCACCAATGGAACCTCCTTCCTCCTGCATCCACCTTTCTATGCCCACAAACTTCTGTTGCTCAATCTTACAATACGTTTGGAGCTTAAGTGGTCCAAACGTATATATACGTATATGTAAGTTCTCTCGTGTAGCGCCCCAAACGTATATATACGTTTCATTTGTCATTCATTCAACATTGGCACGATAAGCCTGAGTCGCCAAACCATGAGAGAATGGGTGTGTGTACTCAGTGTGCACCATATGAAAAAAACTGGGGATGCCTGATTACCACATGCTCTTTTTTCCTATTAAAAAAAAAATTCTCAAAATATTCGGGGCGCTGCGCAGGTGAACGTATATATACGTTTGGACCGTTTAAGGGTTAAATCTACCCCATACCTCCTACTCATTACCTGCACTCCTTCTCTAGCCCATCTTTCTTACAATAGTTGCTTATATTTACCCTTACTGTCTCCTCCTTTAATTCAATAACTTTCGCTTCTCTCTTATCCACTGATGGCATCCCTTTTGTTTCCCATCCATCTCTCATTCACCATCCTGAAGCCTACCTATCACCCTTTTATCTACTAATACACAGTCTAACAAACTTCTGTCATTACACCATATGTCTTATCGTGTATACTTATCTTTTTTTCGTAGAAAATGTATTACCTATTACTAAACGTCTTTCTATACATAGTTCAATTAAAGGCCCTCCATTATCATTTACCCCTGGCACTCCAAACTTACCTATTACGCCCTCTGAAACAGTTTCTTTCACCTTGGCATTTAGGCCACCAACAACAGTTATTTTCTCATTTGGTTCAAAACGCCCTAAACACTAACTTAACATCTCCCTAAATCTCTTTCCTCTGCAAACCTCTATTCCGCTGGTGCAAAAATACTTTAATCCACTTTTCATATCCTATCCTTATTCTAATCCATATAATTACTGAACTTATGCCCCTTCTTCTGCTTCCATAGTTGTTCATTTAACATTACCACTTCTCCTTCTTTTAATCTAATTCTCTCAGATACATCTCATTGAATCCTCGCAGCAAGACATTTTGTTTTTAATTTTGCTATTGCCGGATAATTACACGGATTTTTTTTTTTTAACATTCCGGCCGTCTCCCACCGACGTAGGGTGGGAGAAAAAGGAAGAAACACTTTCACTGTCATTCACTTATTACTTCTTCCAAGAAGTCTTTTGATAGTGCAGCTCAGATGACCCTTCAGAAGCAGCATCGCCACCCCTTCTTCAGAGTACAGACACTGTATTTCCCACCTTCAGAACTCACATTCGACTAACTAGTTTCCATGAATCCCCTCGTAAATGTTACTTTGTTCACACTCCAGCAGCTAGTCAACTCATAAAAAAACCACTCGTCTCCATTCACTCTTACCTAATACGCTCACACAAGCTTGTAAGATGTCCAAGCCCCAGACACTTAAAACCTACTTTATTTCACTCTTCCTCTCTCCTACCCTTCCTGGGATGACTCCTACCCCTACTTCCCTCCACCCCCAGATTTATATGCCTTCTTGTAATCTCTAAGTTGTGAATTTTCTGCATAGTAGAGAGTAAGTTGAAGAATATAGTGTTAGAGTGTTCAACAGAAGTTTGTGGTTGCAGGAAAGTGTGTGTAGGATGAATGATGTAGGAGGAATGATGTAAAGAGAGTAGTAAGAGAGAAAAAGTTAGCATATGAAAGCTTTACAAAGTAGAAATGATGCAAGGAGGGAGGAGTATATGGAGAGAAAAAGAGAGGTTAAGAGAGTGGTGAAGCAATGTGAAAAGAGAGCAAATGAGAGAGTGGATGAGATGTTATCAACAATTTTTGTTGAAAAGTTTTGGAGTGAGATTAATAAGTTGAGGAAGCCTAGGGAACAAATGGATTTGATAGTTAAAAATAGGAGAGGAGAGTTATTTAATGGAGAGTTATAGGAATCGGGAAGATGGAGGGAATATTTTGAGGAATTGTTAAATGTTGATGAAGATAAGGAAGCTGTGATTTCGTGTATAGGGCAAGGAGGAATAACATTTTGTAGAAGTGAGGAAGAACCAGTTGTGAGTGTGGGGGAAGCGCATGGGGCAGTGAGTAGAATGAAGAGGGGTAAAGCAGCCGGGATTGATGGGATAAAGATAGAAATGTTAAAAACAGGTGGGGATATAATTTTGGAGTGGTTAGTGTTTTTGTTTAATAAATGTATGGAAGAGGGTAAGGTACGTAGGAACTGGCAAAGAGCATACATATTTCCTTTGTATAAAGGCAAAGGGGACAAAAGAGAGTTTAAAAATTATAGGGGAATAAGTCTGTTGAGTATACCTGGTAAAGTGTGTGGTAGAGTTATTATTGATAGAATTATGAGTAAGACGAAGAGCAGGTTAGCATATGAACAAGGAGGCTTAAGAAAAGGTAGGGGGTGTGTAGACCAAGTGTTTACAGTGAAACACTTAGGTGAACAGCATTTAGTTAAGGGTAAAGAGGTTTTTGTGGCATTTATGGATTTGGAAAAGGCATATGATAAGGTGAATAGGGGGGCAATGTGGTAGATGTTGCAAATGTATGGAACAGGAGGTAGGTTACTGAAAGCGGTGAAAAGTTTTTACGAGGATAGTGAGGCTCAGGAAAGAGTATGTAGGCGAGAGGGGGTTTATTTCTCAGTAAAAGTAGGCCTTAGACATGATGAGTGATCTCACCATGGTTGTTCAATATATTTATAGGTGGAGTAGTAAGAGAAGTGAATGCTCGGGTGATGGCAAGAGGTGTGGATTTAAAAGATAAAGAATCTAACACAAAGTTAGAGTTGTCACAGTTGCTCTTTGCTGATGACGTTGTACTTTTGGGAGATTCTGAAGAGAAGTTGAAGAGGTTGGTTGATGAGTTTGGTAGGGTATGTAAAAGAGGAAAATTAAAAGTGAATATAGGAAAGAGTAAGGTGATGAGGATAACAAAAAAAAATTAGGTAACGAAAGATTGGATATCAGATTGGAGGGAGAGAGTATGGAGGAAGTGAATGTGTTCAGATATCTGGGAGTGGACGTGTCAGCATATGAGTCTATGAAGGATGAGGTGAATCATAGAATTGACGAGGAAAAAAAAGTGAATGGTGCACTGAGGAGTCTGTGGAGACAAATAACTTTATCCATGAAAGGAATGTATGAGAGTATAGTTATACCAATGCTGTTGTGTGGATGTGAGGCATGGGTTGTGAATTTTGCAACAAGGAGACGGCTTGAGGCAGTGGAGATGTTATGTCTGAGCGCAATGTGTGGTGTGAATATAATGCAGAGAATCCATAGTTTGGAGATTAGGAAGAGGTGTGGGATTACCAAAACTATTTTCCAGATGGCTGAGGAGGGGTTATTGAAATGGTTTGGACATGTAGAAAGGATGAAACGAAATAGAATGACTTCGAGAATATACAAATCTGTAGTGGAGGGAAGACGCGGTAGGGGTCAGCCTAGGAAAGGTTGGAGGGAGGGGGTAAAGAAGGTTTTGTGTGCGAGGGGCTTGGACTTCCAGCAAGCATGCGTGAGCGTTTTAGACAGGAGCGAATGGAGACAAATGGTTTTCAGGACTTGACGTGCTGTTGGAGTGTAAGCAAGGTAACATTTATGAAGAGATTCAGGGAAACCGGCAGGCCGGACTTGAGTCCTGGAGATGGGAAGTACAGTGTCTGCACTCTGAAGGAGAGGGTTAATGTTGCCTCTAGCAAGACAGTGATGGAATGTGTTAATAATAATATTCGTACCAAACATTGCTCTTATAAATTATATTTCCTCTGCCTCCAACTTACTCTTAGTTGCAACGCTTAAAACCCATGACAGTGTTAGTAACATTATGCTCTGGTATATTCATTCCTCTTTTGGCCTTCATGTAAAAGGTTCTTTATCTCCATAGATGCCTTAATGCACTACCCACTTCTTTTCCTTCGTCAATTTGACGGTTCACCTCTTCTTTCAATGACCCTTACCCTCTGTCGACAAGTTCACTTTCAGATATCTTAATACATTTATTTCTTTCATACTCGCTTCTTCCAATCTGGTATTTATATTTGTCTTCCAACCTTTGCAACTTCTCTTCAGAATCTAACAAAAATACAACTGCGACAACCTTCGACATGGTATCAGTTTTTTTTCCTTCAATCCAACACATCTCCCCAACATCCTAGCTTTCACTTTCATTTTACAACCCCATCTGTAAATAGGCTGACTATGGTTACATCACTTAATCCTACGTAAGGCTTACCTTTACTTCTACAAATCCTAAACCGAGCCTCACTAACTGCATTTCGTAACCTACCACCTATTTCGTAGATGGGCAACATTTGTCATATTCCTCCCCTATCCACCCTACCATATGCCTTTTTTAAGTAGTATATAATTACAACAAAATGTTCCTTGCTTTTATCTTATTTTTGTTTACTCAAATGCTTCAACGTCATCACTTGCTCTACACATCTATCATCGCTGAAAACTTGTTCAGGAATCCTACTCTCTGTCAATTATAAGGAAATGGAAGCAAATATACATTAATCTAACACAGATTAACCAAACTTAACTTAACCTATCCTATCCTAATCAAACCAAACCTAACCTATCATAACTTAACATGACCTAACTGAGCCTAATCTACTTAACGTAAGATTGTCTAACCCAGCCTAACTTAAATTAACCTGACATGGTCTAACCTAAGCTAACCTAACCTAACCTAAGCTAACATGATCTAATCAAACATAACATGAAACATAACCTAACCAAACTTTACATGACATATCATCTAATTTAACCTAGCTTAAACTAACATGACTAAACGAGAATAAAATATATTAAACATATGCTGATGATATTTAGTGTGATCGACGTTGCCCTAGATTAAGAACAAGTGAAAGATTAGAAAACTAGATTTTCTGCCATATTGTCAGGGGTTCAGAGTGGCGGTGACCTGTTACATTTTCCTCATCCTCTTGACACTTTGAATGACCTGGTAACCTGGTCTATAACACTTGTTTATAGCAAAAACCGAGATTTTACAAATACCCTGATTAAGGAAACTGGAAAATCAGAGTTGATCCTAATCAATAAGTTCTCGTTCCAAATGCATTCATAACTTCAAATTCAAGTATGATACTAATTGCAGTTTCTTCTTTTTTTTCCGGCATTTTGTGTACCAGGAGCCACGAGGAAGAGTTGATAAGAGTAAGTCCGTACACCTAATTGATCATTACAGTTATCAGATTACCGCCAGCAGGACCCGTCGTGATTTTTAATCATTGGTAAGACAAGTGTGACGAATGGCGCTCATCAGAGCTGGAAGGGTAGATATTGTTATTGTTATTGTTGTTGTTGTTGTTGTTGTTCTTCTTCTTCTTCTTGCTCCTGCTGTTGTTGTTGTTGTTGTTGCTGCTGCTGCTGCTGCTGGTGTTGTTATTGTTGTTGTTGTTGTTGTTATGAATTATTGGCAGACACGGAAATGGTATCCGCTGTTTTTCTAAATCTGGAGGAAAAAAAATCTGTTTTCAATGCAGTAGTGGCGATTCACCAGGTATGTATGACACGGCCAATGACAGTGATTGTTTAACCACTGTCACACAACATTGGTACTTCAGCAGTTGTTTAACCACTGTCACACAACATTGGTGCTTCAGCAGTTGTTTAACCACTGTCACCCAACATTGGTACTTCAGCAGATGTTTAACCACTGTCACACAACATTGGCACTTCAGCAGTTGTTTAACCATTGTCACCCAACACTGGTACGTCAGCAGTTGTTTAACCACTGTCACCCAACACTGGTACGTCAGCAGTTGTTTAACCAATGTCACCCAACACTGGTACGTCAGCAGTTGTTTAACCACTGTCACCCAACACTGGTACTTCAGCAGTTGTTTAACCAATGTCACCCAACACTGGTACTTCAGCAGTTGTTTAACCACTGTCACCCAACACTGGTACTTCAGCAGTTGTTTAACCACTGTCACACAACAGTGGTACTTCGGCAGTTGTTTAACCACTGTCACACAACAGTGGTACTTCGGCAGTTGTTTAACCACTGTCACACAACACTGGTACTTCAGCAGTTGTTTAACCAATGTCACCCAACACTGGTACTTCAGCAGTTGTTTAACCACTGTCACCCAACACTGGTACGTCAGCAGTTGTTTAACCACTGTCACCCAACACTGGTACTTCAGCAGTTGTTTAACCACTGTCACCCAACAGTGGTACTTCAGCAGTTGTTTAGCCACTGTCACCCAACATTGGTACGTCAGCAGTTGTTTAACCACTGTCACACAACATTGGTACTTCAGCAGTTGTTTAAGCTACACAGTAGGCTTCTTCAGTCGAGTACAGTCCCAATCATCATTAAAAGCTCTATTTTCTTCCTTCAGCATTCTTTTAGTCTTTTTTGACATGATTGGTTAAGGACAAACAATATAAAAATACAAAATACAGAAATGGTCACGTTGTATAAGTATTCCGAATTTGTACTTGAAACGGATAGTCACATACTTGTATTAAAAGAGATAATAGACTGGCCACACATCCTCACCCTTCATCACGCACTTGCCTCTGGCTGGGTACTGTCGCATTAGGTCGGTTAGGACTAAATCATGAGGGTAACGTATTTTCAATAAAAATAAAAAGAATTTCTTATGAAAAATTCTGATTTATTCAGAAGGCCGCACTTACTGCCCTAAAAGGCCACAGGTTCCCCACCCCTGGTGTAGTTAGACTTTGTACAGCTGTTAGAGTATATATGATGTTTGCCAAGTTATTTGCAAGAAAAAAATCTAATCAAATGGTTAGTTATTAAATTATATACAGTTTAAAAACTGTAGTGTAAAGCACCCTTCTGGCAAGACAGTGATGGAGTGAATGATGGTGAAAGTTTTTCTT
Source organism: Cherax quadricarinatus (assembly GCF_026875155.1). Classification (NCBI taxonomy): domain Eukaryota; kingdom Metazoa; phylum Arthropoda; class Malacostraca; order Decapoda; family Parastacidae; genus Cherax; species Cherax quadricarinatus. Next base: position 45,891,494 of record NC_069401.1, on the reverse strand, counting down.
TTTCGGGCCACCCTGCCTTGGTGGGAATTGGCCAGTGTGATAATAAAATATATATACACTACGGTAACAAAATTAATTAAGTCCTCTGTTGATCTTTATGATTTTCTCTGCACTACTTATCTAGGCGCTCACCTGCTCTCTCTATATAATTTAGATTTTATTACATTATACTGCATAATTAGTAATGTGCAGGAATATAATCAGCATAACTATGATGTTTTTGAGACTATTTGTTTATGATTTTATTAGGGCATAGATTAGTAAATTAAACTGTGTGAGGTCTGATATACTGTAGTCTGGTGAGTGGAAGCAGGAGGAGGGATCACAGTGCAACCATCCACTAGTGTAAGTAGGTTTTCGTCCAAAGGTTGGACAGGTATCAAGATCCCATGAAGTTGCAGTGTCTGACACACGTGATAAATGATTTTCAAAACGGACAAGTTAAAGATTGAGACACTTATACAACATATGGGATCTACATTAACGAAACGTTTTTGCAACACAGTGGCTTCTTCAGTCCAATTCAAAGCTGAGAGGGGTAAGTAGAGGAGGAGTTTGATTACCTCAAACTCCTCCTCTCGACCAGCAAACTGACAGTGTATCATTTATGGGGACACTTTGCTGTGCTTATTGCCCAGTTCAATCCGCCAATCACGTTGAAGCTGGCTACTCCAGCCAAGGTGACGTCACACCAGCCCACGTGGTTGAGTGGTAGACTTCCTCAGACACTTGTCGTGACCACTCAATCCTTGAGTGGCTCTTGGTTACACTGTAACATACTCTGATATCTCATATACCACCATTACACATATTTCAAATAAGTAGTGAAGACATACATGGGTAAATATATCTACCCACTGCTGTGTTTGCCTTACCTTTGCTCTGCCCTGTTGATTGCTTGTTTGAAGACTTAGTTTTGCGACCAGGTGCTACAGGCCTTTAGTGTTTGTAATAGTGTACATAATTGACGTTGAATAATATGTTTTTAATATTTGTCCGGACAGTCTTCACACGGGTCTTAATCTTTCGACTGCCAGTGTAAACAACGACAGTTAAAGCAGGTGTAACATATGTTCGTTAATCCTGTGTAGTAACCTGTGAAACACCATCCTCTCAGGTGTTTACACAAAATTTCCTCCAACTAGAGCAATCAATTGATGGATGGATAATTATTTATATACTTTTACTAGAGGATGTTGGACATGTAAATGTTTACAGTTGTGAGGTGGCGAGATGCCATACCAGTTAGTGTTTAACATTGTTTCCTCCTGTTACTAGGCACTACACACAGTTTAACATTGCTTCCTCCTGTTACTAGGCACTACACACAGTTTAACATTGCTTCCTCCTGTTACTAGGCACTACACACAGTTTAACATTGCTTCCTCCTGTTACTAGGCACTTCACACAGTTTAACATTGCTTCTTCCTGTTACTAGGCACTACACACAGTTTAACATTGCTTCCTCCTGTTACTAGGCACTACACACAGTTTAACATTGCTTCTTCCTGTTACTAGGCACTACACACAGTTTAACATTGCTTCTTCCTGTTACTAGGCACTACACACAGTTTAACATTGCTTCTTCCTGTTACTAGGCACTTCACACAGTTTAACACTGCTTCTTCCTGTTACTAGGCACTACACACAGTTTAACATTGCTTCCTCTTGTTACTAGGCACTACACACAGTTTAACATTGCTTCTTCCTGTTACTAGACACTTCACACAGTTTAACATTGCTTCCTCTTGTTACTAGGCACTACACACAGTTTAACATTGCTTCTTCCTGTTACTAGGCACTACACACAGTTTAACATTGCTTCTTCCTGTTACTAGGCACTACACACAGTTTAACATTGCTTCTTCCTGTTACTAGGCACTACACACAGTTTAACATTGCTTCCTCTTGTTACTAGGCACTACACACAGTTTAACATTGCTTCTTCCTGTTACTAGACACTTCACACAGTTTAACATTGCTTCCTCCTGTTACTAGACACTACACACAGTTTAACATTGCTTCCTCCTGTTACTAGGCACTACACACAGTTTAACATTGCTTCCTCCTGTTACTAGACACTACACACAGTTTAACATTGCTTCCTCCTGTTACTCATGTGTTCTGCTTATATGTCTTTGTTGCATACTCTTTTTGTACAAACAATGGCACAACAATGGGACTTTAACCTCGTCCTGTACGTAGTCTTGCTGGAACAAATTTCTTCCTTGAACTGCTGTTGCAGTTTTCGAACATTAGTGTTGGTATAGAAATTAAACATCAATTGAGAATTTATCGTTTTTGTAATTTTTTTATGTCCATATCTTTCACTTTCTTCATTATGTTATAAGATGACATCAGTACTGCACAAAACTAATCTGGAGTCCTCTTCCAGCAGTTGTGAAGTAAATGTTCCAGCACGGATGATGGGAAGCAACAAGTCTGTGTTGGGACTAGTGGTGGTGGTGGTGACACTGGTGGTGACACTGGTGGTGACACTGGTGGTGGTAGAACCAGAGACCGGTCACTTTACTACTACGGTCACCAACAATTCTCGCCATAGACGATGGTCGGAGCATCCACACGCACGCCTTACCACTGTCAGTATATATTTTTTTGTCTTATTAAAATTATATACAGCACATTGTGCAGGTATTCATAATTTAGTGGTAGCTCAGTGGGTTTAAAAACAGCGAGATGAGCCTCATGCACTATGACCTTACTCTCACTATTTTCAACAGCACATCACAAGAAAATTGTGGAAATTATGAGAATAAAATCGTGCAGACACATACCATAACAAACATCTTACAAATACATAATTAAAAATAACACAATATTTGTATTAAATTCATAAAAGCAAGGAAAGCTGACACATATGTGTGTATCGCAAGGCAACTACAGGGAAGCGGGAACGACGTTGCTCCGGGCGCATTTCATGTTAAGAAAACAACTCTTCAACTAATCTTCATAACAATGCAGTGAGGAAATCGAAATGCCGGAGAGCCCCAAGCAGCTGTGCCTGCTGACGCTTGTCGCTGACCAGTCAAGTTCTTGGTTAACCTGTTGTGCAAGTAAAACTGGCAGTAGAGCTGGCATTCTTGAAATTGCTTGTGATTGCAAAGGGAAAAAGCCTAGCTGTGAGAGCAGCCATTCTGTCTCACTGCTCAGCGGGGAAGGGGGGATGAGGAGCCTCCAATAATACTTGCGCCGAAGTAACAGCACTTCGATCAAGTTTAAACTGGGACAGCGTTTTTATCTAAGATCTTTATCAAGTAGTACAGGAAACACAAAAGGCAGGAAGAAACGAGTGAAGGAAAAGGCGGAATGAGGGAAATCATTGGAACGTCACAAATCTTGGGTGAGTAGAGTACTGGTAAATGGTGATTTGGGGCCAGCACGTTTGCGCCTAACCTTATTGCCAAGAATGTCCCTGTAACATGTGAACCAGTGATCTAACTAGGCTGAATGCACATTGGTTCTGTTAAATAGTTTTCAGTGCACTAATTATAACACCTCCCAAACATCTGTCTCTGTTCATTTCTTTCATGACTAGTTTAGCGTCTTCCCTTGCCATAAAGTGTAGATATTTATTCCAAGTTGAAAAAAAAAACATCAACAAATTCCTCTTTGACACATGCTGGATCCTTAAAGGGTCAGCAGGTGACAGACCCACACTGCGCTATTCTGAGAAAACTTCCCTTCACTCCTTCAGCTGCAGCCTTGCAACATTGCACAGCTGCTGATGACGCACTGAGAAGTGTGAAGGTACTTGAGCTACAGATTTGCACCCGTGGCTTGTCTTGCATATATATATATATATATATATATATATATATATATATATATATATATATATATATATATATATATATATATATACATACGTGTGTGTGTGTGTATACTCACCTAATTGTGGTTGCAGGGCTCGAGACTCAGCTCCTGACCCCGCCTCTTCACTGATTGCTACTAGGTCCTCTCTCTGCTTCCTGAGCTTTGTCATACCTCGTCTTAAAGCTATGTGTGTGTGTGTGTGTGTGTGTGTGTGTGTGTGGTTGCAAGCCTCACTTACAGCCAAGCTTGGGGGCCTGGGAGTACGCAGATCCTCCCAGATTGCCTTATCATCTTTCCTTTCCTCTTCCATAACATCAAACGAATTAATAAAAATTATTCTCGATAACTTCAGTGACTCAGCAGGAATTCAGGTCCCTAGCTACGCCAGTGCCATCACTGAATGGGAGACTCTCGCTGACCCATCATCAAAACCTATTGCAGTCAAGTTGGGATGGTCCCATCTCTGAAAAGGTACTTGCCAACATGCTTAGGGATGAAACATCGGACAGGGAGACTGCCTGTCTCCAAGCTGTGAGTGTACATCACTCTGGGGACTTCCTCCAAACAGTTCCCATTTCGGCAATGGGAACACGCCTCGACCCTAAGACTCTCCGTTTTACATTGCCTCTCCACATCGCTGCCCCAATTCACACGGATTATACGTGTATTTGCGGCGGTGCACAAGCCGACCAATATGGTATATATGGTCTTAATTGCTCCAAAACCAAGGGTTGGCAAGCAAGACTCAATGAAGTCATCGACATCATAAAGAGAAACCTTGCTACAGCTGGATGCCCAGCCGAGAGAGAGCGCCGATCACTAGCAGCCAACAATACTCACAACCCAGCAAACTACCCTGATGGTATCGCCATCTGTCCTTGGAAGAATGGCAAGCTCTTAGCATGGAACTATACTAGCCTGTCGATACTAGCTGACACCTACATCCGTCACAGTGTCGGGCGACAGGGAGGAGCTGCTGATCACAGGGAGGAATACAAGATCGGCAAGTACAGAGACATATGCCAGAAGTATCAGTTTGTCCCTGTGAGATGAGAGACCTTGGGATGATGGAAAAAGAAACGCCACACGTTTCCTTAAAGAACTGGGATCTAGACTCATCGACACCACCAGGGACCCAAGTGTGGTCATCGAGAAGGAAAATGCTTGATGCATACTTGGCTCGCATCCCACTTTGGAGGAGCTGGAGGAGATTCATAATCTTTGATATAATGTATCAATATATTCATGTTTGTACTTTTTGTCATTGTATTCTGTCTATAAATAAAGTTCATATAGAATATAGGGGGTGGTAGGAGAAGAAAATATTTAAACAGCTTCGGGGAGAACCTTGAGTTTTCCCTGAGGTACGTTTATTCTCTTCCTTGAGGATGAGGATCCCCAGTACGGTTCTGGAGGTGGTACCTCCCTATAATTTGAAATATATATATATATATATATATATATATATATATATATATATATATATATATATATATATATATATATACATATGCAAAACAACCACTGTGAAAGAATGGAGAAATTCCAAGCATTTTCGTGACTACTCACATTATCATGTGAGTAGTCACGAAAGCACTTGGAATTTCTCTATTCTTTCACAGTGGTTGTTTTGTATATATATATATATATATATATATATATATATATATATATATATATATTATATATATATATATATATATATATATATATATATTGTGTGTGTGTGTGTGTGTGTATGTGTGTGTGTGTGTGATATACTGGTTTACTTGGGTACAGCCGGAGTTGATCAGAGGTCGCGGGTACCCGGCCGAGGTACATCAGGTGGTCACAAGAGACGGGTATGTTCTTGAGCTGCACCGCATACCTCACGGGCGCGCCGCCCCTTCTGTCCCGCCCAACACACACGCTGATGGAGAGTGGTGGGCCCCACACACTGTATACAACGTCAGCAGCAACACGCCACAAGGTAGGTAGGTTGATGAGTCCTCCTACTGAAGTCTATTATTATTATTATTATTATTATTATTATTATTATTATTATTATTATTATTTTAATTTTTAATGTTTTTATTCGTATTATATTATTCTTTTATTATTATTTTTATTGTATTATTATTTTTAATATTTTTATTTTATATTTTGTATTATTATATTATTATTTTATTATTATTATTATTAGAATTTTTAACATTTTTAGTTGTATTATTTGTATTAATATTATTATTTGTTTTATTGTTTTTATTATTACTGTTATTATAAATTGTTTTTACTATTGTTTTTATTATTATTATTATTATGATTCACGAAATCGTAGTGACACGATTGTAAACAAACCATACCACGGGCGGGGCTTGAACCCGCGGTCAGAGAGTCGTAAAACTCCGACGCCTTAGCCACTGAGCCAGACGGCTGCAATAAGATTCATCCAACTAGATTTATTTGTACACCACAGGAAGGTTAGCATAGGCACCACTATGACCACAAATGCCAGTGGATAGCAGACGAGGGGACATGAGCTAGAGTTCGTCACGGCTACGCTGACGGGAGATTCGTCTGTAAAAACTTGCATATGGTGTATAAATGTTGTGCATAAATATGAATCTTATTATAGTTAGTTGGCCCAGTGGCTAAGGCGTCGGTCTGGTGTTTTACAACTCTCTGATTGCGGGTTCAAGCCCAACCCGTGGTATGGTATTATTACATTAAATATATAAGCATTAAACCCGTATGTGTGACACAGGAGAGTTGACTTAAGAAGTGTTCACTTGAATGAACACCATACAATTTTTTTTCAGTGGAAAGCACTAAACCCGGGCGCGTCAGGTTGCGTCTGGGAAATGGAAGATAAATTGATCCATGGTGGGTCCAACTCCCTGGATTTAGAACATAATATGTGAGTGAGAACATTTCTTGGATGTGGACAGTCAAGACGGTGTTGCTAAGTGCACCTCACTAACACCTCAGCAAAACTAGGTAACACTTCAGGAACACCTCAACAACACTTAGCAAAACATAAAAGCATAAGAAAGGAGCACTGCAGCAGGCCTACTAGTCCATGCTAGGCACCCACATCCATTCACGTACTTTTCTAAACTATTTTTAGAGCTACACAAAGTTTTAGATTTAATGACGCTACTCGGCAGTTTGTTCCACTCATCCACAACACTACTACCAAACCAGTGCTTTAATATATCCTATCTTAATCTATTTTTTTCCACTTTAAACTCATTGCTGCGAGTACTGTCTTGGTTAGATATTTTTAACATGTTATTTACATCCCTTTTATTTATCCCTGTTTTCCATTTATACACCCCAGTTATATTCCTGCTAATTCTGCGCCTTCTAGAGAGTACAGATTCAGGGTCTTCACTCTATCCTCATAGGAAAGGTTTCTGATTCGTGGAATCAACTTTGTCATCCTTCTCTGTACGTTTTCCAGCCCATTCTGTAATACGCTGACCAGAACTGTGCAGCATAATCTAAATGATGCATAACCAACGAAATACAGAGTTGAAGAATAACTTGAGGACTCCTCTTATTTATGTTTCTTGCTTTGAAGCCAAGAATTCTATTTGCTTTCTTGTGAACACTTATATCTTGGTTTTAGATTACTGCTAACCAGAACTCCTAAATCTTTCTCACTCTCAGAGTAAGATCTACATTATTTAGTTTATATTCGTCATGATTATTTTCTTTAAAAGGGCTTAGTACTTTGCATTTGTCTATATTAAACAGGATCTGCCACTTCTCCGACCACTACATCAGTCATTTGAGTATTATTCCGACGGCCTGCTTCGGTGTCATCGGCAAACTTGCTTATGTCGTCATTTATTCCCTCATCTATGTCGTTTATGTATACTGTGAACACCAAAAGACCCAACACTGACCCCTGTGGAACACCGCTCGTCACACGCACCACTCGGATTTCTCCCCATTTATGCAAACTCTGTTGCCAGTTTGTCAACCACGCCTCTTTCCAGGAAAAAATTACTCCTCTTCCGTGAGCCTCTACTTTCCTCAACACTCTCTGATGTGGAACTCTATCAAAGTCTTACTGAATTCCATATACACAAAATCATATTCATTACCATGATCTACCTTCTCCAATACCTTAGGAAAAAAAAGCTAGTAAATTCGTAAGGCAGGAACAGAACTTTATAAGATCGTTCTGAGATTCATTGATCAATTTGTCTTTCAAGATTGCTTCAAATAGTCCTCGGCAATCACTGGTTCTATCAAGTTTCCCATAATGGAGGATACTAATTGGTCTAAAATTCGAAGGTTTGTAGACAGGTATCACATTTTCCATTTTCCACTTGTGCAGCACTATGCCAGTGTGTAGTGATATGTTGAAAAGACTAGCTAATTGTATACTAAGTTCCTCCTTACATTCCTTTAAACCCCTTGCGAACAGTTTATCAGGGCCCCGAGATTTATTAGGTTTTAATCTATCTGTCTGTCCTAGAACCATGTCACTAGTGACTTTCCTCATGCACAACTTATTTTCATCCCTATCTACATATTTTTTATTTCTGGAATTTATTTAGTACATTTCTTCATAAAAACTGAGAGGAAATAAGTGTTGATGTTCGTACACGTTTCCATATCACTGACGGTACACTGACCTGAGACACTTTTAAGTAGGCCTATGTCCACAATGTTCTATATACCTGAAAGAACCCTTTTGGGTTACTCCTCGAATCCCCTGCGGCTTAAACTTCATAATCTTCTCTTTTGATCTTTTCTTGCTCCTTTTCCTATTTCTCTTTTTAATTGAATATACTGATTTCTTAAGTGTCCCTTTTCTCTTTTGATTCGCCTGTAGAAGCTCCTCTTTTGACCTAAGAGATGTTTTAATTTATTATTCATTTAAGATGTTTTTTTCTTTATTGTAATTTACCCATTTGGAAAATAATTAATCTGGGAGGAGTGAACTGCGCTTTGAAAAATGTCTTATTATCAACCATCATCACCTACCAGACCACAGAATAAGGGCAGTCAGACCACACCAGTTGAACCAGACCACAGAATAAGGACAGTCAGACCACACCAGTTGAACCAGACCACAGAATAAGGACAGTCAGACCACACCAGTTGAACCAGACCACAGAATAAGGACAGTCAGACCACACCAGTTGAACCAGACCACAGAATAAGGACCAGTCAGACCACACCAGTTCAACCAGACCACAGAATAAGGACAGTCAGACCACACCAGTTGAACCAGACCACAGGATAAGGACCAGTCAGACCACAGCAGTTCAACCAGACCACAGAATAAGGACCAGTCAGACCACACCAGTTGAACCAGACCACAGAATAAGAACAGTCAGACCACACCAGTTGAACCAGACCACAGAATAAGGACCAGTCAGACCACACCAGTTGAACCAGACCACAGAATAAGGACCGGTCAGACCACACCAGTTCAACCCACTCAGGTAATTTCTCAGTCCTGTGAAATCGGCCAAGCAAAAGTCAGGAACACTGACTTGCTTGTAGATACTAAGGTAATTCCAAGATATATTGTTGCAACATCTTAGCAACTTTCAGCATTCTGCAACACCTCAGCAACATTCAGCAACACCTCAGCAAAACTCAGCAACACTTTAGCAACAAGAGCAACACCTGAACAACTGTCAGCAACACTCAACACCCAGCAACACAAACTAACACTCAGTAACACGTCGTCAGCAATCAGTAACACCTCAGCAACAATCAGTAACACTTCAACAACAATTAATGTCACTTCAACAACAATCAAGTCGACAACCATTTTTTAATTTAATTCACAGGGTGGTCAGGGTATTAGGGGTGAGGGTGGGCAAGGTATTAGGGGTGAGGGTGGGCAAGGTATTAGGGGTGAGGGTGGGCAAGGTATTAGGGGTGAGGGTGGGCAAGGTATTAGGGGTGAGGGTGGTCAAGGTATTAGGGGCGAGGGTGGGCAAGGTATTAGGGGTGAGGGTGGTAAGGGTATTAGGGGTGAGGGTGGGAAAGGTATTAGGGGTGAGGGTGGGCAAGGTATTAGGGGTGAGGGTGGGCAAGGTATTAGGGGTGAGGGTGGGCAATGAAGGTACTAGGGGTGAGTGTGGTCAAGGTATTAGGGGTGAGGGTGGGCAAGGTATTAGAGGCGAGGGTGAGCAATGTAGGTATTAGGGGTGAGTGTGGTCAAGGTATGAGGGGTGAGGGTGAACAATGAAGGTATTAGGGGTGAGTGTGGTCAAGGTATGAGGGGTGAGGGTGAACAATGAAGGTATTAGGGGTGAGGGTGATCAAGGTATTAGGGGAGAGGGTGGGCAAGGTATTAGGGGTGAGGGTGGGCAAGGTATTAGAGGCGAGGGTGAGCAATGTAGGTATTAGGGGTGAGTGTGGTCAAGGTATGACGGGTGAGGGTGGACAATGAAGGTATTAGGGGTGAGGGTGGTCAAGGTATTAGGGGTGAGGGTGGACAATGATGTATTAGGGGTGAGAGTAGTCAAGGTATTAGGGGTGAGGGTGGGCAAGGTATTAGGGTTGAGGGTGGGCAGGGTATTAGGGCTGAGGGTGATCAAAGTATTAGGGCTGAGGGTGATCAAGGTATTAGGGCTGATAGTGGGCAAGGTATTAGGGCTGAGATTGGGAAAGGTATTAGGGGTGAGGGTGGGCAAGGTATTAGGGCTGAGGGTGATCAAGGTATTATGGCTGAGGGTGGGCAAGGCATTAGGGCTGAGGATGATAAAGGTATTAGGGCTGAGGGTGGGAACGTATTAGGGCTGACGGTGGGCAAGGTATTAGGGGTGAGGGTGGGCAAGGTATTACGGGTGAGGGTGGGCAAGGTATTAAGGGAGAGGGTGGTCAAGGTATTAGGGGTGAGGGTGGGCAAGGTATTAGGGGTGAGGGTGGTCAAAGTATTAGGGGTGAGGATGGTCAAGGTATTAGGGGTGAGGGGGGCAAGGTAATAGGGGTAAGGGTGGTCAAGGTATTAGGGGTGAGGGTGGTCAAGGTATTAGAAGTGAGGGTGGTCAAGGTATTAGGGGTGAGGGTGGTCAAGGTATTAGGGGTGAGGGTGGTCAAGGTATTAAAGGTGAGGGTGGTCAAGGTATTAGAGGTAAGGGTGGTCAAGGTATTAGGGGTAAGGGTGGGCAAGGTATTAGGGGTGAGGGTGGTCAGGGTATTAGGGGAGGGTGGTCAGGGTATTAGGGGTGAGGGTGGTCAAGGTATTAGGGGCGAGGGTGGTCATAGTATTAAGGGTGAGGGGGGTCAAGGTATTAGGGATTAGGGTGGTCAAGGTATTAGGGGTGAGGGTGATCAAAGTATTAGGGGTGAGGGTGGTCAGGGTATTAGGTGTGAGGGGCGCAATGAAGGTATTAGGGGTGAGGGTAGTGAAGGTATTAGGGGTGAGGGTGGGCAAGGTATTAGGGATGAGGGCGGGCAATGAGGGTATTAGGGGTGAGTGTGGTCAAGGTATGAGAGGTGAGGGTGAACAATGAAGGTATTAGGAGAGAGGGTGGTCAAGGTATTAGGGGTGAGGGTGGGCAAGGTATTAGAGGTGAGGGTGAGCAATGTAAGTATTAGGGTGAGTGGGTAAATGTATGAAGGGTGAGGGTTGAACAATGAAGGTATTAGGGGTGAGGGTGGACAATGAAGGTATTAGGGGTGAGGGTGGTCAATGTATTGGGGGTGAGGGTGGGCAATGAAGTATAAGGGGTGAGAGTGGTAAAGGGTTTTAGGGGTGAGGGTGGTAAGGTATTAGGGGTGAGGTGGGCAAGGTATTAGGGCTGAGGGTGATCAAAGTATTAGGGCTGAGGGTGATCAAGGTATTAGGGCTGAGGGTGGGCAAGGTATTAGGGCTGAGGGTGGGCAAGGTATTAGAGCTGAGGGTGATCAAGGTATTAGGGCTGAGGGTGGGCAAGGTATTAGGACTGAGGGTGGGCAAGGTATTAGGGCTAATGGTGATGAAGGTATTAGGACTGAGGATGGGCAAGGTATTAGGGCTGAGGGTGGGCAAGGCATTAGGGTGAGGGTGGTCAAGGTATTAGGGTGAGAGTGGGCAAGGTACTTGGGCTGAGGGTGGCCAAGGTATTAGGGCTGAGGGTGGGCAAGGTATTAGGGCTGAGGGTGGGAAAGGTATTAGGGCTAAGGGTGATCAAGGTATTAGGGCTGAGGATGGGCAAGGTATTAGGGCTGAGGGTGGGTAAGGTATTAGGGCTGAGGGTGGGCAAGGTATTAGGGCTGAGGGTGGACAACGTATTAGGGCTGAGGGAGGGCAAGGTATTAGGGCTGAGGGTGGGCAAGGTATTAGGGCTGAGGGTGATCAAGGTATTAGGGCTGATGGTGATCAAGGTATTAGGGCTGAGGGTGGGCAAGGTATTAGGGCTGAAGGTGGCCAAGGTATTAGGGCTGAGGGTGGGCAAGGTATTAGGGCTGAGGGTGATCAAGGTATTAGGGCTGAGTGTAGGCAAGGTATTAGGGCTGAGGATGATCAAGGTATTAGGAGTGAGGGTGGGAAAGGTATTAGAGACGAGGGTGGGCAAGGTATTAGGGGTGAGGGTGGTCAAGGTATTAGGGCTGAGGGAAGGCAAGGTATTAGGTCTGAGTGTGGGCAAGGTGTTTGGGCTGAGGGTGGGCAAGGTATTAAAGCTAAGGGTGATAAAGGTATTAGGACTGAGGTGATCAAGGTAGGCTGAAGGTGGGGCAAGGTTTAGGCTTAGGGTGGGCAAGGTATTAGGGCTAGGGTGATCAAGGTATTAGGGGTGGGGTGAATCAAGGTATTAGGCTGAGGGGTGGGCAGGTATTAGGGGTGAGAGTGATCAAGGTATTAGGGGTGAGGGGGGGCCCAAGGTAACAGGGTGGGGGTGGGTCAAGGTATTAGGGGGGGAGGGTGGGCAAAGTATTAGGGGTGAGGCTGGGCAAGTATTAGGGTGAGGGTGGTCGAGATATTAGGGTTGAGGGTGGGCAAGACATTAGGGTGATGGTGATCAAGGATTAGAGGTGAGGGTGGTCAAGGTATTAGGGGTGAGGGTGGGCAAGGTATTAGGGGTGATGTGGCATGTATTAAGATTTTAGGTGGTCAAGGTATTGGGGGTGAGGGTGGTCAAGGAAATTAGGGGTGAGGGTGGTCAAGGTATTAAGGGTGAGGGTGGTCAAGGTATTAAAAGTGAGGGTGGCCAAGGTATTAGGGCTGAGGGTGGGCAAGGTATTAGGGCTAAAGGTGATCAAGGTATTAGGGCAGAGGGTGGGCAAGGTATTAGGACTGAGGGTGGGCAATGTATTAGGGCTAAGGGTGATCAAGGTATTAGGACTGAGGGTGAACAAGGTATTAGGGCTGAGGGTGGGCAAGGCATTAGGGGTGAGAGTGGTCAAGGTATTAGGGGTGAGGGTGGGCAAGGTACTTGGGCTGAGGGTGGCCAAGGTATTAGGGGTGAGGGTGGGCAAGGTATTAGGGCTGAGGGTGGGCAAGGTATTAGGGCTAAGGGTGATCAAGGTATTAGGGCTGAGGATGGGCAAGGTATTAGGGCTGAGGGTGGGTAAGGTATTAGGGCTGAGGGTGGGCAAGGTATTAGGGCTGAGGGTGGGCAACGTATTAGGGCTGAGGGAGGGCAAGGTATTAGGGCTGAGGGTGGGCAAGGTATTAGGGCTGAGGGTGATCAAGGTATTAGGGCTGATGGTGATCAAGGTATTACTGCTGAGGGTGGGCAAGGTATTAGGGCTGAGGGTGGCCAAGGAATTAGGGCTGAGGGTGGGCAAGGTATTAGGGCTGAGGGTGATCAAGGTATTAGGGCTGAGGGTAGGCAAGGTATTAGGGCTGAGGATGATCAAGGTATTAGGGGTGAGGGTGGGCAAGGTATTAGAGGCGAGGGTGGGCAAGGTATTAGGGGTGAGGGTGGGCAGGGTATTAGGGCTGAGGGAGGGCAAGGTATTAGGGCTGAGGGTGAGCAAGGTGTTAGGGCTGAGGGTGGGCAAGGTATTAGGGCTAAGGGTGATCAAGGTATTAGGACTGAGGGTGATCAAGGTATTAGGGCTGAGGGTGGGCAAGGCATTAGGGGTGAGGGTGGTCAAGGTATTAGGGGTGAGGGTGGGCAAGGTAATAGGGCTGAGGGTGGCCAAGGTATTAGGGCTGAGGGTGATCAAGGTATTAGGGCTGAGGTTAGGCAAGGTATTAGGGCTGAGGATGATCAAGGTATTAGGGGTGAGGTTGGGCAAGGTATTAGAGGCGAGGGTGGGCAAGGTATTAGGGGTGAGGGTGGGCAGGGTATTAGGGCTGAGGGAGGGCAAGGTATTAGGGCTGAGGGTGGGCAAGGTGTTAGGGCTGAGGGTGGGCAAGGTATTAGGGCTAAGGGTGATCAAGGTATTAGGACTGAAAGTGATCAAGGTATTAGGGCTGAGGGTGGGCAAGGCATTAGGGGTGAGGGTGGTCAAGGTATTAGGGGTGAGGGTGGGCAAGGTACTTGGGCTGAGGGTGGCCAAGGTATTAGGGCTGAGGGTGGGCAAGGTATTAGGGCTGAGGGTGTGCAAGGTATTAGGGCTAAGGGTGATCAAGGTATTAGGGCCGAGGGGTGGGCAAGGTATTAGGGCTGAGGGTGATCAAAGTATTAGGGGTGAGGGTGATCAACGTATTAGGGGTGAGGGTGGGCTAGGTATTAGGGGTGAGGGTGGGCAAGGTATTAGGGGTGAGGGTGGTCAAGGTATTAGCGGTGAGGGTGATCAAGGTATTAGGGGTGAGGGTGGGCAAGGTATTAGGGGTGAGGGTGGGCAAGGTATTAGGGGTGAGGGTGGGCAAGGTATTACCGGTGAGGGTGATCAAGGTATTAGGGGTGAGGGGGGCAAGGTATTAGGGGTGAGGGTGGACAAGGTATTAGGGGTTAGGGTGGGCAAGGTATTACGGGTGAGGGTGGACAAGGTATTAGGGGTGAGGGTGGGCAAGGTATTAGGGGTGAGGGTGGACAAGGTATTAGGGGTGAGGGTGTTCAAGGTCTGCACCAGGCCTAGTGCAGAGCTCACTGTCTATCGTCATTAAGACTTCCCTTCTTTTTTTTTTTTTTTTTTTTTTTTTTTTAAATCTAATTAAGTCTTTGGCTGTAGAAAATTTCAACTCTGTAAAACTGAGATCCACATATTACATGTACCCTTCGCCCTGGTGTAGAGGTCACTGTCTATCAAACTCTGAGACTCCTTCCTCTTCGAAGGGAATTGTATGACCTCGGTGTCCTCCCATGTCAGCTCCTCCCATAGGGCTTCTAACTCTCTCTCCGCCCATGAGGACTGTTGAGCTCATGGATGAAGCTCACGTGTCAGTGACTCACTGAAAGAGATTAAGATTCCTTTTACTTGAGGGTGTGTGGTCGTCATACCCAGGCACGTTCCACTAGTTCCTGCCCTCTCTACTTCCATTACAACTGCTACGGAGAACAAGAAAATGATTTAATCATATGACAAAATTGGAAGGATTACTTCTTTAGTTTTCTGTCTCATGGCTTTCTTTCTTGGTTTCCTATAAGCATTGCATATCATAAATAAATCATATATACCACTGATGCTAGTAATTATTGTGTTATATTTACAGACTTAGCACAGGAGAGCGGCGAGTGGTCTTCCTCCTACACGGTATTCTCTTGTCCAGCGCTGACTATGTCATGAATGATCCTGACCAGGCATTAGGTGAGTATCTACGTATTCATCTAATTATTGCCTAATTGGATTATATTTGGATTTAGATTTTTTAGATTTAAATTATTGCGCACCCCATATCTATGCCGTGGAGGGTAGCGCAAGAGTATATGGATACACAAAAGACCTAGGAACTAGACCCAAAAGGGTTAACAGAAGTACATCTGGATTTATATCTACAGTTCACTTATCTGTTACAAACTTAGGAAATCTGCTTAATATATCTGGCATCTTATTTTCATTAATAAGATATCTTGATATGTCATATCATATACTATCTCTATATTCCTCAATAAGTGGACAAATAAACACATAGTATTCATGATAGTGGCCATAGTTCTGGTCAGATACTTTACATTTTGTTTAATCATCATCATCGTGTCTGCCAAACTGACAGAAGTATTTGCAACAGTCTGGTAGACACACAGATGATGATCAATACAAACTATGTGACCAGACCTAATTGTGTGCGTATTTCTCTTTCTTTTTATGTTTGGATTTGTGTTATTTTGGGTGTAGCCAAAAATTAATTTTTCTCGTACAAGTATGGTTGCTTCAAGGCCGTTCTCACGGTTCGGTTCCAAACCAGGCCTGCTGGTTGATAGTCTGATCAACCACGCTGTGAATGCTAGCTGCACACAGTCAGTCATCGGTACCACAGCCTGGTGGATCAGGAAATGACCTGAGAAATCAAATTTCCTTCTGAAGACAGCCAGATGTCTGTTGATAATTACCCTTTGGTATAGAGAGTGGATGTTGAAAAGTCTTGGTCCCTTTACACTTACTGAGTTATCTCTAAGTGCATATTCATTACACACCTGTTTCTTAGTGGTGTCATCAATGTTAGAGGTTGGTAATAGTTTTCTGTTACTTAAGGGTTTCATTTTTTTATCTGTCGACTATAATGATCACGTTATAAGAGATGACTTTACATGTGATTTTTTAATTGACTAAAAGTTATTAACTTCTTTCATTAATATTCCAAGATGTAATTAATTGTCTAGCAGCCGTGAAGCCTCGTGTGATGTCAACACTGATGTAGTTATATTTATAAAGATTAGTTATTACTGTTAATTGTTATGATTGTTGTAAGTGATAATAATTATAATCATTGTAATAATTATTAATTGTTACGTTTGAATTCAGTGGTAATATTTATACATAAGATATTACTATGAATTATTTACGATTCTTAAGATTCTTATTAGTAGTAATGTTTATTAAAATAGGTATTATTTATAGTAATACCTCCATTAATGGAGGTATTACTGTAATGGAGTATTACTTATAGTATTACCTCCAATAATGGAGGTATAACTATAATGGAGGTATTACTATAATAGAGGTATTACTATAATAGAGGTATTACTATAATAGAGGTATAACTATAATAGAGGTATAACTATAATAGAGGTATAACTATAATAGAGGTATAACTATAATAGAGGTATAACTATAATAGAGGTATAACTATAATAGAGGTATAACTATAATAGAGGTATAACTTACAGTAATACCTCCAATAATAAAGATAAGTAATAATTTTTATTATTGGAGGTATTGCTATACGAAAGAATTATTATCAAAGACAATGTAATGGGAGGTATTTATTACTATAAGTTTTTAAAGATTACCAGTGTTAATGTTTGTTAATGAGAGGTATTGTTAACAATGTTGTGAGTGGTGCCAGTGTTAATGTTTGTTAATGGGAGGTATTGTTAACAATGTTGTGAGTGGTGCCAGTGTATTGTTAACAATGTTGTGAGTGGTGCCAGTGTTAATGTTTGTTAATGAGAGGTATTGTTAACAATGTTGTGAGTGGTGCCAGTGTTAATGTTTGTTAATGGGAGGTATTGTTAACAATGTTGTGAGTGGTGCCAGTGTTAATGTTTCTTAATGGGAGGTATTGTTAACAATGTTGTGAGTGGTGCCAGTGTTAATGTTTGTTAATGAGAGGTATTGTTAACAATGTTGTGAGTGGTGCCAGTGTTTAATGTTTGTTAATGGGAGGAAATTGTTAACAATGTTGTGAGTGGTGCCAGTGTTAATGTTTGTTAATGGGAGGTATTGTTAAACAATGTTGTGAGTGGTGCCAGTGTTAATGTTTGTTTAATGGGAGGTATTGTTAACAATGTTGTGAGTGGTGCCAGTGTTAATGTTTGTTTAATGGGAGGTATTGTTAACAATGTTTGTGAGTGGTGCCAGTGTTAATGTTTGTTAATGGGAGGTATTGTTGACAATGTTGTGAGTGGTGCCAGTGTTAATGTTTGTTTAATGGGATGGTATTGTTAACAATGTTGTGAGTGGTGCCAGTGTTAATGTTTGTTAATGTGAGGTATTGTTAACAATGTTGTGAGTGGTGCCAGTGTTAATGTTTGTTAATGGGATGTATTGTTAACAATGTTGTGAGTAGTGCCAGTGTTAATGTTTGTTAATGGGAGGTATTGTTAACAATGTTGTGAGTGGTGCCAGTGTTAATGTTTGTTAATGGGAGGTATTGTTAACAATGTTGTGAGTGGTGCCAGTGTTAATGTTTGTTAATGGGAGGTATTGTTAACAATGTTGTGAGTGGTGCCAGTGTTAATGTTTGTTAATGGGAGGTATTGTTGATAATGTTGTGAGTGGTGCCAGTGTTAATGTTTGTTAATGTGAGGTATTGTTAACAATGTTGTGAGTGGTGCCAGTGTTAATGTTTGCTAATGGGAGGTATTGTTAACAATGTTGTGAGTGGTGCCAGTGTTAATGTTTGTTAATGGGAGGTATTGTTAACAATGTTGTGAGTGGTGCCAGTGTTTAATATTTGTTAAGGGAGGTATTGTTTAACAATGTTTGTGAGTGGTGCCAGTGTTAATGTTTGTTAATGGGAGGTATTGTTAACAATGTTGTGAGTGGTGCCAGTGTTAATGTTTGTTAATGGGAGGTATTGTTGATAATGTTGTGAGTGGTGCCAGTGTTAATGTTTGTTAATGGGAGGTATTGTTAACAATGTTGTGAGTGGTGTCAGTGTTAATGTTTGTTAATGGGAGGTATTGTTAACAATGTTGTGAGTGGTGCCAGTGTTAATGTTTTGTTAATGGGAGGTATTGTTAACAATGTTTGTGAGTGGTGCCAGTGTTAATGTTTGTTAATGGGAGGTATTGTTAACAATGTTGTGAGTGGTGCCAGTGTTAATGTTTGTTAATGGGAGGTATTGTTAACAATGTTGTGAGTGGTGCCAGTGTTAATGTTTGTTAATGGGAGGTATTTTTAACAATGTTGTGAGTGGTGCCAGTGTTAATGTTTGTTAATGGGAGTAATTGTTGATAATGTTGTGAGTGGTGCCAGTGTTAATGTTTGTTTAATGTGAGGTATTGTTAACAATGTTGTGAGTGGTGCCAGTGTTAATGTTTGTTAATGGGAGGTATTGTTAACAATGTTGTGAGTGGTGCCAGTGTAATGTTTGTTAATGGGAGGTATTGTTAACAATGTTGTGAGTGGTGCCAGTGTTAATGTTTGTTAATGGGAGGTATTGTTAACAATGTTGTGAGTGGTGCCAGTGTTAATGTTTGTTAATGGGAGGTATTGTTAACAATGTTGTGAGTGGTGCCAGTGTTAATGTTTGTTAATGGGAGGTATTGTTGATAATGTTGTGAGTGGTGCCAGTGTTAATGTTTGTTAATGGGAGGTATTGTTAACAATGTTGTGAGTGGTGCCAGTGTTAATGTTTGTTAATGGGAGGTATTGTTAACAATGTTGTGAGTGGTGCCAGTGTTAATGTTTGTTAATGGGAGGTATTGTTAACAATGTTGTGAGTGGTGCCAGTGTTAATGTTTGTTAATGGGAGGTATTGTTAACAATGTTGTGAGTGGTGCCAGTGTTAATGTTTGTTAATGGGAGGTATTACTGATATTGTTAATGTTTGTTATCGGGCCTTCTGGACTAAAAATTAACACCTCCTGACGAAGGGTTCATACTGGCTGACGCTGGCTACGACGTCTGGCTCGGCAACAACAGAGGCAACTTCTACAGTCGACGCCACGTCCGGCTCTCACCCGAACAGCTGGAGTTTTGGGACTACAGGTAAGCAGAGGGTATCCAGAGTTATGGAAAATTCAGGAGTGTTCAGAGCTAATAAGACATTAGATGGTAACGTGCGTTCAGCGTTATAAGGACTTCAGGAGCTTCAGATAATGGCAGATGCTCAGGGTTACATGAGACTTCAGTAACTAGCAGATGCTCAGAGTTATGGAACTTAAGGAGTGTTCGGAATTATAGGGATTTCAGAAGTGTTTTTAGCTACTAAGAACTTCATGTGGTAAAAAAAATCGGAGTAATGGGGTAATGGGGATGTCTGAAGTTTTCAGAGTTATTGAGATTTCAGGTAACTGGCAAGTTGTTAGTTATGGGGGTACAGGGGGGTTCAGAGTTATGGGGACTGTAGGTGAGTAACAAGCGTTCCCAGGTATGGGAACTTCAGAATAGTTAATAGGTAACCCACTTTTTGATACACTGTCTCACACAGAGGTACGGTGGCCCAAAAAAGAAGAAACACGTTCAGAATCATTCATTCAATCACTGTCTTGTCAAAGCAAGCTGGCATCCCAATTCACATAACTCTCCAAACTGCTGTATCCCGCCCCTCCTTCAGAGAGCAGGCACTGTACTCTCCACCTCCAGGACTCAAGTCCGGCTAACTGGCTTCCCTGAACCCTTTCATAAATGTTACCTTATTCACACTCTAACAGCACATCAAAATATTAAAAACTACTTGCCTACCCTCCAATCTAACACGTTCACAGAAGCCTGGTGGACGCCCAGGAGGGGCCTGGTGGACGCCCAGGAGGGGCCTGGTGGACGCCCAGGAGGTGCCTGGTGGACGCCCAGGAGGTGCCTGGTTGACGCCCAGGAGGGGCCTGGTGGACGCTTCATATTTATACACATATCTAATCCTATTTTGTTCCATCCTTTCTAAATGTCCGATCTAACTTAATAATCAATCCTCTGAATAATACTTTTGGTAACCACACTTCCCAGCCACTAAACTACGAATTCTCTGCATAATATTCATACCACACATTGCCTTCAGACACATCTCCACGGCCTTCAGCCTCCTCGCTGCAACGTTTAAAACCCATACTTCACACACACACATAAGATTGTTGGTACTGCTGTTCTCTTGGTGCATTCCCCTTTTTGCCTTTTTGTTCCCATAGATACCTCAATGCATCATCTAATAACTTCCCTCTTTTGTTTTTAACTGTTAAATTTACTTGTTCCCTAGACTTTCTGATCTCACTGATCTAACTTCAAAACAAATACTTATTCTCAGGAAAATTTGTTAATAAACCCTCACCCACTCTCTCAGTAGCTCTCTGTTTACACTTCACGACCAGTCTTTTATCCTCTCTTTTATTTTCCTTATATCACTTCTATTTGTAAAAAAAATCTCCAATATGCTTTTTCTTCCTCTTCTACCCCTCGCTCCGCTCTCCTCCTGTACCCATCCTTCTATACCCTCCAACTTCTGCTGTTCACTCTAACACTACATTCTTAAATCTTTCCCATACATCATCGACCGCTTCAATACTTGTACTCTCACTAGCTCATCTTTCTCCCAATAAATGTGTATTTCTTACCTTCACTATCTCCACTAATTTATAAACTTTCACTTCAGATCCCTGATGACATTCTCCTTATGCACCCATGTTCCTCTTACTCTTACTGTAGCTGCCAATAAATAATGATATGATACATCTTTCGTCCTTCAAAACTTGCACGTCCAGAAGTCTACCCATCAGTCTTTTATCCACTCATACATAGTCCCACAAACTGCTGTTATTATGTCCTAAATCATATCTCGTGTACTTATTTATCCTCTTTTTCTTAAAATAGGTATTACCTGTTAACAATCCTCTAAACTTACTTACTACTCCCTCTATAACTGTTCCTCTCATTTTAGCATTTAGGTCCCCCACAGAAATCACTTTCTACTTGGTTTATAACTCCCTAAATATTCATTTAACAATTCCGAATCTCTCTCTCTCTCTCTCTCTCCTCTCTCTCTCTCTCTCTCTCTCTCTCTCTCTCTCTCTCTCTCTCTCTCTCTCTCTCTCTCTCTCTCTCTCTTTCTCTCTGTCTCTCTCTCTCTCTCTCATCCAGGTGCATAAACACTTAACGTAACCCATTTTTCACACCCGACCCTTGAAATAATCCACAAAATTATTGAATTTATACATTTCTATGCCATCTTTTTTTCTATAAATGATTATTTAATATTACCATGACTCCTTCCTTAGCTCTAATTCTCTCAGGTACACCCACCCTAATCCACTGAAATTCTTCCAGCCTCTTGCTTGGAGCATGACATCCAGCTTCTTTTTCATTCATAACATTTACAATCAATTCTTTCATCATTCGTACTGTACTAACTCACATATAACCATCCCAAATTAAAAATTTTCTTCTTCATTTTAATACTGTATATACAGGAGGAGTCACTAGCCGTTTGCTCCCGCCATTTCAGTCACCTTTTACGACACTCATGGTTTACGGAGGATGGACTCATGTCCATTTACCTATGGAGATGAAATGAAATAATACAAGAATAAAAACTATTATGAAAGCAGAAGAAAACTCAGATGGGTGTGTATACACACACATATACATGCATAATTGCATGTGTAGTATGAACTAAGTTTAAGTAGTAACAGTAATAGTAAGATATATCTATCATCTTACGTGCTTGAGACAGAAAGAAAAGACCCGTACGCGTTATTAATTGTGAAAATTGGTGGAGGATAGAGTTTCTGGCCGTTAATCATGACAGACAAGACACCAGTTTATGATCACTGCTTCCAGTAGACTTCAAGAAGTATTGAGAGATTATCAGAAACACCTGCCCTGAAGTGGGAGCCTAACTCTAGGAGCACTGAAGTATGTAATGTTGACTGAGGTAAAGGTAAATAAGTATCTGAAATAGCTGACTGATGGTCAAGAAATAAAACCGGGTAGAATCTTGCTTGGATGCTGATGGAAGGAGCAGAAACTCTAAGCAAGACATTTGTGATGATCAGTAATATCACCCTGGAGACAGGAGTGATACTGGAAAGCTACTAAACAGTACATGTAATGTCAATATTCAATGTAGAGGGCAGGCAGCGGAAATATGCTCGAGGCTTCCTGAAGAGTTTGGGTTTACCATAAACCAACAGTACGAGTTCAAAAAAAACGATATTAAGCCTCATCCATCGACCCGAGTTATATGAGAGGATGATGAATAAAACATTAAATGGAAGAGCAGATTGCATATTCCTGGACTGTAGGAAGGCCTTCGACCTTGTGCTGCACAAGCAACTAATAAGCGGTGTGCCCTAAGGATCAGTTTTCGATCAGTACCTCTCGTTTTATATGCACATCAACGAACTGTCTTTAAAGACTGGTTCCTATTCATCAGATTCGTGGATGATGTGAAGGTCTTGGAAAGACTAGATGCAAAAGAGGTTTGCAAGAAGTTAGGTTAAGTTAGGTAAGATTAATCGGGAATAAGACAAATGCTGCTCGACACGGATTTTAGTTATATAATGACCCGTCACGGCAACTTTCAATTATTTATGTGAGGTCTTCCACTGCCTTACCGGACCGAGCCTTTAGAAGTTAATATTAATAATATCAATTGACGTTTGTTCAGGAGATGGACGGTAAAGATTCAGCTCTGAGAAGTGTAAGATAATGAAGACAGGTGAACGAGGAAGGAGACTAGTAGATTCAGAAGGAAAAAAAATGAGTGAAGTATATACTTAACACAGAATCTGTCGTCAGAAGTTTACATAAATATAATAGCCTCGTTGGCATCTGTAATGACGTCGTACATATAAAACGTTGTGCAAAATAACAGAGAACTTCTTGATAAAAATTATGCATCTTCTATGCAAGGCGAGTACTGAAGTACACAGGACCTTCATGAAACACATCTCAAGTACATAAATTGTTCCTGATGATCCAGAGATTTACAACCTGGTTACTATTACCGATAAATTACATGAACTATAACGCCATGTTTAATTAATAAAAATTCACAGCACTGGGAGAAAGGTTGTCAAGAGAGGACATAATCACGACATAAAAAATAATGAGCGGTATCAGCACTGTGGATATCAACACCCAAATGAGCCCCAAAAGTTATAAGAAGGAATTTTTTCACTATAAAGGTAGTAAAAATAAAAAAAAATTTCGAGGAGTAGTGGAAGTAAGTTTCATAAATAAAATTAAGTATTATTACAATAAAATACATTAGGTGAGGTAAGACTCATTAGAAAATAAGATCTATGTTTCCTTAAGCTGGTCTTGGTCATATTATGACCCACCACTGTAGCTTTTCCTCATCTGACCGAGGTCTTCCCCTGACTTACTGGTCCACCGCTTCATAAATTATTTTTTTTAAATTACCTGAGACTGGTAAGGTTTCACACTAGTCAATTGAAACTCAGTGGCTACACTACTGTCCCCATCCACACATAAATTAGTAAATGAAGGTTAATTATTGTGAATTCCCAACCTCGAGATGAATATGAGAAGACTAAATTAACTTGTTTTCACTTCAACGTTTAATTATTAGAAAGAGAGGTCGTCCTTTCGTGCATGCCACTTGACACAACTTCAACTCTCAAGGTCGTCAAATGGCCTTTACCAGCTACACCCTCATATAGGAAACACTTTTACAGTGTGAGAAATACTGTAGTTGAGACGAATGCTTCTTGCATGCAGAATAGTTTACAGGAAGATCCTGAAACCAAGTGAAAGGAAGTAGAACCAGAGGTAAAAATTTCAATCACGAAACCTAATAATTATAATCCCACATGCTGAATTTTTGGTATAAATAAAAAAGAAAGTAGAGACGAGTGAAAGAGGATAATTATCTTAAATACTAATGAATGCTGTCATCACCCTCTCTCATTTACTGGAAGAAGGACAAGACAAAGGAAATAAAGTAGCAACAGAAATAAGAATCACAGGAGGATTTGTGCTCGAGCAGGAAAACTCAATATGAGTTACATTGAACATTAAAAAAACCATACCACAGGTGGGGATTGAACTCGTGGCAGGTGAGTCTTACCATGATACATGGTACATCAAAGGTATATATTACATTTATAATAAAGAACACAGGTACAATATCGTGACTGGAATAATGAACAAATAACCCGCACACATAGGAGAAAGAAGCTTACGACGACGTTTCGGTCCGACCGAAACGTCGTCGTAAGCTTCTTTCCCTCCTATGTGTGGGTTATTAGAGTACACTTATAATATATACTCACGCTGACAGCAGCTAGTGCTCAGGGTAGCGCAGACCTTAGAGAAGCAGGCATCCTATCAGTTTTTTTTTCCACTCTTGCAGTGAGTCTCGTGCCTGGTAATAAAGCACTTCCATGGGTCCAGTATACAAGACTCTGAGGTGAAGAAAAATTAGTCACCAGTAATCTTTCAATTTAACAGAAGAGGGAAAAAACACTAAGATTAAACTTTGAGACATAAAAATATCAAAGATCACCTACATTTAAAAAAAAAGATCTCTTATAATATACCTGAAATTACTCAACTTAACCATACAATATACAGTAACTAACACCCATATTAACATCACTTTACATTATAGAACAAGAACAAAATAATAATAATAATAATAATAATAATAATAATAATAATAATAATAATAATAAATGAATAATCACAATAAATATTGTTTCTGAAGTATTTCATAAGGATAACTTATATTACATGTAATATAATTATTTAATTATTGAAAAGAAATAACTTATACTTAATGCAATATAATTATTTAAGAGGTTGGTTAGCTTTATTCGAGTGTGTATAGAATCCACGGCCGCTTGTATTGTGCCTTGTGTGCACTGACTTGTTTCTTCTTCCTAAATATGACTAATGGGATCAAGTTTCTGAGTCTGGCTCTGCCTCCTAACTTACAGTTTAATGGAATTGCTCTCCCATAGCTTTAGGGGTTTTGTCATACCTGTTTTTGAAGTTATGTACGGAGCCTGCTCCCATGCTCAGGATAAAGAAATGCTTCCTGACACCTTCATGTGTTAGTGTGACTAGTTAATGGACCAAGGTTGACAGACTAGTTAATGGACCAAGGTTGACAGAAATGTCATCATGAAGTTTGTTTCTCGTATGTGCAGGTTATTTGTGTATTGTTGCATCACAGTA
>NC_069401.1:45778308-45860808 GCF_026875155.1 Cherax quadricarinatus | reverse complement strand
GATGAGATAGAAGATGCTAGTTTGATGAGATAGAAGATGCTAGCTTGATCAGATAGAAGATGCTAGCTTGATCAGATAGAAGATGCTAGCTTGATGAGATAAAAGATGCTAGCTTGATGAGATAGAAGATGCTAGCTTGATGAGATAGAAGATGCTAGCTTGATGAGATAAAAGATGCTAGCTTGATGAGATAGAAGATGCTAGCTTGATGAGATAGAAGATGCTAGCTTGATGAGATAGAAGATGCTAGCTTGATGAGATAGAAGATGCTAGCTTGATGAGATAGAAGATGCTAGCTTGATGAGATAGAAGATGCTAGCTTGATGAGATAGAAGATGCTAGCTTGATGAGATAGAAGATGCTAGCTTGATGAGATAGAAGATGCTAGCTTGATGAGATAGAAGATGCTAGCTAGATGAGATAGAAGATGCTAGCTAGATGAGATAGAAGATGCTAGCTTGATGAGATAGAAGATGCTAGCTTGATGAGATAGAAGATGCTAGCTTGATGAGATAGAAGATGCTAGCTTGATGAGATAGAAGATGCTAGCTTGATGAGATAGAAGATGCTAGCTAGATGAGATAGAAGATGCTAGCTAGATGAGATAGAAGATACTAGCTTGATGAGATAGAAGATGCTAGCTTGATGAGATAGAAGATGCTAGCTTGATGAGATAGAAGATGCTAGCTTGATGAGATAGAAGATGCTAGCTTGATGAGATAGAAGATGCTAGCTTGATGAGATAGAAGATGCTAGCTTGATCAGATAGAAGATGCTAGCTTGATGAGATAGAAGATGCTAGCTTGATGAGATAGAAGATGCTAGTTTGATGAGATAGAAGATGCTAGCTTGATCAGATAGAAGATGCTAGCTTGATGAGATAGAAGATGCTAGCTTGATGAGATAGAAGATACTAGCTTGATGAGATAGAAGATGCTAGCTTGATCAGATAGAAGATGCTAGCTTGATGAGATAGAAGATGCTAGCTTGATGAGATAGAAGATGCTAGTTTGATGAGATAGAAGATGCTAGCTAGATGAGATAGAAGATGCTAGCTAGATGAGATAGAAGATGCTAGCTAGATGAGATAGAAGATGCTAGCTTGATGGGATAGAAGATGCTAGCTTGATGAGATAGAAGATGCTAGCTTGATGAGATAGAAGATGCTAGCTTGATGAGATAGAAGATGCTAGCTTGATGAGATAGAAGATGCTAGCTTGATGAGATAGAAGATGCTAGCTAGATGAGATAGAAGATGCTAGCTTGATGAGATAGAAGATGCTAGCTTGATGAGATAGAAGATGCTAGTTTGATGAGATAGAAGATGCTAGCTAGATGAGATAGAAGATGCTAGCTTGATGAGATAGAAGATGCTAGCTTGATGAGATAGAAGATGCTAGCTTGATGAGATAGAAGATGCTAGCTTGATGAGATAGAAGATGCTAGCTAGATGAGATAAAAGATGCTAGCTAGATGAGATAGAAGATGCTAGCTAGATGAGATAGAAGATGCTAGCTAGATGAGATAGAAGATGCTAGCTAGATGAGATAGAAGATGCTAGCTTGATGAGATAGAAGATGCTAGCTAGATGAGATAGAAGATGCTAGCTAGATGAGATAGAAGATGCTAGCTTGATGAGATAGAAGATGCTAGCTAGATGAGATAGAAGATGCTAGCTAGATGAGATAGAAGATGCTAGCTAGATGAGATAGAAGATGCTAGCTTGATGAGATAGAAGATGCTAGCTAGATGAGATAGAAGATGCTAGCTTGATGAGATAGAAGATGCTAGCTTGATGAGATGGAAGATGCTAGCTTGATGAGATGGAAGATGCTAGCTTGATGAGACAGAAGATGCTAGCTTGATGAGATGGAAGATGCTAGCTTGATGAGACAGAAGATGCTAGCTTGATGAGATAGAAGATGCTAGTTTGATGAGATAGAAGATGCTAGCTTGATGAGACAGAAGATGCTAGCTTGATGAGATAGAAGATGCTAGCTTGATGAGACAGAAGATACTAGCTTGATGAGATAGAAGATGCTAGCTAGATGAGATAGAAGATGCTAGCTTGATGAGATAGAAGATGCTAGCTTGATGAGATAGAAGATGCTAGCTTGATGAGATAGAAGATGCTAGCTAGATGAGATAGATGATGCTAGCTTGATGAGATAGAAGATGCTAGCTTGATGAGATGGAAGATGCTAGCTTGATGAGATGGAAGATGCTAGCTTGATGAGACAGAAGATGCTAGCTTGATGAGATGGAAGATGCTAGCTTGATGAGACAGAAGATGCTAGCTTGATGAGATAGAAGATGCTAGTTTGATGAGATAGAAGATGCTAGCTAGATGAGATAGAAGATGCTAGCTGATGAGATAGAAGATGCTAGCTTGATGAGACGGAAGATGCTAGCTTGATGAGATGGAAGATGCTAGCTTGATGAGACAGAAGATGCTAGCTTGATGAGATAGAAGATGCTAGTTTGATGAGATAGAAGATGCTAGCTAGATGAGATAGAAGATGCTAGCTGATGAGATAGAAGATGCTAGCTTGATGAGACGGAAGATGCTAGCTTGATGAGACAGAAGAGGCTAGCTTGATGAGTAAGTAAGTAAGTAAGTAAATTTATTCAGGTATACACAATACAGTTACATAGAATTATCATACATAGCAGCATATGTGTAGAGAACCTAGGATAACCCAAAAAAGTCAGACAGATTGACTTATTTCCATTGGGGTCCTTTTACCTTTGAGACAGAAGATGCTAGTTTGATGAGATAGAAGGTGCTAGTTTGATGTGATAGAATGAAAGGTAGAACAAGTCATTAATGACTCGTAAATTAAGTAATGTAAGTTTAAAATTTGGTCTCTCACAAGAAGAGAGAGGTGTAACGGTAACACTCTCCCTCCCCTCCGTCCCCCTAGGCTAGTGGATGGGTGATGGAGCAAGTGGAATATTGTCCACCACAAAACTGCTGCTAGTTGTCAAGGTCTCTCACTTGTTATTCACGTCTTGCAGTCATGTTAATAGTACCAAACAATGTTAACTCAAGGGCGAGCGTTTGCTAATCTTGTTTTTATGGTACAGTGATCAGTAATACCTTTTAGAGTACAAAGAGCTTTATAAGTTGTAAATAATTGAATTTCTCTCTCTCTCTCTCTCTCTCTCTCTCTCTCTCTCTCTCTCTCTCTCTCTCTTCTCCTCTCTCCTCTCTCTTCTCTCTCTCTCTCTCTCTCTCTCTCTCTCTGTCGTCTGTCTGTCTGTCTGTCTTCTGTCTGTCCTCTCTCCTCTCTCTCTGTCTGTCTGTCTGTCTGTCTGTCTGTCTCTCTCTCTCTCTCTCTCTCTCTGTCTGTCTGTCTGTCTGTCTGTCTGTCTGTCTGTCTCTCTCTCTCTCTCTCTCTCTCTCTCTGTCTGTCTGTCTGTCTGTCTGTCTGTCTCTCTCTCTCTCTCTCTCTCTCTCTCTCTTCTCTCTTCTTCTCTCTCTCTCTCTCTCTCTCTCTCTTTTACACAGCTGGAACGAGATGGCTCTCTACGACATGCCAGCAATGCTTAGCTACATTCTCAAGGTGAGCGGCGTGAGTCAGCTCAGCTTTGTTGGTCACTCCATGGGCAACGCTCTGCTCTTCGCTATGTTCAACTACCATCCACAACTCATCTCCAGGGTAAGTCCTCCACCTCCTCCTATTCTTCCTCCTCTTCCTCTTCCTCCTCTTTATCTTCCTCTTCCTCTTCCTCCTCTTCTTCCTCCTCCTCCTCCACCCCCACTTTAAATTATTGTGTTCATTCAATAATTTTTTATTAGACTTTTCCTTCGCTTTATTTTCCCTTAAACAACTTTGCTTTATTTTCCTTTAAGAAAATATAGTTCGTTGTTTCATCACTTTATTGATTCACTCTTCACTTTTATCTTTCTCTTCACCTTATTTCTCGCTTCAGGATCTCGCACTCATCGAATTCCTTTCTCATTTTGTTTACTTTTCGCCTTACTACACCTTATTTCGTCTTATTATTACTTCAAAATTATTGGTTTCATAATTATGAAATAATTCTTTTTTTCAGTTTTCTTGTCTTACACACACACACACACACACACACACACACACACACACACACACACACACACACACACACACACACACACACACACACACACACTGGCTTCTGGCGGGACCAGGAGCTGTGACACGACCACTGCAACCACAAATAGGTTGACACTCCCGCAACGTCTACGTTATCAGTTATCACAAGGAAGGAGAACACTAGTGACGATCCAGTGTGTTATCTTTGTCTTGTATTCGACCTTAAAGTCTAGATGACACTACTGAAGGATGGATAGAGTAAAAAAAAAATTGGGAAAAACATTCTAATATTTTATTTTTTTTTTCATAGATTTATTTAGCATTGAATATTTAACATAAAAACAAAAAGAGAACAAATACGATGTGTCATTCATAGATGCGTTCAGATATTCAGTTTATTATCTGGGTAGTGCGAGACCGAGGTATACCAAGTGTCTTCACTACCTGTCTAAACGATCCTCATGAAACAGGAAGTAAGTTTATTTAGGTATACACAAATACAGTTACATAGATTATCATACATAGCAGCAGATGTGTAGAGAACTTAGGATAACCTAAAAAAGTCAAAGTGACTTATTTCCATTGGAGTCCTTTTAATACCTTATTATTATACAATGTTGGAGATAATATCTTATTATTATACTGTAAAGGATATATACTACCTGGAGTTTACCTGGAGAGACTTCCGGGGGTCAACGCCCCCGCGGCCCGGTCTGTGACCAGGCCTCCTGGTGGATCAGAGCCTGATCAACCAGCCTGTTACTGCTGGCTGCACGCAATCCAACGTACGAGCCACAGCCCGGCTGGTTAGGTACCGACTTAAGGTGCATGTGCAGTGCCAGCTTGAATACTGCCAGGGGTCTATTGGTAATCCCCCTTATGTATGCTGGGAGGCAGTTGAACAGTCTCGGGCCCCTGACAATGACAAAGTGTGTCATAGAAAGCACGCTCATGGAGAACGGCATTAGCGGTGCTCTCAGAGATTTGGAGACTGTATGTATGACTGCTTGATTCCTAGGATAGAGGACAAACAAGCTAAACAGCTGCGGAGAACCCCAGTGACTGAGAGAGTTGCCAACTTCTCGTAGGTTATCAGGCATCAACCTTCTGGGTACAAAAGTGAAGGTCATTGCTTAATTTAATCTCCTTCACTCCAGTAACATTGGTTTGTGAAGTTGTGTAGTAACAAGTATCTAACCTTCAATGTTTAGAGTGTACTACACTTGTATTAACCTGGAGTGTACTACACTTGTATTAACCTGGAGTGTACAACACTTGTATTAACCTGGAGTGTACTACACTTGTATTAACCTGGAGTGTACAACACTTGTATTAACCTGGAGTGTACAACACTTGTATTAACCTGGAGTGTACTACACTTGTATTAACCTGTAGTGTACTACACTTGTATTAACCTGGAGTGTACAACACTTGTATTAACCTGGAGTGTACTACACTTGTATTAACCTGGAGTGTACTACACTTGAATTAATATGGAGTGTACTACACTTGTATTAACCTGTAGTGTACTACACTTGTATTAACCTGTAGTGCACTTCACTTGTATTAACCTGGAGTGTACTACACTTGAATTAACCTGGAGTGTACTACTTTTGTATTAACATGGAGTGTACTACACTTGTATTAACCTACAGTGTACTACACTTGTATTAACCTACAGTGCACTACACTTGTATTAACCTGAAGTGTACTACACTTGTATTAACCTACAGTGTACTACACTTGTATTAACCTACAGTGCACTACACTTGTACTAACCTAGAGTATACTATACTTGTATAATGTCGGAGTGTACTACACTTGTATTAACGTGGAGCGTACTACACTTGTTTTAAAAATGAGTATACTACACTTGTATTAACCTGGAGTGTACTACACTTGTATTAAAAATGAGTATACTACACTTGTATTAACCTGGAGTGTACTACACTTGTATTAACGTGGAGCGTACTACACTTGTATTAAAAATGAGTATACTACACTTGTATTAACCTGGAGTGGACTACACTTGTAATAACCTGGAGTGTACTACACTTGTATTAACCTAGAGTACACTACACTTGTATTAAGCCGGAGTGTACTACATTTGTATTAACATAGTGTACTACACATGAATTAACCTGGAGTGTACTACACTTGTATGAACCTATAGTGTACTACACTTGTATTAACCTAGAGTGTGCTACACTCGTATTAACCTGGAATGTACTACACTTGTATTAACCTAAAGTGTACTACACTCGTATTAACCTGGAATATACTACACTTGTATTAACTTGGAGTGTACTACACTTGTATAAATATCGAGTGCAGTACACTTGCATTAACCTGAAGTGTACTGCAGTTGTATTAACCTGGTGTGTACTACACTTGTATTAATATAGAATGCACTACACTTGTATTAACCTGGAGTGTACAACACTTGTATTAACCTGGAGTGTACTACACTTGTATTAACCTGGAGTGTACTACTCGTGTATCAACCTGAAGTGTATTACACTTGTATTAACCTGGAGTGTACTACACTTGTATTAACCTGGAGTGTACTACACTTATATTAATAGAGAGTGTATTTCACTTGAATTAACCTGGGGTGTACTACACTTGTATCAACCTTAAGTGTATTACACTTGTATTAACCTGGAGTGTGCTACACTCGTATTAACCTGGAGTGTACTACACTTGTATTAACCTAGAGTGTACTACACTCGTATTAACCTGGAATGTACTACACTGGTATTAACCTAGAGTGTACTACACTCGTATTAACCTGGAGTGTACTACACTTGTATCAACCTTAAGTGTATTACACTCGTATTAACCTGGAATGTCCTACACTTGTATTAACCTGGAGTGTAATACCCTCGTATTAACCTGGAATGTACTACACTTGTATTAACCTGGAGTGTACTACACTCGTATTAACCTGGAGTGTACTACACTTATATTAATATAGAGTGTACTACACTTGTATTAACCTGGAGTGTACTACACTCATATTAACCTGGAGTGTACTACACTTGTATTAACCTGGAGTGTACTACACTCGTATTAACATGGAGTGTACTGCACTTGTATTAACCTGGAGTGTACTACACTTGTATTAACCTGGAGTGTACTACATTTGTATTAACCTGCAGTGTACTACACTTGTATTAACCTGGAGTGTACTACACTCGTATTAACCTGGAGTGTACTACACTTATATTAACATAGAGTGTACAACACTTGTATTAACCTGGAGTGTACTACACTTGTATTAATCTGGAGTGTACTACACTTGTATTAACCTGGAGTGTACTACACTTGTATTAACCTGGAGTGTACTACACTCGTATTAACCTGGAGTGTACTACACTTGTATTAATATAGAGTGTACTACACTTGTATTAACCTGGAGTGTACTACACTCGTATTAACCTGGAGTGTACTTCACTTATATTAACGTAGAGTGTACAACACTTGTATTAACCTGGAGTGTACTACACTTGTATTAACCTGGAGTGTACTACACTTGTATTAACCTGGAGTGTACTACACTCGTATTAACCTGGAGTGTACTACACTTGTATTAATATAGAGTGTACTACACTTATATTAACCTGGAGTGTACTACACTCGTATTAACCTGGAGTGTTCTACACTCGTATTAACCTGGAGTGTACTACACTTGTACTAACCTGGAGTGTACTACACTTGTATTAACCTGGAGTGTACTACACTCGTATTAACCTGGAGTGTACTACACTTATATTAATATAGAGTGTACTACACTTGTATTAACCTGGAGTGTACAACACTTGTATTAATCTGGAGTGTACTACACTTGTATTAACCTGGAGTGTACTACACTTGTATTAACCTGGAGTGTACTACAGTTGTATTAACCTGGAGTGTACTACACTTGTATTAACCTGGAGTGTACTACACTTGTATTAACCTGGAGTGTACTACACTTGTATTAATATAATGTGTAAACAAACATTTTTATAACGACTGTGAAAAGTATGTTTTTATATTTCTTGATTCAGAACTTTTGACTGAAGTTACTGTTTATAATAATTTAGTTTCTAGAACCAGTTTCCTTTGTCTTTTTTCACAACCAGGATATATCTCTTCTCGCATGTCTATCCTTACCTCACCTTCTCTCATGTCTATCCTTACCTCACCTGTGGTACATGTGCTTGGGGATCTACTACAGCAAATTACCTAAAACTCGTTGTTCCCAACACAAATCAGCTGTCATAATAATCACCTACTCAGGTTCCAGACAACACAAACACGACCACTATCAAAAATTCTTAACTTACTAAACATAGAACCCTCGGAACGAACTTCAACATACAGACAGCACTGATGCTTCCTAGACAGTAGCAACAAAACAACATGGATACAATAAAAAACACAAGTGTTTCTTTGAGACTTGTGTTTTGTGTTTCGACTCAACTTATATGAAGGTCACTAAAATTTGGTGCGGCTGTGACAGGGAACAGGGACAGTCGCGCGCGGTTGTGCTCCGTCAAAAACTGCGTGTCTTGATAGTAGCAGAGGGAACAGAATGCGGGAAATAAGCGTGTGCAACCATAAAGTGCATATACTCCTTTGAACAAACAAAAAAGGAATATCAGTGAACACTAAATAGGAAAATATGGATTATAGTGTCACATGGAGAGTTAAGTGTGGCAGTGTGGGTAAATCCTGTCCGGCTCACACCCGCCCTACACCCACCACCCACCATACACCACCACCCACATACTGCAAACTTGGTTCGTATAAATACATCTTGCATATTACTGGCACCAGCAAGAGAAAGGTAAAGTGGAAATCAGTTTTCTTCCGTGGCATACAGAGTGTAGTAGGATACAGACAGGATGTCAGCACAGCATATCTGTGGGACATGAAAAAAAACCCTTTGGGAAAAAAACCAAACACAGGCAATCAACTTTTCCAAAACACCATATCTCTTGTCCCTAGACTAAATACACCTCAAAAAAGGCCACGAAGTACAAGGTGCTTCGGGTTGTGAAATAAAGATGTAGAATTTGGGCGGGGATCGAAAGGACTAAGGAGAGTAATAAATGACAAAAAATAATCAAAAAACAAGGATACCTTTTGGGATAGTCTACCAAAAATATATAAAAAAATGGGAGCAAAGATAGTGTCAAAAAATAAAGAATGCCCATACCCAACAATGACCGAAACTATTAGTCACCCAAAAAGTGGCTAAACCAACCCATCCCCCCTTCATTGCACAAAACCCCACAGTCTGGTGCAGCCCAGGCCCAGCCGCTGGCCCAGGCTCACCCCCACCCCCATGCTGATCAGACCCACCCCCACCTTACTGTCAGCCCCAGACTCTACTGGGGACCCACCACAACCACCACAAAACCGTAAATATACAACCACATTGCACAAGACCGTGGCCCACTGTACAATTTTGGGAGGGGAGTCTCCTCCTTTTTCCCTCACGAGAAATAATGGAATCCAGGAGGGGGTGGCCCTGGCTTGGGATACTGAGAATTATAGTGCAGCCCCAGACCGCAAAAATTTGACAACACACCTCCCAACAATTCTCAACCAAAGGTAATTTGTGAAAAATTATGCTTGGGGCATCTGAAGCAGGGAAACGGAAAAAAAAAGGGGACATGCAATTTTGAGCACCCAAA
Source organism: Cherax quadricarinatus (assembly GCF_026875155.1). Taxonomy (NCBI): domain Eukaryota; kingdom Metazoa; phylum Arthropoda; class Malacostraca; order Decapoda; family Parastacidae; genus Cherax; species Cherax quadricarinatus. The sequence continues at coordinate 45,851,042 of NC_069401.1, read as the reverse complement.
AAGGGCGACCTCCTGTAAAAAGGAGTGTGTCGTTCTTCTTCTTGCACTTTTTTTTTTCCCCCAAAAAATGTGTCACTCCTCGGCCCTCCAGAAGCATGTTTAAAACATCAACTGCCCTCATACCACAAAAAGGGACCGGGGAGGCACGACCCCACAAACAAACAATAGACCGACCCCCCAACTCCGGTGATTTTTTAGTGGCGGGAAACGGAAAAAGAAAATGAAGGAAATAACAAAAAAAACCCACCACCTTGGAAAGCCTTGTTTTGGGCGGGGCGCAGCCAGGGGCCACCCATGCCCTCCAAATTACAATACGTTTAAAAAAAACCCCCCCAAAAAACACAGAATAAACCCGTTCTTTTTGCTAATAAAAAGGCCTTTAACCACCCCCAACAAAAAAAAACCCTTTTTTATTAGGGGATTTTCTAAAAGTCTAAGCAAGTTTGCACCTTCACAGAGACTCACACAAAAGATCACTTTGACAGTGAAATATGGATAATTTTTAAAACCTTTTTAGATGCGACAGAAGAAGCAAAAAGGGGGGGTTTGGCCTGTTTTCAAAGATCCCTCATTTTCACGGATTCTGAACACCACAAATGAGGTATTGAAGTTCTCTCAAAAAAGATCGAGAACCAAAACCATCTTTTTGGGGTTTGTATATAAGCCACCAATCAACCTCACAACAGCTAAAGGAACATGGAAATAAATGGTATAAAATACCGACAAACAAGGCAATATAAACACAAATGCAGTAAAATGTGACCTTTATTGACTACGTTTCGCCCACACATGGGCTTTTTAAAGTCACAAACAGAAAACCGGGGGTGGAAGGAACGCGAGTATTTAGTCCGGCTGGGGCAGGTGAAGAATGCTCATCGATTTTAAACCGATGGGGTTAAAGAGTCTAAAAATTTGGGGACTAAAAGGAGTTTGGGAAATTTTTGTGAGCAGCCCTTCTACACTGAAAGGTCTGCTCACACCCACAAAAACACTGAGAAGGTCGCCACAAATTATCCAATCTCCTTTCTAAGCTCCCAATTTTTTTTAGACCCTAAACCCCACTCGGTACACATCAGATCAGCAATCTTCCCTGACCTAGCCGGACTATAAATACTCGCGTTCCTTCCCCCCCAGGTATTCTTTTTGTACTTGAAAAGCCCACGTGTGGGCGAAACGTAGTCAAAAAAGGGATCACATTAAACGCTTTTGTGTTTATATTGCCAGCTAAAGGGAACACACTGAAAATTGATTATGTCTGGAAAACCCCCAGCTCCATCCCAAAACATCTTACTGTTTGGGGGTTTTTTCAACCTAAGCATACAAAATGGGAAAAATACAAATAATTTTTATAGCTAAACAACCCCCGGGTAGCGCAGATAAAGGTCAAAACACCGGGGGGGGGCTACTAAGTCTCTGCGAAAAACACACCTTAAGCCAGCAAAGTGGACCAACGAACTAGAAAACACATTTTACCTTTTCTTCAAAATAATGAGGACCTGATAAGAGAATAAGAATATCAAAAACAACTAATTCTGATCCAACCTAATCGAAGTCCAACGTACTGCATGGGGGTCCTGACAGAAAAAGCAGACCTGTGAAGGTGTCTTCCAAAATACAACTTAACAAAAAGAACATCAACCGGACCAGGTAAACCAGCCAAACGAAACTTTTGGGGAAGATGTCAAAAATACATGGATAAAAACCATGCCTTAAAAGGGATAAACTTCCTGGCAGCTGAAGCATGTTTCTGGGCTATTCCCCTAAAAAAGAAAAGGGCAGGAGAAAACCCGGGGAGAGAAAAGACGCTCCCTCTACAGAAGCGACGAAGTCACATCCTCGGGAGGCTAGAAAACGATACACAAAGGGAGGCGATCCCAGGGAAGGAAAAAACTATCAACTTAATTTAAATACTCTACGGAACCGGAGAGACGGGAGGGCTTAAAGCTATTTGAAATTGAAAGAAATTCAAATCCCTTTTTTCATATGCCAAAAAAAAGGCAAATACCACATCTATATGGGCCCTTACCAGACGGGATGGGACTACACAGATGACAAAAAGGAAATGATGAAATATTGAAACCCCCGTACACTCTGTTTTTAGTGAGCCACTAATCGGCTGGGGTTGCCCCCCCCCAAAAAGTTTTCTTCATGAATGAGCCTCAAAACTCCATAAAGTATGCCATATTTCCCGAATTCCATAACTCCGATAGATTTCAAAAAAGCCTTGAAAACATGCCCATGCACTCAGCCCCGGCCCAGACCGTGGAACTCTGTTTTCATTAAGTACTGCAAGAAACCCCCTCAGGATAAAATTCCACACCCTTTAAAAACAACGGATAAGCCCCACTCCATAAAGGGCAGCAAAGCTTTAGCAAAGAACTATAGCCCAAAATACTCGACGTCCCACATCAAAAAATTTTTTTGAAAGAGGCTAAGAAGCGGGATTGCAAATCCCCCTTTCCCAAAATCGCCAATCCAGGCAACAGGGTTCGGGCAGTCGCCCCTGCCCTCAAACACGGGGATACTAGAAGGGGCCTTGGATGCACGGGAAGAAAATCAAATGCAGAGTAATATACCAAATTTGCAAAAGTTTTGACAAATCAATCATGCGTAATAGCCCATAAAATACGTGAAAAGGGAATAACTGGGAAAGTGGGGAGATGGTCTTCAACTTCCAACAAATCGAACACAAAAGTATGGTCAACAAGTAAATGGGAGGCTGCCATAGTGAAGAGCTCTGTTCCACAAGGCACAGTACTTGCCCCCACCTTATTCCTTATCCGTAACAGACAAAACGAGAATACACAAGCACCGATCCTTTGCTGAGATATAGGATCTGCTTGAACTGTCATCGCTGAGCCCGGGGGTTAACCTCCAAGAAGAATAAACAAATTTTTCCAGTCAACGGTAAACAATAATTTTCAATGAGGACAAATTTCCCAACTACTCCTTAGGAAAACTAGAGGAGAAAAAAACAAACAAGATACTAAGACCGGGCCATACAATAAGGGGAAAAATAATGAAAGGGGGGACCGGGAGAGTAATTCTGGGGGAACTCACTTTAAAGGTCACAAATGGCCACGTTTCGCACGTGAAAAGAAAATGAAGAATGGTTAATCAAACGCAAAACGAGAGATGCCAAGCCAGTGATACCCTTTTTAAAAATCACTTGTTTTCTCTGGGGCGGATCTGCGTACATTAACACTCCTTTCAAAGCAGGTGAAATCGCAGATCAAGAGTGTATTTAAAACTGCACTATAAATTTTCGTAAAGCACCAAAACTACTGGGAACGCTTGGAAGACTTACCTTGTACTCGTTGGAAGGGCAGGAGGGAGAGATAAATCAAATCTACACTGGAAAATCTTGGAAGGAATGGGTCCCAAATCTGCACACAAAAATCACTCCCTACGAAAGTAAAAGCTGGGGCAGGTATCCCAAATGCCCCCAATAAAAGTAAGGGGGGCCTTTATACCTAAGGAAAACCCAAAGTTCCGGGGCCCAAACTTTTTAAACACCCCCACAACATTGGGGGGACTTGCCAAAAAACCCCGGGCTCCCTTTTAAGGAGAGGGGACAAAACCCTTTAAAGTCAGTGCCGGATAGCCGGGCTGGGGCTCGTACTTTTGGACTGCGTGCGGCCCAAACAGCCTAGTTGATCAGGCCCTGACCACGGAGCCTGGCCGGACCGGGCCGGGGGGGCTTTGATCCTCGGAAAAAACCCCAGGTAACCGGGTAACCAAAAGAAGAAAAAAAAAAAATTAGTTTTCTTTCAAGATCGTTTCAAAAAATAATAAAAAAGCCTCTTCTAAATCAACCTTGCTTAGAAAATTATGTTGAAGTCAATGTATCCTAACGTTGTTGATCCCAGTTATTTAAATTCATAATGATGTTCACGCCAGACCGTCTTTTGACTACGCTTTAATTAACCAAAAATTTCATATTCCAGGATAAAAAATTGAACCAAAATTGTTAGGTAAAATTGGCCACAATGCTACTAAATTTTTACACAAATTTATTACACATAAGTCAAAATACAAGTCAAACCAAATTGTTACAGCTTTTTAAAATCAAACATGGCCCCACTAGGGTATTCGAGCAAACGCTATATTTATCTCATTGTCTAGTAATTTATTTTAAAGTTAAGCTCCAGAAATACTCTGCCTAACGAGGATTTCTGTAAAAAGTTGACACATTCACTTACCCAGTGCAATTATGCTCCCCCAATCCACTTTAAAAAAAAGTTTTTATTTTGTTTTTTTGGGTTTCAAGTCAAGTTAGTGTTTGACTAGTGTTCAGGAGAGCTAAAACTTTCTAGTGTTTGGGGACGGAAAGTTAGGGGCTGTCTAGGGGAAGGAGGGGAAATGAAAGGAATCTAAACCCTCAAAACCCCACGAAACCCCGTATAACTCCCCTCCGGAAATAACTGAGTTTATATGTGCACAAACCGTCTAAGTTTTAATCATTATTAAGGCACATAGTTTATATAAGTCTCAACTTTCCCGATAACAAAAATCTTTTGTCATCACACCGGGGCTAAAATAACAAGGCTTGTAGTTTTCCACCAAGTGATTTAAAAAGTGGGTACGTCTTGGGGAGGCCACATAGGAGCCCCAAGGGCAGGGGGCCCGACCCCCCGTCCATAATTACTTACAGGGAAAAGAGTCACATTTAAACTGTCTACCGGGGACCAATTTGTAAGTGTTTGGGACCAAATTCGTGTAAACCGGTACCATTTCTGTATTGTACCGGGTACCTATTCGTGTAGTTACCGGGTCCAAAACGGGACTGACCGATACCACTTTACTCACTCACTATTCCTCATTACACTCACTCCCCCCTCTTATTCCCCCCACTACACTACACACTTTCCCGACTACACTTCACACTCCTACTTCCCTCATAAACTCCTACACTCCCTCACTAAACTCACACACTTTCCCCACTAAACCCACTACATCGCAAAACCCCAAAACCACTCACTAAACTCCACACTTCCCACTAAACTCCAAAACTTCCCCCAAACTCCAAACCCCCACTAAACCCTCACCCTCCCACAAATCACTACACTTCCTCACAAAACTACTACACTCACCACTAAACTCATTTCACTCCTCACAAACCACACACTTCCCCTAAAAAACACACTTCCCCTAAAATAAAACCCCCTTTTTCAAAAACTCACTACACCCCACTAAACCACACACCACTCACTTACACACCTCACCAAACCATTACACTCCTCACTAAAATCCAAAACCTTTCCCCCCCACAAACCACTACACTTCCTCGCAAACCACTCATTACTCTCAAACCACACACTTCCCCCACTAAACCACTACATTCCCCTAAAATCACTACACTTTCCCGCAACTCACACATTTACTCACAAACTCACTACACTCCTCACAAACTCACTACACTCACTCACTTTCACATTTCCCCACTAAAAACCCCTACACTTTCTCACTAAACCCAAACTTTTTCACTAAACTCACTACACCACTGCACTTACTACATTCCCACTAAAACCCCACACCACCCCAAACCACTAACTTCCTCACTAAACCACACACCACTCACTAAACCACTAAAATTTTCCCCATTAAAAAACCCCTACACTCACTGCACTTACTAAATTTCCCCACTACATTCCTCACTCCTCCTACACTCACTTCTTCCTACATTCCCCCTCAACAGTCACTACACTCCCCACTACACTCACACACCCCTCTCTACATCCCTCCCACTCACACCTCCCTACCCCTTCACTACACTCCCTCACTACACTCCCTTTCTAAACCACAAAACCCCCCTAACACACTCACTACACGCCTACTCCCACAAAAACTCCCTCGCTACATTCCACTACACTCCCTTAAAAACACCCCCCTACACTCCCCCACACACTCCCCACACCTCACGACACTCCCCACGACCACGACATTTTCCCTCACTACACTCCCTCACTCCCCCACACACCCCTCACTAACTCGCACACACACTACACTCCCTCAAAACACTCACTCACCCCTATACACCCCACACACACCCCCTCACTAAAAACCCCACTACACTCACTACAAAATCCCACACACATCCCCCACTACACCCCTCAATACCTCCCCACTCCACACACTCCCTCACTAAACCACTAAACACACACACTCCCTCACACATCCCACACTACACCCCAATACACCCATCACACACTCACCACACACCCCACACTACACTCCCCACTGCACACCCAACTACCTCCCCACTACACCCCACACTCACTCCTCACTACACCACTACACTTCCTCACTACACTCCCCCTTACTACACCCCACACTACACTCCCCCCCCTACACTTCCTCACTACACTCCCCACTACACTCTTTCACTACACTCCCCCATTTCACTCACTACACTCCCCACTACATCCCTCACTATACTCCCACATTAACCTCCCTCAATCATCCCCCACTACACTCCCCCACTACCCTCACACTACACTCCCCACTACAACCCCACCTACACTCCCTCACACACTTCTACACTACATCCCCACTACAAATCACTAACCTCACCTACACTCCCTCCACACTCCTACACTACCTCCCTCACTACACTCCTCACTACACCCCTCACTACACTCACTACACTCCCCACTACACTCCCCACTACACACCCTCCCCACACCACACATCCCACACACACTCCTCACTAACCCCACAATGCACTCCCCACTAACTCCTCACTACACCCCTCACTACACTCACACACTCCCACCACACTCCCCCTACCCTCCTACACACACTCTCTCACTAAACTCATACACAGCCCGGCTGATCCGGCATGACTTTATTTATCTGTCCACTCCCCCTTGAAGGGTTCCAGGGTCTGTTGGGAATTCCCTTTACGCATGGTGGAAAGGGTGTTGAACATCTTGGGCTCCGGGACACTTTTAATTTCATTTTCTACTAACGCGCCTATACTTTTTACTTGGGGAAATTTTGCACCGCCTCCCAATCTTTGCTTTTGTAGGGAGCGATTTTTGTGTGTGGATTTGGGGGCCAGCCCCAGGATTTTCCAGGGAAGATTAAACAATCCTCTCGCTGCCTCCAATGATACAGTCAAGTGCTTCCAACGTTCCCAGAGTTAAGGTGTTTGAAAGAGGTTTTTTGACAGAATTTATAGTGCATAAAAGTTTTCTTTTCTTTTTACTGTCTTTTATGGAAGTTAATTACATAGTATTCCACCTAGAAAAATAAGTAAATTTAAAAAAAGGTCAAGATTGGCTTGGGGTCTCTTGTTTTTAACGTTCTCGTTATCCATCCTATCATTTTTCCTCGCCGAGGTGATATTGCACTGTTGTGATCCTTGAAGAGAGATTCTCAGACATACTACTTTCCCGGTCCTTTACTTTTCCCCCTATATTTTCCCCCAGTTTTTTAAACAAGTAGTTTTTAAATTTTTCTTCATTGAACATTAAATTCTTTTCCGTAGCCCATTGGGAAAAATTGGTTTACTTTTTGGAATTTCCGTGTCCTCAAGGATGACCTCTCTGCAGACCTGATCGTTTCAAAAAAACACGGTACTACGGGTTTTCATCTCGTCTGTGTCTGATCGAGGATGAGGAAAGGATGGGGGAGGATTGTGCCTTGTGAGACAGAGCTTTCCACTATGGCAGCTTCCGATTTAACTCTATTCACCACTACTTTTTGTATTCGATTGGTTAGAGAGTTAAAGATCCATCTGCTTAATTTGCCAGTTATCCCTTTTTCAAGCATTTTTTGAGCTATTACCCATGACGCATTCGTCGAAGATTTTAAAAATCTTGTAACTGCATCTACATTTCCCTTTTTCTTCCCTGCATCCAGGAACTATCATAGGGGTCCAGTAGTTGCAAGAGGCAGGAGCGACCTTCTCTAAAGCCATGTTGCCCTGGATTGTACAATTGTCGGGACTCCAAGTAGTTTGCAATCTTGCTTCTTAGTACTCTTTCGAAGATTTAAAGATACCTGCGGGTAATCCCTCACACACATCATTCCACTGACCTATCGACTGTTTTTTTACTCCTCAGGCAGGTTTGGCTGCCATTTTCGCCACTCATACATCCCTCATAAACATGGCCCATCAGTCTCCTGGCTCCTTTCACAGATATTGAGGTAAAGTTACAGAGAGAGAGAGAGGAGAGAGAGAGAGAGAGAGAGAAGAGAGAGAGAAGAAGAGAGAGAGAGAGAGAGAGAGGGGAGAGAGTTACCACCACAACATTAGGAAACAACAAAACTCATTAAAACCATACCCCCGGCCGGGGTTGAACCCGCGGGCATAGAGTCCAAAAATCCAGCCCGTCGCGTTATAAGTTCTTATTTAACAATTTTTTACCAAGCAGTTACTACAACAAACCTTAGTCACTGCAAACACCACTTATCACTGCAATGCACACCTTAGTCACGCAACACACACCTTAGCACGCAATGCACACAGTCACGCAACACACGCACTTATTCACTGCAACACACACACTTAGCCGCAATTCACCAGTCCTGCAACCCACACTTTTCACTGCAACACACACACTTAGTCACTGCAATGCACACAGCACGCAACACACACACTTATCACTGCAACAACCCCACAAAAACTTAGTCACTGCAAAACACACATCACTGCAACACACACACTTTGTCGGACACCACGCTCACTGAAAATACACGTTACTCACTACAACAGTTTCTACTTCAACAGTTACACAACAGGCACACATTATAAAAAATACAACTACCCTCAACTATGTGTTTAATGATGTGTTTTTGGGTTTGGGGGAAGCTTTTAGACAGGGTAAAGCAAAAACTGATGGATTGTAAACTTATTTTTAAAGCCACCTCTGTTTTTCCATGTATAATCTTGATAGCTGAAGAAGAGCCAGTACCATGTGAGCAGGGGGAGATAAAGAGAGATAGGCACCGGTTTTGAATTTTATAAGGTAAGGAACGAGTCAGAGGTTTAAAAAAGACGCAAAAGCACTCACTACTGCCAAATATCAAAAACTTTAGGACCAACCCAGAAGCCTGGGAATAACTAAAAGGGCCCCGGGGACAATCCCTAACCCCCTAGATAGATCTAACTCGAGCTAAATGTTGAAACGATTTGCCCCTCAAACGACAAAGTGGCAAATTGTTTCAATTCATTCTACACAAGTGTTCATCAAAAATAGAATAACCCGCAAGTTGCTCATGTACCTTCAATACATACCCCTTAAATTTAAAAAATTACTACAGTAATAAAGGCGTCACCCCAAAGAGTTTCCAATCATTTTTGTTCTTAACTTTATCGAAAATATCTAAGTTAAACCCCAAATAAGGGCACCAGACCCCAAACATCCCAGTCAAATTCCATAAGATGATCTCTGAAACCCAAAATTCCCATTGCGCAAATAAATTTTTCCTCACCCTCAAACCGTGCCAAGGAGGTCAAGAAGGCCAGAATCACTCTCACTTCAAAATAAACATAAACCATACCCGGGCGGCATTTGAACCCCGTCAAGTCTCAAAATTTCCAGACCGTCGTTACCACGGACCCCCAACCACAATAAATACCATTGGACGAATCTTATTTGGCACTGGGCCATGGGAATGCACGGTCTGGATTTAGACTCTCTGACCCGGTTTAAATCCCCCCCTGGATGGGTTTTTTTGCAATCGTGTCAAACCATTTTGTGGTCAGTAACAGAGGTTTTTACTTCAGCATTATAGGCCCTTTTGTATACCAGCGTAATTTCAAAATTCTGAAAAAGAACAGTTTTCGTCAAATAGTTAAGTATCTTAATGCAAAAACATTCTCCACAATCGATCAGGTTTTTGGAGTTCTTTCCGACCGACACCTTCCTTTTTAATCGATGGACCACCAGAGAACCAAAAGTCTTTTGGGGAAACTCATAGGCATAGCGACCCTAACTTGCAAAAACATTCAATACTTTAAACATAAAATATTACGAAAAAAACTACAAGCTATCGACACAAGTTCGTAGACTGGTTAATCCTACCTTACTACAGGAAAAAAATTTTCAAATCAGAAAAAAAACAAACCCCTGCCGACAGCATGTGTGGTTCCCGAGGTTGTTTTCTGGACCCTTACATTTTTATGTTATTGAAAAGATATGCCATCAGTGCAAGTGAAAACCTTGTGTGCTATCTCAGGTAAAGACCAAGACATAAACTAATTATATCACAGGAACTACCGCGGGAAAAGTTAGTAACAAAAACTACGCTTACCCCCGGGAAAAAAAAAAGCCATTACGAATAAGGAACCCATTTCTTTTTGATTTCCGTGAAAAATCTGGGAATTCCCTTTGATCCAAGTATGTCAGGAGAATTGAAAGTGAACAGTGTAGTAAAAAAAAGCGAATGCCAGGTTAAAATTCCACTGTAGACAGGCACAGTGTCTACTTACTGAAGCTCACATGACCCTGTGTCTAGCTCTTATACACCGTCATGTTCTTCATGGTACTCTGCTCTAACAAAAAAAAAAATAAAATAAAGACGGACTACAAATCACCCAGAATAAAATGGTGATATTCATGGTGGTCCTGGGTCCAAGAGAGCATGTATGTCAGGATGAACTACAACAACTGGATATGCTTAATGGTGAAGACAGAGTTAAGCGACTGAAGATGAATCATGTATTTAAAATTGCTCACAAGCAGTGTCAAGAATATCTTGCCGCAGAGTTTATAAAGGTTAGGAACCAAAACCAGTATGGTCAGTTTTTGTGGTACCTACAGTAGGTGGTCAGGCCTCAAACACTTTTTATTATGCAGTTATCAAGGAGTGAAACGGATTGCCTGAATATGTCAAGGCCATGAGTAAGATATGTGCAACAGTTGGGTATCTTTACTGTTCATTGAAACGTTTCTCCTTCATGGCAGGCTTCTTCAGTCAAATACAGATAAAGATACCCAGCTGTTGCACATGTTTCATAAGAACATAACATAAGAAAGGAGGAGCACTGCAGCAGGCCTGTTGGCCCGTACTAAGCAAGTCCTTCACAATCCATCTCACTAACAGAATATTTGCCCAACTCAGTTTTCAATTCTACCCAAGGAACAAGCTTTGATAATTCTATTTACCCATGTACAAGTCCCACTCAAATCCAACCCCTTTCACTCATGTATTCATCCAACCAAAATTTGAAACTACCCAAGATTTTAGCCTCGATAACTCTACTAGGCAGACTGTTCCACTCGTCAACTACCCTATTTCCAAACCAATACTTTCCTGTATCCTTTCTAAATCTAAACTTGTCTAATTTGAATCCATTACTGCGGGTTCTCTCTTGGAGGGATATACTCAAGACCTTATTTATATCCCCTTTATTGATACCCATCTTCCACTTATACACTTCGATCATGTCTCCCTTCATTCTTCCTCTAACAAGTGAATGTAATTTAAGGGTCTTCAATCTTTCTTCATAAGGAAGATTTCTAATGATATGTATTAATTTAGTTATTCTATGCTGAAAGCTTTCTAATGAATTTATGAGCTGCATAATCTAGGTGAGGCAGACTAATGTATTATTGTAATTATTGTATAAATAATGTCAACCCATTCATGACTGCATATTACACAGGCCAGTTGGACATGTATTGGACGGTGACGTCATTTGTTTACCCTTGAACATCGGCAAAAATCAAACACTTCTGCCAATTTGAGCTAAATTTCAAGATACTTTTCATCATGAAACCAATGAAAATCACATCTGTCTCTGTAATATGTCCTCCACTCCATCAAATGAGACCAAAAAATGAGAACACAACCACAAAAACTACACAAAAAATATAAGGGGCGGCTAATGGCTGAGAAGTGAACTACGTTATTAATCACCCAATTTCTTTCATTTTTGGTGTACATTATTAACCGTTTCGGCCCCTCAAGGAAGGTTCCTTGATGTTGGTGAGGGGCTCTTGATTTAGGGAATTGGATCTGTGCTCCAGTTCCCCGAATTAAGCCTGAATGCCTTCCACATCCCCCCCCCAGGCGCTGTATAATCCTCCAGATTTAGCGCTTCCCCCTTGATTATAATAATAATAATTAACCGTTTCAGGGTCAAGAGCCCCTCTCCTAAACTCGTTCTCAGGGACGAAAATTTTTCGGAAAAAAAAAATTATTTCTTATGAGATGATAGAGAGTCTTTTCCCGATCATAATAACACCAAAAGTATGAAATTTGATGGAAAACTTACGGAATTATGCTCTCGCGAAGTTAACAGTCTCGGCGATGTTTGCGCATCGACAATTTCGCCCACTTTGAGCCCTATTTTCGGCCAATTTCAGTGTATTAGTCGACAAAAATCATATCTGTTTCGCTAGAGCTCCATTTTTCTATCGAATGAGTACAAGAAACCACCTATTTACCGATTTCAAGTATCCAATAAAGTGGTCAAAAATTGGCAAATTTGCCAATTTCACACAAATTTCAGAAGATGCTAATTTCCAAATACTCATCAACTTGTCGGTATTGTATACGAGTTTCATCATACCAAGGCCAGTCTGTCTTAACATGAACCAGTTCAGGAAGAGATCTAAAAGGTATATAATGAATGATACTCAGTAAGGGAGGAGAGTGATTTCCTTTATAGTCAACATTCGTGTACCTATTATATTAAGCTGAGTTTCCCTATTTAATGTTCATGTAACTAAATCAGCTCTAGTTATTCCTCTTGTGCCTTTTTTTGTTGTAACTGATTTTCACACAGTTGAATCACTTAGTTGTTTTAATTTTTAAGGTTATATTCATGACAGATTTCAACTGTATCTTACAGCTAAGCTTTTAATAAGATATTAGAAGGACCCCAAAGGAAATGTCACTTTGACTTCCAAATTTACACATGTTACTATGCATGATAAATGTAATCACCTAAATTTGCTTAACTGCACCTACGTGTAACTGTACTTAATAGACTTAGTCATGGGCTGTAGGTGAGGTGAGTGACCGTGGGGGAGGGGGGGAGGCATGGCTCAGATGGCCTATGTGGTTACAAAAGGCCGACAGACGTTACTAGTTAAGGTGGTTGTGGTGGGAGGTTTGCAAAGCTGCACAGGTACTTTTAACATTCACTCGGTTATCTGGCTTGTGTCATCACAGACTAGCATTAATGTTCCTTTTTTTAATTAAACATGGGGGTACTCAATCAATGCACACTACATCGTCAAAAACACTGAAAAAAATATGCTGCAGAAACGTTAGAAAATAAATCAAATATGTACTTCTGTTGAGTTCCTCTTGCTCCATGGTTGATGTAGCAGCTTGCTGGGGAGAGAGGGAGCGGGTGATTTAGTTTTTCTATACTCAAGGTTTGTTTCTTCTCCCTCCCTCTATCCTCGTTAGCTGGCTCATCGCGCAGACTGGCGGCAGAGAACACTGCCCGAGTTTCTTGCTCAGTTACAGTCACTCTTGTAAAGTACTGTAGCAACTGCACTTTGTAATTTTTAAACATATACGAGTATACATTACTTACAAAGGCATAAGTTCAGATATTACCACTAGAGTATGACATATATGGGCTTATTAAACAAACCATAATTTCGAAGATATTTAACGCAAGATATGGTACAGGTGGAATCACGGACACGTGACTGCTCATGGTGGTTTTTCTCACTGATTCTGAAATGTACAAATGTTACATTTATTTTTAGAGCGTATGAGAAATGACAGCCAGCTAAGCTCGCAAACAATTTACATATTCATCAGGTCAGAAATCTCAGGAATAGGGTCTAACTCACACAGCGATACTCCTAATCTGAGACGAGGAGTGTAAGAATGTTGAATAAGTTAACTGGTGTCTGTCACTTCATGAGAAGAGGAAATGGAAGGGCTTTCATGAACATCGGTTGTCTCATTACACAGACCCAAGCTCGTCCTCTGTGTCGACCTATTCTTGGTCGTTGTCAACAAATTTCATACGGTTCAAGTGGGTTACTTCAGCAGTCTCTGACTTCTAACGTATTCCCTTGTAGCTGTGAGCACCACTTGCCTCACCTACAGCCTACAACCGGGGCGTATGGCTCTCTCTCTCTTTATGTTTACATGGGTACTGGCTTGACCAGTGGCTGCCAAGACCTGAATATGCGTGACTTAAGAAAGACGACTAGGAGAATGTAGCTTCCCAGCCCATCGGTCTTCTGCTATTTACACCGCGCCAGATAGGTGTTAATCAGCCTCCCTGGCCATTAAACATATACCAACACTTGGCGGCAGCGGTGGGATGAAAGGATATTCTTTTTTCAGCTTTCTTTCATAGGTTGCTTAGCAAGAGGGAGTGAGAGGCAGCTGAACCTAGGCTGTGGGTAAGGCATGCGAATGAAAATGTGGTTGAGATGGCGAAAAAAAGACAGTTCGGGACAGTAATTAGAGGAAAGGCATTCTCACCGGTGGCTTCATGGCTCAGATAAACTAGAGATGCCACTGTTGAAAAGTGCATGGATAGGCTTACAATTACTACAAAAGTTGTTCAACAACAGCTACTCACTACGACATAGTTACTTGCTACATTACAGAGTTACTACAGTACTTTGCAGCATACAGTTACTCTAGCAGTTATTCACTTCAGCGGTTACTAATTGCAAAAATTACTAAAGTAGTTACTATAACAATTAGCAATAGTTATTCAAAATAAGTTACTATAAAAGTTACTCATCACAACAGTTACAACAATATTCAATAATAGTTACTACGACAGTTATTCACCACAGTAGTTACTAGCTACGAACTGCGACAGTTTCTAACTGAAACTCTCTACAATTTTTAATACAAGAGTTACTGCAAAAGTTACTACAGCAATTACTGCGACATTTACTCCCTGCAACAGTTACTAAAACAATTACTAACAACAGTTACTCGCCAAGAAAAAGTTAATCACATCAACAGCCACTACAACAATTACAGCAAGAATTATCACAACAGCTCCTCCGCACAACAGTTACTACAACAGTTACTACAACAGTTACTGCAACAATTCCCACAACAACTCCTCACCGCAAAAGTTATCACAACAGTCAATACAACAGTTGCACACAGCAACAATTCCCACAAAAGTTGCAACAACAGTTACTACGACACAATAACTTGAACCAGCACCACAATCCATACACAAAATTGCAGCTATGACTGTACGAAATACAATTTCTTTCCCCCGGGAGGTGTTCTATTAGCAGAATATAGAACAAGTGCACGAAATCACAGCTGTGATTTCGTGCACTTTATTTTATTTTTTTTGTCAGGAAGACCTATAATTTATAGCTAAACAAGGACCACCAAATACCATGTGCCAGAGGGGATTGCTACATGACACGAAGACATTGCCATATCCACGAATGTTTATGAAAATATATGAAAGTTTCACAAATTTTTTCATAATGTATGTATGCTGCAGACAGTCTTATATATAACAGAAAAGGCAGAATTCCAGGTGTCAGACGACGAGCACCGAGCACTACATTGTGCTGGATGTGGTGTAAGCTGCCATTGGCCCTATAAACCACAGCATGAAGATAATACGGCATCAGCTATCAGTGACTATAAACAACAAAGAGATACGATATAAGGTGTTAGTGGCTCTATGAACTACAATAAGAAGATACAGTATAAGCTGCCAGTAGCTCTATAAGCCACTACAAGAACAAGTGGCTCTATAAACCACAATAAAAAGATACAAGACGAAAATTAGACATGTGCAACATCAGGGTTTCTTTATTGTAGACGTTTCGCCATCCAGTGGCTTTATCAATACAAATTCAAGGACGTAATTGGAAGACAGTAGAAGTATATACAAGATGAGGTAATCAGTCCCTCAGTCTTGGAGTTGGTTGAGCACCGTAGTCGTGAAGAATCTGGAGCAGAGGCAAGAAGGCTGGCGCTTATATACTAGCGTCAGGTGGTAAGGGATAGGTAGCAGACGAAGACATTGTCACTGGTAGGCGGGATTTTCCAGTGAAAATAGGTCATACCCGAGGGACGGGTTAGTGGTAGTGAAGAAGGTTGTGGAGACGTCCTCTGAACCAAGATTCCCTGATGTTGCAGTGTCTGACAGGTTGTACATAAATGGTATACAATACCGACAAGATGAAAATTAGACACATGTGCAGCATCTGGGTATCTTTATTTGTAGATGTTTCACCACTACAAGAACAAGATACAGCATAAGTTATCAATGGCCCTATAAACCACAATGAGAAGATACAACGTAGGTTGTCAGTAACCCTATAAAGCATAGCAAGATGATACGGTATAAGCTGTCAGTGGCCCTATAAACCACAACAGGAAGACCAAGCACTTCATGGCTAACCAGTTTCGCTTGCTGGAACTCCGGTTTAATATTGGAGAGAATGTTTAAATCATGAATCAGCTGACGTGTATCCCCAAGTAAACTAAAAACACACATTACGTAATGACACCATACATAACATAATACCACAATGCAATGCACAATAACGCAATGTAACAATTTATGACAAAAAAGAATGTAATAACATCAAACGGGACATAATACCAAAGAGCCTTTAATAACACATCACAGTATACAATAACATTACATAACTAATAATGACATCACGTAATATTCGACAAGCTTAGGTAGAACATGACATGACGAGACCTTGTCACGGACCGGGCCGAGAGGTCGTTGACCCCCGACACCCCTCCATGTATGTAACACGTCAATTTCAGGTTGCACTAACATCGCATAATAAACTACAATTAACGTCAATTCAGCGACAACACTAATGAAGACAATGATACACGTTGAAGACAAAGCTTGCACTGGGACAAAAATCCACTCTGTGTTCCAACAAACATTAGTAGGCACTCTGAGTGTCGCCTTATAATAGGAAATGAAGTATTTAAAGTCGTTCTTCTCCTTGACGTTCTGCACACGTTAAACTAACCTACAATCAGGAAATGAAAATTTAATATTTTCTGTCCATCTTTGACCTGAACTATCGTCCAGATTTTAAAATTCAATTTGTAGATAATTTGTGAGATTAAACTCTTGCTGAAGATTTGGTGGTCGAAACATGCATTAGAGAGATTCAAATACACATTGAGGAGTACTGCATTAGGCCTCCCTGTCTATCCTGCATTAGATCAATGGTATAATTCCGACAAGTTGATGACTAAGACACTATGTGCAACACCTGGGTATCTTTGTTGATACCCAGGTGTTGCACAGGTGTGTTGGTCATCTACCGGCACATGCTAGGCATATCTTAACTTACACCCAAGTATACACACTCATATTTTTCTAATCTAATTTTAAAAGTACTCAAAACATTCACTTCAATGATTCTAATGGGCAGTTTCTTACTCTCACTGCAACTCTTTTACCAACCTTGTAGTTTCAACCATCCTTCCTAAATCCGAATTTACCCGATTTGTTGTCATTCTTTTTGTCAGTGCATATGTGCCGACTGTTGTCACTATTGCTATCCTTCTAAACCTCGTTTCACCCAATTTGTAGCATCGTCGCATATTCTTATTTGTCAATTTCCGTTGCAGAGTGACTACGTAACAAGGTTGTGGAAATGTTCCGACTGACTGCGGATCGCGCAGAGTTCGACGGTTTTCTGTGTGGTCCAAATCATCCAATTTCATTTCCCTTTCCTTCACTTTATCATAGTGCCGGTGAGACAGCACTTTCTGGACAGGGTAAGTACGTGTGTTCTGTCATCGTTGTATTATCTCTATGATATAGTAGTGGAGGACAAGAATGTAGCGATGATCAGAATGAGAGATAGGGACAAAATGTAATAGTAGGTAAAGATACAGATTATGGACAAGTAGCAAATGATGGGATCAAGAAGCAGAGGATCAGCAAGACGGTTTGATGGGACACAATAAGTTGATCAGAAATGAAATGCAGCGCATAGGGACTATCATTGCAGCAGACAGAGATATGCAGTGGTAATGACAGATGTGTAGACATGTAACAGTTTGTTGACATACAGAATATAGTAGAAAGGACAAGAATGTAGTCGGGAAGATGCAGTGATAACAACAATGAGCAGAATGTGACCAACATTGTAGATAGGGACCGAATGAGTAGACAAGAATGCACAGATAAATACAAGAATGCAGTGGATGGGAGCCGAATATGATAGAAAGGTACAAGAGTGCAGTGATAGGACCAATGCGTAGACACAAGAATGACCGTGAATGAGACATGAATCAGTGGACAGTAAAAGAATATAATTGATAGGGATAAGAATGCAATGATAGAGAAGTAATAAATAGTCAAGTGTAGGACAAGCACCAGTCACACATTCACAACACCGTCAATATCACACAGAATTTAAAACGTCACATAACAAATCACGTCACATCGTCACAACACCGTCACATTTCAAACAGTACACATTCACAACACGTACATCTTCACAACACGTCAATTGTACAACATGCGTCACACTTCACAACACGTCACATCTTACAACACGTCACATCTCACAACACCGTCACACATTCACAACACCGTCACATCTCACAACACGTGCAATCTTACAACACCGTCACACATTCACAACACCGTCACATCTTCACACATCGTACACTTCACAACTCGTCACACTTAAACACCGTCACATTTCACAACACCGTCACATCTTCACACACCGTCACACATTCACAAACCGTCACATCTTCACAACACGTCACATCTTCACAACACCGTCACATCTCACAACACCGTCACATCTTCACAACATCGTCACATCTTCACAACACCGTCACACATTCACAACACCGTCACATCTTCACAACACCGTCACATCTTCACAACACCGTCACATCTTCACAACACCGTCACATCTTCACAACACCGTCACATCTTCACACACCGTCACATCTTCACAACACCGTCACATCTTCACAACACCGTCACATCTTCACAACACCGTCACACTTCACAACACCGTCACATCTTCCAACACCGTCACATCTTCACAACACCGTCACATCTTCACAACACCGTCACATCTTCACAACACCGTCACATCTTCACAACACCGTCACATCTTCACAACACCCGTCACATCTTCACAACACCGTCACATCTTCACAACACCGTCACATCTTCACAACACCGTCACATCTTCACAACACCGTCACATCTTCACAACACCGTCACATCTTCACAACACCGTCACATCTTCACAACACCGTCACATCTTCACAACACCGTCACATCTTCACAACACCGTCACATCTTCACAACACCGTCACATCTTCACAACACGTCACATCTTCACAACACCGTCACATCTTCAACACGCACATCTTCACAACACGTCACATCTTCACAACACCGTCACATCTTCACAACACCGTCACATCTTCACAACACCGTCACATCTTCACAACACCGTCACATCTTCACAACACCTGTCACATCTTCACAACACCGTCACATCTTCACAACACCGTCACATCTTCACAACACCGTCACATCTTCACACACCGTCACATCTTCACAACACCGTCACATCTTCACAACACCGTCACATCTTCACAACACCGTCACATCTCACAACACCGTCACATCTTCACAACACCGTCACATCTTCACAACACCGTCACATCTTCACAACACCGTCACATCTTCACAACACCGTCACATCTTCACAACACCGTCACATCTTCACAACACCGTCACATCTTCACAACACCGTCACATCTTCACAACACCCGTCCACATCTTCACAACACCGTCACATCTTCACAACACCGTCACATCTTCACAACACACTGTCACATCTTCACAACACCGTCACATCTTCACAACACCGTCACATCTTCACAACACCCGTCACATCTTCACAACACCGTCACATCTTCACAACACCGTCACATCTTCACAACACCGTCACATCTTCACAACACCGTCACATCTTCACAACACCGTCACATCTTCACAACACCGTCAAATCTTCACAACTTCACAACACCGTCACATCTTCACAACACCGTCACATCTTCCCAACACCTGTCACATTTGCACAACACCGTCACATCTTCACAACACCGTCACATCTTCACAACACCGTCACATCTTCACAACACCGTCACATCTTCCACAACACCGTCACATCTTCACAACACCGTCACATCTTCACAACACCGTCACATCTTCACAACACCGTCACATCTTCACAACACCGTCACATCTTCACAACACCGTCACATCTTCACAACACTCGTCACATCTTCACAACACCGTCACATCTTCACAACACCTGTCATATCTTCACAACACCGTCACACATTCACAACACCGTCACATCTTCACAACACCCGTCACATCTTCACAACACCGTCACATCTTCACAACACCGTCACATCTTCACAACACTCGTCATAGCACTAGTCGCCTTCAGCACATTTATCGCTAGAACGTATATTTAGAGTCAACTTTAGAGGGATCTTAACTCAGCTTTCTCAAGATCTCTACTTTGTTCTTCTGCCGTCCACAGGAGTACTTGCCGGTAATCTTCGCGCACACACCAGCAGGCACGGGCCTGAGAGTGTTCGTCCACCTCCTGCAGATCTACACTGCACGTAAGTTGCTCATACTGTCGTCTTTACAACCTCAGTGCTTCACTGTGTTGCTCATGCTGTCGTCTGTACAACACCAGTGCTTCAGTCTGTGTTGTTCATGCTGTCGTCTTTATAACCTCAGTGCTTCACTCTGTGTTGCTCATGCTGTCGTCTTTGTAACCTCAGTGCTTCACTCTGTGTTACTCATGCTGTCGTCTTTGTAACCTCAGTGCTTCACTCTGTGTTACTCATGCTGTCGTCTGTACACCCCTAGTGCTTCGCTGTGTTACTCATGCTGTCGTCTGTACACCCCCAGTGCTTCACTCTGTGTTGCTCATGCTGTCGTCTGTACACCCCCAGTGCTTCACTCTAAAGTCGCTTCTCAATACTGTCCTGCAGGGCCATTTTGTCACGGCTACGCTCCCCCTCCCCCATCAGGAACTTTATCGAACCAGCACCTAGCTTGACACAGTTGCTGGTGAGCGAAGTGCAGTAGAAATGACATGTCTTGAAGTTGTTAATTATCCAGTTACCCAACACAAACTGTTAAGGAATCCTGTACTCTTCAGTTAGGGTGGCTCGTTGCTCGTTATCGGCTTTTGATCCATTTCTCAGGCTATGTATAACCCTCCACTTGAATATGATACGGCATTATGTATTCATAGCTCGTCTGGACGATCAGCCGAGCTCAAGCTCTTGAGTCTCTCCATAGTGTTATATTTTGTGAATTTGTCTTGTTATATAGCTTACATACTCTCATTTTGTGATGTAATATGTAATATTATTTCAGTTTCAGGCGTAATAGAGTTATAATAGATCTCTTTTGTGTTTAACTTGTGTACTGTGACAATATAGTGCAGTTGAAACAAGCTTTTGTGTATTTGAGCTGGAGTATCGTTCATATTTGCCACTCAAACTTACATCCCTTCACTGCACCATTCATCGAATAATGTAAACAGTGCAGTTTGTCTTGTAAACCAACCAGATATGATCATCAGGTTCACACACACACAAAGTGAACAGGCGAGTCCAGGAGATATGAATCGACCCCTGTAACCACAAATAGGTAGGAACAAATAGGTAAGAATACACACACACACACACACACACACACACACACACACACACACACACCTTTCCCTCCCCCACAGACCTTTCCCCTCCCCCGCTCTTGCTTTCACTCCCTCCTCCCTCCTATCTTTCTCTCTCCCCCTTCCTCGCGTTTCTCTCTCTCATAGCCTTTTTCCCTCCCCTTCCCCCTACTCTCTCTTTCTCTCTCTCTCTTTTTCCCTCCTTCCCTCTCTCTCTTCTCTCTCTCTCTCTCTCTCTCTCTCTCTCTCTCTCTCTCTCCCATAACCCTATCCCTCACCCTCCTCTCTCTCTATAGGCTTCTCTCTCCATCTCCCTTTTTCTATATTTCTACCCCTCCCTCGCATTTCTCGCTCTCATAGCCTTTTCCCTCACCTCCTTTCTCCTTCCTTTCTCTCTCTCTCTCTCTCTCTCTCTCTCTCTCCTCTCTCTCTCTCTCTCTCTCTCTCCTCATTTCTCCCTCTCTCTACCCTTTCTCTCCCCCCTCACATTTCTCTCTCCCCCTTGGTCTTATCCCTCACCCCCATACTCTCTCCTCTCTCTCCCTCTTTCTACCCTTTCTCTCTCCCCCTCTCACCCTCTCCCTCCTCTAGCCTTCTGTCTGTGGTAAAAAAAAAAAAAAAAAAAAAAAAAAAAAAAAAAAAAAAAAAAAGAAAAGGGAAGAGCAAAAGGGAGGAAGAGTGGGGAAGGAAGATAGTAGAGCTTGGTAAGAAAATGGAGGAGCGGATAGCTGAAGAGTGCAGGAAGTGGGAAGTACAGGTCTTAGCAGCAGAAGCTAGGATACAGTGCTTAGAAGAGAAACTGCAAAGCCTGAAACAGATTAGAGAGACAAATGAAAATTCCCAGATGTGACATCAGAAATCAATGTCAGGTGCAGACAAGGGGACAGTAAGCAACAACGGAGACATGCCATACGCGAAGGCCCTATCAGCCAACTGCAGTAGCAAGGGACAGCTAGTCATGAAAGACAGTTCACTGAGAATAGAATTTCAGATATGACAGGACGAAGGAAAGAACATGTCAATGGAAGGAAATAAAATGCCTCAGAGGAAGCAGATGGAGACTCAGTGGGAGGAGGAAAGGGCGAGGTCAGTTTTTGTGTACGGGCTCCAAGAAGCCAAGGGGGACAACTTCGAAGAAATAAAACAGGAGGAGAAAAAAATGATTGAAGGCAATCATGAAAACAATAGGTGAGGGCGAAAATGAAACCCCGGTGACAAATTTTCAGAGAATTGGGTGGTTTTCGAGTGGGAAAGGGTAAAGGCCTGTCAAAGTAATTTTCAAGGGAAAAATCATTCGAACCAGGATTCTGCAAGAAAAAAGCAAGACTGAGGGACAAACAGGGGTACAAGAGTATACCTCGACCGCGACAGAACACAAGAAGAAAGGACTACACTGAAAGAGAGGGTACAGAGACGCAAGGAGGAACGAGAGGCAATGACAAAGATGAGCAGGACCAGACACAGGAGGAAGGGCAAACACAACCCCACAGAATCTCCCACCAAAAGACTCCAACTGCGACATTCCCAACGCAACTGAGCAACCTATACTACAACCCACTCACTGTTCCCTCTGCCACCAACCCCCATATCACAAACCTCACCCCAACAGCTGTCCCTTATGGGCATTCTGACCCCACCCCCATCATCACAAACCCCACCTACACCACAGCCCCATATATAAGCCCCCCCCCCCAAGGCTCTCGCTCCCACAACCCCAATATTCTTGCATGACCACAATGATAGAAAAGAAACTGAAAGCTTGGTACACAAACGCGGATGGAATAACGAATAAACATGAGGAGTGGAACGAAAGAATCAGTGAGAAATCCCCAGACATCATAGCAGTCACAGAAACAAAACTCGCTGAGACAATAACAGACACAATCTTCCCAACGGGATATCAGATCCTGAGGAAAGATAGAAGGAGTAGAGGGAGAGGAGGGGTTGCACTGCTCATAAAACACCGATGGGGATTTGAGGAAATGGAAGGCATGGACATGATTGGAGAAAGAGACTACATTGTAGGTACAATTCAGTCCAGAGAACATAAAGTAGTCATTGGAGTGATGTATAACCCACCACAGAACTGCAGGAGGCCTAGAGAGGAGTACGAAGAAAACAACAGGGTGATGGTGGACACACTGGCTGAGGTGGCAAGAAGAGCTCACTCGAGCAGAGCAAAGTTACTGGTAATGGGCGATTTCAACCACAGGGAGATCGACTGGGAAAACCTGGAGCCACATGGGGGTCCCGAAACATGGAGAGCCAAGATGATGGATGTGGTACTTGAAAACCTCATGCATCAACATGTCAGGGACACAACCAGAGAGAGAGGGGAGGATGAGTCAGCAAGACTGGATCTTGTGTTCACCCTGAGCAGTTCAGACATTGAGGACATCACTTACGAGAGGCCCCTTGGAGCTAGCGATCACGTGGTTCTGAGTTTTGATTATATAGTAGAGTTACAAGTGGAGAAGGTAACAGGAACTGAAGGGGACAGGCCAAACTATAAAAGGGGGGACTACACAGGTATGAGAAACTTCCTGCAGGAGGTTCATTGGGACAGAGAAAAGGTAGGAAAATCAGTAAACGAGATGATGGAATATGTGGCAACAAAGTGCAAGGAGGCAGAGGAAAGGTTTGTTCCCAAGGGAAACAGAAATAATAGGAAGACCAAAACGAGTCCTTGGTTTACCCGAAGGTGTAGGGAGGCAAAAACTAAGTGCAACAGAGAATGGAAAAGGTACAGGAGGCATAGGACCCAGGAAAACAAGGAGATTAGTAGAAGAGCCAGAAATGAGTACGCTCAGATAAGGAGGGAGGCCCAGCGACAGTATGAAAACGACATAGCATCGAAAGTCAAATCTGACCCGAAACTGCTGTATAGCCACATTAGGAGGAAGACAACAGTCAAGGACCAGGTGATAAGGCTGAGGAAAGAAGGTGGAGAACTCACAAGAAACGATCAAGAGGTATGTGAGGAGCTCAACACGATATTTAAGGAAGTATTTACAGTAGAGACAGGAAGGACTCTGGGGGGACAGACCAGATGGGGACACCAGCAAGGAATACACCAACAAGTGTTGGACGACATACATACAGATGAAGAGGAGGTGAAGAAACTGCTAAGGGACATCGATACCTCAAAGGCAATGGGACCGGACAACATCTCCCCGTGGTTCTTAGAGAGGAGCAGATATGTTGTGCGTGCCACTTACCACAATCTTCAACACGTCCCTGGAAACTGGGCAACTACCTGAGGTATGGAAGACGGCAAATGTAGTTCCCATTTTTAAAAAAGGAGACAGAAAAGAGGCACTAAACTATAGACCTGTGTCATTGACGTGTATAGTATGCAAAGTTATGGAGAAGATTATCAGGAGGAGAGTGGTGGAGCACCTGGAACGGAACAAGAGTATAAATGCCAACCAGCACGGATTCATGGAAGGCAAATCCTGTGTCACAAACCTTCTGGAGTTTTATGATAAAATAACAGAAGACACGAGAGAGAAGGGTGGGTTGATTGCATCTTCTTGGACTGCAAGAAGGCCTTTGACACAGTTCCTCACAAGAGATTAGTGCAGAAGCTAGAGCATCAGGCGCATATAACAGGAAGGGCACTGCAATGGATCAGAGAATACCTGACAGGGAGGCAACAACGAGTCATGGTACGTAATGATGTATCACAGTGGGCACTTGTGACGAGCGGGGTCCCACAGGGGTCGGTCCTAGGACCAGTGCTATTTTTGGTATATGTGAACGACATGATGGAAGGGTTAGACTCAGAAGTGTCCCTGTTTATAGATGATGTGAAGTTAATGAGGAGAATTAAATCAGATGAGGACCAGGCAGGACTTCAAAGAGACCTGGACAGACTGGACACCTGGTCCTGCAAATGGCTTCTCGAATTTAATCCTGCCAAATGCAAAGTCATGAAGATAGGGGAAGGGCACAGAAGACCACAGACAGAGTATAGGCTAGGTGGCCAAAGACTGCAAACCTCACTCAAGGAGAAAGATCTTGGGGTGAGTATAACACCGAGCATGTCTCCGGAAGCACACATCAATCAGATAACTGCTGCAGCATATGGGCGCCTGGCAAACCTGAGAACAGCATTCCGATACCTTAGTAAAGAATCGTTCAAGACACTGTACACCGTGTATGTCAGGCCCATACTGGAGTATGCAACACCTGTTTGGAACCCGCACTTGATAAAGCACGTCAAGAAACTAGAGAAAGTACAAAGGTTTGCGACAAGGTTAGTTCCAAAGCTAAGGGGAATGTCCTATGAAGAAAGATTAAGGAAATCGGCCTGACGACACTGGAGGACAGGAGGGTCAGGGGAGACATGATAACGACATATAAAATACTGCGTGGAATAGACAAGGTGGACAAAGACAGGATGTTCCAGGGAGGGGACACAGAAACAAGAGGCCACAATTGGAAGTTGAAGACACAAATGAGTCAGAGAGATATTAGGAAGTATTTCTTCAGTCATAGAGTTGTAAGGCAGTGGAATAGCCTAGAAAATGACGTAGTGGAGGCAGGAACCATACACAGTTTTAAGACGAGGTTTGATAAAGCTCATGGAGCGGGGAGAGAGAGGGCCCAGTAGCAACCGGTGAAGAGGCGGGGCCAGGAGCTAAGACTCGACCCCTGCAACCACAAATAGGTGAGTACAAAATGGTGAGTACACACAAACACACGGAAGTGAGCAGATTAATCAAAAGTAAATATGCAAGGGTGAGGACAAAGGGTGAGGACAAAGGGTGAGGATAAAGGGTGAGGACAAAGGGTGAGGACAAAGGGTGAGGACAAAGGGTGAGGATAAAGGGTGAGGACAAAGGTTGAGGACAAAGGGTGAGGACAATGGGTGAGGACAAAGGATGAACTACAATTTGAAAATATAGCAGCAAAGGCCAAGTCTGAACCAAACCTACTTCACAACCACATCAGAAGACGGCAGCACAAGACAAGGTAATTCGACTCAAGAAGGAAGGAGGAGAGCTCATGAATGATGAAGTATTGAACAAACGATTCGAAGAAGCTTTCTCAGTGGAAACTAGGATAATACCAGGAAGTCTAGGAGAAAGCGTGTACCTCCAGGTACCGGACGCCATACACACAACAGGAAGAGGTAAAAACTACTCCTGATGGAACTGGACACATCAGAAACAATGGGACCTGACAAGGTGTCACCATGGGTTTGGTGAGAGGGAGCAAAAGCACTGTCCATACAGCTAGCATACATCTGGATACAGCATAGTTACCAGAGTTTTGGAAGAAAGTGAATGTAGTCCCAATATTTGTAGTTTTTGTAGTATTCGTAGATTTGTAGTCTGATAGTTCCAAAGTACAAATCAGTTTCAGTGACTTGTATACCATGCAAGGTAATGAAGAGTGTCAGAAGGAGCATGGTAGAGCACTTGGAGAGAAGCGCTCTACTAGAGATTAACCAGCACGGGATCAGAGGTGGCAAATCTTGTCTTATTTCAGCACTAAAAGTTTCAAGCTGACCAGAAAATGCATTTTCCAGTTATTTCACAGAACCCAACAAAATTTGTGCCCATACAGCCTAAACCCAGGAAACTTTGGACGTATTACATAAACTGCATCAACCGCTGAAGAATGATGCCGTTCATAATTGCAATATTTTAATCAGAATAAAGTACTAAACCCGTAGGAGTCATAGAGCTCCTATAGAATGGGAGGAATTTAAATTCGATCTAAGGGGAAAAATATGCTCAGTTCCTTGGATCAAGAGCCCATCGCCAGCATCAAGGGGGAAAATAATGCCGTAAGGTACCATTTCGAGTTTAAAAATGGCGGAATGACCGACCAGAGGCGCCTTTCTCCAGTAATCACACCGAAAAAAAAAAATTGAAGGCAAGTTTGCGTTTCTCATTCACATTCTGCTTAAAATTCTCTGCAAATCCAATTTGATAAAAATTTAAAAAAATGACAAATTAACATCCACACAGTTCAATAAATCATATTGCCAAGACAAAACACTCCGTAACAAAATAATCCCATAAACCTTAATTTTCATCTGCTCACCATCTACATGCACCCACCATCTCCATCAGTTACTACGACACTGTTCAACTGCTCACCTTCACCTTAATATTCAGGTCACTGTTATAATCACACCTATTAATGAGATATGTTCTTGTTTCAGGCAGGTTCCAGGCCTTTGACTATGGCGAGGCTGAGAACCTGGTCCAGTATGGCACCACCTCGCCACCTGCCTTTCCCCTCAGCCGTGTGAACGTGCCTGTCGGTCTTATCTACTCTGACAATGACTGGATCGTTGATAAAAAGGTGAGATGACTTGATTATTGTTATTTATATTTTTTTATTAACACATAGGCCGTTTCAAACCGAGGCAGTGTGACCAGAAAAACAAGAACCACTTTCATCATCATTCACTCCTTTACAGTCTTGCCAGAGGCATGTCGACACTACAATTAAAAAACTGCAACATATCTCCACCCCTCCTTCAGGGTGCAGGCACTGTACTTCCCACGTCCAAGATTCAAGTCTGGCTAACCGGTTTCCCTGAATCCCTTGATAAATGTTACTTTGCTCACACTCGCCCTTATCTAACACACTCCTGCACACTTGCTGGAAGTCTAAGCCCCTAGCACACAAAACCTCCTTTACCCAGTCCCTCCAAGCTTTCCTAGGACGACCTCTGCCTTGACTTCCTTCCACTACAGATTTATAGACCCTCCAAGTCATTCTATTTTGTTCCATCCTCTTTAAATGTCCGAACCATCTCAACAACCCCTCCTCAGTCTTCTGGATAGTACTTTTAGAAACTCCACACCTTCTAATCACCAAACTACGGATTCTCTGTTTAATATTCACACCATACATTGCCCTCAGAGACCCGCTGTCTCGTTATTACAACATTCACCCCTCCACCCATTCTTCATGAGAGCATTCGGCAAAACTATGGTCTCGTTCTTTGCCTCCTCAGATTCCTCGGTGCACACTCACTTTTTATCCCTCGTCAGTTCTATGGTTAACCTCGTCTTTCATAGAACCATCTGCTGACAAGTCCTCTCCCAAATATCTAACACATTTACTTTATCCATACCTCCTTCTTCCAATCTGATATCCAATCTTTCATTGTTGTTATCCTCGTCACCTTGCTCTTTCATATGTTCGCTTTTAATTTCCTTTACACATCCTCCCAAATTCGTCCATGAAACTCTGTAAGTTCTCTTCAGAATCTCCCAAAAGCACAGTGTTATCAGCAAAAAAGACACTGTGACAACTTCCACTTTGTGCTAGATTTTTTATCTCTTAATCCCACACTTCTTCCGAACACCCGAGCGTTCACTTCTCTTGCAACCCCATCTATAAATATACTGATCAACCATGGTGACATCACGCATACCTGTCTAAGGCCTACTTTTACTGGGAAATAATCTCCCTCACTCGGACATACTCTAACCTGAGCCTCACTATCCTTGGAAAAACTCTAAACTGCTTTCAGTGACTTACCACCTATTCCATACACTTGCAACATCTGTCATATTGCTCTCCTATCCACTCTGTCATATGCCTTTTCCGAATCCACAAAAAAAAATCGGAAAGCCCACTTACGGTGGGGAAACCTAAATGGCCAGGAAGAGAAAACTCTGAAAGCCCTCATATAAAGATAGATCCAACTGGGCTGCCTCTATACCAACACCATACGAAAACTGTGGATCCCCACAGCAACAACAGATCATGGGACTCTTATGTAGACCCCAAGACAAATATCGGAGGGTCCACAGCAAGAGCAAACTCGGAGGAAACCTAAATGGCCAGGACGAGAAAAATTAGAAACTCCACATACGAATAAAGATCCAACCAGGCGGCCCCTATACAAGCACCAAGAGAAAACTGGGTTCCCTCACAGCAAGAGCAGATTCTGGGGCTCTTAAATAGACCCCCAAGAAAAATGTCGGAAGGCCCACACCATGAGCAAAATTGGGGAAAACCTAAATGGCCAGGAAGAGACAAATCGGAAAGCCCACACACGAAGAATGATCCAACTGGACTGCCAGTATACAAAGACAAAGAGAAAACTGGGAGACCCCCTCCAACAAGAGGAGATTCTGGGGCTCCTAAATTGACCCCAAGAAAAAATTTCGGTGGGCCCCACAGCAAGATCAAATTCGAGAACCTAAATGGTCAGGACGAGAAAAGTCGGAAAGTTTACATACCTGGAGAAGGTTTCGGGGATCAACGCCCCCGCGGCCGGGTCTGTGACCAGGCCTCATGGTGAATCAGGGCCTGATCAATCAGGCTGTTACTGTTGGCCGCACAGAACCCGACGTACGAACCACAGCCCGGCTGGTCAGATACTGACTGTAGGTGCCTGTCCGGCTCCTTCTTGAAGACACCCAGGGGTCTTTTGGTAATTCCCCTTATGTATGTTGGGAGGCAGTTGAACAGTCTTGGGCCCCTGACTCTTACTGTGTTGTCAATCTTATCGTGCTAGTGGCACCCCTGCTTTTCACTTGGGGGATGTTGCATTTTCTGCCGAGTCTTTTGCATTTATAGGGAGTGATTTTCGGGTGCAAGTTTGGTACTAATTCCTCTAGGATTTTCCAAATGTATATAATCATGTATCTCTCAAACCTGCGTTCTAGGGAGTACAGGTTGAGGAACTTAACTGTTCCCAGTAAATGAGGTGTTTTATCGCAGTTTTGTGTATACAGAGAAAGATGCAACTGGGTGATCCCTATACAAACACCAAGAGAAAACTGGGGACCCATTCAATTTTTGAGGGACCTTGAATGTCTGTGATGCTGCCATCGTTGTTATCACTACTGTTGCTGCATCTGACATCACCATTTCTAATGCTGCTGTTGTTGATGCTACCATTGCTAACGCCACCGCTGATGCCTACGTTGTGTGATCTATAACCTTTGGCTTGGATCAAATCCTGTTTGTGGTTTCACTGTGACTACTATAGTTGTCTCTTAATATGTTACAATAGTTATATTCTGTATTGTGTTGATACCTTAATTGTGGCAACCATAAATGGCAATTGCTTTGAGGCACTTTAAAGAAAAATTGTTATAATCTGATTCCTCTGTGTTGCAGTGTATGTTATGACTAATTCTCATGTATGTTATAACTAATTTTCTTGTGTTTGTTTTAGCTAATTCTCATGTGTATGTTATGATTAATTCTCCTGTGTTGAGGTGTATGTTATGTTAAATTCTTCTGTGTTGCAGGACGTACAACAGACAGCATCGGAGCTGCCCTGGGTTGCACTCTACTACCGGGTTCCGCTGAGAGAATTCAACCACCTGGACTTCATGTGGGCGGAGAACGCGAGAGACCTTGTTTATCGTCCCTTAGTGAAGTTCCTCCTAGAATTCCAGTGAGTGAGATAAATCGGTGAACCTTCGGCACGAGACATGCGTCAGGAAGGCAAAAACTGTTTGGCGTCTTGACTCACGAAATCATAATAACACGATTGCAAACGAACCAAGGAACAAGTGGGGGTTGAACCTATAATATATTTATACACCCTGAAAAAGTACAGGAAGACATAAACAGGGTTTTCCAGTGGGCAGTGGAAAACAACATGACGTTCAATGGTGATAAGTTCCAACTGTTTAGGTATGGAAAGAATGAAGAAATCAAAAGGAGCACTATATACAAAGCTCAATAGGGTCACCAAATAGAACGTAACGAACAAGTAAAAGACCTAGGAATAATTATGCCAGCTGACCTTTCCTTTAAAGGCCATAACAAGACAAAGATCACACAGCCAGGAAGATGACTGGGTGGGTATTGAGAACTTTCAAAACAAGGGAAACTGCCGATGGTGACACTCTTCAAATCGCTAGTGCTCCCTCACTTAGAATATTGCTCAGTGCTGACGGCCCCGTTCAGGGCAGGAGAAATATCGTAGCTGGAACAAATACAGAGATCGTTTACGGTTCACATTGAGCCAGTAAAACACCTAAACTACTTTTAACGCCTGCAAGTCTTGAACATGTACTCATTGGAGCGGAGGAGAGAGAGGTACATGATAATATATACCTGGAAGGTACTGGAGGATTTGGTCCCAAATCTGCACACTGCCATAACAACATACTGGAGTGAGAGATATTGGAGGAAGTGTAAAATAAACCCAGTGAGGAGCAGGAGTGCGGTGAGGACAATAAGGGAGCACTGTATCAACATCCAGGGTCCAAGACTTTTCAACATCTTACCAGAAGATAACAGAAACACTGCTGGAACAAGTGTTGAAGCCTTTAAGAGGAAACTAGACAAGTATCTTCACCAGGTGCCAGATCAACCAGGCTGTGATGGATATGTGGGGCAACGGACCTCCAGCAGCAACAGCCTGGTTGACCAGGCGAGCAACAGACGAGCCTGGCCCATGGCCGGGCTCAGAGAGTAGATATACTCTCGAAATTCTTCAAAGGTATATTAAAGGTCAAAGGTATGGTGTGTAAAATATACCTAGTTGGATAAATCTTATTGTAGCCAGCTGATACAGTGGACTATGCACTGGTCTGGAGTTTTCACTCACCATGAGATTCTTCGGCGTCTTGTAACGCTAGTCTACAGTCTACTAGTCTATGTTCTGCAGTGTAGGCAAAACAGTTGTGTGACTCAGATGTGGTGGAGACAATGGCAAGATGAAGACAGTTGATGGAAAGACATTAATACTGTGGAATCCTTTATACAGTTTCACTCAACATCGGGGTTCATCCAGTAGTTTTAGATGAAACGTTGTGCACATGAAGGTTTCCACTGCATTTGTGCCTCTTCGCCAGCTTAAATTTGCTCATTTTGTGGTCAGATTAATGAAGCTACTGAAGACTCAACATGTTCTTGTCAGAGAATGAAGTAATATTAGTTACTAGAGATTATCTCCCTGCAAGAGATGCAACGATTTTCTGCTATGATGATGATGAACCTGTCTTTAGTAAACAAGAATCACAAGGAGATACTTCAAAATCAAAATGCTGTATTAATCTTACGAGTCAAACTCATCATGTCATCTAGGTTTAGAGAGAATGTTCATAAGTTATTCTGTAAAAATATGTCGTGGCTGTGTTTCAGGGCGCCCCATCCCCCTTCCAGTTACGTATTGTATACGTTAGACAGACAGGTTAACAGCTATTTGTGTAAATTTCCGACTTTTCAGACAGAGCTTGCGATCTTAGCTTATAAAGAATCAAAGGAACTTCTATTACTCTAGGTTTTTTGCGAGGTAAAGACGAGTTGCCAAGTTACGGTACAAAATTTTGTGTTGTGTTAGTTTACAACACACAATAAGATAGGGTGACTAAACAGAACAACGTAGAGACAGCAGTTGTAATGTCTAGTGTGATCACTTACTCTCGTCAGTTTCCACATTAATTAAGATGAAGTTAATGATTTAATATTAAAGATAATGATACTACATTTTTTGTCACATACTTTATTTGTTATATTTTTGATGCAAGACTCTTTGAAAGTAAGATACAAATGTAGTATTAGGATATTTATTAAGGAGACGTTTCGCCGTTCAGGGGATTTATCAGTGCAGTACAGAAAACCAAAGTTTATGGAGTATATTCTGGATCATGGTCAGGTGCTGAACATGAGGAGAGGGTTAAGTGACAGATATGTCTACTTTGTGCTGAAGGAGCCTGGCTAGAACTTCTGAAATCATAAAAATGTCAAAATTACATGAGATTGCTATTTCTTTGAGAGCTGATTTTAAACAGCGCCCCTGTGCTAGACAGTTTCTGTAATGAGTAATCTGGCATATTTAGGAATTTCAGTATCTAGTGCAGGCATTGCTTGTTTCATGCCTTTGACATTTATACTTACGTATGTTTCAGTCCCGCCTTATCCCTGGGATGGTATAGATGTCAGCACTAGTCTTTATTGTGTGAGTTCCTTTTTCATACCAAGTCCTTGACTGTGATGGATGTGATGGTGGCTGTGATGGATGTGATGGTGGCTGCGATGGATGTGATGGTGGCTGTGATGGATGTGATGGTGGCTATGATGGATGTGATGGTGGCTATGATGGATGTGATGGTGGCTGTGATGGATGTGATGGTGGCTGTGATGGATGTGATGGTGGCTGTGATGGATGTGATGGTGGCTGTGATGGATGTGATGGTGGCTGTGATGGATGTGATGGTGGCTGTGATGGATGTAATGGTGGCTATGATGGATGTGATGGTGGCTGTGATGGATGTGATGGTGGCTGCGATGGATGTGATGGGGGCTGTGATGGATGTGATGGTGGCTATGATGGATGTGATGGTGGCTGTGAGGGATGTGAGGGTGGCTTATGATGGATGTGATGGTGGCTGTGATGGATGTGATGGTGGCTGTGATGGATGTGATGGGGGCTGTGATGGATGTGATGGTGGCTGTGAGGGATGTGTTTGGTGGCTGTGATGGATGTGATGGTGGCTATGATGGATGTGATGGGGGCTGTGATGGATGTGATGGTGGCTGTGATGGTTTATAAAGTTTTATTTTGGCATGAATGATTGAGATAGTGTTTGATGATTGGCTGATTAGTAGTACTAGGTGACTGTGTCAGGTTATGCGGATGATTTTCTCGTTTTTTCTTAAGCAATTATTGGTGAAATGTGTTCAGCTTTTAAGTCTGGTAAAGGCTTGAAGTATGTAGTCACATTATTACTCTTCTGGGAAAGCAGTGCAAGTGATCCTATATTCTCTCAGTGTATAATCTTGTGATGACTTGTCTCTATTCTCATGTCATGGTGAGACAGGAAGAGTAATAGTTCGTCTTTGTGGTTTCCTGAAATCAAATGTATTATTGTTTTTGCACAGTAATGTGTCTTGAAGAGTAGACGTCTTATTTTTTTATCCTCCATGATGAACTTAACTGAGTTTTCTACAAAATTGTTTTTATTAAAGAGTACAATTGCGTCGAGTCCCTTGAGTACAATGAATATGATATCAGTCACATCGTAGCCACTTTCCTCCGTTTGTGATGTGCGGTTCCAACCTCTCCACCTTCAGGTGATCCATTTATAAGTTATTAACTAGGACCGCACTGACGGATGAATCGAAGCCCAGCTCAACAATGCCGACGAAATCCTTAGATGACAGATGGTCCAGATCGAGAGTAAATTTTAAAGGAGTAGAGCGATGGCTTGTATAGTGGGAACCCTAGTGAGCGAAGATGTTATGTTCTAACTTGAGAGTTTCTTGTCCATAACACTGGCACTTCAAATCTTGTCAAAAAGAACACCAGTGTTAGATGTGAGCAGGGCTGATCGTGTCTAAGAGTATGAGAGGTATTGTGCCAAAGTTCCTGCTAGGTTGTGTGCTGCGCCACCGCTGCACCAGGAGACAGGTCTAAATTAATTCATACGTGGCTACTGGTCTCATTAACTCATACACGGGTCCTGGTCTAGGTAGCACACATGCATGGGTGCTAGTCTTGGTAGCACACATACATTGGTGCTGGTCTAGGTAGCACACATACATGGGTGCTGGGCTAGGAAGCACACATACATGGGTGCTGGTCTAGGAAGCAACATACAGGGGGTGCTGGTCTAGGAAGCACACATACATGGATGCTGGTCTAGGAAGGGCCAACATACATGGGTGCTGGTCTAGGAAGCACACATACATGGATGCTGGTCTAGGAAGCACACATACATGGGTGCTGGTCTAGGAAGCACACATACATGGATGCTGGTCTAGGAAGCACACATACATGGGTGCTGGTCTAGGAAGCACACAACATGGGTGCTGGTCTAGGAAGCCACATACATGGATGCGGTCTAGGAACCACATACATGGGTGCTGGGCTAGGAACACACATACATGGGTGCTGGTCTAGGAACCCACACATTCCATGGGTGCTGGTCTAGGAAGCACACATACATGGGTGCTGGTTTTGGGAAGCACACATACATGGATGCTGGTCTAGGAAGAAACACATACATGGGTGCTGGGTCTAGGAAGCACACATACATTGGGTGCTGGTCTAGGTAGCACACATACAGGGGTGCTGGTCTAGGAAGCACACATACATGGGTGCTGGTCTAGGAACCCACACATACATGGGTGCTGGTCTAGGAAGCACACATACATGGATGCTGGTCTAGGAAGCACACATACATGGGTGCTGGGCTAGGAAGCACACATACATGGGTGCTGGTCTAGGTAGCACACATACATGGGTGCTGGTCTAGGAAGCACACATACATGGGTGCTGGTCTAGGAAGCACACATACATGGGTGCTGGCAGGAAGCACACTTTCATGGGTGCTGGTCTAGGAGCACCATACATGGGTGCTGGTCTAGGAAGCACACATACATGGGTGCTGGTCTAGGAAGCACACATACATGGGTGCGGGTCTGGGAAGCACACATACAGGGGTTTGCTGGTCTAGGTAGCACACATACATGGGGGCTGGTCTGGGAAGCACACATACATGGGTGCTGGGCTAGGAAGCAACCATCATGGGGCGGGTTTCTAGGTAGCACACATACAGGGGTGCTGGTTAGGAAGCACACATACATGGGTGCTGGTCTAGGAAGCACACATACATGGGTGCTGGTCTAGGAAGCACACATACATGATGCTGGTCTAGGAAGCACACATACATGGGTCCTGGTCTAGGAAGCACACATACATGGGTGCTGGTCTAGGAAGCACACATACATGGGTGCTGGGCTAGGAAGCACACATACATGGGTGCTGGTCTAGGAAGCACACTACATGGGTGTGGTCTAGGAAGCACACATACTGGGTGCTGGGCTAGGAAGCACACATACATGGGTGCTGGTCTAGGAAGCACACATAAAATGGGTGCTGGTCTAGGAAGCACACAACATGGGTCCGGGTCCTAGGAAGCACACATCATGGGTGCTGGTCTAGGAAGCACACATACATGGGTGCTGGTCTAGGAAGCACACATACATGGGTCCTGGTCTAGGAAGCACACATACATGGGTGCTGGTCTAGGAAGCACACATACATGGGTGCTGGTCTAGGAAGCACACATACATGGGTGCTGGTCTAGGAAGCACACATACATGGGTGCTGGTCTAGGAAGCACACATACATGGGGGGCTGGTCTGGAAGCACACATACAGGGGTGCTGGTCTGGGAAGCACACATACATGGGTGCTGGTCTAGGAAGCACATAACATGGGTGCTGGTCAAACGAAGCACACATACATGGGTGCTGGTCTAGGAAGCACACATACATGGGTGCTGGTCTAGGAAGCACACATACATGGGTGCTGGTCTAGGAAGCACACATACATGGGTGCTGGTAAACGAAGCACACATACAGGGGTGCTGGTCTAGGAAACACACATAAATGGGTGCTGGTCTAGGAAGCACACTACATGGATGCTGGTCTAGGAAGCACACATACATGGGTGCTGGTCTAGGAAGCACACATACATAGGTGCTGGTCTAGGAAGCACACATACATGGGTGCTGGTCTGGGAAGCACACATACAGGGTTTGCTGGTCTAGGAAGCACACATACATGGGTGCTGGTCTACGAAGCACACATACATGGGTGCTGGTCTACGAAGCACACATACATGGGTGCTGGTCTACGAAGCACACATACATGGGTGCTGGTCTAGGAAGCACACATACATGGGTGCTGGTATCAGATTGTCAGGTGGATGTACTCAGCCATCTCTTAGCGCCCCATCCCCCCGCCCCAACACAACCAGCACCGGACTGATGACGTC
This sequence comes from Cherax quadricarinatus, assembly GCF_026875155.1. NCBI lineage: Eukaryota > Metazoa > Arthropoda > Malacostraca > Decapoda > Parastacidae > Cherax > Cherax quadricarinatus. The sequence continues at coordinate 45,813,651 of NC_069401.1, read as the reverse complement.
CCTTGCGGGCGCTACGTCTCCTTCACCAATGTTTACTTAAATATCACATTTGTCTTACACACATGTGAATGTTATTCACTACCAACACTTTTTTCATTTCTGTCACGTAATGTATTTATTATATTTTGGCCCACAATGCACTGCGTGTTAGTGAACACTGCATGGAAGACCTTACCAGGGAATGAATGCAAGTTACCAACAACAACAAGCAGCAAATAACAATGAGCAACAGCAACAATAATAACAAAGACGGTAACAGCAACAAGCAACAAGAAATGAATAACAAACAAAACAATAGAAACAATAACAGCAATGAACAAAAAAACATCAGCAAAAGCAGCAACAAATAACAGCAACAACAAAGAAAAACGACAAACAACAAAAGCGATAACAGCAACATACAACAACAAAAAACGACATAAACAATAACAAAAATTTAAAAACATCAAACAACAAAATAACAGCAACAAACAGTAACAGTAACAAACAAAGAAAAATAATAACAGCAACAAACAAGAAAAACAATAACAGGAACAAACAACAAAAACAACAGCAACAAAAAAACAGCAACAAACGACAAGTGCAACAATCAACAACAGCGACAACAACAAGAACAGCAGAAAAACAATAACAACAACACCACACAAGAAAAAACAACAGTAACAACAGCAGCAACAGTTACCAACCACTGTTACAAGTACACAGCAGTAGCATTGTAGTACAGATCACAGCCTCGATATCACCATGACACCTTTCTCAGCAAGCTGCTGTACCCACACACCTCTCCCCAGCAAGTTGCTGTACCCACACACCTTTCTCAGCAAGCTGCTGTGCCCACACACCTCTCTCAGCAAGCTGCTGTACCCGCACACCTCTCTCAGCAAGCTGCTGTACCCGCACACCTCTCTCAGCATGCTGCTGTACCCACAACCTCTCTCAGCCCAAACTTTCTGTTTCCCAAAACACCTCTCTCAGCAAGCTGCTGTACCCACAACACCTCTCTCCCGCAAGTGTTGTTCCCCACACCCTCTCTAGCAAGCTGCTGTGCCACCACACCTCTCTCAGCATGCTGCTGTACCCACACACCCTCTCAGCAAGTTGCTGTTTCCCCACACTCTCTCACAATGCTGCGTACCCACAAACCCTCTCTCAGCAAGCTGCTGTGCCCCCACACCTCTTCTCAGCAAGCCCCCCGTACCGCACAACCTCTCTCAGCAAGCTGCTGTACCCCGCACAAAACCCCTCTCAGCATGTTGCTGTACCCACACACCTCTCTCCCGCATGCTGCTGTACCCACACACCCTCTCTCAGCAAGCTGCTGTACCCCACACCTCTTCAGCAAGCTGTTGTACACACACCCTTCAGCAAGCTCTGTACCCACACCCTCTTCTCAGCAATTTCTGTACCCACACACCTCTTCTCACGTGCTGTACCCACACACCTCTCTCAGCAAGTTGCTGTACCCACCCCACCTTTCTCAGCAAGCGCTGTGCCCACACACCTCTCTAGCAAGCTGCGTACCCGCACAACTCTCTTCAGCAAGCGCTGTACCCGAACCTCTCTCAGCATGCTGCGTCCCACACCCTCTCTCAGCAAGCTGCTGTACCCACACACCCTCTCAGCAAGTGCGTACCCACACCCTCTCTCAGCAAGCGTTGTACCCACAAAACCTCTCTCAGCAAGCTGCGTGCCCACACACCCCTCTCAGCATGCTGCTGGTACCCCAAACCCTCTCTCAGCAAGTTGCTGTACCCACATCACACCTCTCTCAGCATGCTGCTGTACCCACACAACCCTCTACAGCAAGCGCGTACCCACACACCTCTTTTCAGCAAGCTGTTGTGCCCACACCTCTCTCAGCAAGCTGCTGTACCCGCCCCACCCCTCTCAGCAAGCGCTGTAAAACCCCGCCACCCCTTCTCAGCAATGCTGCTGTAACCCCCCACCCCCTCTCTCAGCAAGCTGCTGTACCCACACACCTTCTCAGCAAGCTGCTGTACCCCACACACCTCTCTCAGCAAGCTGGTACCCACACCCTCTCTCAGCAAGGGTGCTGTTACCCACACACCTCTTCTCAGCAATGTTGCTGTCCCACCAACCTCTCTCAGCAAGCTGCTGTACCCACACAAACCTCTCTCAGCAAGCTGCTGTAAACCCACACAACCTCTTTTCAGCAAGCTGTATACCCGCACACCTCTCTCAGCAAGCTGCTGTAACCCAAACAACTCTCTCAGCAGTTGCTGTACCCACACACCTCTCTCAGCAAGGATGCTGTTACCCCACCCACCTCCTCTCACATGCTGCTGTACCCACACACCTCTCCCCAGCAAGCTGCTGTTACCCACACACCTCTCTCAGCAAGCGCTGCGACCCAACCACTCTTCAAACAAGCGCACCCAAAACACCTCTCTCAGCAAGCTCTGTACCCACAAACCCCTCTCAGCAAGCTGCTGTACCCGCACACCTCTCTCAGCATGCTTGGGACCCACACACCTCTCTCAGCAAGTGCTGTACCCACACACCTCTCTCAGCAAGCTGCTGTACCCACACACTCTCTCGCAAGCTGTTGTACCCACACACCTCTCTCAGCAAGCTGCCCGTACACAAAACCCCTCTCAGCAAGTTGCTGTACCACACACCTCTCTCAGCAAGCTGCTGTACCAAACACCCGCTCAGCAACTCTTACCCACCCCACCTCTCTCACAAGCTCTATACCCGCACACCTCTCTCAGCCCAAGCTGCCCGTACCCACACACCTCTCTCAGCAAAGTTGCTGTTAACCCAACCTCTCTCTCAGCAGCTGCTGTTACCCCACACCTCTCTCAAACAGTGCTTTACCCCACACCTTCTCAGCCAAAACTGCTATACCCCACACCTCTCTCAGCAACCTTGCTGTACCCACACACCTCTCTCAGCAAGTTGCTGTACCCACAACCCCTCTCAGCAAAACTGCTTCCCACAACCTCTCTTCAGGGAAGCTCGTACCCCACACCTCTCTCAGCAAGCTGCTGTACCCACACACCTCTCCCGCAAGCTGCGTACCCACACACCTCTCTCAGCAAGCTGCTATACCGCACACCTCTCTCAGCAAGCTGCTGTACCCACACACCTCTCTCAGCAAGTTGCTGTAACCCACAAACCTCTCTCAGCAAAGTTGCTGTACCCACCACCTCTCTCAGCAAGCTGCTGTATACCCACACACCTCTCTCAGCAAGCTGCTGTACCCACACACCCCTCTCAGCAAACTGCTAACCCACACACCCTCTCTCAGCAAGCTGCTTGTACCCCACCCCGCTCTCAGCAAGCTGCTTGTACCCACACAACCTTTTCAGCAAGCTGCTATACCCGCCCCACCTCTTTTCAGCAAGCTGCTGTACTCACACATCTCTCTCACAAGTTGCTGTTAAACCCCCCCACACCCTCCCCAGCAAGCTGCTGTACCCACACACCTCTCTCAGCATAATAGATGCCCACACACCTCTCTCCAGCAAACTGCTGTAACCCCCACCACCTCTCTCCAGCAGCTGCTGTATCCACACAACCTCTCTCAGCAAGCTGCTCTACCCCACACCTCTCTCAGCAAGCTGCTGTACCCACACACCTCTCTCAGCAAGGGTGCTGTACCCGCCCACCTCCTCAGCATGCTGCTGTACCCACACACCTCTCTCACAAGCTGCAGGACCCACAACTCTCTCAGCAAGTGCTGTACCCACACACCTCTCTCAGCAAGCTGCTGTACCCAAACACCTCTCTCAGCAAACTGCTGTACCCACACACCTCTCTCAGCAAGCTGCTGTACCCAACCCCTCTCAGAGCTTTCTGTACCCCACAACCCTCTCTCAGCAAGCTGCTGTACCCCACACCTCTCTCAGCAAGCTGCTGGGTTACCCACACACCTCTCTCAGCAAGCTGCGGTACCCACACACCTCTCTCAAACAAGCCGCTGTACCCCACACCTCCTCAGCAAGCTGCTGTACCCACACACCCTCTCAGCAAGCTGCTGTACCCACACACCTCTCTCAGCAAGCTGCTGTACCCACACCACCTCTCTTTAGCAAGCTGCTGTACCCGCACACCTCTCTCAGCAAGCTGCTGTACCCACACACCTCTTTCAACAAGCTGCGGTTCCCACACCACCTTCTCGCAAGTGCTGTACCCGCACACCTCTCTTCAGCAAGCTGCTGTACCCACAAACCCATCCCCAGCAAGCTGCGGTACCCACACAATCTCTCAGCAAGCTCTGTACTCACCACACCTTTCTCAGCAAGCTGATGTACCCACACACCTCTCTCAGCAAGCTGCTGTACCCCCACATTCTCAGCAAGCGCTTACCCCACACCTCTCTCAGCAAGCTGCTGCACCCCCCAAAACCTCTCTCAGCAAGCTGCTGTACCCACACACCTCTCTCAGCAAGTTTCTGTACCCACACATCTCTCTCAGCAAAGTACTGTAAACCCACAACCCCTCTTCAGCAAGCTGCTGTACCCACACACACTCTCTTCAGCAACTGCGTACCCACCCCACCTCTCTCAGCAAGCGCTGTACCCACACACCTCTCTCAGCAAGCTGCTGTACCCCCACACCTCTCTCAGCAAGCTGCCGTACCCACACACCTCTTCAGCAAGCTGCTGACCCACACACCTCTCTCAGCAAGTTGCTTTTACCCACACACCTCTCTCAGCAAGTTGCTGTACCCCACACCTCTCTCAGCAAGCTGCTGTACCCACACACCTTTTCCAGCAAGCTGGTACCCACACAACCTCTCTCAGAAGCTTTCTGTACCCACACACCCTCTCAGCAAGCTGCTGTACCCGCACACCTCTCTCAGCAAGCTGCTGTACCCCAAAACACCTCTCTCAGCAAACTGCTGCACTCGCACAACCCCTCTCAGCAAGTTGCTGTTACCCACACACCTCTCAGCAAGCTGCTGTACCCACACACCTCTTCAGCAGCTGCTGTACCCACACACCTCTCCAGCAAGCTGCTGTTCCCACACACCTCTCTCAGCAAGCTGCTGTACCCCACACACTTTCTCAGCAATCTGCTGTACCCCACACCTCTCTCAGCAAATTGCTGTTACCCAAAACCCCCTCTCAGCAAGCTGCTGTACCCACACATCTCTCTCCCGCAAGCTGCTGTACCCACACACCTCTCTCAGCAAGCTGTACCCGCACAACCTCTCTCAGCAAGCTGCTGTTTCCCACACACCTCTCTCAGCAAGCTGCTGTACCCCACACCCTCTTTTCAGCAAGCTGCTGTACCCCCACACCTCTCTCGCAAGCTGCTGTACCGCACACCTCTCTCAGCAAGCTGCTGTACCCACACTCCTCTCTCAGCAAGCTGCTGTACCCACATACCTCTCTCAGCAAGCTGCTGTAACCCCACACCTTCTCAGCAAGCTGCTGTACCGCACACCTCTCTCAGCAAGCTGCTGTACCCACACACCTCTCTCAGCAAGCTGCTGTATCCACACACCTCTCTCAGCAAGTTGCTGTACCCACACACCTTTTCAGCAAGCTGCTGTACCCGCACACCCTCTCTCAGCAAGCTGCTGTACCCACACACCTCTCTCAGCAAGTTGCTGTACCCACACACCTCTCTCAGCAAGCTGCTGTACCCACAACACCTCCTTTAGCAAGAGCTGCTGTAACCCACACACCTCTCTCAGCAAGCTGCTGTAACCCAAACACCTCTCTCAGCAAGCTGCTGTACCCGCACACCTCTCGCAGCAAGTGCTGTACCCACCACACTCTCTCAGCAACTGCTGACCCGCCACACCTCTCTCAGCAATTGCTGTACCCACACACCTCTCTCAGCAAACTGCTGTACCCACACACCTCTCTCAGCAAGCTGCTGTACCCACACACCTCTCTCAGTAAGCTGATGTTCCCACACACCTCTCTCAGCAAGCTGCTGTACCCACACACCTTTCTCAGCAATCTGCTGTACCCGCACACCTCTCTCAGCAAGTTGCTGTACCCAAACACCTCTCTCAGCAAGCTGCTGTACCCACACACCTCTCTCAGCAAGCTGCTGTACCCCCCCACCCTCTCTCAGCAAGCTGTACCCCCACAGCGCTCTCTCAGCAAGCTGCTGTACCCACACACCTCTTTTCACAACTGCTGTACCCACACCCTCTCTCAGCAAGCTGCTGTACCCGCACACCTCTCTCAGCAAGCTGCTGTACCCGCACACCTCTCTCAGCAAGCTGCTGTACCCCACACTCCTCCCCTCAGCAAGCTGCTGTACCCACACACCTCTCTCAGCAAGCTGCTGTACCCACACACCTCTCTCAGCAAGCTGCTGTACCCGCACACCTCTCTCAGCAAGCTGCTGTACCCACACACCTCTCTCAGCAAGCTGCTGTATCCACACACCTCTCTCAGCAAGTTGCTGTACCCACACACCTCTCTCAGCAAGCTGCTGTACCCGCACACCTCTCTCAGCAAGCTGCTGTACCCACACACCTCTCTCAGCAAGCTGCTGTACCCACACACCTCTCTCAGCAAGCTGCTGTACCCCAAACACCTCTCTCATGCAAGCTGCTGTACCCACACACCTCTCTCAGCAAGCTGCTGTACCCACACACCTCTCTCAGCAAGCTGCTGTACCCACACACCTCTCTCAGCAAGCTGCTGTACCCACACACCTCTCTCAGCAAGTTGCTGTACCCACACACCTCTCTCAGCAAGCTGCTGTACCCACACACCTCTCTCAGCAAGTTGCTGTACCCACACACCTCTCTCAGCAAGCTGCTGTACCCGCACACCTCTCTCAGCAAGCTGCTGTACCCACACACCTCTCTCAGCACGCTGCTGTACCCACACACCTCTCTCAGCACGCTGCTGTACCCACAGTAGAGAGCTTATACCTAAAACCTTGAACATATGTTCATAATGCAAGATTTTGTTAAGGAAAATATATAGATTTGTTATTTTTCATTGGTAGTTTTTGTGCAGCTTTTAAGGTGTGTCGTGATGCTTGTTCTTTTATCTGTGGATCTGGTGATGCCCTTGTGATGTGGGAATTGACTTTTATCTCGTGTTTATTCAACTATGTTCTGTCTCCCGTGTTTCCTGATTTATATGGAGATTCTTGAAGCTAGTTTATTGTGGATTAACGAGAGACGCTCTTGTCTGCTGAGCGTCAAGCTGAAGGATCAGGTCAGATGTTAGATCATATGTGAGGTCAAATGTTTCGTCATGTGTGAGGTCAGATGTCAAGTCGTGTGTGAGGTCAAATGTTTCGTCATGTGTGAGGTCAGATGTCAAGTCGTGTGTAAGGTCAGATGTTAGGTCATGTGTGAGGTCAGACGTTAGGTGATGTGTGAGGCCAGATGTTAGGTCATGTGTGAGGTCAGTTATTAGGTCATGTGTGAGGCCAGATGTCAGGTCATGTGCGAGGTCAGATGTTAGGTCATGTGTGATGTTAGATGTCAGGTCCTGCGTGAGGCCAGATATCAGGTCATGTGTGAGGCTAAATGTCAGGTCATGCGCAGCGTCCGGTGAAAATCCTTAAATTTTTAAGGGTGGACTGGTAATCCAGCGGAAGGCCTCGGTCAGATGACCAAAAACTTCATCTACGAGTCATCATACGACTAAGACTCGCGTCAGGAAACACTTGTCCTGTTTCCTGACAAACCTTACCTACTTACCTCTGGCTTGGCCTCTGCATGTGCGCTGTTCTGTCTCCCTCCAGCAGTCACCTAGTGTGCCCTGTTATGGAGATGCTCTGGCTCTCACCCAACTACTTCTAACCTATGCCCTAAACACAAGGAACACACCCTTGCCTTACAAAGGGACAAACCTTCTATCTTGCCTAACCCCTTCACCAACACTCCTTCCTCCTTCTCTTCCACTCCCTCCGACAACTTCCCATACCTTGCGAACTTCTACCCCCTTCTATGCTGCCGCCTTCAGCGGCACTGCCTACATAATCTCGACTGTGCAGTCAACCACTTTTATCTCCAAACACCTCAGCTTTGACATGCCTACAATTCTCAACTCCTTTCTTGTAACCGGCAATCTTCCCACTATCACTTTCCCTCCTAACTTCCCCATTCCTTCCCTTCTCTCTCCTACGATGGGTAAATAAAACAAAATGCATCTGTTGGCATTGTATTGTGAAGACGATTCGTCTACCAGGGACTTTATCAGTTTATACAGATAATAACAAGTTAATAAAAAAATATAAAATAAAAAAATAACACACGGGTTGTAGAGAGGTTCCGAGGTGAAGGAGTGAGGTTATGTAGCGACATGTAATGAGCCAGCCGAGTAAGTGAGGTTAGGTAATCTCAGTATCAGGTACTGGAAGAAAATGCCTTCCTGAAACTTAGGGGATTATTATTGATCCTGAATTTTGATGGATGCTATTCGTTGTGGCTATAACTGCAGATTCTAAACATAATCTGCCGTGACGATCACTCTGACTGAGAATTCTTGCCTCTGGGAAGTTCATAAGGTGGTTCTCAGTGTTTCTGTGCAGGGTGGTTTTAGGACATGTCAGTAGCTAATATTGGCTGTACCTAAGGTACTGAAAAGGTTGTTACTATTTTTGCTGACGGGGAGTACAATGTATGTGCTGAGTGGCGCGTTGCAACTGGAGTTGTGTAGTAACATCTCGGCTTTCTTCTTGCAGTCGATGATAAAATGTTATGGGTAAACCATACCCCCGGCCGGGATTGAACCCGCGGTCATAGAGTCTCATAACTCCAGCCCGTCGCGTTAGCCACTAGACCAGCTAGCCACAATAAGATTCATCCAACTAGGTATATTTCTACACCATAGGAAGGTTAGCACAGGTATCATGTGGGAGTTCGATACGTGGATTAGGGTAGAAATACTCACGTAGGCTGTTATACGTATAATTACTGATATGTGGACAGAGCCCGCAGCCGTACCTATCTCCTTGGCTACACTCGTAAAACTGCCTAGCCGGCTGGCCAGTACCCCGTAGTGGGTGTTTTGAAATAGTGTCAGCTCAGCACAATATGAACGACCGTGACTCAAGACGGTTGGTCGTTGAGTCAACGGACAGGTTACTGGTAACTGGTTACTACTACTGAGACTGGTAACTGGTTACTACTACTGAGAGCTCGGCGACGCTAACGTATGTCGTCTCGACATACAACTAATACAAACTAGAGATGGCAGGTACACGGCTTGGGCTGATTCTATACAATGTCAAAGTACACAACATGAAACATTATAGATACATAAGTAGAACATTGGAATGAAAGCTTACGTAACTGAAACTGTAATGCAATACAAGGTATACTATAGTACAACTTAAAACTCAACAAATGAACAACGAACTCAACATTGAGATTACAAGTGATAAAAACAAAAATTTTGATCGATCGATCTGTATTCGTGTGATCTACGGATTCTGAGGAAGGAATATATACAAAGAAAGAGTGTTTAACAGAAAGGCAGATTCGGTGCACGCAAATCTAGACTGTTAACTCTCAGAATGCGGAGAGAACATGAACACAAAAAAAAAAAATTCTTGAATACTGATAAGTTGATACTGTAATTATTCATCTATACAGGTTATTTACATTTAACCCCAACTCTGCTAGGGTAAGATTGGCATATGCAGAATGGGTGTCATCTCTGGGAGGATCAAACTCTGTAGCATTGGCTAACTCATGCTGCATTTGAGGCAAATCTGAATTGGAAGTTACAAATGATACTTGAGGATTTCTCAATACCTGTCGTGTACGTAGGGAATAACGACATTCAGGTTGATCATCTGACTGAGTATCAGAGGAAGAGAGTACAGGATCAGGAGGATTGTCAGAGTCTGTCACATTAGTCTGGGTTGGAACATCATTATCATCACATACTAACTTCATATGATCCAAATGCGATTCTTTATACTGACCAGTACTAATCTCTCTAACCTTATACTTATTTCCAGTGATATGTTCAACTACTCGATAAGGACCAACAAACCTTTGATCAAGCTTTGGCATAGCAGACGTTTTGTTAAAATTAGTCAGCTCAGCACAATATGAACGACCGTGACTCAAGACGGTTGGTCGTTGAGTCAACGGACAGGTTACTGGTAACTGGTTACTACTACTGAGACTGGTAACTGGTTACTACTACTGAGACAGGCACCACTGTGACCACAAATGCAAGTTTTTACAGACGAATCTCCAGCTAGCGTGGCCGTGACGAACTCTAGCTCAAGTCCCTTCACTGCCGTCAACATGACGGCGGGTTCAATCCCGGCCGGGGGTATGGTTTGTTTGCAATCGTGTCATTACGATTTCTTGAGTCATGTTGACAACAGTGAAGGGACTTGAGCTAGAGTTCGTCACGGCCACGCTAGCTGGAGATTCGTCTGTAAAAACTTGCATTTGTGGTCACAGTGGTGCCTGTGCTAACCTTCCTATGGTGTAGAAATATACCTAGTTGGATGAATCTTATTGTGGCTAGCTGGTCTAGTGGCTAACGCGACGGGCTGGAGTTTTGAGACTCTATGACCGCGGGTTCAATTCCGGCCGGGGGTATGGTTTGTTTGCAATCGTGTCATTACGATTTCTTGAGTCATGTTATGGGTAATTAAGATGTGAGAGTGGACGAGGCTTGTATGTTCTTAAGGAGAATCCAGTGATGATCACATGCTTGATTTTAGCGTCGGGATGTGAATAATAATGTATATCATTTTTATATGTAGGTTTACTGACTTTGATATCAAGTTTATCGCCATCTTTTCGAATCATTACGTATAGGAAGGAAATGTGTTACTGTTGTTCTTCTTCACTGGTGAAACTTACGGAAGGTTCCGCCATCTGATGTTGTTGAGATTCTGGGTGTTGAGGCATCGAGAGGCAATGATTAGGATATCGTTGACGAATCTTTGCCATGTGACACCTTTTGGAATATGAGTTTTTTGTCTCTCTTCCTCCAGATGTTTCACTTAAAAAAGATGACCATGACATCACTGACACACGATTCAATGGCGTCAGTGAAATTTTGTGGCGATAGAAGTAAATTTAGTCCATCATGAATTTTCGCACGAAGAAGGTCAACGATCTGAGAGGTTGGCACTTTAGTGAACAAGGAAAGTCGCGTCGAAACGAAGAACCTTTTATTTTCCATCGGTATGTCCTTGAATCTGTTGAGAGCTTCAGAGTGTTTTAGGTGGAACCTTCAGTCAGGTCCACTACTGAAGAAGAAAACAACAGGAAGATTAACTTCCTAGAGTACTGATGCGACAAGATGGCGATAAACTTGATTTCAAAGTCTTGAAGATGTCTCAGGTCCATGAAGGTGGATACATCTCCAGGCTGAGGGACTGACCACTTCATACTGTTTTAAGGTTGATGGACTAGTCAGGTAATCTTTACCCCTCCGTTGCTTCTGCTATCATCGCCATCTTTGTGCTCGACTGATGAATATCATATTATAATAATATACAATACCGACAAGTTGATAAGTAAGACACAGGTACAATACCGGAAACACTGAAATCGGCTACAATTGATTCTGATAATTTGACTACAACTTAAGTCAGGCTTATTGGGCAGAGTGATTGATAATATTCACAACCCACAAATTAGTAATGACGTCTGGATGACGTTTCGCCTCCTCTAGAATTTACCGAATCATTATTTAATTATCATTTCCACTTTGTAGATGCCTGTGAATAAATATTTGTACTGTATACATGATATTAATACTGGCTCATTAATATTGAGACATAAATACATTGAGAGTTTCTCTGGCATTATTGTCATACATACATACATGCATGCATACAGAGGAATGATATTCATTGTATTAATACTGATACATATATATTTACTTCAGCATACATATATAAAAAATCGGGATACATAGTATTAGGGGTGACACATATACTATCACCTCAACACATATATATACAAAGGCGGAAGAAAAAAATATTGGAAGCCAAGAAAAATGTCTGTTGACTAGAGTATGTGTCACAGAAGTTCCACTCTGAGGACGTAGATTTTCTTGATCTAGAATCTGTTTTACTTAGCCTAGCTTAAAGTTATTTTTCACAGGGAGTGAAACATAGGTACTAGATGAGAATGGTAAATTATGAGTGGTAACCAGTGGTTAACATATTGAATGGTAAATTTGAGTGGCAACCAGTGGTTAACATATTGAATGGTAAATTTGAGTGGCAACCAGTGGTTAACATATTGAATGGTAAATTACAGTGGTAACCAGTGGTTAACATATTGAATGGTAAATTTCAGTGGCAACCAGTGGTTAACATATTGAATGGTAAATTTGAGTGGCAACCAGTGGTTAACATATTGAATGGTAAATTACAGTGGTAACCAGTGGTTAACATATTGAATGGTAAATTTCAGTGGTAACCAGTGGTTAACATATTGAATGGTGAATTTCAGTGGTAACCAGTGGTTAACATATTGAATGGTGAATTTCAGTGGCAACCAGTGGTTAACATATTGAATGGTAAATTTCAGTGGTAACCAGTGGTTAACATATTGAATGGTAAATTACAGTGGTAACCAGTGGTTAACATATTGAATGGTAAATTACAGTGGTAACCAGTGGTTAACATATTGAATGGTAAATTACAGTGGTAACCAGTGGTTAACATATTGAATGGTAAATTACAGTGGTAACCAGTGGTTAACATATTGAATGGTAAATTACAGTGGTAACCAGTGGTTAACATATTGAATGGTAAATTTCAGTGGTAGCCAGTGGTTAACATATTGAATGGTAAATTACAGTGGTAACCAGTGGTTAACATATTGAATGGTAAATTACAGTGGTAACCAGTGGTTAACATATTGAATGGTAAATTTCAGTGGTAGCCAGTGGTTAACATATTGAATGGTAAATTTCAGTGGCAACCAGTGGTTAACATATTGAATGGTAAATTACAGTGATAACCAGTGGTTAACATATTGAATGGTAAATTTCAGTGGTAGCCAGTGGTTAACATATTGAATGGTAAATTACAGTGGTAACCAGTGGTTAACATATTGAATGGTAAATTACAGTGATAACCAGTGGTTAACATATTGAATGGTAAATTTCAGTGGTAGCCAGTGGTTAACATATTGAATGGTAAATTACAGTGGTAGAATTTTATAAAGTACATTGTTTCAAACAGTATTAGAATTTTATAAAGTACATTGTTCCAAACAGTGTTGGTGTTTTATAAAGTACATTGTTCCAAACAGTGTTGTTGTTTTATAAAGTACATTGTTCCAAACAGTGTTGGTGTTTTATAAAGTACATTGTTCCAAACAGTGTTGGTGTTTTATAAAGTACATTGTTCAAACAGTGTTGGTGTTTTATAAAGTACATTGTTCCAAACAGTGTTGGTGTTTTATAAAGTACATTGTTCCAAACAGTGTTGGTGTTTTATAAAGTACATTGTTCCAAACAGTGTTGGTGTTCTTATACATTGTTCCAGTGTTACTGTTTTTATAAAGAAAATTGTTCCAAATACAGTGTTGCTTTTTTGCAACAAACATTGTTCCAAATACAGTGTTGATGTTTTTCAACTTACATTGTTCCAAACGTAGTGTTTGTTTTATGTAATACTTGTCTCTAAGAATGGTAGATGAGCTTCCACATATAAAACGTTTTATGGTTGAAGGTTTGCAGCATCAACAGCCTTATATATAAGTTAGTGTTGTCAGTGAACCTTCGCCCTAACTCATGAAACATAACATCAATACTATCAAAAAATTAAAAGTGAAGTTTGGCTGTGTCAGTGACATCACCATCATTCAGTTTGACTTCACACAAACTCAACTTAACGCTCGTGATTTCACTTAAGCTTTTAAAACTGCTTCTGTAAGACGTCTTGACTGCAAATTTTGTCACCTTTCAGTTTTATAAACTCATTTTTTTTAATCGTTCAACAACATTAGCCGCAAAGTGCTGGCTGCAGCACCTCCAAACATGTGACATACACTGTACTTTTCGTAGACTAAAGAAACAATTTATTTCAGCCATTATGAAGGCGAGTTGCCTTACGAAATCCTCAAAATATCATCGAAGAGCCACACTTGAGCTCCTGATCTCTGTCGTCACAGTGGCATACTTGTATAACATTACGACGGTGAAGATGTGTCTGACGCACTGATGGTAAATGCAAGTACGTCAGATGCTAGTGAGTGATCATTGCCAAAACACCACCACTAGTTATAGTAATCTTTGTTACACTTCACCGGCACCTGTCACTGTCCATCTGTCTCACTGTACTTCCTCTAGAAAGATTCAGCATCCCAGTTATAGTATTATATTTCTGTTGTTATGTGGTTACCCGCCAGTTACACAGTGTGACACTGTCGCACAGTATCACAGAGTGTGACACAATGTGTTACACTGCTTGTAAGACATTCATCATTAAACGAAGCATATTCTTTATAGCACAAACATCTCACAAAATACGAATAAGAAAAAGGTCCTTTGATTCCAAGTTATCACTTAACGGGTTCCAAGTCTTTACTTAATGGATTTCAAGTGTTCCTTTAATGGATTCCATTTCTTCTCTGAGTAGATTCCACATCCTCATTTAAGATTGTCTCAGAGAACCACTGTTATATATTCCTGAAAAAATATAATACAATCAGTATACCCGTATTAATTACACTATGTATAAAATAAAATATTAAGTTCCTGCGATTTTTATTGAAAATTTAATATTTTTTTATTTATAAATCTGAGGAGGTGGTGGCCAGGCTAGACTGTGCTGCTGTCGTGTATTAAAAACGGAATTTTATGGAGAAAAATGGTGATATTTTATCACTTCTTTAATAGTGGACACAATGAAGAGCGACGGAACGAAACACTAGGCATGAAATAATAGATAGACAAGGGTAGATAGGTTAATTATTGATTGGAAATAATTCTGTGAATACTAAGACGGGCACTGAAAGACAGGGAATGAAATACAGGAACTAGTGGTGCCAAAAATGAGAGAAATCACTCGACAGCAAATAGCTGACAGGAAATAACACATGGAATACTAGACAGGAAATATTAAACAGGAAATACTAGACAGAGGATACTAGACAGAAGATACTAGATGGGAAATAATTACTCAGCAGACACCAGTAGACTGCCTTCAAGGTGAGTGCTCGCCTCCTGACTCACTGTAGCTGCCCATACACACACTGCTGCTAGTATGTAGCCACTTTCAAGAGGGTCCTTTGATGCTGGTGGTGGGATCTTGATCCATGGAATTAGAGCTGTCTTCCTCTTTCATAGATCAAACCTGATTACTCCCACCACCCTACTGATTAATATAATAACACCAGCGTGAAAAGTTTGAAGGCTGTTGCACATGTGTCTAACTATTTATCAAACGAATATTATGTTTAATTCTACTTAAAATTAACATGACGATAAATTATAGAATTTATTTTGAATTGAGGGCAGTAAATAACCAGTCAAGCTCATGCTGGAAGCAAGTAAATTTCTGGGCGCTCAGAAAGCTGTGTCTCGCTATATTAAACTGCTCATGAGCAAAATGCAGAACCAGAAGTCTCATTGAGCTTTTGTGTTTTCCTTCTAAGACTGAGTAATTCCCATGTTTTGTTAAGCTCAGTCCAGTGAGGAATTGAGTTTTGTGCACTACAAAATACATACATATTTCTTCCTTTCACTAACCTTTAAACTGCCCAAACATAGATCTACGTTCGTACGCGTAGCTCCGAACGTAGATCTACATTTTATTTTTCATTTCTTCAAATTTGGCACAATAGGCTTGGGTCGCCTAGACATGAAAGAATGGGTCCTAACACTCAGTGTGAGTACTATTAAAAAAATCTGGGAGCACTTAGTACCTTGTGGGAGCACCAGTTCAATTGAGCGCCAGGGGGGGCGTTTCTACTTTTTTTTTTTTCTTAAATTGGAAAACCCGGGTTAAAATAGAGGGGTCCTAACACTCTTTTGGGGAAATAAAAAATGGTTTAGAAAATACTGAGTGAGGTAGGGGGGTTAGTTAATTTATAGCGGCCCCCAGGGTTGATGTCGTCTCCTTTCCCTTTTTCAGGGAGTAAAAACCTGATAGGTGGGTCAAAGGTTAAGGGGGGGGGGGGGGGGGGGGAGTAAATGGACTTCCTTCATGGAGTGGGCCTGCTGCATGCTTTTTATTTTTACGTACGGCGGGCGGGGGGGGTCCGGTGGTTGGTGCTGGGTTTGGCTTTGTTCGGGTTGCCTCGTTTTTCTCTACCCCAATCTCTGTTTTCTATGTTTTCTTTTTTGTTGTCTCTCTGTAAAAAAATTTCTTAATCACGTTAAAATTATGGTTAATATTTCCGTCAAAGTTCCAAAAAACAAAAAACAAAGACAGAAACAAAAAACCCCAGAAACAAAATCCAACAAAGAAAAAAACAGAAGTTTTTAGTAACAAAAAAAAAAGCAAGGCCCGAGGAAAAGGACAAGGGCAACGCCGGGGACAAAAAGCCGAAACCCCCAAAAAACAAAACCGGGGAACAAAATTTTTTGTTAACTAAAAAAATAAAAGGGGCAGGTTTGTTCCCTTTTCAATTGAGGATATCGGGATTTTTCATAACAATTTTGTTCGAAAAAGTTTGTCTAAAAACAGGAACTATAAAATTTTAATTTTGAAAAAAAATTTAAAAAAGAAAAAAAAAAAAAAAGGTTTAAATGGCCCCCAAATTGGTGAGAGTCATTTGCCTATAGGTCAACAATTGGTCTTTTCCGAAGACTATTAAATTTTTTTTAATTATAAGATTAAAAAAGGGGGTTTTTTAAAAAAAAAAAAAAAATTCATTTTTCAAAATTGGGAGGCCAATTAAAAGTAGACTATTTGGCAGTTTTAAGACAAAATACTTTGGGTTCTTCAAATTTTTAAAAAAAAATTTTAATCTTTTTAAATTTTAATTCCTCCTTAAAAAAAAAATTTTTTTAAAAATTTGGGGTAAGGAGGGGGGGATAAACGGTTTGGGGTTTTAAGGGGATAAAAAAACTTGGGCAAAAATTTAAATAAAAAAAAGGGGAAACATTTTTTAAAGAATTTTTTAAATAGAATTTAAAAATTTGGGGTAAAAATTTTAATAAAAAAGGAGGGGTTGGGAAAAACTTTTGGGGGGAAAAGAGGGAAGAAAAAAGGAGAAAAAAGGGAAGGAGGGGGAAAGGAAAGGGGAGAAAGGAAAATCAGAAATGAAGAAAAATAATGGTTTTGGGGGTTTTTAAAAAAGTTAGGAATTAAGAAAAGGGGAAAAAAAGGGGGGGAAAAAGAGAGAAGAGAGAGAGAAATGGAGAAGAGAGAGGAAGGAGCGGAAGACAGAAGAAAAAGGTGGGGAAAGAGAGAGGAGGGGGGAAGGTTTGGGGGGGAAAAAGAAAAGATGCATTAATGTTACCTTTATTGGAAACATTCCCCCACACAGTGCCCCCTATACTGTTGGCACCTTCCCCAGATAAAGTCACTTTTCCCGCGTAAATTTCATCTCTCTATGGGGTTTTCAGGTGAAGGAACAGTTCCTACAACAGCAGACGAACTAAGGCCCCCTGTGTATTAGCCAAAAACGTTGGGAAAATTACCAGCAAATCAAGGAAAGTGTGCGGGGTCAGTCCCAAAAATGGGGCCTAACATGTAAAAAAAAAATGAGCATCTTAAAGGGTGCTGAAAAATTTAAAATAATAGTCAAAATGGTGCTCTTGTTTAAAAGATTTTTAAAAGTGCAGAAATTTTTCTTTCGTTTAAAATTTTTTGTAAAAGGAAGAAGCCAAGGCTCTTGGTTTTCAAACATTGCCAGGAATTTTGCTGGCAAATTGGGGGAAATGTTTTTGGGGAAAAGAGTGTGAAAAAAAAACGTCAAACTATTATTTGCACCCCGTACCAAGCAAAAATTTTACCCTTACGAGAAAGAATTGTAATAACTTATAAAATGATAGATTAATTTTTTTTTCCTGGAACTTTGCCCTCAGGAAGCTGTTATTGACTTAATCATATTGGTGTGAAAAAATATTAGTCAGCTGTTTTGCGGAATTTTTGACAGCAAGAGGGCACCTCCAAAAAAGTGCCGGGTAGCACTTTAATTTAAAGGTAACCAAACTGTTAGTGTGTATTTTTTAAAAAAAACTCCCCACATTCACTCTTTGCCTGCAGAGGGTAAGCATCACATAGGTGTAAAATATACGCAGGCATCTTTTCCAAAACATTTTTAATCTTTTTGCTCCAGCAAACCAGCTTCGACCTTTTTCCTTCCCAGATCGCATTAAAGTCTTTGATCGCACAATGATTTTAAATGACAGACAAAAGTTTTTGGGGGGTCTATAAAAAATACCGAGAAATAACTATTGAAATATCTAAATGAGCTTTAAAAGTTATATTGTTGGACTATTGGCCACTCACATATATGTGGCGTCAAGACTGTGCTTTCGATTTAAATATCATGTACATATATGACCTGTCAAGTTATGATCTGTCATTTTTCACGATTCACAATTGTAAATTTGATCATTCCCAGCAATCAAGAGATAAAACAGGAAAAAAAAATTTTTAATTTCCGAACCGGAATAATTCTTTAAATTTTGGATAAATAGTTAAGAATTACGAGCCAGGGCACACGAAAATTCAGTGATGATTTAGTTGCCACTATTGGTTGTCCTCAAGATCAAGTGGCAAAAAGAAGACATAAAAACTTTCACCATAAATGGCAACAAAAAACCAATGTAAATACTATAATGACCCCGCTACACAATTAACTAAGGTGGGGCTGGGAAAAACCCTTGAATGTAAGCCCTTTAACCCTTTTAGAACGTTCCCAGCTGCACTAACAAATGCAAAGAAGAGAAAACAAGAATTTGGCAAAAGGGAAAGGGAAGTTTTTTTAGTGATAAAAAGGTCCCCCTTTAAATTTGGTTGGAAAGGAAAAAAATAAAATAACAGGAAAAAAAATGCAATGTTGTCATCCTTTCATCTTGAAAAAAACAAATGACCTATAAATGTGGTTTACCTGGGTTTGCCCGGGAAAAGTTTCCGGGGGGAACGCCCCCCGCGGCCCGGTCTGTGACCAGGTCCCGGTGGACGGCCCGCAACCCGGGTGTTTGCTGGTGCACGCAAAAACCAACGTACGGCCCCAGCCCGGTGATCCCGGAAAATGGGCTTTAGGTGTTGTCCGTGCCAGCTTGAAGACTGCCAGGGGGGGCTTTGGAATCCCCCCCTTTTGTTGTGGGAGGCAGTTGAAAAGTTGGGCCCCTGACCTTATTGTATGGTCTCTTAAAAGTTAGTGACCCCCCCTGCTTTTCATTGGGGGGGGTTGCATGTCTGCCAAGCTTTTGCTTTCGTGTGAGTAATTTTGTGTGCAAGTTCGGTATAGTCCCTCTAGGGTTTTTCCAGGGTATATAACATGTATCTCTCCCCCCTGCTTCCAGGGGGTACGGTTTTGGAACTTCAAAAGGGTTCCCCGTAATTAGGTGTTTTTTCTCCCTTATGCGCGCCGTGAAGGTTCTCTGACATTTTTTAGGTCAGAAAAATTCACCTGCCCTTAAAAAGGGGCGATGTGGCAGAATATTCCGCCCAGATAGAACAAGTGACCGAAGAGTGTATCTAGGTTGGCATCCCCATTTTGAAGGGTTTTCATTTCCATCCTGTCATTTTTTTAGCAGATGCATTTTATACAATGTTATGGTCTTGAAAGGGGAATCCCCGCAGTCATCCCAGGGCTTTGACGTTGGTGTTCCGCTCTATTTTGGGGGGGGGAATTCGTTTTGTACTCTTGAAGATTTTAAATTTTCCCCATGTTTTCCATATCTGAAATTGAAATTTTCATCGTTTAACTTCATATTGTTTTCTGCGCCCCTAAAGACTTGGTTGATGTCCGCCCGGAGCTTGCAGTGCTGCAATGGAAGACACTGTCATCAATTCGGGTTCACGCAAAGGAAAAACGGTTGTGGCTGGGATCCTTGTTATGTCGGATATGGGTGGGAACAAGTGGGAGCGGTACTGTGCCTTTTGGAAAGAGCTTTTTACCGACTGCCTCGGACTTTTCTTGTTGACTATATTCTGTGTTCGTTAGTGAGGAAATTATGATCCAAACGACCGACTTTTTGTTATTCTTTTGCACGCATTTTGGCGTATTACGCCATGGGGCACACTTGTGAAGGGTTTTCAAAGTTGTAATATTACTCTGCTTCTTTTTTTTCTTCTAGTGCATTAGGGGGCCCTTTGTGTGACCAATAGTTGAGCGAAGGGGCGACCCGCTAAACCCCTGTTCCAAAACATCCGGGATAAAACCTTCCTTATTTTAAAAAAATTAGAGAATGTTTCTGAAGGGAAAGTTGAACTGATTATTTTTACGAGCCAAATTTGATGAGAGGATTTTCCCCCTTTACCGGTTGAATTAATAATGCATTAACTAAAGTCGAAAGCTTGGAGAGGTGGAAAAATGGTTTTAAATTTTTTCAGAACTTTAAGGGCCTACTATAACCTTTGTTGGGCCCGTATAATACCAGTTCATTTAGGGGTTTTTTTCCACTTCCTGGGCCAAAAAGTTATTGTGCCCTTTCCCCTAAGCCCCAACAGCAGATACATTTTGCCCATCTCCTTAACTAGTTTGATTTGTAAAACTTTTGAAAGTGTCTTTAAAAACGTATACAGAACAGACCCCAAATTTCCCCCACCCCTATGGGTTCATGAAAGGGAAAAATGTCAGAAACGTTTTCCCCCTTTCTCACTGCACACACCCCTACTAGTTTTTCCCCTTTTCTTGATCTAAAATCTGCATTTGAAAATTGCGAACAGAACCCTTATACTAATGAAATAGCCAAAAAGAAAATTTGGTGGGAGCTTCTTGCTGGTAATAGGTACCTGCACTGGTATACTCTGTCCTCTACCCGGGTTTTGAAGGATCGAAAGAAAAAGTTTTAGGGAAGCTCCCCGGGGGGATTTTGTCCCTGTATTTAATATTTTGATTAATGCTCTCCTAAATGCCCTTTCCCGCCCTAAAAAATATAGCTTTAAACTATGTGATGAATAGATATAAAAACAGGGCATAAGAGATGAACCATTTTTAATGAAAAATTCAAGCAATTTGTAAACGCTTGGTCAATATCTTCCCCTAAAACAAAGTATTAAAAACAAACGACATCCCCCCCCATCATTTGCAGGGTGAAAAACATTAACTCTTTTTAAAAATTACAGATTCTTTGGGAGATGTACCCTTAACAAAAACCCCATACCCAACTAAAAAGAAATGGAAAGTAAACAAAAGCTCTCAAAGTGTTGCTGGCTACAACCCCCAAATATGGTGAAAGTGAGAAACGTGAGAATGATGTACTACCTATGTTTGGCCTTTAAATTTATTAGTGCTCCTATGTTGATATTAGCTGAGAAAGTTCTCTCCCACCTTGGGTTAATGCAAAAAAGAAACTTCAAATTATTTTGGGTGCCCAAATTACAAAGGTTCTTAATAGGGAAAGGGCTTGGGATTTTAGTATCAGGGAAATGGATTTTTGAGTTAACACTGACTCTATTGAATGTTTTGAAATGAACCCGACACTGCCAATGAATCTTTCATGTTGAGGTAAATACACACAGATTAAAATGGTTGGAAAACGTGGAAATGCATTAATTTAAAACCTGCTGAACTTATCACTGTAGCAAAAAGACATTTTACCCTCCATGGGAAAATGTGTTCATTTATTCAATACCGCAATCCTCCCAAGAAGCTCATTGAGTAACCCCTTCCTTTAAACTCTTGTTAAGCAACTGCCCCAAGAAGAAAAATTTTTCGCCGCTGTAGTAAATAAGTTATACAAGTTATATACACGATGGATCTAAACAAAAGTCTTTGGGAGGGTCATCGTCTTGTTGCCACTTCCCCAGTTAAGAACGATAATAAATTTTTTTGAGTTAGGCATGAATAACAACTGGGCCCTACACTGAAAACTGAATTTTTTTGCAACCCTAATGGCGCTAAAGCTAACCTATGACACTGAGCTTGATTCTTCATCTTTACTGATTCTATGTCATCATTGAAGGCTTTTGACTCATATAATGACTCCAACAATTTGCTCATTGAAGAAGCCAGTATAGATACTAAAAATCAGGGAAAAAGGAATTAATGTACAATTGCTATGGATCCCATCACACATTGGATTACTCCTTCATGATAAAGTTGATATGTTAGCCAAGAAGAGTACCCAGAAGAAGAATGTAGAATAAATTTTTGGTATATCTGTGTCTAGCATTAGGAATAATATTTAGGGAGAAGAAAATTAATGAAAATGATTGTTATAGGGAATGCATTTAAAGAAGCCTGAGTAGATCTATAACCCACTATGATAACATGAACGTAGATAAGTATGTTTATGGAGCAACGTGCAATGTGAACAGACTAATGATGTTGTAGTGGCCAGGCTTAGGTTTGGGTTTTAAACAAGTACTTCTGGCAGTTTGGGAAACACACAGATGATGATCAAACTAAATGCAAATTATGTGGTCAAGCATATGGTCACTGTCTTGAACACTATGTGCTTAATTGTCAGCTTATTGAGGAATACAGAGACAGACAGTATAATAACCTATGTGACATGTCAAGATATCTTATTAATGAAATAAGATACCAGATATACTAAGCAAATTTCCCAAATTTGCATGTAAGAGATAAGTGAACTTTAGATATGTAGATAAATAAAAACCCATATGTACACCTGTTAGCCCTTTTAGAGGCCTAGTTCCTAGGCCTTTTGTGTATCCATATGCTCTTGCGCTACCGTTCCACAGGATTGTTATGGGGTGGACAATAAACTAGCCACTTGGTGGCAAAAAACAAATCTCGATGGACCTTGGCCGTAATTATTTGTACATAGAGTAGAAAGGGTGGACCACCATGTGGCCTTTATCCAGTTCAAAGGACCAAAATGTGGGGTTTTAGCATACAAACAAGCAAAGTCATATAATAAGTGAACTGCAATGGGACTCAGCTTGATGATGTCTCAACATTCTGCAGCCGCATCCAGAATGTTTTTGGAGCCGACATTGCAACTGCAACTGACATGGGCTGTGAATAAAATTGGTTGTAAGTTTGAATTACCCCTCGGGGGTGTTTATTCAGCATATCTTAGAAAAATGATTGCTGAAGTTATAAGTACTGATTTGGGCTCAAAGGCCCACGGGTAACCGGATTATGGTACCGTCAAATAAAACGTGAATTAGATATCCACTGCACAGCCGACCTAACCATTATCACGTTTATCAGACGTACCTGGGTATTTGTATTTGACCCATAACTAGATCCGGATATCCGCTGTCTTGATTGAAGCAGACGTGTCCTTTGAAGAATGTCGCACTGTCTTCCACTCCGTCGGGAAATTCGCAACACTCGTTACACACTGTTCCTCAAGATTTGTCTATTGTTCACAGTCTAAAGAAGCTGATCACACTTCTCTGTAATTGTTCTGCTGTGTCCATTGAGATTCTTTTATTGACAAAACACGCGATCACTAGTGTCTTTGTTATTACAGTTTAACGCACGAGTTGTCTCAATGAAGTCTAAAAGGAATCTACCCCGCAGCGTCCCTCACTGGCCTGACTTGCCCTCATATAAAGGATTCGCTACACCAGTGTTTTTTCCTTTGCGAAACTGCAACAATTTGCAACACAAATGCTTGATTTCTTGATATGTCCCGATCATTATTGTCTCACATGTTAATAAAGTGAGGTAGGAGATTTCTTGTAACTTTCCTGTTGCGGTACAGAGATTTAGTACTCTCGTTAACTCACATTGGTTGCAACACTGGTCTCTTGCAAAGAGGTGGTGTGATCATGACACACACTAGTCATATGCTTCCGATTAAAAGTGTTGTTGCAGAAGCAAGACACCATTGCGCTGCCCGAGAGGGCTGGGCCCCTCAGGTCTCAAAAGGGCTGAAGGGGAGACGATACCCAATTCCTTGGAGAAAATTTCTCCACAAATATACATGGCACCAATATAGACACAAATAAAGATTCGAATGCTGGGGATAAAAGGGCAGAAGAGCCCACAACTTCATTCAAAGAAATGTTTCAGATCTTCATGCGCTTGTGTATTTGAAAGCTATGGAGTCAGCTGGTCACCTCATCACCAGTGCCACACCATTCAGCCATCAACGTTGTTTTTCTTCACATTTTATTGTTCTCTGTCAGACTGTTCATAAACTGATAACATGGTGTTGGAGGAAGTGAATGTGTTCAGATAACTGGGAGCGGACTTGTCGGTGCATGGGTCTGTGAAAGAAGAGATGAACTATACAACTGATGAGAAGAAAAAGGTGGGCGGTGCGCTGAGGTATCTGTGGAGACAAAGAACATTATCCATTGAAGCAAAAAGGGAAATATACGACGGTATAGTGGTACCAGCACTCTTATATGGGTGTGAAGCATGGGCTGTGAATGTTGTAACAAGGAGGTTGGAGGCTGTGGAGATGTCCTGTCTGATGGAGACGTGTATTGTGAATATTATGCATAGAATTCCTAGCTTAGATATTAGAAGCAGGTGCAGGATTACTAAAATATTATCCAGAGGGCTGAGAATTGGTTGTTGAGGTGATTTGAACATTTAGAGAGGATGGAACAAAATTAGATGGAGTGTGTATTAATCTGTGTGGAGGGAAGGCAGGGTAAAGGCCATCCTAGGAAAGGTTACAGGGACGGAGTAAAGGAAGTTTTGTGTGCAATGGACTCGGACATCCAGCAGATGTGTGTGTGTGTTAGATAGGAGTAAGTGGAGGCAAACAGTTTTTTGAGATTTGATGAGCTCTTAGAGGTAATGTGCTGGAGAAAAGGGAAGCCCCACTTCTCCAAACAAAATCACCCCAAATTGAGCATTTCTACTATTGAGGCTCGTTTCAGATCACTTCTGGTCTTTCTACCGCCAGCAAGAAACATCCAATGAAATCATTTTACAGGATGGTTATCCTGAAAAATACCCCAAATTTGCATCCAGGAATTTTTTTTATATTGCGCACACCCATTACACACTCATTTTCTCATGTCTAGGCCCAAATTAGCCTCTCACAGCAAATTTGAGGACGGTGTGAATTCTGCATACCAGTATGCCATGAATGCCGATCGCTGTGACGCACTGCACGTGATGGACAGCTTAATGTTGATATGATGTGCTTATGCTAATAGTAATTATCATCAATGTTTAATTCTATTGCAGGTTATGAAAGTTACCAAGACTGAAAATGCCCATGAATTCGTAGTCTTTTCCAAAGGGCTATAATATAGTTTGAGAATGTAGTGTAACATTGGAGTACAGAAGCAGTGTATTGCAGTTGCTCACACGTTTCTCAAAGATCCAAGGATGCTGGTGCTGGATGAAGCAACAAAGTTAACAGTAATATCTTTTCAAACATTCCATTTAATTTATACAGTTGGGCGCCACTTGTATGGCGAGGTAGGTGCCAGACTACTACCGTGAATTGGAAATTGACATAAAGCGGAATATCCTTTTTTTTTCCATTTATAAATGCCAGTTAACAATTTTACAGTAACATACATTAAGTTAGCAATAGAACTAAGCATTAAAAAGAATAAAAAAGTAAAATACACTTATAGTACACTCATCAAGTTGATAAGCCAGGTTCCACAGCCTGGTTTATCAGCGATCATTCGTTCCTCGTATGATTCGCGTTCGGAACATATTTTCACAACATGCTCCCCAATGGAAATAAGTCACTCTGTCTGATTTTTTTGGGTTACCCTAGGCTCTTTTAAAAATATGCGCTATGTATGATAATTCTATGAAAATTATTTGTGTATACCTGTGTTACTTTTTTTGTGTATATTTACTTTCCCACGCCTAGTTGCTATAACATATTCCCTCAAGGGGGTTCCTTGACGCTGGTGAGGGGCTTTTGTAGGGGGAATTGGATCTGTGCCCCTTTCCCCTGAATTGAGCCTGAATGCCTCCCATCCCCCCACTGCGCTGTATAACTCGGGCTTGGGCCCCTCCCCATAATTAAAAATAATTAAAAATAATATACTATTTATATTTTGAAAAATTTATGTGTAGTTTTAAAATGTAGGGTGAGGTGAGTGTATTTATTGTAGGAAGTCGGGTGGAAGGTATGATAAAATGCGCTTTTAAAGTGCCCCAAAACGATAAAATCACATACAGTACCTCAATATTCCCTTTTAATTAAAATATGTGTAGTTTTAAAATGTAGGGTGAGAGGTGAATATTTTTTGTAGACAGTCAAGTGTGGTAGCCTGCCCCGCTACATCCTAACAAAAATATTGATTTAAAATTTTAAAAGTGCCCCGTGATTATTATTATTATTATTTTTTATTTTATATTATTATTCCCATAAAAACACACCGTGTAAAAGTGGCTCATTTTAACAGCTCCCTTTAGATGCCTTGTAAAAAAAGGAGACGCCAAGAATAAAAACAAACGAAGAAGGTTTTAATTTGACCAAAGAAAAGCTTTTGACAAGAAAACCCACGAAACCCTACCCCAAAAAACTTGACCACTAGGGTATGAGGCCATGCGTTGATTTAAAATTTACATTCTAATGGGGTATCGTACGTCACTTAAGACACAGCATCAGAAAACCGGTCACTTGATCTGGATTTCCCGTAGGAAGTTTCTTGGGCCCCTGCTTTTCCCTCTATACTCAATGACCTCCCCAAACGTTTCCCAACCCAAAAAACCCATTCTCTTTGCGATGACACGACTTATGTCATCTCTCACCCAAATCTGCCCCCCTTTAAACACCTTTGTGAATGAGGAGCGATTAAAAATCGATTGGTGACAGCCCAACTTTACGTTAACATGAAAAAAATTTACTAATTATTTTTGGGTTTGCAGAGCAGGA
This sequence comes from Cherax quadricarinatus, assembly GCF_026875155.1. Taxonomy (NCBI): domain Eukaryota; kingdom Metazoa; phylum Arthropoda; class Malacostraca; order Decapoda; family Parastacidae; genus Cherax; species Cherax quadricarinatus. The sequence goes on along the minus strand of NC_069401.1, from coordinate 45,786,838 downwards.
GATGCACAAATTAACTTTAAGTTTAAAAACAACACTCTAATTACCAGAAATTGGGGGAAAATTCTTGGGTTTTATACCTTGACAATAACCTGAAATTTCGCACCCATTCCAGCATATAAAAAAAAGTATCCAAAAACGGTTGGGTCCCTCCAAGATACGATACTACGTGCCGCAAAATCCCCTTCTCCACTATACCATCACTTATTTACCATACCTCCCTATGCTTTTTGTGCTTGGGGTTTCAACTCGCAAACACCTAAAGCCAATAAAAACCCAACAAAAATGCAGTAAGAAAATCACTAAATTCCACCCCGGGCAGCCACCCCCCCCTCTTCAAAGATCAAAACTTATCCCAGTTCAGTACATCCACATTACTACTGTGCAATCTATATCTCGGGCCTTAAACTCTAATATCAACCTTGACTTAAACGCTTTCTTTATGTTTGGGCAGAACCACAGGATAACACAGAAACAAACTCTTATGACATTCCCCGTGTCCGACTAAACCCTTTACAAAAATTCATGTATGTCAAAGGCCCCAAAAACTGGAATCCCTACCTGAGAACTTAGAACTGCAGGGCACATTCTCCCTTCAAAACTCCCATTAGAAAAAATCTTATCCCCTGATACCCCGTATAACTTCACGAATTCCACCCCGGTGGTTCACCTTTTCACTCGCTCAAAACCCCTTTGCCTAAACAGAAATATTAATCTCAGTCTTAATTAATGAATCCTGTGATACCCCAAAATGAAATATTATGTGCCTAAACAAAAGCATTCCACTTTCTAAATACAAAATTGTATTTTTCATTAGCCTAATACCCCAATTACCCCTAAATTTTTAATTTTTACATTTAAAATAAAATAAGTTGCCCGAAATGCCCAGCCATCTAAGCGTTCTAGAGGGCACTCTGTAATTCAATTTTTTTACATGTTAAACCCAAAAAATAACCAAATTTTTGTAAATCAGCATTGTAAACCTTGAACAGTTAGACAACTTTTTCCGAAAACGTTTCGCCCACACAGTAGGCTTTTCATCGAATACGAAAGTAGGGAGAAAAAGTTTGAGTTTGAAGACGATGTAATCAGCCAACCCCTTTAAAATCGTAAATTTGAGGTTGTCGTCCCCCGGCCTTTGGGGAATTAAAAATTTTTAGTCGGAAATATTGAAGATCAAGCGACAGTGCGGAGATTAAAAACTTGGGAAAGGGGGGGCAGGGTAGTTTTAGTGTGTGTAGTTGTAGGAGAGGCCACTGAGAGGTATGTCCCCCTAAGATCCAACACTTTCACTTGAAAAGCTTGTCCAAGGTGTTTTTGTATCAAAATGCCACGTGTTGCAGGCTGACAAGTGAAAAACAAAATGGTATACAATACCGACAGGTTGTTAGGTAAGAACATTGCAACAGTTAGAAATTTATTTCCGAAAACGTTTTGCCTACACGTGGTTCTTCGTCCGAATACGAAATAGGCAGGAAATAGAGATGGAAAACGATGTAATCAGTCCATCACCCTTAAAGTCCTTAGAATTTGAGGTTTTTCAGCCCTCGGCCTGGGGGAGGGAAATTCAGTTCCTAGTCAGGAACTACTGAGATAAACGACAGTGCGGAGACTTAAATTCTGTGGAAGGAGAGGTGCAGGGTAGTAGTAGTAGTAGTGTGTAGTAGTTTTTAGTGGGGCCACTGAGAGGTATGTCCCTCTAAGATCCAAACACTTCTCACTTGAAAAGTTGTCCAAAGGGGTTTTCTGTATCAAGTGCCACGTGTGCAGTGTTGAAAGATGAAAATCAAAAATGGTATACAATACCGAAGGTTGTTAGGTAAGACCAAAAATTGCAAACAGTTAGACAAAATTTTTTCGAAACGTTTCGCCCACACAGTAGGCTTCTTCAGCGAATACAGAAAGGGCAGGAACAGTAGAGATTTTAAAACGATTAATCGTCCATCACCCTTAAAGTCGTAGAATTGAGGTTGTCAGCCCCTCGGCGGGAGAAAGTTCAGTTATAGTCAGGAACTATCTGAAGATAAAGCGACAGTGCGGAAAAAATTTGTCTAATGTTGCTATGTGTCTTACCTAAAAAACCTGTCGGTTTGTTACCATTTTGATGTTCATCTTGTCGACATGAAAAACCGTGGCATCTTAAACAGAAAACACCTTGGAAAGTTTTTCAAGTGAGAAGGTTGGATCTTAAGGGGACATGACTCTCGGGGCCTCTCACTACTTACTACTACTACTACTACTATTTCTCCCCTGACCTCTCCTCCGACAGTTTTAAGTCCGCATGCGCTTGATTTCAGATTTTTCCTGATTGGAACTGAAACTTCTCCGGGCCGGGGACTGACAACCTCAAATTCTGACTTTAAAGGGGTGGATGATTCATGTCTTACATCCTTTCTGTTCCTGCCTACTTTTCTGTATTCGATGAAGAAGCTACTGTGTAGGCGAAACGTTTGGAATAAAGTTTTCTAATTTGAATGTGTTTACCTAACAACCCGTCGGGATTGTATACCTTTTGTGTTATTGTAAACCTTATGAGAAAAAACTTTGAATTTGAATTTTTTTGAATAGTTCATTCACATTCCTTCCGCATATGTTTGTGATGCTTTTTCCCTACAAACACCTTACATTGTGTACAATTGTCTTCGCGTTGGGGGCAGAGAATAAATAAACCCACATAACTTCTCTGCAACAGCCATTTTTAGAGAGAAAGATGCAAGAGTGAAGGATACGAAAGGAATAATTCTCTACAGTTACTCCAGTAATACTATTGTGTACACTTTTCTCTGATATTGGACTAGAGAAAACGAAATTCTTACCGTCACTCCTACAAACCAAGAAGAGCACCCAGAAAGAGAATGTAGAATATAACTTTGTTGATAATTTGTTGATAACATCTCACCCACTCTCTCATTTGCTCTCTTTTTACATTGCTTCACCACACTCTTAACCTCTCTCTTTTTCTCCATATACTCTTCCCTCCTTGCATCACTTCTACTTTGTAAAAACTTCTCATATGCTAACTTTTTCTCCCTTACTACTCTCTTTACATCATCATTCCACCAATCGCTCCTCTTCCCTCCTGCACCCACTTTCCTGTAACCACAAACTTCTGCTGAACACTCTGACACTACATTTTTAAACCTACCCCATACCTCTTCGACCCCATTGCCTATGGTCTCATTAGCCCATCTATCCTCCAACAGTTGTTTATATCTTACCCTAACTGCCTCCTCTTTTAGTTTATAAACCTTCACCTCTCTCTTACCTGATGCTTCTATTCTCCTTGTATCCATCTCCTTTTACTCTCAGTGTAGCTACAACTAAAAAGTGATCTGATATATCTGTGGCCCCTCTATAAACATGCACATCCTGAAGTCTACTCAACAGTCTTTTATCTACCAATACATAATTCAACAAACTACTGTCATTTCGCCCTACATCATATCTTGTATACTTATTTATCCTCTTTTTCTTAAAAATTATGTATTACCTATAACTAAACCCTTTCTATACAAAGTTCAATCAAATGGCTTCCCATTATCATTTACACCTGGCACCCCAAACTTACCTACCACACCCTCTCTAAAAGTTTCTCCTACTTTAGCACTCAGGTCCCCTACCACAATTACTCTCTCACTTGGTTCAAAGGTTCCTATACATTCACTTAACATCTCCCAAAAATCTCTCTCTCTCTCTACTTCCTCTCTTCTCCAGGTGCATACACACTTATTATAACCCAATTTTTGCATCCAATCTTTACTTTAATCCTCATAATCCTTGAATTTACACATTCATATTCTCTTTTGTCCTTCCATAACTGATCCTTCAACATTATTGCTACCCCTTCCTTAGCTCTAACTCTCTCAGATACTCCAGATTTAATCCCATTTATTTCTCCCCACCGAAACTCTCCTACCCCCTTCAGCTTTGTTTCGCTTAGGGCCAGGACATCCAACTTCTTCTCATTCATAACATCAGCAATCATCTGTTTCTTATCATCCACACTACAACCACGCACATTCAAGCATCCCAGTTTTATAAAGTTTTTCTTCTCTTTTTTTAGTAAATGTTTACAGGAGAAGGGGTTACTAGCCCATTGCTCCCGGCATTTTAAATTCAAATTTAAATTCGAATTCAAAGTTTTATTCTCTATAAGGATTACAATGCTGAGTTTACAGAATTTGGTTGTGTGGTTTACATGTAGTAAAATAATGATTACAGAGTGTACCGCTACAACACCTAGCATGGCTAGGCATTTCGGGCAGACTTAGTTTAATTCTTAATTTTAAAATATTACAAATTATGAGGTAAGCTGGTATTATGGCTAAGTGACTAAACACTAGTTTGTGAGTTTAACAATGTGAATGCTTTTGTTTTGGCACAGTACATAGTTTCAGTATTGGAGTATCACAGGATTCATTATTTTAAGATTGAGATTAATATTTCTGTTTATGGTCAAATGGGTGAGTGAGTGTAAGTGTGAACCACCAGGTGGTATTCGTGCAGTTACTTGACAGGGTGTATCAGGGAGATAAGATGTTTTCTAATGGTAGTTTTGAAGGTGATGAATGTGTCTGCAGTTCTTAGAGTTTCAGGTAGGGTGTTCCAGATTTTAGGGCCTTTGACATACATTGAATTTTTGTAAAGGTTTAGTCAGACTCGGGGAATGTCGTAGAGATGTTTGTGTCTGGTGTTATGCCTGTGGGTTCTGTCACAACTTTCAAGAAAGCATTTTAGGTCAAGGTTGATATTGGAGTTTAATTAAGGTCCTGTAGATGTAGATCGCACAGTAGTAAGTGTGGATGTAGTGAACAGGGAGTAAGTTTAGATCTATGAAGAGTGGGGGGGGGGGGTTGCCAGGGATGGGATTTAGTGATTATTCTTACTGCAGCTTTTTGTTGGGTTATTATTGGATTTAGGTGTGTTGCTGCAGTTGATCCCCAAGCACAAATAGCATAGGTGAGGTATGGATAAATGAGTGGTATAGTGTGAGAAGGGCATTTTGCGGCACGTAGTATCGTATCTTGGAGAGGATCCCAACCATTTTGGAAACTTTTTTGGTTATGTGTTGGATATGGGTGCTGAAATTCAAGTTGTTGTCAAGGTATAGGCCTAGGAATTTGCCCTCATTATGTCTGGTAATTAGAGTGTTGTCGATCATAATGTTAATTTGTGCATCTCCTGCTCTGCTACCAAACATAGTAGGTTTTGTCAGTGTTAAGCGTAAGTTTATTGGCTGTCATCCAAGTCGATATTTTGATCAGCTCCTCGTTAACAATGGTGTTGAGGGTGGCAAGATTAGGGTGAGAGATGACGTAAGTCGTGTCATCAGCAAAGAGAATGGGTTTCAGGTGTTGGGATACGTTTGGAAGATCATTGATGTATATGAGGAAGAGTATCAAGTGGCCGTGTTGTTGATGCTGAGTCTTTAATGGTGATATACTGATACCTATTAGTAAGGTAAGATTTGAAATAAGCAAGCGCATGGCCTCTTATACCGTAATGGTCAAGTTTGTGGAGTAGGATGTCATGGTCTTCTGTGTTGAAAGCTTTTCTTAGGTCAATAAAAATTCCTAGTGGACATTCCTTATTTTCCAATGCTGTGTAAAGCAGATCTAGCATTTTTATGATTGCATCATTAGTGCTTTTATTTTTCCTGGATCCAAATTGGCAGAGGTTGAGTATGTTTTGTGCCGTTATAAATGAATATTGTCTCCTGTGCACGAGTTTCTCAAAGATTTTGGATAGCAATGGTAAGTTTGATATTGGGCCTATAGTTGTTTAAGTCTGTAGGGTTCACCACTTTATGTATTGGTGTAACCCTTGCCATCTTGAGTAGTTTCGGGAAGGTGCTAGTTTCTAGTGACTTGTTAAAAAGTAATGAAATAGCATGCGAAAGGACATGGGCTGCTCACTTGTACAGTAATGGTGGGACATGAGACAGATTCCCTGAGTTATTTTTAAGTGACTTTATAATCTTGGTGACTTCCATGGGCTCAGTTGGTGCAAGACAGAAGGAATTTGGGAAATTCCCATCTAGGTAGTCCCCGGCATGGGCATTGGTATGTGGGATTTTATTGGCGAGATTAGATCTATGGTGAGAAGAAGTCGTTTATCTTGTTAGCTGTGTCAGTGGGATGTAGTGGTGTTTCATTAGGTTTAGTTAGGACAATATTCTGTTTTTTTCAGTTTGTGGGGTCCCTAGAATCTGAGAGAGTGTTTTCCAGGTCTTTTTTATATCTCCTCTAGTGTCTGTGAATCTACTGGAGTAGTATAGTTGTTTGGCTTTCTTTATTACTGTGGTGAGAACTGATGAATAGTGTTTAAGAATATCTTTGTGTATTAAGCCCTGTCTATATTGCTTTTCATATTGGTGTTTCTTGTCAATGGATTTCAGAATGGTGCTGGTTAGCCATGTGGCAACCAAGCATTTGTTTGTGATCTGTTTCGTTTTTATAGGAACAATGTTTGTTGTATAGTCTAAGTAATTTGTTTAGAAAAATGTCTGTCCACTCATCAATACCATTGGCCTTGGAGAATTCAGTAGGCCAGTCAACAGTCTCTAGGTCATCTGTGAACTTCCTTATTGAGGCCTCGTCATGGAGTCTAAATGAGACTTTGTTGTTTAGTCGCCTCATACGACACGCATGGCTTACGGAGGAAAGATGCTTTTCCACTTCCCCATGGACAATAGAAGAAATAAAGAAGAACAAGAGCTATTTAGAAAAAGCAGAAAAAAACTAGATGTATGTATATATATATATATATGCATGTGCGTGTCTGTGAAATGTAACCAAAGTGTAAGTAGGAGTAGCAAGATATCCTTGTTATCTAGCGTGTTTATGAGATAGAAAAGGACACCAGCAATCCTACCATCATGTAAAACAGTTACAGGTTTCTGTTTCACAGTCATCTGGCAGGACGGTAGTACCTCCCTGGGTGGTTGCTGTCTACCAACCTACTATATATATATATATATATATATATATATATATATATATATATATATATATATATATATATATATATATATATATTACCTGGAGATTACCTGGAGAGAGTTCCGGGGGTCAACGCCCCCGCGGCCCGGTCTGTGACCAGGCCTCCTTAGGTCAGTGTCCCAGGATGCGACCCACACCAGTCGACTAACACCCAGGTACCCATTTTACTGATGGGGAACATAGACAACAGGTGGAAAGAAACACGTCCAATATTTCTACTCTGGCTGGGAATCGAACCCAGGCCCTCACCGTGTGAAGCGAGAGCGTTAACCACCAGGCCACCAGAGCCGAATAGGCAGAACTTGCGATCTTGGCTTAAATAGCAACGCTCATCTCGCCATATAAGACAAGTGAAAATTTGTGTATGCAGTAATTTCGTCAAATTTGTTCTGAACCTAACGAAATTTTTTTTATTTCATTGTGTTTGTTTAGTATTACATTAGTGTAAACAAATCTAAAATATATTTAGTTGGGTTAGGCTAAAATGTATTTCATTGTGTTTGTTTATTATTAAATTATCGTAAACGTATTTAAAATATATTTAGCTGGGTTAGGCTAAAATAAATTGTTCTTGTTATAATAAGGTTAGGTAAGTTTTCTAAGATTCTTTTAGTGCAAAATTATAAATTTTTACATTAACATTAATGAAAAAAATATATCTTTAAACGTATAAGAGAAAATTTTAGAAAAGACTTAATTTTAAATGAGTTCTTGCTAATTGACCAGTTTTACATATTCGGCACGACATATATATATAAATGTGTGTGTGTGTGTTTGTTTGTGTGTGTGTGTGTGTGTGTGTGCTCAGGAAAGGTGGAGGCTTGATCCTCTGTCTGTTAATGGCAGGGAAGGCCGAAGAGATTTATATGTGGTAGAGGCGAGCTATAGAGCCGACAGAGCGAAACAAAGAGGGAAGTAAAAGTGGCAGCAGACATGGGGAGTATTTTTAGCAAGAGATGAGAGTGATCCTCGCAGCTTGAAGATGACACTTCACAACACTTCTTCTTAAAGTTGTGCTATAAGGCGCCAAGGACACATTGTGCATGATTTTTAACAAAGATTTAATAAAGAGAGAAAAGTGTTAGTGTGAGGACTCTCACTACTCTCCATATTTCACTACGGAACAGCTGACGAACATGATTTACAAGAATATTATACAGAAATAGAAGAGAAATAAAAAGAAAAAAAATTAAGCATTCAATGTAGTGTTAATATCATTTATGAGCTGTTCGTTACATAGTCAATCATCACGTGAAGTGAAGCAATATTTGCAAACATTCAACCAAGGGATAAATGAGAGAAACATAGTAAAGATTGTTTCAGTCAGTAAAGTCAGCTTGGTTTGTAGACTGAGGTAGGGAATAAGTTGCTAAGGTCATGTTATGATCCTACCTGTTCTTGTACTTAAACCAGTGATACGCCTGCATAGTTGAACGTTTCCTGAAGCTGAATAGCCACATCTCATTAACTTTCCCTCCAGACTGTTTTCTCAGTAGTTATTGTTCCTGTGCCTCCTGTCTCCCCAGCACGTG
>NC_069401.1:45748442-45777808 GCF_026875155.1 Cherax quadricarinatus | reverse complement strand
AAGGGTATTTTAAGGTTTAGGGGTGAGGGTGGGCTAGGGATTAGGGCTGAGGGTGGGCAAGGTATTAGGGCTAAGGGTGATCAAGGTATAGGGCCGAGGTATTAGGGGTGAGGGTGATCAAGGTATTAGGGGTGAGGGTGATCAAGGTATTAGGGGTGAGGGTGGGCAGGTATTAGGGGTGAGGGTGGTCAAGGTATAGCGGTGAGGGTGATCAAGGTATTAGGGCTGAGGGTGGGCTAGGTATTAGGGCTGAGGGTGGGCAAGGTATTAGGGCTAAGGGTGATCAAGGTATTAGGGCCGAGGGGTGGGCAAGGTATTAGGGCTGAGGGTGATCAAGTATTAGGGGTGAGGGTGATCAAGGTATTAGGGGTGAGGGTGGGCTAGTATTAGGGGTGAGGGTGATCAAGGTATTAGGGGTGAGGGTGGGCAAGGTATTAGGGGTGAGGGTGGGCAAGGTATTAGGGGTGAGGGTGGGCAAGGTATTACAGGTGAGGGTGATCAAGGTATTAGGGGTGAGGGTGGGCAAGGTATTAGGGGTGAGGGTGGACAAGTTATTCGGGGTTAGGGTGGGCAAGGTATTACGGGTGAGGGTGGACAAGGTATTAGGGGTGAGGGTGGTTAAGGTATTAGGGCTGAGGGTGTGCAAGGCATTAGGGGTGAGGGTGGTCAAGGTATTAGGGGTGACGGTGGGCAAGGTATTAGGGCTGAGGGTGGCCAAGGTATTAGGGCTGAGGGTGGGCAAGGTATTAGGGCTGAGGATGATCAAGGTATTAGGGGTGAGTGTGGGCAATGTATTAGAGGCGAGGGTGGGCAAGGTATTAGGGGTGAGGGTAGGCAGGGTATTAGGACTGAGGGAGGGCAAGGTATTAGGGCTGAGGGTTGGCAAGGTGTTAAGGCTGAGGGTGGGCAAGGTATTAGGGCTAAGGGTGGTCAAGGTATTAGGACTGAGGGTGATCAAGGTATTAGGGCTGAGGGTGGGCAAGGCATTAGGGGTGAGGGTGGTCAAGGTATTAGGGGTGAGGGTGGGCAAGGTACTTGGGCTGAGGGTGGCCAACGTATTAGGGCTGAGGGTGGGCTAGGTATAAGGGCTGAGGATGGGCAAGGTATTAGGGCTAAGGGTGATCAAGGTATTACGGCCGAGGGGTGGGCAAGGTATTAGGGCTGAGGGTGATCAAAGTATTAGGGGTGAGGGTGATCAAGGTATTAGGGGTGAGGGTGGGCAAGGTATTAGGGGTGAGGGTGGTCAAGGTATTAGCGGTGAGGGTGATCAAGGTATTAGGGCTGAGGGTGGGCTAGGTATTAGGGCTGAGGGTGGGCAAGGTATTAGGGCTAAGGGTGATCAAGGCATTAGGGCCGAGGGGTGGGCAAGGTATTAGGGCTGAGGGTGATCAAAGTATTAGGGGTGAGGGTGATCAAGGTATTAGGGGTGAGGGTGATCAAGGTATTAGGGGTGAGAGTGGGCAAGGTATTAGGGGTGAGGGTGGTCAAGGTATTAGCGGTGAGGGTGATCAAGGTATTAGGGCTGAGGGTGGCTAGGTATTAGGGCTGAGGTGGGCAAGGTATAGGGCTAAGGGTGATCAAGGTATTAGGGCCGAGGGGTGGGCAAGGTAATTAGGGCTGAGGGTGATCAAAGTATTAGGGGTGAGGGTGATCAAGTTTAGGGTGGGGGTGGGTAGAAAGGGGGTGGGGTGGGAAAAGGTTTAGGGGTGAGGGGGGCAAGTATTGGGGAGGGTGGCAAGGCTTAGCGGGGGGTTTTAAGGCATTGGGGGTAAGGTGGGCAAGGAAATTTAAGGGGGGGTAAAGGGTATTGGGGGTGAGGAGACAAGGTATTACCGGGTGGGGGTGATAAAAGGTATTAGGGGTGGGGGTGGGCAGGTATAGGGCTGAGGGGCAATATGGGGCGAGGGTGGCCCAAAGTTTTGGGGCTGGGTGGGAAAGGGTATTGGGGGCTAAAGGTCCAATTTTGGGCAGGGGGTGGCAGGTATTGGGACTGAGGGGGCAATGTTATGGCTAAGGGTATCAAGGTTTTAAGGACGAGGGTGAACAAGGTATTGGGGCTGGGGGTGGAAAGGCATAGGGGAGAGTGGAAAGGGAATTGGGGGTGAGGGGGGGCAAGGTACGGGGCGAGGGGGCCAAGGGTATTAGGGGGAGGTGGCAAGGTATTGGGGCCCTGAGGGGGGCGGGGTATTTAGGCTAAGGGTGATCAAGGATTGGGGCGAGAGGCAAGGATTAGGGCAGGGGGGTAAGGTTTGGGGGCTGGGGGTGGCAAGGTATTGGGGCTGAGGGGGGGGCAACGATTAGGCTGAGAGGGAAAGGTATTAGGCAGGGGGGGGCAAGGAATTAGGCAGGGTGATAAAGGGTTTTAGGCTGATGGGAAAAGGGGTAACTGGAGGGGGCAAGGTATTGGGGGTGAGGGGGGGCCCAAAGGGAAATTAGGGCGAGGGGGGGCAAGGTATTAGGGCGGGGGTAAACAAGTTTTGGGGCGGGGGGGTGGAAAGGTATTGGGGCGAATATAAAAGGTATTGGGGGTGAGGGGGGGCAAGGTTTTAGGGGCGAGGGGGGGCAAGGTTTTGGGGGGTGGGGGGGCGTTTTAGGCTGAGGGGGGGCAAGGTTTTAGGGCTGAGGGAGCAAGGTGTTAGGGCTGAGGGGGGCAAGTATTGGGGCTAAGGGGAAAAAGGTTTTAGGCCTGAGGGTGATCAAGGTATTGGGGCGAGGGTGGGCAACTTTGGGGGTAGGGTGGTCAAGGTTTTAGGGTGAGGGGGGCAAGGTAATGGGGCTGAGGGGGCCAAAGGGGTATTAGGCTGAGGGTGTCAAGTATTGGGGCTGATTGGCAAGGTTTGGGGCTGAGGATGATCAAGGATTGGGGGTGGGGTTGGGAAAGGGTTTTTAGGGCGAGGAGGCAAGGATTAGGGGGGGGTGGGCAGGGATTGGGGCTGGGAGGCAAGGTATTAGGGCTGGGGGTGGGAAAGGTTTTTGGGGCTAGGGGGGAAAGGTATTAGGGAAGGGGGAAAAGGTATGGGGACTGAAAGTAAAAAAGGGTTTTAGGCTGAGGGGGCCAAGGCTTTAGGGGGAGGGGGGTCAAGGTATTGGGGGTGAGGGGGCAAGGTATTTGGGGCGGGGGTGGCCAAGGTATTAGGGCTGGGGGGGAAAGGGTATTAGGGCGAGGGGGTGAAAAGGTATAGGGCAAAGGGGTGAAAAGGATTGGGGCCGAGGGGGGGGGGCAAGGTATTGGGGCGGGGGTATCAAAGATTAGGGTGGGGGGATAAACGATTAGGGTGGGGGGGGCTAGTATTAGGGGGGGGGGGTGGGCAAGGTTTTTGGGGGGGGGTGGTCAAGGTATTAGGGGTGAGGGGGATAAAGGGTATTGGGGGTGGGGGTGGGCAAGGTATTAGGGGGGGGGTGGGCAAGTATTGGGGGTGAGGGGGGGGCAAGGTATACCGGTGGGGGTGAAAAAGGTTTTAGGGGTGAGGGGGGGCAAGGTTTTAGGGTGGGGTGGAAAAGGAAGGGGGTTAGGGGGGCAAGGATTGGGGTGAGGGGGACAAGGTATAGGGGGGTGGGCAAGGTTTTGGGGGGTAGGTGGACAAGGTATTGGGGGTGAGGGGTTCAAGGTCCCCGGGCCTGGGCAACTCACTGTCTACGTTTTTAAGCCCTTTCCCTTCTTTTTTTTTTTTTTTTTTTTTTTTAAACAATTTAAGTCAGGCGTAAAATTTTTAAACTCTGTAAAACAATAAAAAATTTTTACATGTACCCTCGCCCGGGTAGGGGTCACTGTCTTCAACTCTGAGACCCCCCTCTTCGAAGGAATGTATACCTCGGTTCCCCCCATGTCAGCTCCTCCCTAGGCTTCAACCTCTCCCGCCCATGAGGACGTTGGCTCATGGTGAAGCCACGTGCCCATGACTCACGAAAGAGATTAAGATTTTTTTACTTGAGGGGGGTGTCGTCAACCCAGCCGTTCCACTATTTTCCTCCCCTCTCTATTTCCATTCAACTCTAGGGAGAACAAGAAAATGATTTAAAATCAAATGACAAAATTGGAAGGATACTTCTTTTTTTTTCTGCTCAGGGTTTCTTTTTTTGGTTTTCCTAAAACATTGCTATCATAAATAAATCTATATACCACTGATGCAGTAATTTATTGTGTTAAATTTTACAGACTTACACGAGAGCGGGGAGGGGTTCTTCCTCCTACACGGAATTCCTTGCCAGCGCTGAATTCATAAAAGTCCACCGGCATTAGTAGATCTACGTATTCATCAAAATTTTTGCCTAATTGGAAAAAATTTTTTGGATTTTAGATTTTTTAGATTTAAATTTTGCGCACCCCATACTATCCTGGAGGGTAGCGCAAGAGTATATGATCAAAAAAGCCCGGGAAACTAAACCCCAAAAAAGGGTTTAAAAGAAGTACATCGGATTTTTTATCTACAGTCACTTATCTGTTACAAAATTTGGAAACTGCTTAAAAAATATCTGGGGATCTTTTTTTCATAAAAAATATCTTTATATGTCATATCAATTACTATCTCATATTCCTCAAAAAGTGGGGCAATAACACATAGTTTCATGATAGGGCCTAGTTCTGGTCACAACTTTACATTTTGTTTAAATCACAATCGTGTCGCCAAACTGACAGAATATTTCAACAGCTGGGGAAAACACAATGAAACCAAAAACAAACATTTACCAACCAATTGTGGGCGATTTCTCTTTCTTTTTTTTTGGGGTTTGTGTAAATTTTGGGGACCAAAAATTTAATTTTCTCGTACAAGTAGGTTTATTCAAGGGCCCTTTTTCCCCGGTTCGGTTTCCCAAAACCCGGGCCCCGGTTTATAGTCTATCAACCACGCTGTAAAGCTACTGCACACATCATCACGTACCACAGCCTGGGGATTTAGGAAAAGACCTAGAAATCAAATTTCCTTCTGAAGACAGCCCGAGGTCTGTTTTATAATTACCCTTTGGTATAAGAGGGGTGGTTTTGAAAACTTGGGCCCTTTTACCCTACGAGTTATCTCTAAGTGCATATTCATTACACTCCTGTTTCTTAGTGGTGTCATCAGGGTTAGAGGTTGGAATAGTTTTCTGTTACTTAAGGTTTCATTTTTTTATCTTTGACTATAAGATCACGTTAAAGAAAATACTTTACAGTGATTTTTTTTAATTTTACTAAAAGTTATTAACTTCTTCATTAAATATTTTCCCAAATGTAAAAAATTGTTTTTGCACCGTAAAACCCCGTGTGAGTCAAGACTGATGTAGTTATATTTTAAAGATTTATTATTACTGTAAAAATTTTTAGATTTTTTAATGATAATAATTAAAAATTTATTGTAATTATTATTAATTTTTACGTTTGAAACAGTGGTAAAATTAAACAGGAGATATTACTATGAAATTATTTACGATTCTTAAATTCTTATTATATAATTTTATTAAAAAAGGGATTATTTATAGTAAAAACCTCCCTTAAAGGAGTATTTCTGTAAAGGAGTTTACTTATAGTAAAAACCTCCAAAAAAGGAGGTATTACTATAAAAGAGGGATTCTATAATAAGGTATAACTATAAAAAGAGGGTTTAAATTTCAGAATACCTCCAAAAATAAAGATAAAAAAATTTTTTATTGGAGGTTTGCTAAACGAAGAATTATATCAAAGACAATAATTTAAGGGAGGTATTTATTACTGTAAGTTTTTTTTTTAAAATTACCATGTTTAAAGTTTTTTTAATGGGAGGTATTGTTTAATGTTGTGAGTGGTGCCGTGTAATATTTGTTAAAGGGAGGGATTTTTGATAAGTTTTGAGTGGTGCCATGTTAAAGTTTTTAATGGAGGATTGTTAAAATGTTTTGGGGGCCAGGTTAATTTTGTTAAAGGGAGGATTTTAAAAATTTGTGATGGGGCCAGTGTTAATGTTTGTTAATGGGGGTAAATTTTTAACAATGTTGTAGTGGTGCCAGTGTTAATTTTGTTAATGGGAGGTAATTGTTAACAAGTTTTGAGTGTGCCAGTGTTAAATTTTTAAAGGGGGGATTGTTTAAAAATGTTGTGATGGGGCCATGTTTAAAATTTGTTAATGGGGGGGTTTTTTAAAAATGTTGGAGTGGTGCCCGGTTAATGTTTTTTAATGGGAGTATTGTTTAAAAAATGTTTTGATGGTGCCAGTGTTAAGTTTGTTAATGGGAGTATTACTGAATTGTTTAAAGTTTTTTATCGGGCCTTCTGAACTAAAAATTTAAAACCTCCCGACGAAGGGTTCATACGGCTGACGCTGGCTACGACTCTGGGCCCAACAACAAGGCAACTTCTCAGTCGACGCCACGTCGGCTCTCACCCAAAGCGGGGTTTTGGGGCTACGGAAGCAAGGGGGACCAGAGTTTTGGAAAATTCAGGAGTTTCAATACTAAACATTAGATGGTAACGTGCGTTTAGCTTAAAGGGCTTCAGGGGCTTTAGATAATGGGGTGCCAGGTTACTGAGACTTTAGTAAACTAGCAGTGCTCAGAGTTATGGGAAATTAAGGAGTTTCGGAAATTATAGGGGTTTAAAGGTTTTTAGACTTAAGACTTTTATGTGGGAAAAAAGATCGGGGTAATGGGGAAAAGGGGATTCTGAAATTTTTGAGTTATTGAGATTTTAGGTAACTGGGAAGTTTTATTAGGGGGGCGGGGGTTCCGGTTAGGGGGCTGAGGGGGATAACTACGTTCCCAGTATGGGGAAATTCAAATAGTTTAAAAGTAACCCCTTTTTGATACACTGTCCACACAAGGGCGGTGGGCCCAAAAAAGAAAAAACACGTTCAGAATCATTCTTCAATCACGGGCTTTTCAAAGCAAGCGGCATCCCAATTTACTAAACCCCCAAACCCGCTGTATCCCGCCCCTCCTTTGAAGGGAGGCACTGACTCTCCACCCCGGACCAAGTCCGGCAAAAAGGCTTTCCCAACCCTTTCATAAATTTACCTTATTCACACTCAACCACATCAAAATATTAAAAACTACTTGCCTACCCTCCAATTTTTAAAACTTCACAGAAGCCGGTGGACGCCCAGGAGGGGCCTGGGGGACGCCCAGGAGGGGCCTGGTGGACGCCCCGGAGGGGCCGGTGGCCCGCCCAGGAGTGCCTGGTTGACGCCCAGGGGGGGCTTGGTGGACCTTCAGATTTAAAACACATACAATCCTATTTTGTTCCATCCTTTCTAAATGTCCGATCTAACTTAATAATCAATCCTCTGAATAATACTTTTGGTAACCACACTTCCAGCCACTAAACTAAAGAATTCTCTGCATAATATTCATACCACACATTGCCTTCAGACACATCTCCACGGCCTTCAGCCTCCTCGCTGCAACGTTTAAAATCCATGCTTCACACACACACACACATAAGATTGTTGGTACTGCTGTTCTCTTGGTGCATTCCCCTTTTTGCCTTTTTGTTCCCATAGATACCTCAATGCATCACTAATAAAATTCCCCTTTTTGTTTTTAACTGTAAATTTACTTGTTCCCTAGACTTTCTGATCTCACTGATCTAACTTCAAAACGAATTCTTATTCTCAGGAAAATTTGTTAATAAACCCTCACCCACTCTCTCAGTAGCTCTCTGTTTACACTTCACGACCAGTTTTTTAACCTCTCTTTTATTTTCCTTATATCACTTATATTTGTAAAAAAAATCTCCAATATGCTTTTTCTTTCCCCTTCTACCCCTCGCTCCGCTCTCCTCCTGTACCCATCCTTCTATACCTCCAACTCTGCTGTTTCACTCTAACACTACATTCTTAAATCTTTCCTATACATCATCGACCGCTCAATACTTGTACTCTCACTAGCTCATCTTTTTCCCAATAAATGTGTATTTTTTACCTTCACTATCTCCACTAATTTATAAACTTTCACTTCAGATCCCTGATGACATTCTCCTTAGCACCCATGTTCCTCTTACTCTTACTGTAGCTGCCAATAAATAATGATATGAACATCTTTTGTCCTTCAAAACTTGCACGTCCAGAAGTCTACCCATCAGTCTTTTATCTACTCATACATAGTCCCCACAAACTGCTGTTATTATGTCCTCAAATCATATCTCGTGTACTTATTTATCCTCCTTTTTCTTAAAATAAGGTATTTACCTGTTAACAATCCTCCTAAACTTACTTACTAATCTACTCCCTCTATATCTGTTCCTCTCATGTTAGCATTTAGGTTCCCCACAGAAATCCACTTACTACTTGGTTTATAACTCCCTAAATATCATTTAACAAATCCGAATCTCTCTCTCTCTCTCGATCTCTCTCTCATCATCTCTCTCTCTCTCATCTCTCACTCTCACTCGTCCACTCTCTCTCTCTCATCTCTCTCCTCTCTCCCTCTCTCCTCTCTCTCTCTCTCTTTCTCTCTGTCTCTCTCTCTCTCTCATCTCATCCAGTGTGCATAAACACTTAATGTAACCACATTTTTCACACCCGACCCCTTGAAATAATCCACAAAACTATTGAATTTAATACATTTCTATGCCATCCTTTTTTTCTATAATTATAATATAATATTACCATGACTCCTTACTTAGCTCTAATTCTCTCAGGATACACCCACCCTAATCCACTGAAATTCTTCCAGACTCTCTTGCTTGGAGCAATGACATCCAGCTCTGTGTCATTCCATAACATTTACAATCAATTCCAGGGCCAGCCATGCGGGGGACTATACTAACTCACATAGAACCATCCCAAATTAAAAAATTTTCTTCTCATTTAATACTGTTATACAGGAGGAGTCACTAGCCGTTTTCTCCCGCCATTTCAGTCACCTTCTACGACACTGCCATGGTTTTAACGGAGGATGGACTCATGTCCCATTACCCATGGAGATAAAATGAAATAATACAGAATAAAAACTATTATGAAAGCAGAAGAAAACTCAGATGGGTGGTATACACACACATATACATGCATAATTGCATGTGTAGTATAACTAAGTTTAGTAGTAACAGTAATAGTAAGAATTATATCTATCATCTTACGTGCTTGAACAGAAAGAAAAGACCCGTACGCCGTTATTAATTGTGAAAATTGTGGAGATAGAGTTTCTGGCCGTTAATCATGACAGAACAAGTACACCAGTTTATGATCACGTGCTTCCTGTAGACTTCAAGAAGTATTGAGAGATTTATCATAAACACCTGCCTGAAGTGGGAGCCTAACTCTAGGAGCACTGAAGTAATGTAATGTTGACTGAGGTTAAGGTAAATAAGTTATCTGAAATAGGTGACTGATGGTCAAGAAACATAACCGGGTAGAATCTTGCTTGGATGCTGATAGGAAGGAGCAGAAACTCTAAGCAAGACATTTGTGCTGATCAGTAATTAATCACCCTGGAGACAGGAGTGATACTGAAAGCGCTACGTAAACAGTACATTAATGTCAATATTCAATGTAAGGGCAGGCAAGCGGAAATTATTACTCGAGGCTTCCTGTAGAGATTGGGGTTTACCAATAAACCAGAAATACGATTCAAAAAAACGATATTTAGCCTCATCCAACCGACCCGAGTTATATGAGAGGATATATAATAAAAACATTAAATGAAGAAGCAGATGCATATTCCTGGACTTAGGAAGGCCTTCGACTGTGCTGCACAACAACTATAAGCGTGGGTGCCCTAAGGATCATTTTCGATCATACCTCTCGTTTTATATATGCACATCAACGAACTGACTTTAAAAAGACTGGTTCCTATTCATCAGATTCGTGATGATGTGAAGGTCTTGGAAAACTAGATGCAAAAAGGTTTTGCAAGAAGTTAGGTTAAGTTAGGTAAGATTAATCGGAAATAAGACAAATTGCTGCCGACACGGATTTTAGTTATATAATGACCCGTCACGGCAACTTCAATTATTTATTGAGGTCTTCCACTGCCTTACCGACCGAGCCTTTTGAAGTTAATATTAATAATAATATCATGTGACGTTTGTTCAGAGATGGATCCGGTAAAAGATTCAGCTCTGAAAGTGTATGATAATGAAGACAGGTGAACGAGGAGGAAGACTAGTAGATTCAGAAGGAAAAAAATGAGTGAAGTATATACTTAACACAGAATCTGACGTCAGAAGTTTACATAAATATAATAGCCTCGTTGCATCTTGTAATGAAGTCGTACAAAATAAAACGTTGTGCAAATAACAGAGAACTTCTTTGATAAAAATTGATGCATCTTCCATGCAAGGCGAGTACTGTAGTACACAGGACCTTCATGGAAACACATCTCAAGTACATAAATTGTTCCTGATGATCCAGAGATTTTACAAACCTTGGTTTACTATTACCGATAAATTACTTGAACTATAACGCCATGTTTAATTAATAAAAATTCACTAGCCACTGGGAGAAAGGTTGTCAAGAGAGGACAATAATCACGGACAAAAAAAATAATGATCGGTATCAGCACTGTGGATATCAACACCCAAATGAGCCCTAAATAGTTATAAGAAGGAATTTTTCACTATAAAGGTAGTAAAAATACAAAATTTTTCGAGAGTAGTGGAAGTAAGTTTCATAAATAAAATTAAGTATTATTACAATAAAATACATTAGGTGAGGTAAAACTCATAGAAAATAAGATCTAGTTTCCTTAAGCAGGTCTTGGTCATATAAATTGACCCAACCATCTGTAGCTTTTCCTCATCTGACGAGGTCTCCCCTGACTTACTGGTCCCCGCTTCATAAATTATTTTTTTTAAATTACTTGAGACTGTGAGGTTCACACTAGTCAATTGAAACGACAGGGCTACACTACTGTACCCATCCACACATAAATTAGTAAATGATGGTATTTATTGTGAATTCCTTCCCAACCTCGAGATGAAATGAAAGACTAAATTAACTGTTTTTCACTTCAACGTTTAATTATCAGAAAGAGAGGTCGTCCTACGTGCATGCCACTTGACACAACTTAAACTCTCAAGGTCGTCCAAATGGCCTTTACCCAGCTACACCCTCATATAGGAAACACTTTACAGTGTGAGAAATACTGTAGTTGAGACAATGCTTCTTGCATGCAGAATAAGTTTACAGGAAGATCCTTGAAACCAAGTGAAAGGAAGTAGAACCAGAGGTAAAAATTTCAAATCAAGAAACCTAATAATATAATCCCACATGCTGAATTTTGGTATAAATAAAAAAGAAAGTAGAAGACGAGTGAAAGAGGATAATTATCTTAAATACAAATGAATTCTGTCATCACCCTCCTCATTTACTGGAAGAAGGACAAGACAAAGGAAATAAAGTAGCAACAGAAATAAAGAATCACAGGAGGATTTGTGCTCGAGCAGGAAAAACTCAATAATGAGTACATTGATACATTACAAAAAACATACCACAGGTGGGTATTGAACTCGTGGCAGGTGAGTCTTACCACTGATACATGGTACATCAAAGGGGGGGGGGTATATATTCATTTATAATAAAGAACACAGGTAACAGAATATCGTGACTGGAATAATGAACAAATAACCCGCACATAGTCGAAAGAAGCTTACGACGACGTATCGGCACGACCGAAACGTCGTCGTAAGCTTCTTTCCCTCCTAAGTGTGGGTTATTAGGTACACTTATAATAATATACTCACGCCTGACAGCAGCTAGTGCTCAGGGTAGCGCAGACACTTAGGGAAGAAGGCAATCACTATCATCAGTTTTTTTTTCCACTCTTGCAGTGAGTCTCGTGCCTGGTAATAAAACACTTCCATGGTCCAGTATACAGACTCTGAGGTGAAGAAAAATTAGTCACCATTAATCTTTCAATTAACCAAAAGAGGGAAAAAACACTAAGATTAAACTTTGAGACATAAAAATATCAAAGATCACCTACATTTAAAAAAGAAGATCTCTTATACTATACCTTAAATTACTCAACTTAACCAACAAATATACAGTAACTAACACCCATATTAACATCCACTTTACATTATAGAACAAGAACAAAATAATAATAAAAATAATAAAATAATTAATAATAAAAATAAATAATAATATAATAATAAATGAATAATCCACAATAAATATTGTTTCTGAAGTAATTTCATAAGGATAACTTATATACATGTAATAAAAATTTATTTAATTATTGAAAGAAATAACTTAGACTTAATGCAATATAATTATTTAAGAGGTTGGTTAGCTTTATTTCGAGTGTGATATAGAATCCACGGCCCGAGCTTGTATTGTGGGCCTTTGTGTGGCACTGACTTGTTACTCTTCCTAAATATGATTAAATGGGATCAGTTTTCTGAGTCTGGCTCTGCCCCTAACTTACAGTTTGTAATGGAATTCTGCTCTTCCATAGCTTCAAGGGGTTTTGTCATACCTGTTTTGAAGTTATGTACGGAGCCTGCTCCCATGCTCAGTGATAAAGAATGCCTTCTGACACCTTCATGTGTTAGTGTGACTGTTAATGGACCACGTTGACAGTACTAGTTAATGACCAAGGTTGACAGACTATTTTAATGGACCCAAGGTGACAGACTAGTTAATGGACCAAGGTTGACAGACTAGTTAATGGACCAAGGTTGACAGAAATGTCATCATAAAGTTTGTTTCTCTTATGTCAGGTTAATTTGTGTATTGTTGCATCACAGTGAATGTGGACTTGGTCTGACATCACTATGGCTCATTTGTGTCTTTACCATCCAACTGTTCTCGTCATGAACTTGTTTCTTCCTTATTGAACAGTCCTCCCCAGTTCATCAATTAAGTCCTCTATTATTCGGTATTATATTATCCAATGTCCTTACCTAAAGTTCTATCCTCGAAAGTCGTCAAGTTCAGTCCTTTAGTTCTTTAAAGCTTGGTCTTCCCATAGCTGAGGGAGTTAGCGTCGATGCATACCTAGGCACATTCTCATTTTTTAACATTCTTTATCAGTTGGGTTCCATACTGTACTATACAACACGCCAAGACTGACCCGATAAATAATACGTGAATTACTGTGACCTGTGAAGGATTCCTGAAAGTTAAATTCCGATATGTCTGATGTGCATTTTCTGCAGAACGTTATTGAGTTAATGTACACCTCTAGTGATGATGCTCGATACTATGCTCACTTCCTAGGTCTTCTCTTTATGTGAAGTTTGAAACATTTGTCCCTCGAGCCTGTACTCTGGTTTTTTGTCTTATTTTATCGGTCTCAATTTTAATATAGTTCTTAATATTTGCTTGGGTTGAGTTCTTGTAATCCCTTGTCAATACAATCCTGGCTTTTGTTCAGGTCCAATAGCAGCTCGAATGCTGGCGCACTCCAGCTCACATATTGAGTCGGGGTCGATTCCCCGGTAACGGCTGGAAACATCAGACAATAAGACACCTGTCTCCACACATTCACACTATCAGTAAAATGGGTACCTGGGTGTTAATCAAATCGACTAGTGTGGGTCGCATCCCTGGGACAAAACTGACCTAATTTTTACCCGAAATGCTCTGCAAAACAAGGAGCTTTCATACAGTTTCTCAGTATATGTACTGGAGGTCTGCTTCATTAACTTCACATCACATCATAGATGTGTGTGTGTGTGTGTGTGTGTGGGTTGTGTGTGTGTGTGTGTGTGTGCGTGTGTGTGTTTGTGTGTAACTCACAGATAAAGTATTCCCACATTAATGAGTGAGACTGAGCTGAGGTATTATGGAACAGGAATGTTTCTAGCACTGAGGAACGGCAAGTTGAAACATACAGAACTTGTTGTCGTTAATTAGTTGCAACAATAGTTGACACTAATTAATTGTAAATCAATCAACGGTGATTGACAAGTAATTTGCAACGTCAGTCAAGCCCAGAGACTCCAGCCATCTCCAAGTCTCCAGCCCAGGTGGCTTCCCCCCCATTAGAACGACTGTTAACAGAATAAGCATACTAGGTACTCAGTGAACCTCTGACGTGTTCTTGTTGATACCTAGCTCCTGGTCCATCATCCAGGCGCTATGGACAGCAGGTCTTATGGAAACACTTTCTAATGTTATCCAGTCGTACCGGGATTTCGAACTCACGGACACACAGGTCCGGAATTCGAATCCCGGTGGCGGCTGATAACATTAGGAACGATTTCCATAAAACACTTGCTGTTCATGTCACACCTCAGTATTAAAATGGGTACCTGGTGTTTAGTCAACTGGTGTGTGTCGCATCTGGACAAAACTGACCTAATTTGTTAAAAATGCCTGCTAAGAAGCGCTTTCTGTATAGTAGTGTCCATTGAAGTACCTGGGACTGTATACCTTGTATATGTACTTGTACAACTAAAGATGATTCTATTGTTTATAATTATTATTATTATTATTATTATTATTAGTAGTAGTAGTAGTAGTAGTAGCATAGTAGTAGTAGTAGTAGTACAGTAGTAGCAGTAGTAGTAGTAGTAGTAGTATATAGCAGTATTACAGTAGTAGTAGTAGTAGTAAGTAAATAGTGAGCAGCAGTAGTTAGCAGTATAAGTAATTAGTATAGTAGTAGCAGTAGTAGTATAGCAGTAGTAGTAGGTACAGTAGTAGTAGTAGTAGTAGTAGCAGTAGTAGTAGTAGCAGTAGTAGTAGTAGCAGTAGTAAGTAGTAGTAGCAGTCAGTAGTAGTAGTAAGTAGTGTGAGTAGCAGTATATAGTCCAGCATAGTAGTAGCAGTAGTAGTAGTAGCAGTAGTAGTAGTAGTAGCAGTAGTAGTAAGTACCGGTCAGATATATAGCAAGTAGTAGGCAGTAGTAGTAGTAGTAGCCGTAGTATTAGTAGTAGTAGTAAGCAGTAGTAGTAGTATAGTATTAGTAGTAGTACAGTAGTTAGTAGTAGCAGTAGTAGTAGTAGCATAGTATAGTTAGTGTATATAGCAGTAGTAATAGTAGCAGTAGTTATAGTAGCAGTAGTAGTAGTGAGCAGTAGAGTAGTAGCAGTAGTAGTAGTAGTAGTAGCAGTAGTCAGTAGAAGTACGAGCAGTAGTAGTATAGCAGTAGTAGTAAGTAGCAGTAGTAGTAGTACATAGTAAAGTATAGTAAGCATAGCAGTAGTAGTAGTAGTAGTAGTAGCAGTAGTAGTAGTAGTAGTAGTAAGCAGTAGCAGTAAAGTAGTATAAGTAGCAGTAGGTAGTTTAGTAGTAGTAGTATAGGAGCGGTAGTAGTAGTAGCATTAAGTATTAGTAGTAGTAGTAGCAGTAGTAGTAGTAGTAGTAGAGCAGTAGTAGTAGTAGCAGTAGTAGTAGTAGCAGTATAGTAAGTAGTAGTCAGTGCATAGTAGTAGTAGTAGCAGTAGTATTAGGTATAGTAGAGTAGTAGTAATAGTAGTAGCGTATTAGTATAGTAGTAGTAGCAGTAGTAGTAGTAGTAATAGTAGTAGGCAGTAGTAGTAGTAGTAGTAGGCAGTAGCAGCAGTAGTAATAGTAGTAATAGTAGTAGTAGTAGCAGTAGTAGAAAAGTAGTAGTAGTAGCAGTAGTAGTAATAGTAGTAGTAGCAGTATAGTAGTAGCAGTAGTAGTAGTAGTAGTAGTAGTAAGGCAGTAGTAGTAAGTAGTAGTAGTATAGTAGCAGTTAGTAGTAGTAGCAGCAGTAGTATTAGTAGTAGTAGTAGTAGTATAATAGTAGTAGTAGTAGCAGTAGTAGTAATAGTATATAGTAGCAGTATAGTAGTAGTAGCAGTAGTAGTAGTAGTAGTATTATAGCAGTAGTAGTAGTAGTAGTAGTTAGCAGTAGTATAGTAGCAGTAGTATAGTAGCAGTAGTTTGTATTAGCAGTAGTAGTAGTAGTAGTAGCAGTAGTAGTAGTAGTAGTAATTAGTAGTAGTAGTAGCAGTAGTAGTAGTAGAATAGTAGTAGCAGTAGTATAGTAAGTAGTAGCAGTAGTAGTAGTAGTGGTGTTAGTAGTAGTACACTATTTGGTTAAGACACGCCTCTTGTTGCTCGTCCACCAGTTGACACAACGGTTATGAGACCCCGTTAATCTGAATTTAAAATGGCACCACGGCCTAGCTAGGAACCTACCTGGATTAAACAAGATATTGCATACTACTAGGCTCCAAAAACTGACCAGGCCGTGAGTGGAGAGACTGATGTTCTGTAGGCGTGTGTAGAACATAAGGTTTCCTGCTTCACACGATCATGGCTCCGATATAATTGCAGGGATCCGCAGTCACTTGATTGAGCCTTCCGGACTCTACACTGG
The DNA here is from genome assembly GCF_026875155.1 of Cherax quadricarinatus. Lineage (NCBI taxonomy): Eukaryota > Metazoa > Arthropoda > Malacostraca > Decapoda > Parastacidae > Cherax > Cherax quadricarinatus. The sequence goes on along the minus strand of NC_069401.1, from coordinate 45,761,620 downwards.
CGATCATTAATCAGTTGATGACCTCACAAGAGTACTTCTGTAGCCTTACATGGCGCTCGTACTTGAAGACTTCTGAAGGCCCATGCATTTCTACAAATTAAATATCCTCTTGGCAGCTACTGGGCAAGGCTGCCATATATAAAAAAAATATGACACTTGAAGAGTGTCTTAGATATAATATAAGAATGACAGTCCATCATGACATGTTGAATAGAATGATACTAGCTTGATGAGATAGAAGATGCTAGCTTGATGAGATAGAAGATGCTAGCTAATGAGATAAAGATGCTAGCGTGATGAGTTAGAATATGCTAGCTTGATGAGATAGAAAGATGCTACTTGATGAGAGATAGAAGATGCTAGCTGATGAGATTAGAAGATTGCTACTTGATGAGATAGAAAGATGCAGCTTGATGAATAGAAGATGCTAGCTAGATGCAATAGAAGATGCTATAGCTTAATGAGATCGAAAATGCTAGCTTGATGAATAGAAGATAGCTAGGGGGCTAGAAAAAAAATGAGATAGAAGATGCTAGCTAGTATGAGATAGAAGATGCTAGCTAGATGAGATAGAAGAGCTAGCTAGATGAGATAGAAGATGCTACTAAGATGAGATAGAAGATGCTAGCTTTGATGAGATAGAAGATGCTAGCTTGAGGGATAGAAGATGCTAGCTAGATGAGATAGAAGATTGCTAGCTAGATGAGATAGATAGATGCTAGGCTTGATGAGATAGAAGATGCTAGCTTGATGAGATAGAAGATGCTAGCTGATGAGATAGAAGATGCTACTTGATGAGATAGAAGATGCTAGCTAGATGAGATAAAAGATGCTAGCTTGATGAGATAGAAGACATGCTAGCTTGATGAGTTAGAATATGCTAGCTTGAATGAGATAGAAGATGGCTAGCTTGATGAGATAGAAGATCTAGCTAATTGAGATAGAAGGATGCAGCTTGAAGAGAGAGAAGATCTAGCTTGAAGAGTTTAGAAGATGCTAGCTGATGAAAAAAGAAGATGCTAGCTTGATGAGATAAAGATGCTAGCTTGATGAGATAGAAGACGCTAGCTTGATGAGATAGAAGATGCTAGCTTGATAGCTAGAAGATGCAGCTAGATGCCATAGAAGATGCTAGCTTGATGAGATAGAAGATCTACCTTGATGAGAAAGAAGATGCTAGCTAAGATGAGTAGAAGATGCTAGCTAGATGAGAAGTGTAGAAGATGCTAGCTAGATGAGATAGAAGATGCTAGCTAGATGAGATAGAAGATTCTACTAGATGAATAGAAGATGCTAGCTTGATGAGATAAAGATGCTAGCATGATGAGATAGAAGATGCTACGTTGATGAGAATAGAAGATGCTAGCTTTGATGGGATAAGAAGATGCACAGCTAGATGAATAGAAGATGCAGCTAGATGAGATAGGAAGATGCTACTTGATGAGATAGAAGATGCTAGCTTATAATAGAAGATGCTAGCTAGATGAGATAGAAGATGCTAGCTAGATAGATAGAAATGCTAGCTTGATGAGATAGAAGATGCTAGCTTGATGAGAATAGAAGAATGCTAGCTTGATGAGATAAAGATGCTAGCATGATGAAGATAGAAGATGCTAGCTAGATGAGATAGAAGAGCTACTTTGATGAGATAGAAGATGCTAGCTAGATGAGAATTGAAGATGCTAGCTTGATGAGATAGTAAGATGCTAGCTGATGAGATAGAAGATGCTACTAGATGAATAGAAGATCTAGCATAGATGAGATAGAAGAGTAGCTTGATGAGATAGAAGATGCTAGCTGATGAGATATAAATGCTAGCTAGATGAGATAGAAGATGCAAGCTTGATGAGATAGAAGATGCTAGCTTGATGAGATAGAAGATGCTAGCTAGATGAGATAGAAGATGCTAGCTTGATGAGATTAGAAGATGCTAGCATTGATAGATAGAAGATGCCTAGCTTGATGAGATAGAAGATGCTAGCTTGATGAAATAGAAGATGCCTAGCATGATGTGATAGAAGATGCTAGCTTGATGTGATAGAAGATGCTAGCTAGATGAGATAGAAGATACTAGCTGAATGGACAGAAGATGCTAGCTAGAATGAGACAGAAGATGATAGCTTGATGAGATGAAGATGCTAGTTTGATGATATAGAAGATGCTAGCTGATGAGATAGAAGATGCCGTAGCTAGATGAGATAGAAGATTCTAGCTAGATGAGATAGAAGATGCTAGCTTGATGAGACAGAAGATTGGGAGGGCTAGCTTGAAATGAACGGAAGATGCTAGCTTTGATGAGAACAGAAGAGGCAGCTTGATGAGAAGACGAAGATGCTAGTTTGATGAGATAGAAGGTGCTAGTTTGATGTGATAGAATGAAGGTAGAAGCAGAGTCATTAATGACTCGTAAATTAAGTAATGAAAGTTTAACATTTGGTCTCTCAACAAGAAGAGAGAGGATGTAACGGTAACACTCTCCCTCCCCTCCGTCCCCCTAGGCTAGTGGATGGGTGGAATGAGCAAGTGAATTAATGTCCACTCACAAAACTGCTGCTAGTTGTCCAAGGTCTCTCACTGGTTATTCACGTCTTGCAGTCATGGTTAATAGTACCAAACAATGTTAACTCAAGGGCGAGCGTTTTGCTAATCTTGTTTTTATGGTACAGTGATCAGTATATACCCTTTTAGCGTACAAGAGCTTTGTAAGTTGTAAATAATTGAATTTCTCTCTCTCATCCTCTCTCTCTCGTCTCTCTGCTCTTCATCTCATCGTCCTCTCGATCTCTCTCTCTCCAATCATCTCCTCTCGTCCCCCTCCCCCCGCCCCCCCCCCCCCCCCCCCCCTTTTTTATTCTTTCTTTCCTCTCTCTCTCTCTCTCTCGACTCTCTCTTGTCTAGTCTTCTGTCTGTCTCTTCTCACTCTCTCTCAATCTCCCGTCTCTCTCATCTCTCATCTGTCTGTCTGTCTGTCTGTCTGTCTGTCCCTCTCTCTCTCTCTCTCCTCTCTCTCTCTGTCTGTCTGTCTTTGTCTGTCTGTCTGTCTCTCTCTCATCTCTCCTCATCTTTATACAGCTGGAACGAGATGGCTCCTTACGACGACATGCAGCAATGCTTACTACATTCTCAAGTAGAGCGGCGTGAGTCATCTGAGCTTTGTTTGGTCACTCCATGGGCAACGCTCTGCTCTTCCGCTATGTTTCAACTACCATCCACAACTCATCTCCAGGGTAAGTCCTCCACCTCCTCCTATTCTTCCTCCTCTTCCTCTTCCCCTCTTCTTCTCCTCCTCCTCCACCGCCCACTTTAAATTATTGTGTTCATATCAATAATTTTTTATAGACTTTTCCTTCGCTTTAATTTTCCCTTAAACATATAGTTCTTGTTTTCAATCAACTTTAATTTGATTCACTCTTCACTTTTTATCTTTTCTCATCACCTTATTTCTCGCTCAGGATCTCGCACTCATCGAATTCCTTTTCTCATTTTGTTTACTTTCCGCCTTACTTACACCTTATTTTAGTCTTATTATTACTTCAAAATTATTGGTGTCATAATTAGAAATAATTCTTTTTTTCAGTTTTTCCTTGTCTTACACACACACACATACTACACACACACACATCACAAACACAACACACACACACACACAACACACACACACACACACTGGCATCCTGCGGACCAGGAGCTGTGACACGACCACTGCAACCACAAATAGGTTGACCACTCCCGCAACGTCTACGTTATCAAGTTATCCACATAAGAAGGAGAACACTATGACGATCCAGTGTGTTATCTTTGTCTTGTATTCGACCTTAAATCTAGATGACACTACTGAAGGATGATAGAGTAAAAAAAATTGGGATAAACATTCTAATTTTTTATTTTTTTTCATAGATTTATTTAGCATTGAATATTTAACATAAAAACAAAAAGAGAGCAAATACATGTGTTATTTATAGATGCGGTTCAGATATTCAGTTAATTATCTGGGTAGTGCGAGACCGAGATAACCAATGTCCCTTCACTAACCTGTCTAAAAACGATCCTCATGAAACAGGAAAGTAAATTTTATTTAGGTATACACATATACAGTTACATAGATTATCATACATAGCAGCAGATGTTAGAGAACTTAGGAATAACCTAAAAAAGCCAAAGTGACTTATTTCCCATTGGAGTCCCTTTAAATACCTTATTATTATACAATGTTTGGAGATAATAATCTTATTATTATACTGTTAAAGATATATACACCTGAGTTTACCCTAGAGAGACTTCCGGGGTCACGCCCCCGCCCCGGTCTGTGACGCAGGCACTCCTGTGGATCAAGCCTTGATCAACCAGGCTGTTACTCCTGCTGCACGCAATCCAACGTACGAGCCACAGCCCGGCTGGTCAGGTACCGCTTAAAGGTGCATGTGCAGTGGCCAGCTTGAATACTGCCAGGGGTCTATGGTAATCCCCCTTAGGTATGCTGGGAGGCAGTTTGAACAGTCTCGGGCCCCTGACCAAGTAAGTAAGTAAGTTTATTCAGGTATACACAAATACAGTTACATAGAATTATCATACATAGCAGCATATGTGTAGAGAACCTAGGATAACCCAAAAAAAGTCAGACAGAGTGACTTATTTCCATTGGGTCCTTTTACCTTATTATATAGTATAAAGGATATAATGACCAATATGTGTCCATAGAAAGCACGCTTCATGGAGACGGCATAGCGGTGCTCTCAGAAGATATGGAGACTGATGTACGACTGCTGATTCCTAGATAGAGACAAACAAGCTAAAAACAGCTGGCGGAGAACCCCCAGTGACTGAGAGGAGTTGCCAAATTCTCGTAGTTATCAGGCGTTCCCCCCCACCCCCCCCCCCCCCAACCTTCTGGGTACAAAAGGAAGGTCATTGCTTAATTTAATAATTCTCCTTCACTACAGTAACATTGGTTTGGTGAAGTTGTGTAGTAACAAGTATCTATCCTTCAATTTTTAAGGTATTACACTTGTTATTAACACTGGAGTGTACTACACTTGTATTAACCTGGAGTGTAACTACACTTTGTATTAAAACCTGGAGTGTACTACACATTGTTATTAACCTGGAGTGTACTACACTTGAGTAACCTGGAGTGTACTACACTTGTATACAACCTGGAGTGTAACTACACTTGTATTAACCTGGAGTGTACACACTTGTATTAACCTGGAGTGTACTACACTTGTATTAACCTGGAGTGTAACTACAACTTGTATTAACCTGGAGTGTAACTACAACTTGTATTAACTCTGGAGTGTACAACACTTGTATTAACCTGGAGTGTACACACTTGTATTAACCTGGAGTGTACTACACTTGTATTAACCTGAGTGTACACACTTGTATTAACCAGGAGGGTACTACAACTTGTATTACCTGGAGTGTACCAAACACTTGTATAACCTGAGTGTACTAACACTTGTATTATCCTGGAGTGTACTACACTTGTATTAACCCTGGAGTGTACAACACTTGTATTAACCTGGATGTACTACACTTGTATTAACCTGAGTGGACTACACTTGAATTAACATGGAGTGTACTACACTTGTATTAACCTGTAGTGTACTACACTTTGTATTAACCTGTAATGTGTACTTCACTTGTAATAACCTGGAGTGTACTGACACTGAAATTAACCTGGAGTGTACTAACTCCTTGTATTAACATGGAGTGTACTACACTTGTAATTAACCTACAGTGTAACACACTTGTATTGAACCTACAGTGTACTACACTTGTATTAACCTATCAGTGGCACTACACTTGTATTAACCAGAAGTGTACTACAACTTGTATTTAACTACAGTGTAACTATCACTTTTATAACCTACAGTGCACTACACTTTACTAACCTAGAGTATACTATACTTGTATAATGTCGGAGTGTACTACACTTGTATTAACGTGGAGCGTACTAAACTTGTATTAAAAATGAGTATACTACACTTGTATTAACCTGGAGTGTACTACACTTGTATTAACCTGGAGTGTACTACACTCGTATTAAACCTGGAGTGTACTCACTTATATTAATTTAGAAGTGTACTCCACTTGTATTAACCTGGAGTGTACTACACTTGTATTAACCTGGAGTGTACTACACTTATATTAATATAGAGTGTACTACACTCGTATTAACCTGAAGTGTACTACACTTGTATTAATATAGAGTGAACTCCACTTGTATTAACCTGAGTGTACTACACTTATATTAATATAGAGTGTACTACACTTGTATTAACCTGGAGTGTACTACACTCGTATTAACATGGAGTGTACTACACTTATATTAATATAGAGTGTACTACACTCGTATTAACCTGGAGTGTACTACACTTGTATTAATGTAGAGTGTACTCCACTTGTATTAACCTGGAGTGTACTACACTTGTATTAACCTGGAGTGTACTACACTTGTATTAATGTAGAGTGTACTCCACTTGTATTAACCTGGAGTGTACTACACTTATATTAATATAGAGTGTACTACACTCGTATTAACCTGGAGTGTACTACACTCATATTAACCTGGAGTGTACTACACTTGTATTAACCTGGAGTGTACTACACTCGTATTAACATGGAGTGTACTACACTTATATTAATATAGAGTGTACTCCACTTGTATTAACCTGGAGTGTACTACACTTATATTAATATAGAGTGTACTACACTTGTATTAACCTGGAGTGTACTACACTCGTATTAACATGGAGTGTACTACACTTGTATTAATGTAGAGTGTACTCCACTTGTATTAACCTGGAGTGTACTACACTTATATTAATATAGAGTGTACTACACTTGTATTAACCTGGAGTGTACTACACTCGTATTAACATGGAGTGTACTACACTTTATTAATATAGAGTGTACTCCACTTGTATTAACCTGGCCTGGAGTGTACTACACTTGTATTAACCTGGAGTGTACTACACTTGTATTAACCTTGAGTGTACTACACTTGTATTAACCTTGAGTGTACTACACTTGTATTAACCTTGAGTGTACTACACTTGTATTAACCTTGAGTGTACTACACTTGTATTAACCTTGAGTGTACAACACTTGTATTAACCTGGAGTGTACTACACTTGTATTAATATAGAGTGTACTACACTTATATTAATATAGAGTGTTCTACACTTGTATTAACCTTGAGTGTACTACACTTGTATTAACCTTGAGTGTACTACACTTGTATTAATATAGAGTGTTCTACACTTGTATTAACCTGGAGTGTACTACACTTGTATTAATATAGAGTGTACTACACTTATATTAATATAGAGTGTTCTACACTTGTATTAACCTTGAGTGTACTACACTTGTATTAACCTTGAGTGTACTACACTTGTATTAACCTTGAGTGTACTACACTTGTATTAATATAGAGTGTTCTACACTTGTATTAACCTGGAGTGTACTACACTTGTATTAACCTGGAGTGTTCTACACTTGTATTAACCTTGAGTGTACTACACTTGTATTAACCTGGAGTGTACTACACTTGTATTAATATAGAGTGTAAACAAACATTTTTATAACGACTGTGAAAAGTATGTTTTTATATTTCTTGGTTCAGAACTTTTGACTGAAGTTACTGTTTATATTAATTTAGTTTCTAGAACCAGTTTCCTTTGTCTTTTTTCACAACCAGGATATATCTCTTTTCTCATGTCTATCCTTACCTCACCTTCTCTCCTGTCTATCCTTACCTCACCTTCTCTCATGTCTATCCTTACCTCACCTTCTCTCATGTCTATCCTTACCTCACCTTCTCTCCTGTCTATCCTTACCTCACCTTCTCTCATGTCTATCCTTACCTCACCTTCTCTCATGTCTATCCTTACCTCCCTTCTCTCATGTCCCCCATCCTTACCTCACCTTCTCTCATGTCTATCCTTACCTCACCCTTTTCTCATGTCTATCCTTAACTCACCTTCTCTCATGTCTATCCTTACCTCACCTTCTCTCATGTCTATCCTTACCTCACCTTCTCTCATGTCTATCCTTACCTCACCTTCTCTCATGTCATCCTTACCTCACCTTCTCTCATGTCTAATCCTTACCTCACCTTCTCTCATGTCTATCCTTACCTCACCTTCTCTCATGTCTATCCTTACCTCCCTTCTCTCATGTCTATCCTTACCTCACCTTCTCTCATGTCTATCCTTACCTCACCTTCTCTCATGTCTATCCTTACCTCACCTTCTCTCATGTCCCATCTTTACCTCACCTTCTCTCATGTCTACCTTACCTCACCTTCTCTCATGTCTATCCTTTCCTCACCTTCTCTCATGTCTATCCTTACCTCACCTTCTCTCCTGTCTATCCTTACCTTTACGTTTCTCTCCTTGCTATCCTTACCTCACCTTCTCTCATGTCTATCCTTACCTCACCTTCTCTCATGTCTATCCTTACCTCACCTTTCCCCCTCATGTCTATCCTTACCTCACCTTCTCTCATGTCTATCCTTTCCTTTACCTTCTCTCCTGTCTATCCTTACCTCACCTTCTCCCCATGTCTATCCTTACCTCACCTTCTCTCATGTCTATCATTACCTCACCTTCTCTCATGTCCTATCCTTACCTCACCTTCTCTCATGTCTATCCTTACCTTACCTTCTCTCCTGTCTATCCTTACCTCACCTTCCTCATGTCTATCCTTACCTCCCTTCTCTCATGTCTATCCTTACCTCACCTTCTCTCATGTCTATCCCTTTCCTCCCCCTTCTTTATGTCTATCCTTACCTCACCCTTTTCTTATGTCTATCCTTACCTTTACCTTCTACCCCATTTCTATCCTTACCTCACCTTCTCTCATGTCTATCCTTACCTCACCTTCTCTTTATGTCTATCCTTACCTCACCTTCTCTCCGTCTATCCTTACCTCACCTTCTCTCATGTCTATCCTTACCTCACCTTCTCTCCATGTCTATCCTTACCTCACCTTCTCTCATGTCTATCCTTACCTCACCTTCTCTCATGTCTTATCCTTACCTCACCTTCTCTCATGTCTATCCTTACCTCACCTTCTCTCATGTCTATCCTTACCTCACCTTCTCTCATGTCTATCCTTTTCCTCACCTTCTCTCATGCTATCTTTACCTCACCTTCTCTCATGTCTATCCTTACCTCACCTTCTTCTCATGTCTATCCTTACCCCACCTTCTCTCATGTCCCAAACCTTACCTCAAACCCTTTTCTCCTTCTATCCTTACCTCACCTTCTCTCATGTCTATCCTTACCTCACCTTCTCTCATGTCTATCCCTTTCCTCACCTTCTCTCATGTCTATCCTTACCTCACCTTCTCTCATGTCTATCCCCTTACCTCACCTTCTCTCATGTCTATCCTTACCTCACCTTCTCTCCTGTCTATCCTTACCTCACCTTCTCTCATGTCTATCCTTACCTCACCTTCTCTCATGTCTATCATTACCTCACCTTCTCTCATGTCTATCCTTACCTCACCTTCTCTCATGTCTATCCTTACCTTAACCTTCTCTCATGTCTATCCTTACCTCACCTTCTCTCATGTCTATCCTTACCTCACCCTTCTCTCATGTCTATCTTACCTCACCTTCTCTCATGTCTATCCTTACCTCACCCTTTTCTCATGTCTATCCCTTTACCCCACCTTCTCTTATGTCTAAACCTTACCTCACCTTCTCTTATGTCTATCCTTACCTCACCTTCTCTCATGTCTATCCTTACCCCCACCTTCTCTCATGTCTATCCTACCTCACCTTCTCTAATGTCTACCTTACCACACCTTCTCTCCTGTCTATCCTTACCTCCCCCCTTCTCTCATGTCTATCCTTACCTCACCTTTTCTCATGTCTATCCTTACCTCACCTTCTCTCATGTCTATCCTTACCTCACCTTCTCTCATGTCTATCCTTACCTCACCTTCTCTCATGTCTATCCTTACCTCACCTTTTCTCCTGTCTATCCTTACCTCACCTTCTCTCATGTCTATCCTTACCTCACCTTCTCTCATGTCTATCCTTACCTCACCTTCTCTCATGTCTATCCTTACCTCACCTTCTCTCATATCTATCCTTACCTCAAACCTTCTCTCATGTCTATCCTTACCTCACCTTCTCCCCATGTCTATCCTTACCTCACCTTCTCTCATCTATCCTTACCTCACCTTCTCTCATGGTCTATCCTTACCTCACCTTCTCTCATGTCTATCCTTACCTCACCTTCTCTCATGTCCATCCTTTCCTCACCTTCTCTCATGTCTATCCTTACCTCACCTTCTCTCATGTCTATCCTTACCTCACCTTCTCTCAGTCAAACTTTACCTCACCTTCCCCATTCCCATCCTTTCCTCACCTTCTCTCATGTCTATCCTTACCTACCTTCTCTCATGTCTTCCTTACCTCACCTTCTCTCCTGCTACCTTACTCCCTCTCTCATGTCTATCCCTTTCTCACCTTCCTCATGTCTATCCTTACCTACCTTCTTCTCATGTCTATCCTACCTCACGTTCTCTCATGTCTATCCTTACCTCACCTTTTCTCATGTCTATCCTTTCCTCAAACCTTCTCTCATGTCCCATCCTTACCTCCCCTTCTCTCATGTCTATCCTTACCTCACCTTCTCTCATGTCTATCTTTACCTCACCTTCTCTCATGTCTATCCTTACCTCACCTTCTCTCATGTCTATCCTTACCCACCTTCTCTCATGTCATCCTTACCTCAAACCCTTCTCTCCTGTCTATCCTTACCCCCACCTTCTCTCATGTCTATCCTTACCTCACCTTCTCTCATGTCTATCCTTAAACCCCACCTTCCTCATGTCTATCCTTACCTCACCTTCTCTCATGTCATCCTTACCTCACCTTCTCTATGTCTATCCTTACCTCACCTTCTCTCCTGTCTATCCTTACCTCACCTTCTCTCATTCTATCCTTTCCTCACCTCTCTCATGTCTATCATTACCTCACCTTCTCTTTATGTCTATCCCTTTCCTCACCTTCCCCTCATGTTTATCCTTTTCCTTACCTTCTCTCATGTCTATCCTTACCTCACCCTTTTCTCATGTCTATCCTTACCTCACCTTCTCTCATGTCTATCCTTACCTCACCTTCTCTCATGTCTATCCTTACCTCACCTTCTCTCATGTTTTATCTTACCTCACCTTCTCTCATGTCTATCCTTACCTCACCCTTCTCTCATGTCTATCCTTACCTCACCTTCTCTCATGTCTATCCTTACCTCAAACCCTTCTCTCATGTCTATCCTTACCTCACCTCTCTCATGTCTATCCTTACCCCCACCTTCTCTCATGTCTATCCTTACCTCACCTTCTCTCATGTCTATCCTTACCTCACCTTCTCTCATGTCTATCCTTACTCACCTTCTCTCCATGGCTATCCTTACCTCACCTTCTCCCCATTCTATCCTTACCTCACCTTCTCTCATGTCTATCCTTACCCTCACCTTTTCTCATGTCTATCCTTACCTCACCTTCTCTCATGTCTATCCTTACCTCAAACCCTTTTCTCATGTCTATCCTTACCTCACCTTCTCTCATGTCTATCCTTACCTCACCTTCTCTCATGTCTATCCTTACCTCACCTTCTCTCATGTCTATCCTTACCTCACCTTCTCTCATGTCTATCCTTACCTCACCTTCTCTCATGTCTATCCTTACCTCACCTTCTCTCATGTCTATCCTTACCTCACCTTCCTCAATGTCTATCCTTAAACCTCACCTTCTCTCATGTCTATCCTTGCCTCACCTTCTCTCAAAGTCTATCCTTACCTCACCTTCTCTCATATCTAAACCTTACCTCACCTTCTCTCATGTCTATCCTTACCTCACCTTCTCTCATGTCTATCCTTACCTCACCTTCTCTCATGTCTATCCTTACCTCACCTTCTCTCATGTCTATCCCTTTCCTCACCTTCTCTCATGTCTATCCTTACCTCACATTCTCTTATGTCCCATCCTTACCTCCCCCTTCTCTCATGTCTATCCTTACCTCACCTTCTCTCATATCTATCCTTACCTCACCTTCTCTCATTCTATCCTTACCTCACCTTCTCTCATGTTTATCCTTACCTCACCTTCTCTCATGTCTGTCCTTACCTCACCTGTGGTACATGTGCTTGGGATCTACTACAGCAAATTACCTAAAACTCGTTGTTCCCAACACAAATAGCTGTCAGAATATCACCTACTCAGTTCCAGACAACACAAACACGCCACTTCAAAAATTTTTTACTTACAAACATGAACCCTCGAACGAACTTCAACATACAGACACACTGATGCTTCCTGACCGTCAACAAAACAACATGGATACAATAAAAACACATTATTCTTTGTACTTGTGTTTTGGGTTTCGACTCAACTTATATAAGGTCACTAAAATTTGGTGCGGGTGGACAGGAACAGGACAGTCCGCGCGTTGTGCTCGAAAAACGCGTGTCTTGATAGTGCCCGAGGGAACAGATGCGGAAATAACGGGCAAACCCTAAGTGCAAAAACTTCCTTTTAACAAACAAAAAGGAATATCAGTGAACACTAATAGGAAAATATGGATTATAGTGTCACATGAAGTGAATGGCAGTGTGGTAATCCTGTCTGGGTCACACCCGCCCTAAAAACCACCACCCACCATACACCACCACCCACAACGGAAACTTGGTTTTGTATAAATACATCTTTCATATTACTGGCACCAAACAAGAGAAAGGTAAAGTGGAAATCATTTTCTTCCGTGGCATACAGAGTGTAGTAGGGGAAACAGGATCCCGCACAGCCATACTGTGGACATGTAAAAAAATCCTTGGAAGGAAATCCAGAAACACTGCAACTATGCTTTTCCAACACCATATCTCTTGTACTAGACTAAATACAGCCTCAAAAAATGACCGAATAGCAAGGCTTCTTTGCAATAAAGATGTAGAACTTTGGCAATTATCAGAAAGGTTCTAAGGAGAGTAATAAATGACAAAAAATAATCAAGAAAACAATGGGCTCTTGGATGTCTACCAAAAATTATAAACAGGGAGCAAGGATAGTGTATCCAAAAAAAAGAATGCCCAACCACAACAGATGACTCGAAATATCTAGTCACCACATAGTGCTAAAACCAACCTCCCCCCCCGCCCCA
>NC_069401.1:45693175-45747942 GCF_026875155.1 Cherax quadricarinatus | reverse complement strand
AGTTTTGTTGTTTTTGAGGGGAGTACAGTGTGTTGTTTTGTGGGGGACAGTGTGTTGTTGTTAGGAGTACGTGTGTGTTTTCGGGGAGTACAGTGTGTTTTGTTTTACGGGGAGTACAGTGGTTTTTTGACGGGGAGTAAGTGTTTGTTGTTGAGGAGTCAGGGTTGTTGTTGACGGGGTAAGTGGGTTTTTTGACGGGATACAGTGGTTTTTGTGCGGAGTTAGTGTGTTGTTGTTGCGGGGGTACAGGTGTTTTTGACGGGAGTACAGTGTGTTGTTGTTGACGGAAGTTACAGTGTGTTGTTGACGGAAGTACAGCGTGTGTTGTTGACGGGGAGTACACAGTGTTGTTGTTGACGGGGAGTACAGTGTATTGTTGATATCGGGGAGTACAGTGTATTGATGTTGACGGGGAGTACAGTGTGTTGTTCTTGACGAGGAGTACAGTGTGTTGTTGTTGACGGGGAGTACAGTGTGATGTTGTTGACGGCGAGTACAGTGTGCTGTTGTTGACGGGGAGTATAGTGTGTTGTTGTTGACTGGACGTATAGTGTGCTGTTGTTGATGGGGAGTAAAGTGTGATGTTGTTGACGGGGAGTACAGTGTGTTGTTATTGACGGAGTACAGTGTGTTGTTGACAGGGAGTACAGTGTGTTGTTGTTGACAGGGGAGCACAGTGTGTTTTTGTTGACGGAGTACAGTGTGTTTTTGTTGACGGAGTACAGTGTGTTGTTGTTGACTGGGAGTACAGTGTATTGTTGACGGGGAGTTCAGTGTGTTGTTGATGAGGAGTACAGTGTGTTATTGTTGACGGTGAGTACAGTGTGATGTTATTGACAGAGAGTACAGTGTGTTGTTGACGGGAAGTATAGTGTGTTGTTGTTGACGATTAGTACAGTGTGATGTTGTTGACGGGGAGTATAGTGTGTTGTTGTTGACGGGGAGTACAGTGTGTTGTTGTTGACGGGGAGTACAGTGTGATGTTGTTAGCGGAGTACAGTGTGTTGTTGTTCACGGAGTACATTGTGACATTGTTGACGGGGAGTACAGAGTGTTGTTGTTGACGGAGAACAGTATGTTGTTGATGACGGGGAGTACAGTGTGTTGTTGTTGACGGGGGAGTACAGTGTTGTTGTTGACGGACTACATTGTGTTGTTGTTGACGGGGAGTACAGTGATTTGTTGTTGACGGGGATTACAGGGTGTTGATGTTGACGAGGAGTACAGTGTGTTGTTGTTGACGGAGTACAGTGTGTTGTTGTTGACGGAGTACAGTGTGTTGTTGTTGACGTGGAGTACAGTGTGTTGTTGACGTGGAGTACAGTGTGTTGATGTCGACGGGAAGTACAGTGTATTGTTGACGGGGAGTACAGTGTATTGTAGTTGACGGGGAGTACAGTGTGTTGTTGTTGACGTGGAGTACAGTGTGTTGTTGACGTGGAGTACAGTGTGTTGATGTCGACGGGAAGTACAGTGTATTGTTGTTGACGGGGAGTACAGTGTATTGTAGTTGACGGGGAGTACAGTGTGTTGTTGTTGATGGAGTACAGTGTGTTGTTGACGGGGAGTACAGTGTGTTGTTGTTGATGGAGTACAGTGTGTTGTTGTTGACGGGGAGTACAGTGTGTTGTTGTTGACGGAGTACAGTGTGTTGTTGTTGACGTGGAGTACAATGTGTTGTTGACGTGGAGTACAGTGTGTTGTTGTTGACGGAGTACAGTGTGTTGTTGACGGGGAAGTACAGTGTGGTGTTTTTGCGGAAGTACAGTGTTGTTGTTGACGGGGAGTACAGTATGTTGTTGTTGTCGGAGATTACAGTGTGTTGTTGTTGACGGGGAGTACAGTGTGTTGTTGTTGACGGGGAGTACAGTGTGTTGATGTTGACGGGGAGTACAGTGTGTTGTTGACGGGGAGTACAATGTGTTGTTGTTGACGGATGTACAGTGTGTTTGTTGTTGACGGGGAGTACAGTGTGTTGTTGTTGATGGAGTACAGTGTGTTTGTTGATGGGGAGTACAGTGTGTTGTTGACGGGGAGAACAGTGTGTGTTATTGACGGGGAGTTTCAGTGTGTTGTTGTTGACGGGGGGTACAGTGTGTTGTTGACGGGGAGTACAGTGTATTGTTGTTGACGGAGTGCAGCGTGTTCTTGACGCGGAGTACAGTGCGTTGTTATTGACCGGGAGTACATTGTGTTGCTGTTGACGGAAATACAGTGTGTTGTTGTTGACGGGGAGTACAGTGTGTTGTTGACGGGGAGTCAAATGTGTTGTTGACGGGGAGTACAGTGTGATGTTGTTGACGGGGAGTATAGTGTGTTGCTGATGACGGAGAGTACAGTGTGTTGTTGTTGACGGGGAGTATAGTGTGTTGTTGTTGACGGGGAGGAAAAGTGTGATGTTGTTCGCGGAGTACAGTGTGTTGTTTTCACGGGGAGTGCAATGAATTGTTGTTGACGGGAGTACATTGTGTTGTTGACGGGGATTACAGTGTGTGCTGTTGTTGACGGGAAGAATAGTGGGGTGTTGTTGAAGGGAAGTGTAGTGTGTTGTTGTTGACGGGGAGTACAGTGTGTTGTTGTTGACGGGGAGTATGGTGTGATGTTGTTGACGGTGGAGTACAGTGTGTTTTTGTTGACGGAGTACAGTGTGTTTTTGTTGACGGAGTACAGTGTGTTGTTTTTGACGGGGTGTATAGTGTGTTGTTGTTAACGGGGAGTACAGTGTATTGTTGATAACGGGGAGTACAGTGTATTGATGTTGACGGGGAATACAGTGTGTTGTTCTTGACGAGGAGTACAGTGTGTTGTTGTTGACGGGGAGTACAGTGTGATGTTGTTGACGGGGAGTACAGTGTGCTGTTGTTGACGGGGAGTATAGTGTGTTGTTGTTGACGGGAAGTATAGTGTGCTGTTGTTGATGGGGAGTAAAGTGTGATGTTGTTGACGGGGAGTACAGTGTGTTGTTGACGGGAGTACAGTGTGTTGTTGTTGATAGGGGAGCACAGTGTGTTGTTGTTGACGGAGTACAGTGTGTTTTTGTTGACGGAGTACAGTGTGTTTTTGTTGACGGAGTACAGTGTGTTGTTTTTGACGGGGTGTATAGTGTGTTGTTGTTGACGGGGAGTACAGTGTGATGCTGTTGACGGGGAGTATAGTGTGTTGTTGCTGACGGGGAGTACAGTGTGTTGTTGACTGGGAGTATAGTGTGTTGTTGTTGACGGGGAGTACAGTGTGATGCTGTTGACGGGGAGTATAGTGTGTTGTTGACGGGGAGTACAGTGTGTTGTTGTTGACGAGGAGTACAGTGTTATGTTGTTGACGGTGAGTACATTGTGTTGTTGACGGGGAGTACAGTGTGTTGTTGACGGGGAGCACATTGTGTTGTTGAGAGGGAGTACAGTGTGTTCTTGTTGACGAGGAGTACATTGTGTTGTTGACGGGGAGTACATTGTGTTGTTGTTGACGGGGACTACAGTGTGTTGTTGTTGACGGGGAGTACAGTGTATTGTTGTTGACGGGGAGTACAGTGTGTTCTTGTTGACGAGGAGTACATTGTGTTGTTGACGGGGAGTACATTGTGTTGTTGTTGACGGGGACTACAGTGTGTTGTTGTTGACGGGGAGTACAGTGTGTTGTTCTTGACGGGGAGTACAGTGTGTGGTTGACGGGAAGTACAGCGTGTTGTTGTTGACGGGAAGTACAGTTTGTTGTTGTTGACGGGAAGTATAGTGTGTTGTTGTTGACGGGAAGTACAGTGTGTTGTTGTTGACAGGAAGAACAGTGTGTTGTTGTTGTTGTTGACGGGAAGTACAGTGAGTTGTTGTTGACGGGAAGTACAGTGTGTTGTTGTTGACGGAAGTACGTGTGTTGTTGTTGACGGGAAGTACAGTGAGTTGTTGTTGACGGGAAGTACAGTGTGTTGTTGTTGACGGGAAGTACAGTGTGTTGTTGTTGACGGGAAGTACAGTGAGTTGTTGTTGACGGGAAGTACAGTGTGTTGTTGTTGACGGGAAGCACAGTGTGTTGTTGTTGACGGGGAGTACAGTGTGTTGTTGTTGACCGGGAGTATAGTGTGTTGTTGTTGACGCGGAGTACAGTGTGTTTTTGTTGACGGAGTACAGTGTGATGTTGTTCGCGGAGTACAGTGTGTTGTTGTTGACGAGGAGTACAGTGTGCTTTTGTTGACGGAGTACAGTGTGTTGTTGTTCACGGAGTACAGTGTGTTGTTGTTCACGGGGAGTACAGTGTGTTGTTGTTGACGGGGAGTACAGTGTATTGTTAACGGGGAGTACAGTGTATAGTTGTTGACGGGGAGCACACTGTGTTGTTGTTGACCGAGTACTGTGTGTTTTTGTTGACGGAGTACAGTGTGTTGCTGTTGACGGGGAGTACACTGTATTGTTGTTAACGGGGAGTACAGTGTATTGTTGTTGACGGGGAGTACAGTGTGTTGTTGTTGACGGAGTACAGTGTGTTGTTGTTGACGGGGAGTACAGTGTATTGTTGTTGACGGGAAGTACAGTGTGTTGTTTTTGACGGAGAACAGTGTATTGTTGTTGACGGGGAGTACAGTGTGTTGTTGTTGATGGGGAGTACAGTGTGATGTTGTTGACGGGGAGTACAGTGTACTGTTGTTGACGGGGAGTATAGTGTGTTGTTGTTGACGGGAATTATAGTGAGTTGTTGTTTAAGGGGAAGTACAGTATGTTGTTGTTGTTGACGGGAAGTACAGTGTGATGTTGTTGACGGGGAGTACAGTGTGCTATTGTTGACGGGGAGTATAGTGTGTTGTTTTTGACGGGGAGTACAGTGTGTTGTTGTTGACGGGGAGTATAGTGTGATGTTGTTGACGGGGAGTACAGTGTGTTGTTGTTGACGGAGTACAGTGTGTTTTTGTTGACGGAGTACAGTGTATTGTTGTTGACGGGGAGTACAGTGTGTTGTTGACGGGGAGTACAGTGTGTTGTTCTTGACGGGGAGTACAGTGTGATGTTTTTGACGAGGAGTACAGTGTGTTGTTGTTGGCGGAGTACAGTGTGTTGTTGTTGACGGGGAGTACAGTGTGACGTTGTTGACGGGGAGTACAGTGTGTTGTTGACGGGGAGTATAGTGTGTTGTTGGTGACGTGGAGTACAGTGTGATGCTGATGACGGGGAGTATAGTGTGTTGTTGTTGACGGGAAGTACAGTGTGATGTTGTTGACGGGGAGTATAGTGTGTTGTTGTTGACGGGGAAAATAGTGTGTTGTTGTTGACGGGGAGTACAGTGTGATGTTGTTCACGGAGTACAGTGTGTTGTTGTTGACTGGGAGTACTGTGTATTGTTGTTGACGGGGAGTACGGTGTGTTGTAGTTGACGGGGAGTACATTGTGTTGTTGACGGGGATTACAGTGTGTGTTTTTGACGGGGCGTACATTGTGTTGTTGACGGGGAGTACAGTGTATTGTTGTTGACGGGAAGTACATTGTGTTGTTGACAGGGAGTACAGTGTGTTGTTGTTGACGGGGAGTACATTGTGTTGTTGACGGGGAGTACAGTGTGTTGTTGTTGACGGGGAGTACAGAGTGTTGTTGTTGACGGGGAGTGCAGTGTGTTTTTGTTGACGGAGTTCAGTGTGTTGTTGTTGACGGGGAGTACAGTGTGTTGTTTTTGACGGGGAGTATAGTGTGTTGTTGGTGACGGGGAGTACAGTGTGACGTTGTTGACGGGGAGTACAGTGTGTTGTTCTTGACAGGGAGTACAGTGTGTTGTTGTTGACGGGGAGTACAGTGTGTTGTTCTTGACGGGGAGTATAGTGTGTTGTTGGTGACGGGGAGTACAGTGTGACGTTGTTGACGGGGAGTACAGTGTGTTGTTCTTGACAGGGAGTACAGTGTGTTGTTGTTGACGGGGAGTACAGTGTGACGTTTTTGACGGGGAGTACAGTGTGTTGTTGACGGGGAGTATAGTGTGTTGTTGGTGACGGGGAGTACAGTGTGATGCTGTTGACGGGGAGTATAGTGTGTTGTTCTTGACGGGGAGTATAGTGTGTTGTTGTTGACGGGGAGTACAGTGTGATGTTGTTGACGGGGAGTACAGTGTGTTGTTGTTGACGGGGAGTACAGTGTGTTGTTGACGGGGATTACAGTGTGTGTTGTTGACGGGGAGTACATTGTGTTGTTGACAGGGAGTACAGTGTGTTGTTGTTGACGGGGAGTACATTGTGTTGTTGACGGGGAGTACAGTGTGTTGTTGTTGACGGGGAGTACAGTGTGTTGTTGTTGACGGGGAGTACAGTGTGTTGTTGTTGACGGGTAGTGCAGTGTGTTGTTGTTGACGGGGAGTACAGTGTGTTGTTGACGGGAAGTACAGTGTGTTGTTGTTGACGGGAAGTACAGTGTGTTGTTGTTGACGGGGAGTACGGTGTGTTGTTGTTGACGGGATAGTGCACTGTGTTGTTGTTGACGGGGAGTTACAGTGTGTTGTTGATGACGGGAAGTACAGTGTGTTGTTGTTGACGGGAAGTACAGTGTGTTTTTGTTGACGGTGAAGCACAGTGTGTTGTTGTTGACGGTGAAGCACAGTGTGTTGTTGTTGACGGTGATTAGAGTGTGTTGTTGACGGAGTACAGTGTGTTGTTTTTGACGGGGAAGCACAGTATGTTGTTTTTGACGGAGTACAGTGTGTTGTTGTTGTTGACGGGGAGTACAGTGTGTTGTTGTTGACGGGGAGCATAGTGTGTTGTTGTTGACGGAGTACAGTGTGTTGTTGTTAACGGGGAGTACGGTGTGTTGTTGTTGACGGGGAGTACAGTATGTTGCTGTTGACGGGGAGTACAGTGTGTTGTTGTTGACGGAGTACAGTGTGTTGTTGTTGACGGGGAGTACAGTGTGATGTTGTTGACGGGGAGTACAGTATGATGTTGTTGACGGGAAGTACAGTGTGATGTTGTTGACGGGGAGTACTGTGTGATGTTGTTGACGGAGTACAGTGTGTTGTTGTTGACGGGGAGTACTGTGTGATGTTGTTGAAGGGGAGTACAGTGTGCTGTTGTTGACGGAGTACAGTGTGTTGTTGTTGACGGGGAGTACTGTGTGATGTTGTTGACGGGGAGTACAGTGTGATGTTGTTGACGGGGAGTACAGTGTGATGTTTTTGACGGGGAGTACAGTGTGTTGTTGTTGACGGGGAGTACAGTGTGTTGTTGTTGACGGGGAGTATAGTGTGTTGTTGTTGACGCGGAGTACAGTGTGTTGTTGTTGACGGGAAGCATAGTGTGTTGTTGTTGACGGGGAGTACAGTGTGTTGTTGACGGGAAGCACAGTGTGTTGTTGTTGACGGGAAGTGCAGTGTGTTGTTGTTGACGGGAAGCACAGTGTGTTGTTGTTGACGGGGAGTAAGTGTGTTGTTGTTGAGGGAGTGCACTGTGTTGTGTTGACGGGGAGTACAGTGTGTTGTTGTTGACGGGAAGTACAGTGTGTTGTTGTTGACGGTGAAGCACAGTGTGTTGTTGTTGACGGTGAAGCACAGTGTGTTGTTGTTGACGGTGATTAGTGTGTTGTTGGACGGGAGTACAGGTGTGTTGTTGACGGGGAAGCACAGTATGTTGTTTTTGACGGAGTACAGTGTGTTGTTGTTGACGGGGAGTACAGTGTGTTGTTGTTGACGGGGAGCATAGTGTGTTGTTGTTGACGGAGTACAGTGTGTTGTTGTTAACGGGGAGTACAGTGTGTTGTTGTTGACGGGGAGTACAGTATGTTGTTGTTGACGGGGAGTACAGTGTGTTGTTGTTGACGGAGTACAGTGTGTTGTTTTTGACGGGGAGTACAGTGTGATGTTGACGGGGAGTACAGTATGATGTTGTTGACGGGAAGTACAGTGTGATGTTGTTGACGGGGAGTACTGTGTGATGTTGTTGACGGAGTACAGTGTGTTGTTGTTGACGGGGAGTACTGTGTGATGTTGTTGAAGGGGAGTACAGTGTGCTGTTGTTGACGGAGTACAGTGTGTTGTTGTTGACGGGGAGTACTGTGTGATGTTGTTGACGGGGAGTACAGTGTGATGTTGTTGACGGGGAGTACAGTGTGATGTTTTTGACGGGGAGTACAGTGTGTTGTTGTTGACGGAGTACAGTGTGTTGTTATTGACGGGGAGTACAGTGTGATGTTGTTGACGGGGAGTACAGTGTGTTGTTGTTGACGGAGTACAGTGTGCTGTTGTTGACGGGGAGTACAGTGTGATGTTGTTGACGGGGAGTACAGTGTGATGTTGTTGACTGGGAGTACAGTGTGTTGTTGTTGACGGGGAGTACAGTGTGTTGTTGTTGACGGGCAGTACAGTGTGTTGTTGACGGGGAGTACAGTGTGTTGTTCTTGACAGGGAGTACAGTGTGTTGTTGTTGACGGGGAGTACAGTGTGACGTTTTTGACGGGGAGTACAGTGTGTTGTTGACGGGGAGTATAGTGTGTTGTTGGTGAGGGGAGTCAATGTGATGCTGTTGACGGGGAGTATAGTGTGTTGTTCTTGATGGGGAGTATAGTGTGTTGTTGTTGACGGGGAGTACAGTGTGATGTTGTTGACGGGGAGTACAGTGTGTTGTTGTTGACGGGGAGTACAGTGTGTTGTTGACGGGGATTACAGTGTGTGTTGTTGACGGGGATGTTTTACAGTGTGTGTTGTTGACGGGGAGTACATGTGTGTTGTTGACGGGGAGTACAGTGTGTTGTTGTTGACGGGGGTAGTTAGTTGTGTTGTCTTGGTGTGACGGGTAGTTGCAGTGTGTTGTTGTTGACGGGGAGTACATGTGTGTTGTTGACGGGAAGTACAGTGTGTTGTTGTTGACGGGAAGTACAGTGTGTTGTTGTTGACGGGGAGTACGGTGTGTTGTTGTTGACGGGAAGTGCACTGTGTTGTTGTTGACGGGGAGTACAGTGTGTTGTTGATGACGGGAAGTACAGTGTGTTGTTGTTGACGGGAAGTACAGTGTGTTTTTGTTGACGGTGAAGCACAGTGTGTTGTTGTTGACGGTGAAGCACAGTGTGTTGTTGTTGACGGTGATTAGGTGTGTTGTTGACGAGAGTACAGTGTGTTGTTTTTGACGGGGAAGCATCAGTATGTTGTTTTTGACGGAGTACAGTGTGTGTTGTTGTTGACGGGGAGTACAGTGTGTTGTTGTTGACGGGGAGCATTAGTGTGTTGTTGTTGACGGAGTAGTACAGTGTGTTGTTGTTAACGGGGAGTACGGTGTGTTGTTGTTGACGGGGAGTACAGTATGTTGCTGTTGACGGGGAGTACAGTGTGTTGTTGTTGACGGAGTATAGTGTGTTGTTGTTGACGGGGAGTACAGTGTGTTGTTGTTGACGGGGAGTACAGTATGATGTTGTTGACGGGAAGTACAGTGTGATGTTGTTGACGGGGAGTACTGTGTGATGTTGTTGACGGAGTACAGTGTGTTGTTGTTGACGGGGAAGTAACTGTGTGATGTTGTTGAAGGGGAGTACAGTGTGCTGTTGTTGACGGAGTACAGTGTGTTGTTGTTGACGGGAGTACTGTGTGATGTTGTTGACGGGGAGTACAGTGTGATGTTGTTGACGGGGAGTACAGTGTGATGTTTTTGACGGGGAGTACAGTGTGTTGTTGTTGACGGGGAGTACAGTGTGTTGTTGTTGACGGGGAGTATAGTGTGTTGTTGTTGACGCGGAGTACAGTGTGTTGTTGTTGACGGGAAGCATAGTGTGTTGTTGTTGACGGGGAGTACAGTGTGTTGTTGACGGGAAGCACAGTGTGTTGTTGTTGACGGGAAGTGCAGTGTGTTGTTGTTGACGGGAAGCACAGTGTGTTGTTGTTGACGGGGAGTAAAGTGTGTTGTTGTTGACGGGAAGTGCACTGTGTTGTTGTTGACGGGGAGTACAGTGTGTTGTTGTTGACGGGAAGTACAGTGTGTTGTTGTTGACGGTGAAGCACAGTGTGTTGTTGTTGACGGTGAAGCACAGTGTGTTGTTGTTGACGGTGATTAGTGTGTTGTTGACGGAGTACAGTGTGTTGTTGACGGGGAAGCACAGTATGTTGTTTTTGACGGAGTACAGTGTGTTGTTGTTGACGGGGAGTACAGTGTGTTGTTGTTGACGGGGAGCATAGTGTGTTGTTGTTGACGGAGTACAGTGTGTTGTTGTTAACGGGGAGTACAGTGTGTTGTTGTTGACGGGGAGGTAACAGTATGTTGTTGTTGACGGGGAGTACAGTGTGTTGTTGTTGACGGAGTACAGTTGTGTTGTTTTTGACGGGGAGTACCGTGTGATGTTGACGGGGAGTACAGTATGATGTTGTTGACGGGAAGTACAGTGTGATGTTGTTGACGGGAGTACTGTGTGATGTTGTTGACGGAGTACAGTGTGTTGTTGTTGACGGGGTGTTACTGTGTGATGTTGTTGAAGGGGAGTACAGGTGCTGTTGTTTGACGGAGTACAGTGTGTTGTTGTTGACGGGGAGTACTGTGTGATGTTGTTGACGGGGAGTACAGGTGATGTTGTTGACGGGGAGTACAGTGTGATGTTTTGACGGGGAGTACAGTGTGTTGTTGTTGACGGAGTACAGTGTGTTGTTATTGACGGGGAGTACAGTGTGATGTTGTTGACGGGGAGTACAGTGTGTTGTTGTTGACGGAGTACAGTGTGGTGTTGACGGGGAGTACAGTGTGATGTTGTTGACGGGGAGTACAGTGTGATGTTGTTGACTGGGAGTACAGTGTGTTGTTGTTGACGGGGAGTACAGTGTGTTGTTGTTGACGGGCAGTACAGTGTGTTGTTGACGGGGAGTACAGTGTGTTGTTCTTGACAGGGAGTACAGTGTGTTGTTGTTGACGGGGAGTACAGTGTGACGTTTTTGACGGGGAGTACAGTGTGTTGTTGACGGGGAGTATAGTGTGTTGTTGGTGACGGGGAGTACAATGTGATGCTGTTGACGGGGAGTATAGTGTGTTGTTCTTGATGGGGAGTATAGTGTGTTGTTGTTGACGGGGAGTACAGTGTGATGTTGTTGACGGGGAGTACAGTGTGTTGTTGTTGACGGGGAGTACAGTGTGTTGTTGACGGGGATTACAGTGTGTGTTGTGACGGGGAGTACATTGTGTTGTTGACAGGGAGTACAGTGTGTTGTTGTTGACGGGGAGTACATTGTGTTGTTGACGGGGAGTACAGTGTGTTGTTGTTGACGGGGAGTACAGTGTGTTGTTGTTGACGGGGAGTACAGTGTGTTGTTGTTGACGGGTAGTGCAGTGTGTTGTTGTTGACGGGGAGTACAGTGTGTTGTTGACGGGAAGTACAGTGTGTTGTTGTTGACGGGAAGTACAGTGTGTTGTTGTTGACGGGGAGTACGGTGTGTTGTTGTTGACGGGAAGTGCACTGTGTTGTTGTTGACGGGGAGTACAGTGTGTTGTTGATGACGGGAAGTACAGTGTGTTGTTGTTGACGGGAAGTACAGTGTGTTTTTGTTGACGGTGAAGCACAGTGTGTTGTTGTTGACGGTGAAGCACAGTGTGTTGTTGTTGACGGTGATTAGAGTGTGTTGTTGACGGAGTACAGTGTGTTGTTTTTGACGGGGAAGCACAGTATGTTGTTTTTGACGGAGTACAGTGTGTTGTTGTTGTTGACGGGGAGTACAGTGTGTTGTTGTTGACGGGGAGCATAGTGTGTTGTTGTTGACGGAGTACAGTGTGTTGTTGTTAACGGGGGGGGTAACGGTGTGTTGTTGTTGACGGGGAGTACAGTATGTTGCTGTTGACGGGGAGTACAGTGTGTTGTTGTTGACGGAGTACAGTGTGTTGTTGTTGACGGGGAGTACAGTGTGATGTTGTTGACGGGGAGTACAGTATGATGTTGTTGACGGGAAGTACAGTGTGATGTTGTTGACGGGGTACTGTGTGATGTTGTTGACGGTAGTACAGTGTGTTGTTGTTGACGGGGGAGATGTTGATGTGTTGTTGTAGAAGGGTAGTACAGTGTGCTGTTGTTGACGGAAGTACAGTGTGTTGTTGTTGACGGGGTGTACTGTGTGATGTTGTTGACGGGGAGTACAGTGTGATTTGTTGACGGGGAAGTACAGTGTGATGTTTTGACGGGGAGTACAGTGTGTTGTTGTTGACGGGGAGTACAGTGTGTTGTTGTTGACGGGAGTATAGTGTGTTGTTGTTGACGCGGAGTACAGTGTGTGTTGTTGACGGGAGCATAGTGTGTTGTTGTTGACGGGGAGTACAGTGTGTTGTTGAGGGAGAGCACAGGTGTTGTTGTTGTTGACGGGAAGTGCAGTGTGTGTTGTTGACGGGAAGCACAGTGTGTTGTTGTTGACGGGGAGTACAGTGTGTTGTTGTTGACGGGAAGTGCACTGTGTTGTTGTTGACGGGGAGTACAGTGTGTTGTTGTTGACGGGAAGTACAGTGTGTTGTTGTTGACGGTGAAGCACAGTGTGTTGTTGTTGACGGTGAAGCACAGTGTGTTGTTGTTGACGGTGATTAGTGTGTTGTTGACGGAGTACAGTGTGTTGTTGACGGGGAAGCACAGTATGTTGTTTTTGACGGAGTACAGTGTGTTGTTGTTGACGGGGAGTACAGTGTGTTGTTGTTGACGGGGAGCATAGTGTGTTGTTGTTGACGGAGTACAGTGTGTTGTTGTTAACGGGGAGTACAGTGTGTTGTTGTTGACGGGGAGTACAGTATGTTGTTGTTGACGGGGAGTACAGTGTGTTGTTGTTGACGGAGTACAGTGTGTTGTTGTTGACGGGGAGTACAGTGTGATGTTGTTGACCGGAGTACAGTGATGTTGTTGTTGACGGGAAGTACAGTGTGATGTTGTTGACGGGGAGTACTGTGTGATGTTGTTGACGGAGTACAGTGTGTTGTTGTTGACGGGGAGTACTGTGTGATGTTTGAAGGGGAGTACAGTGTGTGTTGTTGACGGAGTACAGTGTGTTGTTGTTGACGGGGAGTACAGTGTGTGTTGTTGACGGGGAGTACAGTGTGTTGTTGTTAGCGGAGTACAGTGTGTTGTTGTTGACGGAGTACAGTGTGTTGTTGTTGACGGGGAGTACAGTGTGATGTTGACGGGAGTACAGTGTGAGTTGTGACTGGAGTACAATGTGTTGTTGACGGGGAGTACAGTGTGTTTGTTGTTGACGGGCAGTACAGTGTGTTGTTGACGGGGAGTACAGTGTTTTGTTGTTCACGGGGAGTACAGTGTGTTGTTATTGACGGGGAGTACAGTGTGTTGTTGTTGACGGGGAGTACAGTGTGTTGTTGTTGACGGGGAGTACAGTGTGTTGTTGTTGACGGGGGTACAGTGTGTTGTTGTTGACGGGGAGTACAGTGTGTTGTTGTTGACGGGGTTACAGTGTATTTGTAGTTGTTACAACTAAAGTTGTGTAGTATTTTCTGGGTCATCGTCTTGAAGTATGTATATGAAGAAATATCTTGGTCAGTGAAGTTCACTGACAACTTGGCTGATCAAATTATTTTCTACTGTAAAAGATGTGAGTATAGAGGAGATAATATACGCTTTTAAAGAGTATCCATTGATAATAAGTGATCATTAGTAATCATTTATCATCACTGATTATAATTGGTCATCATTGACAATCATTGATAATAATTGATCTTCATTAATAATCATTGATCATCTTTGATAATAATTGGTCATGACTGATAATTGATCATCATTGATTATAATTGATCATCATTGATAATCATTAATAATCACTGATCATCATTCACGGCTCTCGGAAACTCTTCTCAGAGTTTACGTGCAAGAGCTGGAGATAGTTTGGGTCCGACTTTGATCATTGTTTAGTAACTAGTTAATGGTCCAAGACGGACACCAACGTCGTCTTATGGTTCATTCTGCTATGTGCGGGATATTCATGTATTGTTCCAGTCAAGGTATTATGCCTTTACGTTCTTTATTTAAGGTATTAACCGCGTCCATCTTAGACACTATTAATACCATTAACTGCGTCCATCATGGAAGCTATTAATAATGTTATCTGCGTCCATCATGGACGCGATCAATACCAATAACCACGACAATCATGGACGCGATAAAAACCATTACCCACGTCCATCATCAACGCGATTAATACTATTAACTGCGTCCATGATGGACGCAGTTAATGGTATTAATTCGTGATGAACTAAGTTTATCACTGCCGACACAAGACTTTCCTGAAGCCACTCAACTGTGTCATGCACAGTTGTGTGTCGTAACACACTGTGTGTGAGTGATCATGTGCTCTGGTAACATTGTGTGAGTGATCATGTGCTCTGGTAACATTGTGTGAGTGATCATGTGCTCTGGTAACATTGTGTGAGTGATCATGTGCTCTGGTAACATTGTGTGAGTGATCATGTGCTATGGTAACATTGTGTGAGTGATCATGTGCTATGGTAACATTGTGTGAGTGATCATGTGCTCTGGTAACATTGTGTGAGTGATCATGTGCTCTGGCAACATTGTGTGAGTGATCATGTGCTATGGTAACATTGTGTGAGTGATCATGTGCTCTGGTAACATTGTGTGAGTGATCATGTGCTCTGGCAACATTGTGTGAGTGATCATGTGCTCTGGCAACATTGTGTGAGTGATCATGTGCTCTGGCAACATTGTGTGAGTGATCGTGTGCTCTGGCAACATTGTGTGAGTGATCATGTGCTATGGTAACATTGTGTGAGTGATCATGTGCTCTGGCAACATTGTGTGAGTGATCATGTGCTCTGGTAACATTGTGTGAGTGATCATGTGCTCTGGTAACATTGTGTGAGTGATCATGTGCTATGGTAACATTGTGTAAGTGATCATGTGCTCTGGCAACATTGTGTGAGTGATCATGTGCTATGGTAACATTGTGTAAGTGATCATGTGCTATGGTAACATTGTGTGAGTGATCATGTGCTCTGGCAACATTGTGTGAGTGATCATGTGCTATGGTAACATTGTGTGAGTGATCATGTGCTCATGTGTGATAACATTGTGTAGTGATCATGTGCTCTGGCAACATTGTGTGAGTGATCATGTGCTATGGTAACATTGTGTGAGGGATCATGTGCTCTGGCAACATTGTGTAAGTGATCATGTGCTCTGGCAACATTGTGTAAGTGATCATGTGCTCTGGTAACATTGTGTGAGTGATCATGTGCTCTGGTAACATTGTGTGAGTGATCATGTGCTCTGGCAACATTGTGTAAGTGATCATGTGCTCTGGTAACATTGTGTGAGTGATCATGTGCTCTGGTAACATTGTGTGAGTGATCATGTGCTCTGGCAACATTGTGTAAGTGATCATGTGCTCTGGCAACATTGTGTAAGTGATCATGTGCTCTGGTAACATTGTGTGAGTGATCATGTGCTCTGGTAACATTGTGTGAGTGATCATGTGCTCTGGCAACATTGTGTGAGTGATCATGTGCTCTGGCAACATTGTGTGAGTGAATCATGTGCTCTGGCAACATTGTGTGAGTGATCATGTGCTCTGGTAACATTGTGTGAGTGATCATGTGCTCTGGCAACATTGTGTGAGTGATCATGTGCTCTGGTAACATTGTGTGAGTGATCATGTGCTCTGGCAACATTGTGTGAGTGATCATGTGCTCTGGTAACATTGTGTGAGTGATCATGTGCTCTGGTAACATTGTGTGAGTGATCATGTGCTATGGTAACATTGTGTGAGTGATCATGTGCTCTGGTAACATTGTGTGAGTGATCATGTGCTCTGGTAACATTGTGTGAGTGATCATGTGCTCTGGCAACATTGTGTGAGTGATCATGTGCTCTGGTAACATTGTGTGAGTGATCATGTGCTATGGTAACATTGTGTGAGTGATCATGTGCTATGGTAACATTGTGTAAGTGATCATGTGCTATGGTAACATTGTGTAAGTGATCATGTGCTCTGGCAACATTGTGTAAGTGATCATGTGCTCTGGTAACATTGTGTGAGTGATCATGTGCTCTGGTAACATTGTGTGAGTGATCATGTGCTCTGGCAACATTGTGTGAGTGATCATGTGCTATGGTAACATTGTGTAAGTGATCATGTGCTATGGTAACATTGTGTGAGTGATCATGTGCTATGGTAACATTGTGTAAGTGATCATGTGCTCTGGCAACATTGTGTGAGTGATCATGTGCTATGGTAACATTGTGTGAGTGATCATGTGCTCTGGCAACATTGTGTAAGTGATCATGTGCTCTGGCAACATTGTGTAAGTGATCATGTGCTCTGGTAACATTGTGTGAGTGATCATGTGCTCTGGTAACATTGTGTGAGTGATCATGTGCTCTGGCAACATTGTGTGAGTGATCATGTGCTCTGGCAACATTGTGTGAGTGATCATGTGCTCTGGCAACATTGTGTGAGTGATCATGTGCTCTGGCAACATTGTGTGTGAGTGATCATGTGCTCTGGCAACATTGTGTGAGTGATCATGTGCTCTGGCAACATTGTGTGAGTGATCATGTGCTCTGGCAACATTGTGTGAGTGATCATGTGCTCTGGCAACATTGTGTGAGTGATCATGTGCTCTGGCAACATTGTGTGAGTGATCATGTGCTCTGGCAACATTGTGTGAGTGATCATGTGCTCTGGCAACATTGTGTGAGTGATCATGTGCTCTGGCAACATTGTGTGAGTGATCATGTGCTCTGGTAACATTGTGTGAGTGATCATGTGCTCTGGTAACATTGTGTGAGTGATCATGTGCTCTGGTAACATTGTGTGAGTGATCATGTGCTCTGGCAACATTGTGTGAGTGATCATGTGCTCTGGTAACATTGTGTGAGTGATCATGTGCTATGGTAACATTGTGTGAGTGATCATGTGCTATGGTAACATTGTGTGAGTGATCATGTGCTCTGGCAACATTGTGTGAGTGATCATGTGCTCTGGTAACATTGTGTGAGTGATCATGTGCTATGGTAACATTGTGTGAGTGATCATGTGCTCTGGCAACATTGTGTGAGTGATCATGTGCTCTGGCAACATTGTGTGAGTGATCATGTGCTCTGGTAACATTGTGTGAGTGATCATGTGCTCTGGCAACATTGTGTGAGTGATCATGTGCTCTGGTAACATTGTGTGAGTGATCATGTGCTCTGGTAACATTGTGTGAGTGATCATGTGCTCTGGTAACATTGTGTGAGTGATCATGTGCTCTGGTAACATTGTGTGTGAGTCATCATGTGCTCTGGTAACATTGTGTGAGTGATCATGTGCTCTGGTAACATTGTGTGAGTGATCATGTGCTCTGGTAACATTGTGTGAGTGATCATGTGCTCTGGTAACATTGTGTGAGTGATCATGTGCTCTGGCAACATTGTGTGAGTGATCGTGTGCTCTGGCAACATTGTGTGAGTGATCATGTGCTCTGGCAACATTGTGTGAGTGATCGTGTGCTCTGGCAACATTGTGTGAGTGATCATGTGCTCTGGCAACATTGTGTGAGTGATCGTGTGCTTTGGCAACATTGTGTGAGTGATCGTGTGCTCTGGCAACATTGTGTAAGTGATCATGTGCTCTGGCAACATTGTGTGAGTGATCATGTGCTCTGGTAACATTGTGTGAGTGATCATGTGCTCTGGCAACATTGTGTGAGTGATCGTGTGCTCTGGCAACATTGTGTGAGTGATCGTGTGCTCTGGCAACATTGTGTGAGTGATCGTGTGCTCTGGCAACATTGTGTAAGTGATCATGTGCTCTGGCAACATTGTGTGAGTGATCATGTGCTCTGGCAACATGGGGTGAGTGATCATGGGCTCTGGCAACATTGTGTGAGTGATCATGTGCTCTGGCAACATTGCACTCACCTATTTGTACTCACCTATTTGTGGTTGCAGGGGTCGAGTCACAGCTCCTGGCCCCGCCTCTTCGCTGATTGCTACTAGGTCCTCTCTCTCCCTGCCCCATGAGCTCTATCATACCTCGCCTTAAAACTATGTATGGTTCCTGCCTCCACCACATCACTTTCTAGGCTATTCCATGGCCTGACTACTCTATGACTGAAGAAATACTTCCTAACATTCCTTTGATTCATCTGAGTCTTCAACCTCCAAATGTGACCTCTTGTGTCTGTGTCCCATCTCTGGAACATCCCGTCTTTGTCCACCTCGTCTATTCCGCGCAGTATTTTATATGTCGTTATCATGTCTCCCCTGACCCTCCTGTCCTTCAGTGTCGTCAGGCCGATTTCCCTCAACCTTTCTTCATAGGACAATCCCCGTAGCTCTGGGGAGTGATCGTGGGCTCTGGTAATATGGGGTGAGGGATCGTGGGCTCTAGTAACATGTGGTGAGTGATCGTGGGCTGTGGTAATATGGGGTGAGTGATCATGGGCTCTAGTAATATGGGGTGAGTGATCATGGGCTCTAGTAATATGGGGTGAGTGATCGTGGGCTCTAGTAATATGGGGTGAGTGATCATGTGCTCTAGTAATATGGGGTGAGTGATCATGGGCTCTAGTAATATGGGGTGAGTGATCATGGGCTCTAGTAATATGGGGTGAGTGATCATGTGCTCTAGTAATATGGGGTGAGTGATCATGGGCTCTAGTAATATGGGGTGAGTGATCATGTGCTCTAGTAATATGGGGTGAGTGATCATGTGCTCTAGTAATATGGGGTGAGTGATCATGTGCTCTAGTAATATGGGGTGAGTGATCATGGGCTCTAGTAATATGGGGTGAGTGATCATGTGCTCTAGTAATAAGGGGTGAGTGATCATGTGCTCTAGTAATAAGGGGTGAGTGATCATGTGCTCTAGTAATATGGGGTGAGTGATCATGGGCTCTAGTAATATGGGGTGAGTGATCATGTGCTCTAGTAATATGGGGTGAGTGATCGTGGGCTCTATAATATGGGTGAGTGATCATGGGCTCTAGTAATATGGGGTGAGTGATCATGTGCTCTAGTAATATGGGGTGAGTGATCATGGGCTCTAGTAATATGGGGTGAGTGATCATGTGCTCTAGTAATATGGGGTGAGTGATCGTGGGCTCTAGTAATATGGGGTGAGTGATCGTGGGCTCTAGTAATATGGGGTGAGTGATCATGGGCTCCTAGTAAATAGGGGGCTGAGTGAATCGTGTGCAAGGCTCTAGACTATGTGGGGTGGTGCCCGTGGGCTCTCGTAATTTGGGGTGTGTCGTCGTGGGCCGCTTCTTAGTAATATGGGGCTTGTGAAGTGCATCATGTGCTCTAGTAATATGGCGTGAGTGATCATGGGCTCTCTAGTTAGATGGGGGTGATGATCGTGGGCTCTAGTAATTTGAGTGAGTGATCGTTCGCTTAGCTAATATGGGTAGAGTGCATCGTGGGCTCTAGTAATTTGGGGTCTGTGATCGTGGGCTCTAGTCTAGTAATATGGGTGTGAGTGATCGTGGGCTCTAGTAACCTATGGGCGTGACGTGAATCATGGGCATAGTAAATTTGGGGTGTGAGTGTTCATGGGCTCAGTTATATGGGAGTGAGTGTTCATGGGCTTCTCTGTAATATGTCGCGCATGTGTGATCGTGGGCTCTGGTAATATGGGGTGGTGATAGTTGGCTCTTGTAATATGGGGTGAGGTGAATGGTGGGCTCTAGTAATATGGGGTGATTGATCATGGGCCTTCTAGTAATATGGCGGTGAGTGATATGTGCTCTAGTAATAGAAGGAGGTGTGTGATCGTGTGGCTCTAAGTAACATGTGATGTGGTGTCATGGGATCTAGTTACATGTGGTGAGTGATCATGGGCTCTAGTAATTTGGGAAGTGAGGATCGCTCAGGGCTCTAGTAACATGTGGGTGAGAGTGATCAGGGTCTAGTAATATGGGCTGTGAGTGATCGTGCGGTCTCGTAAACATGTGATGGTGAGTGATATGGGGCGCTAGTAATATGGGGCTCGAGTGTTCGTGGGCTCTAGTAATATGGGGACGTGATTTGATCATGTGATCTAGTTAATTGGGTGTGTGATCGTGGGCTCTAGTAGACTATGGGGGTGAGTGGATCATGATCGGTCTAGTAATATGGAGGGTTGAGGATACATGTGCTCGCTAGTAACCTTTGGGAGTGAGTGATCGTGGGCTCTGTAATATGGGGGTGAGGTGATACAGGGGCTCTAGTAATATGCGGGTGAGTGATAGATGGGCTCTCAGGAATATGGGGTGAGGGTGACGTGGATCATTGGGCTCGTGTAATATGGGGTGAGTGAATCGTGGAGTACTAGTAATATGGAGTGACGACTGTGATCATGTGCTCTCAGTATATGGGGCGAGTGATCGTGGGCTCTCGTAATATTGGGGTGTGTTGATCATGTGCCTCTAGTAATATGGGGTGAAGCTGATCCGTGGGCTCTTAGTAATATGGGGGGAGTGATCATGTGCTCTAGTAATATCGGCGTGTGAAGTGATCATGTTGCTTAGTAATATTGGGTGAGTGATTCATGTGTCTAGTAATATGGGTTGAGTGATCGTGGGCTCTAGTAATTTGGGGGTGAGTGTAATGTGCTCTAGTATTATGGGCAGTGTAGTTGATCGTGGGGCTCTAGTAATATGGGAAGTGAGTGATCGTGGGGTCTACGTTAATATGGGAGTGAGTGATCATGTGCTTAGTAATATGGGGTTGAGTGATCAAGGGCTTAGTAATATGGGCGTGTGTACGTGATCATGTGCTTAGTAATATGGGATTGTGTGTGGATCATGTGTCTAGTACATATGGGGAGTGAGGTGATCATGCTGCTCTAGTTATATGGGGTGAGCTGATCATGCAGCTCTAGTAATTGGGGTGTGAGTGATCATGTGCTCTAGTAATATGGGGTGAGTGATCATGTGTCCTAGTAATATGGGGGTGAGTGATCATGTGCTCTAGTAAATATGGGTGAGGAAGTGCTCATGTGCTCTAGAACTGTTGGGGTGAAGATGATCGTGGGCTCTAGTAATAGTGGGCTGTGAGTGATCATGTGCTCTAGTAAATTTGGGGTGATCGTGAATCATGTGCTCTAGTATATGGGGGCTGATAGTGATCAAGTGCTATAGTAATATGGAGTGAGTGATATGTGCTCTAGTAATATGGAGTCTTTGTGGTGATTCATCGGGCTTATAATATGGGTGTGGAGGTGATCATGTGCTCTAGTACGGTAATATGGGGTGAGTGATCGTAGGGCTCTAGTAATCATGGGGGGGAGTGAAAATCATGTGCTCTATTAATATGGGGTGAGTGATCACATTGGTCACTCAGTAGCTAGTAACGTAAGAGTAACCATTACCGTAATCATCATGTTGTATATCGTTAGTAACCTCAGTTACCAGTCAACCAGTGCCGTTGGACTCACGACCTCAACCGTCTTGAGGTCACGTCTTCATATTGTGCTGAGCTGACACAATTTCAAACACACCACTACGGTGGGGGGTCTGTACTGGCCAGACGGCTTAGGTCAGTGTACGAGTGGATAGGCAAGGCGGATAGGTACGTCTGGCGGGCCTTTCACCCTAACAGCCACAATTATAGTATAAACAGCCTAACGTGGTATTTATCTTCCCTTAATCAGACGTATCGACACTCCCACTAATGATAAATGGTATGTACATGCGGTGTGGAGCGTGGATTTAAGTTTTTACAGGTAATTCTAATGGCTGTTTAGGAAGACTGTTGTGAAGTAGTCGGTCAGGGTCAACGCGTGAATGCCCTCCCCCAAACCACCAGCCAATACCTCCATCCGAACCACCTCGAGGCCAAGCAGCTGATACCCTCCAGCTTCAGCTGCAAGCCTGTTTGCAAGCCGTTTCACAGCTTTACTGCTTAGTTCGTGTGCTAATTGCTTCATCTCACGAGGGGTTGACCGGATTGTTGCAATTAAAACACAGTCAGTAAGCCAGATGGACAGATGATCACGCCAGTCAGCCTATCATCCAGCCTGTCTCTGTCATCACACTGATCCTCGTGCTTTGTGCATCGTTAACGTCTTCCAGTCCATCATTCTCGTGTGCCCTCTAGGGTAAGCCAGTCAGCCTACCAGTTCTAACCAGTGAAGAGAGAGAGTAAGCCACGCAAGTAAGAAGTAAGCCAAGCTCATCTGAAGGTATTGATCTATATCGCTGTGCTCCCTGTTGGATTGCTAAGATTGGTTTTTACCCATTACCTTGCTATGGCTCTTAGAGTGCGGTATTGTTAGCCCTCTTAGGGGGTGAAGTGGGGTACGGCTGGCAGCCTCACCGTCCCACCCTCCCACACCACTCTCCCTCCACCCGCGGGTGGCGGCAGTACCTCAGCGAGAGAGTCATACCACCTTCTCTCCCACTCACCACCAGCCATCTAACCACTTATATTCTTGTGGTTGTTTGCACCCTTGTACCGGGTCCTAGTACTCGGTTTTGCGCTAACAGAATTGGTCATGAGATTGTAGATGGTGCCAATGAGATATAATAGCAGTTATGTGAGTTTCGTTGAAGCTCATTTCATCACGACAACTGTGAATGTAGGTGACGTCAGCCATCACCGTGCGGGGACACCTGATCACCCGCCCCACACCAGTACTCACCAGTCGTTCCTATCTAATCGACTTCAGTGATTAATTTCTTGAGGACATTGTTCGTGCATTTAAAGACATTTGCGTGTGTGAGACATTTATTGCTAAATTTGTTTGTTGTACTTCTAAACCTTTGTTTTCAGTTTGGTTGTAAAACGCAGTAATTTTCTTGGAATCACGTATTTTTTAGAATATTTTTCCAGTGTTTTCACTTTTCTTATATTATTCTGCTCTGTGTTTTTCTTTATGCTTACTCCTGTCTGTAGTAATGTATTGATTGTGTAGTGTACCAGTCAAGTCACCTGTGTGAAGTGATTCAATTTTTTTTTTTGTGATTCTTTAGCGTTGATTATGCCAGTTGAGATTTAACCCCAGTATACCATATTTTCGCATTTTTTCTATGTGTGTCATTATTTTTTTCGCTTTTGCCAACTGTGTTTATTTCTCTCTAATTTTTCGAGGACTGTGTACCATTTTTTTGACAGCAAACATTTTTGTGTAAATCCTAGTCAATCAGCAAACAGATTTTTGTTGTACTACAGTCTACGGCAGGATTTTGTTGTAGAATATTAAATCTTATGAAGTGTGCCTCTCGTCATGTAAGTGTTTTATTCCCTAGTTTTGCTACCTGGTGTTTTATTTTTTATATTTTATATTCCTTGGAAACAAAATTCACTCTTGATGTATTTTCATTTACTTTTATGTAAAGTGTTTTAGTCATTACTCTGTGATGAGTAAATTGTTTTGTCTATTTACAATTAAGAGTTAAAGTGTTCATAGTTTATTTTTTTTGTATCTTCAAACATTTCTAATTCGCTTTATTTTACCTGAGGTTTTCCCAGTGACACGTCATTACTGCAGTGATTATTTCTATGCTTTATTTTGTTGCACTGGTTTGAAGTGAAATTATCTTTTGAATTGTTCTGCAGTGAATTCTTTATTCTTTTTTTGATATCTTGTGAATTATATTTTAGTTTTGTCATGCAATCTTACAGAAAAATATTTAAAAATTTCCCACAAGCTTACAATTTAATAATTTTATTTTATACTTTCACTGTGATTTAAATTTTAATTAATTAATTTTCTTTTAGTAGCAAGATGTAATAAGACAGACTCAAATTTTGCATTTAATTCAGTCTCCAGTAATATTTTTACTTGTCATATTTCAATGTATACATTTTTTCTCTTCCTTGGATCCAATAGGTCCTTTAAATTGTGTATTTTTCATTTCTCTCTTTCTGACAGTGTATTTTTAAACATTATTCGGATACGAATTCGTTGTATACTCTTGTCATTTCAATCTTCTGAGTTTTATATCATTTTTATTGTTCATTATTTTTGCTTATTTGTTCTTCGTTTTCTGATTTACCTTTTTGCCATTTTGTCTCTAATTACCGTCAAGTGACTACTTTAGTGAATGTCTCGTCACTCAGTCCTATCAAGGCTACTAATGCTCGGACATAGTGCATTTCCAGTACTCAAGTTCTTGTACGACATTGACATTGATACTGGCCTGAGACGCACCACGAGACTATTATAGTTTTAAAATCGTGATTCCCTTCGATGCGTTACCGTTATTACAATGGCCATGCTATCAATAGTCTTGAAGCATGCGTTTGAGGGTATCATTGTCTCCAAAGTCACTTTTGAATGTTCACTTAGTATGTATCATGATCATTGTCAAAGTACAAAATATGAATTCAGTCTACAGTACCAACATTCCTTACTGACTGAAACGAATACCATATGCACATTGAGCAATGTGTTTTGTTCTCCAACGAAGCTGTGTATATTGAGATACGTGTAAATGTTGCTGCGAATATCGTGAAGTTCTGTTGACGTTCCATATAGATACGTGATAATTACTACATTAACCGTAGCGAAGCGGTTCAGGCAATAGTAATGCAGTCCCACTACCTGTTGGATCTCCTAGGACATCCAATACAATATCGATGCAGATGGATAGTGAGGACTAACCTTGCAGACTGGGAACTTGTTTCTTGTATCGTTCCTTCCAGGGGAACTTGAGAACACCTGCTGAGCAGACTTTACTTGACACACAGAGTTATGCCATCTCTTGCTGTTGCACACACAGCCATTGCAGAAAGACGTTTCTGGTGTGTGTAGTGTGCTCACCTTGATTGTTGTGTGTTGTCCTTGTTGTTTCAGTTTGTGATCCACCTCATCTAGTGTGAGAGTAATCAGTGCATTGTAAGAAGTTATCTTACTCGAGTTACACTTCCAGTGTTTGTAGAAGGTTGCCAAGTGAAGTATTATAGCTGTTACCTCATGTCACTATGTGTAGCGATCAGAATATCAGGCATTGTTTCACCGTGTTCATTTCTTTTCTCTGTGCTTGAGTTTGTGATAGGTTCGATTCGTTCTCCCTTGTCATATTTGCGTGTTATAGCGTTATTTTTTTTTTTTTCACCGGGGGGAGTCATCCACTCCTCCGAGTTTGTTCAATTCTTCTCCAGTAAGATAATAAAGAACGATCCATGTGGTTGGTGTGATTCGATTCCTGTGCTCCTCTGGTAGATCATTCTGATCGTGATATCCGACCGCAACATCCAGTGACTTTCTCATGGAACCACACGATTTTACTGTATCGAATGCCGAGTTGTAGGTTACTCCTAGCAGCAAGAGTATACCAGTTAGTTATTCCAGCCTACTAGTGAATTGTAGCCTTACTGCTAGTTCAAAGACTGGACCTAGGTGTTTGCAGCACCCTTGGGTATGGAAGTTCAGTGTTAAAACAAAGCCTAGTTTGAAATACTTTGGCCTTCGTATGGAATGATATTTCTGAGTATGTTAGGAAATGTTGGTCTGCATGCTAACATAAAGTGCCTATGCTAATGGTCTTATATATAAAATCCACAGTGTATCCAACACTACTAGGAACACTTGGGAAAGAGTGGCGATAGGATTTGTAACTAATTTCCGATGTCCATCCTATGGTTTTACAATACCAATCATCTGTGTGTATGCTTGACCATTTCACCTGATATTCGCGAGTTAGTCCCTATCTTGCCAGACAAGACTGCCCGACGTCAGTAGCTAAGCAGTTGAAAGAACGCATTATCTGCAAGGATATACACCCCTCCTTAAGTCACCTCAGTAAACAGATAATGGTGTTTGTGATCTATCCGTAATGAATTTCTTGGAAAAAATTGTAAGTACCTTGAGACAAGATCACGTATAATCCACATTGTTCTTTATCATCCTGCCAGCACATGGGGCTAGACGGACGAACCCAATAAGTTAAGTACCTTGATGTCTTGAAGAGCCACTAATCTAATCCCAACAGGGAATAAGGGGATGAACGTGTATAACCTGATGTGACATGCTGTGTGCTTAAATTCTGCCTTATACAATGTTTCTATAGGTGTCACTCCATCATTATGGCATTGTTTGGTGTAGATCAAGCGTTTGCCTTATGAGTTGTTTATTCTAATCCCGAAACCAAAATACATCCCTGAATGATTTCGTAGCTAACTCGTACAAGACTTAGCTACAAAGTGTTTTTAGAAGAATCGTGCTGAAACACTTTCATAATATCAAACAGCTAGGGACATTTACAAGAGGTCGCAATTACTCGAGTAAAAGCCACTATTCCACAAAATCTCAAAGTTAGGTTTCGAGAGTTATGCTGACCAATATATTTTAACAAAACGTCTGCTATTGCCATAAGCTTAGTTCCTAAAGGTTTGTTTGGTTTCCACTTATCGAGTAGTTGATATCATATCTACTGGGAAAATAAGTATAAGGTTAGCGAGATTAGTAATGGAGTACAGTATAAAGGAATTGCATTTGGATTCATATGACTGTTATGTATGTGTTGATAATGATTTCCATCCCCAGATCTAAGTGACGACTCATGAACTTATACACTCTGATCCTGTTCTCTCTTCTCTCTGATTATTCAGTACAGAAACGATTCAACCCTGAAATGTTCGTTATTTCCCTACTCGTACACGGACAGGTTTATGAGAAAATCTTAAGTATCTCTTTGATCACTTCCATTTCAAGACATTTGTCCTCAAATGCCCCACCAGCATGAGTTAGCCATGCTAAAGTGTTTGATCATCCCAGTGATGATACCATTCTGCATATGCAATCTTAATATGCAGAGTTGGGGTTTAATTGGTAAAAATAACTGTATAGATGATTACTGACAGTATCAATCTTGATATCAGTATTTAAGTATTTTTTTTTGTGTTCATGTTCTTTCCGCTCATTCTGAGGAGTTAAAACAGTCTAGATTTGCGTTTTTGCAGAATCATGCACTTTCGGTAAACATACTCTTTCTTTGTATATTTTACCTTCACTCAGAATCGGTGTTCGACACGAATACAGAGCGACCTCGATCAAAATTTTTGTTTTTTTCAATTGTAATCTCAATTGTTGAGTGCGTTGTTCATTTTGTTGAGTTTTAAGTTGTACTATAGTATACCTTGTTTTACATCTTACAGTTTCAGTTACGTTAATGCTTTCAGTCACAATTGTTCTTACTTTATGGTATCTATAATGTTCATGTTGGTCATTTGATTGTATAGAACATTCCAGACCATGCCGTTATAAACTGCCACTCTGATAGTTTGTATTAGTGTATGTCGGGTCGTATACAGTTAGCGTCGCAGAAGCTACCTCAGTAGTAGTAACGTATAACAGTTACCAGTAATATTCAGTGTTAGTAACGTAGTTAACAGTTACCAGTTAACCAGTGTCCGTTGACTCACGACCAACAGTTTGAAAGACACGTCTTCTTTTGTGCTGAGCTGACCTATTTCAAAACTACCCACTAGGAGGTGGGGTACTGGCCAGACGGATAGTCAGTGTTACGAGGGAAGCAAGAGATAGGTTACGTTCTGGCTAGGGCATTCTCAAATAACTGCATTATAGTATAACAGCTCTACGTGAGTTTTACTACCCATAATCCACGTATCGAATCCCACATGATAAATGGGCCTCTAGTCATTTGGGGCTGAGTGATCATGTGCTCTGTTATTATGGGGTGCGTTGATCATGTGACTCTAGTAATATGGGGTGAGTGATCATGGGGCTCTGTGATATGGGTGAGCTGATCTGTCCTCATGTAATTTGGGTGTGTGAGTGATCATGGAGCTTAGTAATTAGGGGTGTGAGTCGATATCATGTGCTCTAGTAATACTGGGGTGAGTGATCATGTGCTCTAGTATAGTGGGGTGACGTGATCGTGGGCATTCTAGTAATTTTGGGGTGAGTGATCATAGTGCTCTAGTAATATGGGTGTGAGTGCATCGTGGGTCTAGTGTTATGGGGTGAGTGGATCGTGGGCCTGAGGTAATATGGGGTGAAAGTGATCATCGTGCTCTAGTAATATGGGAGTGTGTGATAATGGGTTAGTAATAATGGGTGAGTGATCGTTGTAATCTGTAATATGGGCGTGAGTGATCGTGGGCTCTAAGTAATAAAGGGGTGAGTGTTGAGTGATCATTTGTGCTCTAGTAATATGGGTGAGTGCATCTGTGGCTCTAGTATTAATGGCCAGGTGAGTGATCATGGTCTGTTAGTAATTTGGGGTGGTGATCGTGGGCCTCTTGTATCACAATGGGGTGAGTGATCGTGGGCTGGTGGTATATGGGATGTGAAAGTGATCGTGGGACTCTGTTAATATGGGTCACGTTGAGTGATGTGGGCTTGAGTAATTTTGGGTGAGTGATCAGGGCGGCTCTAGTAATTTAGGGTGTGAGTGATACATGGGCTTTGATAATATGGGGTGAGTGATCGTGGGCCTGTGGTAATATGGGGTGGTGATCATGGGCTCTAAGTTATATGGGTGTGAGTGTCATGGGCTCTAGTTATATGGGGTGAGTGATCATGTGCTCTAGTAATATGGGGTGAGTGATCATGGGATCTAGTAATATGGGGTGAGTGATCATGTGCTCTCAGTAATTTGAGGTGACGTGATCATGGGCTCTGTCATATGGGGTGACGTGATCTTGGGGTCTCAGTAATATGGGTGTGAGTAATCATGGGCTCTGTAATATGGGGTGAGTTGATCATGTGCTTCGTACATTTGGGGGGCAAGTGATTCGTGGGCTCTAG
The DNA here is from genome assembly GCF_026875155.1 of Cherax quadricarinatus. Lineage (NCBI taxonomy): Eukaryota > Metazoa > Arthropoda > Malacostraca > Decapoda > Parastacidae > Cherax > Cherax quadricarinatus. The sequence continues at coordinate 45,719,340 of NC_069401.1, read as the reverse complement.
TATTATCGGGGAGAGTGACTCGTGGGCTCTAGTTAAATATGCGGGTGAATGATCTTGTGCTCATAGTAATATGGGGTTGAGTGCTCATGGGCTCACTAGTAATATGGGGTGCAAGTAGATCATGTGCTTATAGTATTATGGATGTAGGTGAGTGATCTGGGCTCTAGTAATATGGGGTGTCCGTCGATTCATAGTGCTTAGTAATTTTGGGTGAGTGATCGTTGGGCTCTAGTAATATGGGCGTGAAGTGATTCATGGGTTGTAGTTAATAGGGGGTTGTCCGATGATCGTGGGCTATAGTAACATGGGGTGAGTGATGTGGGCTGTCAGGTAATATGGGGTGAGTGATCGTGGTGCTCTGTAATATGGGGTGAGTGATCGTGGCGCTCCTAGTTAATATGGGAGTGAGTGGGGGAATTCCAATTTTGGGCTCTAGTAATATGGGCCCGGTGGTGATCATGGGCTTAGTAATTGGGGTGAGTGATCGTGGGCTGTGGTAATATGGGGTGAGAGTGAATTCATGACCGGGTAGGCTCTAGTTAATATGGGGTGAAGTGATCATGGCGCTACTAGTAATATGGGCTGTGAGTGATATGTGCCTCTAGTATATGCGGGTGAGTGCTCTATGGGCTCTAGTAATATGTGTGAAGTGATCATTGTGCTATAGTAATATGAGGTGCAGTGTTCATTGTGCTCTTAGTATTTGGAGGACGTGTTGGATCATGGGCTCTAGTGGATATGCGGGTGAAGTGATCATGGGCTCTCTTAGTAATTGGGGGGTGAGTGTCATGGGGCTCTAGTAATTTGGGGTGAGTGATCCCTGGGGCTCTATTAATAGGGGTGAGTGATCATGGGCTCTAGTACATATGGATCACGTGAGTGAATCAATTGGGCCCTCTTTGTAATATGGGGTGATGTGTTCTTGGTGCTCTAAGTAATATGGCGGGTGAGTGATATCTGTGCTCTAGTGAATATGGCGGTGAGTGATCATGTGCTCTCGTATCTATGGGTGAGTGGATCATGAGGCTCTAGTAATATGGGTCTGTGAGTGATCATGGGCTCTAGTAATATGGGGTGAGTGCTATTGTGCTCTAGTAATATGGGGTGAGTGATCTTGTGCTCTAGTAATATGGGCGTGAGTGTTCATGGGCTCTAGTAATATGGGGTGATGGTGATCATGGGCTCTAGAATATGGGTGTGTGTTCACATGGGCTCTAGTAATATGGGGTGGTGATCATGTGTCTAGTAATATGGGGTGACGTGATCATGTGCTCATAGTAATATGGGTGGAGTGTGATCGTGGGCTTCTAGTATTCTTGGGGTGATGTGACTCATGGGCTCTAGTTATATGGAGTTGTGAGTGATCGTGGGCTCTAGTAATTTGGGGCGGTGTGTGATCATGTGGATCTAGTAATATGGGGTGGTGGATCGTGGGCTGTGGTTATATTGGGCTTGACGTGATGTGTTGGGCTTAGTATATATTGGGGTGAGTGATCGTGGGCCTTTGTAATATGCGGGGGGAGTGATCGTGGGACTCTAGTTAATATGGGGTGTGTGTGATAGTGGGCTGTTGGTAATATGGGGTCGAGTGATTCGTGGGCTCTAGTAACATGGGGGAGTGAGTGATATGGGCTGTGGTAATATGGGGGTGAGTGATCGTGGGCTCTAGTAACATGGGGTGAGTGGATCATGCGCGTGGTTAATATTGGGTGATTTGATCGTGGGCTATAGTAATATGGGGTGAGTGATCGTGTGGCTCTAAGTAATATGGGTGTGGAGTGATCGTGGGCTCTAGTAATATGGGGTCGAGTGATAGTTGGGCTGTGGTTTTATATGGGGTGAGTGATCATGTGCTTAGTAATATGGGGTTCGAGTGGCTCGATGGGCTCTAGTAACATGGGGTGTGTGAATCATGTGATACGAGTGAATAATGGGCGTGAGTGATCGTGGGTGTGGTAATATGGGAGTGAGTGATCGTGGCTCTTGTAACCATGGGGAGTGAGTGATCATGGGCTCTAGCTAATATTGGCGATGACGTGATCGTGTGTGCTCTAGTAATATGGTTGAGTTGATCGGGGCTGTGGAATATGTGGACGTGGTGCAGAGTGTTAATGGGCATCTGTGTAAGATGGGGTGAGTGATCGTGGGCTGTGGTATTATGGGAGTGAGTGATCGTGGGCTTGGTGTAACATGTGGGTGAGTGATCATGTCGCTCTAGTATATATGGTGGTGTAGTGATCGTGGGGCCAGTGGTTATATGGGTGTGTTGTCGTGGGCTTTGGTAATATGGTACGTGACCGTGAATCATGGGCTGTGGTAATATGGGGTGAAGTGAATCAATGGCGACCTCTAGTAATATGGGGTGAGTGATGTGCGGCTGTGGTAATATGGGGTGACGTGATTCATGGGCTCTAGTAATATGGGGTGAGTGATCGTGGGCTCTAGTAACATGGGGTGGGTGATCATTGTGCTATAGTAATATGGGTTGAGTGATCGTGGGCTCTTGTAATCACTGGGGTGAGTGATCGTGGGGTGGTGAGTGATTGGGATTCTATGTTAACATATGGGCGTGAGTACGGATCGTGAGGCTCTTAGTACATATGGGAGTAGAGATCGATAATGGGCTATATCTAGTAATAAATGGGGTGAGCGGTTTCTATAGGGCCTCTAGCTATTTGGGTCGTGATGTGATCATGTGCTCTAGTAGTATCGGGCTTTGAGTGATCATTGGGCTCTCAAGTAAATCTGGGGTGAGTGATTCATGGGCTCTAGTAATATTGGGTGAGTGATCATGGCTTAGTAATCTGGGCTGTGAGTGCTCATGCTGATCTACGTCTATGGGGTGATTGAATCATCGTGATCTTAGTAAATATGGGGTGACCCGTGATCACTGTGCTTAAAGGTAGTAATATGGAGCAGAAGTGGAGAGTGAGCATGGGCTCTAGTACTATCGAGGGTGAAGTGATCCGTGTGGCCTTAGTAATATCGGGGTGAGTGATATGTGCTCTAAGTAATATGGGGTGAGTGATCATGTGCTCTAGTATACTGGGGTGAATTGATCGTGGGCATTAAGTAATAAAGGGGATCGAGTGACGTGGGCTCTAGTACTATGGGGGTTGCAGTGATCCGTCGGCCTAGTAAATATGGCGGTGTGCTGATCATGTGATCTAGTAATATGGGACGTGTGTGATCATGTGCTTTAGTTAATATGGGAGTGAGAGTGATCGTGGGCTCTAGTAATTTGGGCGTGAGTGATATGGGTTCTAGTTATAGTGGGGTGAGTGATCGTGGGCTCCTAGTAATATGGGGAGTGAGTGATGTGGGCCTTAGTAATATGGGCGTGGTGATCGTGAGGCTCTAGTAATTAAGGGGTGAGTGATCATGGGCTATAGGAAGTAATATGGGCGTGAGTGTCCGTTGGGCTCTGAAAAAAATGGGCGTCGGGTGCTGATTAGTGATCGTCGGGCTCTTAGTAATATGGGTGTGAGTGATCGTGGGCATCTAGTAATTATGGGGTGAGTGATCGTGGGGCTCTAGCTAATATGGGGTGCCGTGATCATGGGGCTCTCCAGTAATATGTGGGTGAGTGTTCGTGGGTCTCTGGTAATTTGGGTGTGTTGATCGTGGGCTCTAGTAATATAGGGTGTGACGTGACTTCTGGGCTCTCAGTCCAAGTTATACTTAGGGACGTGCGTGATTGTGGGCTGTGAGGTAATATGGGGCGTGAGTGATCGTGGGTCTCCTAGTTAACTATGGGCGTGAGTGATCGTGTGGCTATAGAAATATGGGGGTGAGTGAGTGGGCTATAAGTATTGTGGGATGTGAGTGATCACTGGCGCTCTAGTTATATGGGAGTGAGTGATCGTGGGTGGCTCTAGTAATATGGGGTGAGTGATCAGGGGCTCTAGTAATATGGGGTGAGTGATCTGGGGCTCTAAATAATATGGGGTGAGTGATCAGTGCTTGTAATATGGGGTGAGTGATCATGTGCTCTAGTAATATGGGGTGATTGATCATGGGCTCTAGTAATTGGGGTGAGTGATCATGGGCTCTAGTAATATGGGGGGTGAGTGTCATGTGCTCTGTAATATGGGGTTTAGTGATCTGTGCTCTAGTAATTTTGGGGTGAGTGATCATGGGCTCTAGTAATATGGGGTGAGTGATCATGGGCTCTAGTAATATGGGGTGAGTGTCATGGGCTCTAGTAATATGGGGGGGAGTGATCATGGCTCTAGTAATATGGGGTGAGTGATCATGTGCTCTAGTAATATGGGGTGAGTGTGTGGGCTTAGTAATATGGGGTGAGTATCTGGGCTCTAGTATATGGGGTGAGGATCGTGGGCTCTAGTAATTTGGGGTGAGGGGATCATGTGGGTCAGTAAAATGGGGTGAGTGGGCGTGGGCTTGGTAATATGGGGTGAGTGATGTGGGCTTAGTAATATGGGGTGAGTGATCGTGGGCTCTAGTAATATGGGGGGGAGTGATATGGGTTATAATTTTTGGTTTAGTGTTTTTTGTGGGCTGTGGGGAAAAAGGGGGAGTGATCGTGGGGTGGGTATATGGGGTAGTGATCGGGGCTCTAGAAAATGGGGGGAGTGATGTGGGCTTGGTAATTGGGGTGAGTGATCGTGGGCTCTGTAACTGGGGTGAGTGTCGTGGGCTGTGGTAATATGGGGGAGTGATTGGGTTTTAACATGGGGTGATGATCGGGGCTGTTGGGTTATGGGGTGAGTGACGGGGCTCAGAACATGGGGTGAGGGGTATGTGCTCAGTAATAGGGGTGAGGATCGTGGGCTGTGGGAATTGGGGTAGTGCAGGGCTTAGTAATATGAGGTGAGTGATCATGGGGTCGTAACATGGGGTGAGTGATCTTTGGGGTCTAGTAATTGGGGGAGGGGATCGTGGGCTGTGGGAATATGGGGTGGGGGGGCGGGTGGTAAATGGGGGGGGTAGGGCCTAGTAAATATGGGGTTTGAAGTGGGCGTGGGATTGGGGTAGGATCTGGGCTCTGTAATTGGGGTGGGACGTGGGCTGTGGGAATTGGGGTGAAATGATCTGGGCCTGTAATTGGGGTGAGTGATTTGTGGCCTTTGTAAAAAGGGGGGGGAGTGACATGTGCCTTGTAATATGGGGTGAGTGATGTGGGCCCTTAAAAACATGGGTTTGGGGATCTGGGGTGTGGTATTGGGGTGAGTGATCGTGGGCTTTGGTAACATGGGGGGTGATGTGGGTGTGGAAAATTGGGGGGAGGATGTGGGCTCTAGAACATGGGGTGAGTGACAGTGTTAGTAATATGGGGTGGGATCGTGGGCTGTGGAATAGGGGTGAGTGATCGTGGGGTGTGGTAAAAAAGGGGTGAGGGTCGGGGCTGTGGTAATAGGGGTAGTGTCTGGGCTTAGTAACATGGGGTGAGTGACGTGGCTGTGGGAATATGGGGTGAGTGATGTGGGTTGGTAATATGGGGTGAGTGATCGTGGGCTGTGGTAATATGGGGGGAGTGTGTGGGTGTGGGAAAAATGGGGTTGGGGTGTGGGGTCTGTAACATGGGGTGAGTGCGTGGGCTTGGTAAAAAGGGGGAGTGTCGTGGGGTGTGGGGAATATGGGGTGGTGATGTGGCTGTGGGGATATGGGGTGAGTGATGTGGGGTGGGTAATATGGGGTGAGTGATCGTGGGGTGGGATATGGGGTAGGATCGTGGGGTTGTAACTGGGGTGAGTGATGTGGGTGTGGTAAATGGGGGAGTGATATGGGTTAGTAAAATGGGGTGAGTGATCATGGGGCTTAGTAATAGGGGGTTATCTGGGGTCTAGAATATGGGGTGAGTGATCATGGGCTCTAGTAATATGGGGTTAGTGATATTTGGGGTCTAGTAATAGGGGTGAGGATCGGGGTTGGGAATATGGGGGGATGATCATGGGGCTGTGGAATATGGGGTGAGTGATCAGTGCTTGTAATGGGGGGGTGATGGTGTTTTGTTAAAAATGTGTGAGTGATCTGTGTTCTGTTAACATTGTGTGAGTGATCATGTGCTTGGGGAACATGGGGATGAGTGATATTTTTGGGTCTGTTAAAAAATTTGTGTGAGTGATCATGTGTTCTGTTAAACATTGTTTGAGGATCTTTTGCTTTGGCAACAAAGGGGGGGGTGAATCGTTTTTGCTCTGTTAAAATTGTGTGGGGTGATCATGTGCTCCCGGAAAATTTGGGGGGAGTGATCGTTTTGCTTGTTAAAAAATTGTGTGAGTGTCATTTTGCTTGGCAAAATGGGGTGATGATCGTTTTGCTTTGGTTTAAATTTGGGGAGTGAAACGTGGGCTCTGGTAATATGGGGTGGGTGATCATGTGCTCTTTTTAAAAAGGGGTGGGGTGATGTGGGCTCCGGGAAAAAATGGGGTGAGTGATCGTGGGCCCGTTAACATGGGGTGAGTGAAACGTGGGCTCTGTTAACATGGGGGAGAGTGATCGTGGGCCCTTGTTAAATGGGGGGGTGATCGTGGGCTTGTTTTAAAATTTGGGGGGAGGGGATCGTGGGCTCTGTTAACATGGGGTTGAGGATGTGTGGGCCCCTTTTTAACATTGGGGGGTGAGTGATCGTGGGCTCTGTAAAAAATTTGGGGGGAGTGATTTGTGGGCTCTGGGGGGGTTTTTAACCAAAACGGGTATGTGGGTTTATAAATTTTGCTCCCGTTAACATGGGGTGAGTGATCGGGGCTCTGGTAAATTTTGGGAAAAGTGTTTTTAAAGGGGGGGATGTGGGTTTGTTAACCTGGGGGTGAGTGATCGTGGGCTCTGGTAAAATAGGAGTGTCAGAGCCTACAGTGTAAACACCATTACTGCAGTCATAGCAAATATAGTCCACTGCTCCATCAATCAATGGAGGAGCCACCCACCTCTTGGCGCTCATACTTGTTCCTTTCTCTCTCTCTCTCTCTCTCTCTCTCTCTCCTCTCTCTCTCTCTCTCTCTCTATCTATCTATCTATCTATCTATCTATCTATCTATCTATCTATCTATCTTCTATCTATCTATTTAGCTATCTGACTATCTATCTATCTAGCTCTCTATCTATCTATCTATCTATCTATATATCTATCTATATATCTATCTCTAAGACATATCTCATAATATGTCTTAGTCTCTGGTTTAATTAATGTAGTTTTGGTTCTTTCCTTTTCAGAGGAGTTTACTACCTACTTATAGCAACCATCCAGCTATGGTGTTACCCTGCGACTGTTCAGTACTACAACAGCTGTTGTTCTGTAATGCTATTCCTCCTAGCGTGCTCTGTGAGTGAATGTGGTTTTGCCAAAGTCTCCCCTTCAGTTCATGATTACTGCTGAAATTCATGATGGATGTTATACCTAGGATGCGTTCAAGAATTGTAGCTCTTAGAATACATGCTGATTTGAGTATCAAATCACGGGAAATTTGAGCTTAGCAAAGTCACCTGTTTTTTCGGATTCCGTAGAGAACTGAAGACACTGGTGACTGTGGACGCTGCGCTGAGGAAGATGCGGAAGAAAACGCAAAACTGCCCCTTTCGATGACAAGGTTATCATAAGAAATAGTGTGAAGATCATAAGAAATAGTGTGAAGGATCCCAAGAAAACCAGCAAAAAATCTACAGAGTAATTCAGTTTCAGCTGACGTAAATGTTGATGCTTCAGTTGATTGACGAAGGCTCCTTGAAGTTGGTAGAATTGCCGGAAAGCCGGTCAAGAAACAATTATTTATTGCCATCTGCTATAAAGAAAAAACCGCTGTGGTGGGCACTCGATCACAAGGGATGGACGACAGATGAATGGAGAGAAGTTATATTTTTACATGTGGTATTGAGATGGAATGGACATATTCAACAACCGCCAAACCACCCCAGCTAAGATGTTTTCGGGTAGTTTTACAGATAAAGCCCCTAGAGAGCTTGGCAAATCCAAGATAATCCTTGCAAGTGATTTTCTTCCCATTGTGGATAGAGACTTTCCTGATGGACAAGACATTTTCCAGCAGGATCCTGTTCCATGTTATACTTCCAAAAAAAATGCTGACATGCTTCGAAAAGAGAGGGCTAAGTGTTCTAAACTGGTCTGGAAACTCTCCTGACCTCAACCCAACTGAGAATCTGTGTGAAATAACCCCGGGCTGAACAGGTTTCAAGTAAAACTTTGTGGTTAGGACCTGGGAAATCACAGCAAGAATTCCTTTTCATTTTATTCTTAAAGCGGGGTAATGTTAAAAGAAGGGTAAGTTTCTTTATTTCAATAATTTATTAAATAAATCTTTTCATAAAAAGCGGTTAAAAAAAAAAAAGGAAACTTTAACTTAAAAAAATGCTTATTTAACTGCCCAAAATTCCAACTGTATGTATTTGGTGTTTTGAAGTAAGTTGAATCTTATAAAAAAAAATTATATTTTTTATTAAAATAATTTTTTAAAATATTTAATTATTTTTTTAAATTGGCCGAATAAAAAAAAGGGAAAATTTTAAAAATCTTTTAAAAATAAGTCAATTTAAAAATTTTTTTTATATTTTAAGAAAATTTTTATTAAATTTAAATGTAAAATTAAATATTTTTAAAAAAATTTAAATTTAAAATTTATAATAAATATTTAATTTCCCAATAATAATATATTTTAGATAATTTACAATAATTTCATAAAAACAAAAATAGTAATTTTTTTTTTTTCTAAATTTTTTTTCAAAAATTATTGAAAAAATTTTGCGCCATTCGAAAAAGAAAGAAAGGGTTTTAAAAAAAAAAAAAATTTTTGCCAAAAATCCAAATTTTAAAAAATTTTAACAAAACAAAAAAAAACACAAAACAAAACAACACAACCCACACACAAAACATAACCAAAAAAAATCCCAAACCCACACACACCACAACACACACACCACCACACACCCATCCCCCCCCCCACACCCCAAAACCACAACACAACCCCCCCCCCCCCCCCACCCACCCCCCCCCCCCCCCCCCCCCCCAAACACACCCCAAAACCCCCCCCCCCCCCCACCCACCCCACAACACCCACCCCCCCCCACCCCCCCCCCCCCCCCAAAACCCCACCCCCCCCCCCCCCAACCCCCCCCACCCCCCCCACACCCCCCCCCCCCCCCCCCCACCCCCCCCCCCCCCCAAAACCCACACCCCCCCCACCACCCACCACCACCCCCACCCCCACCCCCCCACCCCCCCCCCCCCCTCCCCCCCCACCCCCACCCCCCCCCCCCACACACAACCCCCATCCACCCCCCCCCCCCCCCCCCACACCCAACCCCACCCCCCCCCCCCCCCCACCCACCCCCCCCCCCACCCTCCCCCCCCCCCCCCCCCCCCACCACCCCCCCCACCCCCCCCCCCCCCACCCCCCCCCAAACACACACCACACCCCACCCCCCCCACAACCACACCCCTCCACCCCCACCCAAAACCCCCCAACCCACCCCACATACCACCCCACACACACCACACACCACCACCCCCCAAAACCCCCCCCCCAAAAACCCACACCCCACCCCCCCACTCCACACACACACACACACACACACCCACAAAAACAAACCCCAACACACACACCACCACACACACATAACACACCAAACCACACTCTGAGGGCCCCTTTTGCAGATGACGTGAACCCGTGAAAGAATACACTCGATCGAAGCCCAGGAAACTACAAAGGGGATCTGGGGGCTGCAGCCCTGTCCGAAAATTGGCTCCTGAGTTCAACCCCAAACCAATGCAAAGTATGAAGTTTGGGGGGAAGGGCAAAAAAAGGGCCCGCAGACGGAGTACGTAGGGGGTCAGAGATACAAACCTCACTAAAGGGAAAAAAGATCGGGGGGTGGTATAACACCAGGAACATCTCCTGAAGCCAATCAACCAATTAACTGCTGCAGCATAGGGGGCCCCTAGAAAACCCTCAGAAAGCATTCCGACATCTTAAAAAGGGAAATCTTTCGGACCCTGTAAAACCGTTACGTTTACCCCTATTGGAGTATGCGGCACCATTTGGAACCCAACCAGCCAAAACAGTAAAGAAAACTAGAGAAAGTGCAAAGGTTTGCAACAAGACTAGTCCCCAAACTAAGAGGTATGTCCCACAAGAGGTTAAGGGAAATCAACCGCGGGCACGGAAAACGGGGAGTAGGGGGGACTTGAAACGACATCAAATATGAGGGGAATTGACAAGGTGGACAAAGACGGATTTCCGAGATTTGGGAAAAGTAAAAAAGGGGACCCAAAATTGGAAGCTAAGAACAGATAATCACAGGGATGTTGGAAATTTTTCTTCGCCCAGGTAGTCAGTAAGTGGGAAAAGTTTGGGGAAACGAGTGTGGGGCAGGTCCATCAAAGTTTAAGCGAGGTAGATAAAGTCACGGCTCGGGGAGTGGGCCTAGTAGCGTCGTGAAAGGGGGGGGGCCCGGGCTCGGGCCGACCCCCCCCAACCTCAACTGGTGGTTTGTGAGTTTCAAACCCACACAACCCCCACACACCACACCACACCCACAAAAAAAAACCACCCCAACACAAACATACCCCCATCAACACCCATACCACCAAAACAAACCCCCCCACCAACCCAACACTCACAACACACACCACCCACACACCACACAACACAACCCCACATAACACAAAAAACACACACACACACACCACCACAAAACACACATACACACAACACACACACACAACACACACACACACACACACACACACCACCCAAAAAACACCAACACTCACCACAACACACAACACACACCACCACAACCCCCCACCCAACACCCACACACAAACACACCACACACCACACACCACACAACACACACACACCACACAACCAACACATTCACAACCAAACCCCACCAAAACCATCACAACACACACAAAACCAAAACACACCACCCACCAACCACAACCCCCAAAACACACACACACACATACACACACAACACCCACAAAATACACCACCCACACAAACACACACACAACACACACAACACAACACAAAAACACCCCACACCCCCACAAATACACACACAAAACCCCAAAACACAACACACACACACACACATCACACCCCAACACATACACACAAAAACACACCACACACACACACACAAAACACCATACACACACACACACCCACAACACACCAAAAACACAAAACCCCACACAAACACACACTACACACACACACACACACACACACACAACACAACACAACACACACAACACACACACACACACCACTACACCACCACACCCCCACAACACAAACACACACAAAAAACACACACACCACACACACACAACACCCAAAAACAAACAACACACACACACACACAAAACACCACACAAACACCACACCTCACAACAACACAAACACCACAAAAACACCACACACAACACAAACCACACACCAAAACACAACACCCACACACACACACACAAAACAACAAACCCCCCAACACACACACACACACACACTCAACACCCCACACAACAACCACCAACATACAACACACCCCACACACAACAACACCCACACCACAACAAAAACACCAAACAAAAACAAACACACAACAAAACCAAACCCTTACCCCCACAACAAACACACAAAATACCACACCAAAAAAAAAAAAAAACCCAAAACATAACCCAAAAAAAAAAAAAAAAAAAAAAAAAAAAAAAAAAAAAAAAACAAAAACAAAACCCAAAAAAAAAAAAAAAAAAATAAAACAAAAAAAAAAAAAAAAAAAAAAAAAAAAAAAAAAAAAAAAAAAAAAAAAAAAAAAAAACACCACCACAAAAACACCAAAACACAACACACACACACACACACACCCCACAACCAAAAACACACACACAACACACACACACCAACACACACACACACAACACACACACACACCACACACACCCCAACACCCCACACCACACCACCACAACACACACACACACAACACACACACACCCACACCAACACACACAACACACACCAAAACACACACCCCCACACACCACACACACCACACACAAACCCCCACAACACACCACACCACACACACACCCACAACCACACACAAAAACCCCACACACCCACACACACACACCCACACACACAACCCACCACACACCCAACAAAACACACCCCACAAACAAAACAAACCAAAACACACCAACCACAACACAACACACACCAAAAAAAAAAAAAAAAAAGAAAAAAAAAAAAAAAAACCCACTCAAAACCCCCAACCCCCCCCCACACCCCAAAGCCCCACCAACCCCCAAAACCACCACCAACCCCCCCCCCCCCCCCCTAACAAAACCCCCCTTAAAACCCTCCCCCCCCAAACCCCCAACCCAAAAAAAAAAAAAAAATTTTTTTAAAAATTTTTTAAACCCTTCTTTTTTCTTTTTCCGTTTTCCCTTTTCCCCCCCCAAAAATTTTTTTTATGTTTTAAATTTTAGGATCCTTCTTCATTTTTTCTTTTCGCCCTTTCTCCTCTTTTTTTTTTCCCTCTTTTTTCCCCCTTTCCTTTTTTACCTTTTTTCCCTTTCTTTTCCCCTTTTTACCCCCCCTCCCCCTTTTTTTTTACCCTTTCCTTTAATTTTCCCAATATTTTAAAATCTTTTTTTTTTTATTTTTTTAATAAAATTTTTCAAAAATTTTCCCCTTTTTTTTTTCCGCTTTCCCCCCCTTTCCACGTTTTTACCCCTTCCCCCCTGTTTACCCTTCCCCCATTTTTAAACAGTGATATTCTGGGATTACCCGAAGGGGGGAAAAGGGGGGAAGGGTAGGGAGGGAAAAAAGGTGAGGGGGGAATAGGGGGGGAAAATAAAGGCATGAGAAAAAGGGATGGAAAAAAGTTTGGGGGGGGGGGGAATGATAAAAAGGGGGGGATTCAAAAAAAAATTGGGGTTAAAGGAGGTGTACACCTCCGTCCCTTAATAAGAACCGGTTTTAACAGAACTGGTTTAACAAAAAACTGGGAAAAAACAGAACTGGATATAACAGAACTGGATATAACAGAACTGGATATAACAGAACTGGATATAACAGAACTGGATTTAACAGAAGTAGATATGACAGAAGTTAATATCTTTAGTACTAAATATTACACTTACTGTGACAACTGTAGAACCATATATATGTAAATATTGTAATAAAACTGTGTTGCCAGGGGCAGGAATGATCACAAACAGTATTATCAAGAAACACTCACAAAATAATACCTTAGACCTGTAACCCAGCTCGAGCGTAGTCTTCACTTACCATCCCCGTCCCTTAGCCATGTCAGGTAATCCAGTACTACAGTTCACCAGCCTAGCCAGGTCACAGCCTAGCCAGGTCACAGCCTAGCCAGGTCACAGCCTAGCCAGATCACAGCCTAGCCAGGTCACAGCCTAGCCAGGTCACAGCCTAGCCAGGTCACAGCCTAGCTAGGTCACAGCCTAGCTCTTCTTGCTGCTTAAAAAAACCCAGCTTTTGGAAGTAAAAGTCGCTCCCACGAGGAAAATTTGTGTTTCCTTAGAGGCACAGGCTCCAGGAAGTCGAAGCAATTACCATTCCCTGCTAGCCCATGCTCTTCTTATCTTCACAAATACTCTAGTTATTGGAGTCGGCCGACAAGAGACAGTGGACTCGACCAGACCATTAATTTCACACATTACAAATACCTTAGACGAACCGGAAGTCTGTATTCTCACAAAGAGAAATATGAGACGATAGTGTCCACAGTGCCTACAGTGCCCACAGTGCCTACAGTGCCCACAGTGCCTACAGTGCCCACAGTGCCTACAGTGCCCACAGTGCCTACAGTGCCCACAGTGCCTACAGTGCCTATGCATCACGTCTCCCCTTCTTTCATTTTTAGTTTACTGGTAACTAGGAGAACCCAATATTATTCTTGGTTCTCAGACTATTTTATCTTAACCTCAAATCTTTCCCTAAACCTAAAACACAGTGAACAAACAAATACTTAACACATCCTCTCTACCCATCACTCAGATCCTTACACAGTGTCAAACTGATAGTGTTATCATGAACATGTATTGCTAGTTACATCCATGGTAACTGGTCTCCCATGAAGACCAGAGTGGTTCTCTGATGAACCATGAAGACCAAAGTGGTTCTCTGCAGAACCATCAACGTTCCCACTGCACCTAATCATTTCTTTCTCCTCTCTCTCTCTCTCTCTCTCTCTCTCTCTCTCTCTCTCTCTCTCTCTCTCTCTCTCTCTCTCTCTCTCTCTCTCTCTCTCTCTCTCTCTCTCTCTTTCTCTCTCTCTCTCCCGGATATAATTTTTTACTCACACAGTATTCACAGAGTACTCAAAAAGCCTCCAGCTTCCTCTGCTCTTAGCAGCATCAGCAAGTTCTGTAGATTAATGAAATGAGTGACACGGACGTCCCTGGGGTTAACATGGTGTTAGAAACATACACCGGCCTACACAATCATCCCCTTTTTATACCACCACACACCATCAAAATACTAATTCCAAATTCCTTTTCCCATTTGCCAAAATTCAACAATTCAATTGTAAAATAAATATACTCACACAACACTAATAATATATTATAATATATATATATATATATATATATATATATATATATATATATATATATATATATATATACTTTCTTCTTTCAACACACCGGCCGTATCCCACCGAGGCGGGGTGGCCCAAAGGAAAAACGAAAGTTTCTCCTTTTACATTTAGTTATATATACAGGAGAAGAGGTTACTAGCCCCTTGCTCCCGGCATTTTAGTTGCCTCTTACAACACGCATGGCTTACGGAGGAAGAATTCTGTTCCACTTCCCCATGGAGATAAGAGGAAATAAACAAGAACAAGAAACTAGAAAGAAAATAGAAGAAAACCCAGAGGGGTATGTATATATACGCTTGTACATGTATGTGTAGTGTGACCTGAGTGTAAGTAGAAATAGCAAGACGTACCTGAAATTTTGCATGTTCATGAGACAGAAAAAAGGACACCAGCAATCCTACCATCATGTAAAACAATTACAGGCTTTCGTTTTACACTCACCTGGCAGGACGGTAGTACCTCCCTGGGCGGTTGCTGTCTACCAACCTACATATATATATATATTATATATATATAATATATATTATATATATATATATATATATATAATATATATATATATTATATAGATATAGATATATATCCTTGGCCAGTGCAGTGTTGTTATTGATCAATACAAATTGTTCCGTGGGTACAATAATATAATATACTGCTTGTTGAGCTAGAACACAAACAGGGAGTAGAATGAAATTAGCTCAGAGGCGTCCACACCACCGTATGTCCTTCGATGGTGGGTACAACATCTAGCTTGGCTGGATGCACCATTGTTAAGGATTGTGTGGTCTAGTGCTCTAAAGCGTCATGCGCTTTCTCTCACCATGAGGCGGGCCAAAACAGCATGGGTTCGACTCCTTGGCTAGTGCAGTGTTGTTATTAATCAATACCACTTGTTCCGGGGTAATATATATATATATATATATATATATATATATATATATATATATATATATATATATATATAATATATATATATATCATTATCTTCTTCGCTATCCCGTGAGGAGAAAAACACAATACTACCCTTCCTTTTCATAAATGATAACCCAGCACTGGCGTGCCAGAGGTTTCATTTATCTGACAAAGAAACCCCCCTCCCCCCTCCCCCCTGGAGGGCGAACAAGGGATGAAGTGGGAGGTGAGAGTCAGGAGGAGAGACCTGGAGTAGCCTACAAGCCGTTAGTGCTTGTTGAGCAAAGAAGAGAAAGTGATTAAAAATTGATCGCGTGGTTATTGTGTGGAGAGAGGAATGTGATAAATAATCGATCGAATTTTTGGAAAGATTAATATACTTCTGGAGGTCTGGGAAAGAGAGAGAGAGGAGACACTTGACTATAATCCTCCCGACAGCTGGATTTCACTCCTATGGGTTTACATTGGTGAGAATTTTTAGTGATTACCACAGGGTATGTGCATAGTGGGATTTAGTAGCGATTATTGGTGGATGAGTATGTAGTTTAGTGAGTTTTTTTGGTTGATTATCCCTGGATAAATATGTAGTTTAGTGAGATTTACCAGTGATTAGCCTGGATACGTGCATGGTTTAATGGGAATTATCGTAGATGATTCCTGGAAATTTGAGATACATTGGCTAAATTATATTTTTCAGTGTGGCTTCGAACTGTATCCACAATTAGCGATTCCATCAACTTTCCCACAATTGAGGTTAGGCTGAGTGGTTTATGATTTTAAGCTAAGCACCTGTCTTCTGCTTTGCAAATGGATTATGACATTTGCCATAAACCATACCGCGGGTAGGGATAGAACCCGCGTGAAAGAGTCATAAAACTCCAGATCGACTCACTAGCCACTGGCCCAGTGGCTAGCGCGTCGGTCTCTAGTTTTATGACTGATCGCGGGTTCTGTCACTGCCCGTGGTATGGTTTGTTTGTAATCGTGTCATTACGATTTCGTGAGACATTTGCCATTTTTCCACGTAACCAGTGCGATACCCGCCTGTGGTGATCTGTTGAAGAGAAAAGCTAACAGTTTGCTAAATTCCTCCGTGCATAGTTATATTAGAACCCCTGAAAACAGCTCATGAGGGTCCGGTGACGTCTGGAATTTCGTTTATATCCTCTTGTGTAAAAAAAATATAGAGGAAATAAGTATTAGTACTTATTGTTTGTTTGTCACTAACAGTAAGCTGACCCAAGTTACAGCTAAATGGTTGTATATTTTATCTAATCTTATGCCTGTACGTCTGAAAGAAACTCTTTTCATTGGTATCTGAGTCTGTTACTTCCTTAATTTTGTATTTTTCCTTTGGTTTTCAATTTCCTTTTTGTATAATTTTGTTTTACACTGAATATTTTGGTCAATATTATAACCCCCTCCTCTTTTAAATCGTCTGTAAACAGATATTTTTCAGTTAAACGTTTATGCAGTTTGTATTAGTAATATATATGGCTTGAGAACCTTGTACGACGCTTAGAGGGTCTGGGTGACCCCCCCTCACAACCCCTAAATACCAATCTTTGATGGAAGAAAAACTCCAGATGAAAATAGAGCTAATGTTGTCAGAAAACCCGCGCTGTAACTCACAAAGCAAAACATTAATAATACTTTAAAGGCAAGGGAAGGTAAGTTTTGGCTCATTTTCATCACACGTCGCGTGTTTTGTCACCGTGCCCCGGGGGGCAGTACCGTCCCGGTGTGCGAGGGCAGACCGTCCCGGCTGGCAGGGCAGTCCGTCACCGGTGCTGGCGGGGCGTCCCGTCACCGGTGCTGCCAGGGCAGACCGTCTCTTGCCTTCCCTTTCTGGCTGTGAATTTTATTATTTAGATTTTAGAGGTTGCTTTAAAGGGGTAGCCTACAGTATGTCCCAAAACCCAATTTCGAAAATTTCCCAGGGAAACCGCAACTTTTTCCAGGGAGCAACCCGCCCGAGCCTCTGAGGACAGTGCACGCTCATTCCCAGATTTATTTTCCATGTGGTAGCGGGGGAAAAGCCTTTTTAAATGGGGTTTCAAAATTTCATGCTAGCGAGAGGGAAATTTTTTTTCCGCGGTCTTTGTTAGCCTCTAATTTACCCCATTTATTAAAAAAAATTTTGGGGGGGGGAGGGGGGAATATCATGCTTTTCTTTTCTAACCAAAGAATTTTTAATACCGAGTTGTAAAATTAACTTTAAAAAAAGGATTTTTTTCCCCCAAAAAAAAATCGAAACAGACATTCGTATAAGCAAAAACAAAAAACAATTTAAATATTTAACATTACTTGGTCTAGCTTTTGTTTGCCCTTTTGTAGAATAACTTGTGAGGTTTTTATTTCAACATGGGTCTATGGTGTCCGTGATGTGAACGGGAGAACAGACTCCCAGCAAACAACGTCTACACATTCTGAACATGATTTTTTTAATTTTTTTTTCTTTAACTCTTTTTAAATGGCCGATTGATCCCCTTTTGTGTATACCCCACATACAATTAGACAGTATACTACATTTGTAAAAATACTATTTAACAATTTAAACATACTGTTAAGAGTAAAAACAAAACCCGATATTTTTTTAACTAGGAGTGCCCCCTTTTTTTATTATATTATATGCAATCTAAATTTTTTTAAATTATGTTTTGTTAGTCTCTTAATTTTTTTTCATTGTAGGGGAAAAACCACAGTTTAAGTCCCGGGTTAGCAGTTCAGGTACGACTCTCCCTCATCACGTACCAACCTAAACGTCAGCTTACCTCTCTCGGGTACAGTAGTGGTTATACCCTTTGCTCTGAGTGGGTTCCCACACTCGCTCAGGTAGCTTCATACACCTTTCTGAGCACATTAGCACTCACCCTTTAATACTTTCCCCCGCTCTAGAAGATTACTTAGTCCCCGACAAATGTCTTTATGTATAACATACAAAGGAGACAAGGGAAATTGTTCCATACTAAGTTTTATATGGATTCTTTATAATAAAGACACATTTTTTTTAGTCGGTCGTCTCCCAAGAATCCCCATATTAAAATGACTGTGTCTAAGGGGGCAACTAGACCAGAGCTGGATTCGCATTTTTTTCGAAAGGGGCCCAAAACCAGGGGTAGAGACATGGCCCCCGACGTAAACATACTTAAACTATGACTACCGGGGTTTTCCCGGAGGAGTTCCGGGGGGCAACGCCCCCCCCGGCCCGGACTAGTGTCACGACGTGTAAGACGCAAAGTCAGGAGAAATTTTAGGAGAGTGGGGAAAATCTGAAACGGGAAAAAGAATTAAAAAGCCAACCCGCGGGTTCGTGGGGAAGGGAAAATTTTGTGTCAAAAACTTTCGGGGGTTTTTTGACAAGGTAACGGAAGCCACGAGAGAGGGGTGGGTTTATTGCATTTTCTTGGACTGTAAAAAAATTGGGGGCATTCAATGGGTCAAGGAATCTTTGTTGTTTTGTGTCTATGCATACATAGTACACCTTACAATATTCATAATTCTCAAAAATGTTGTACATACAACCACAGAATACATACGCTCGTATGAATACCCCAAATTAACATAAATACATGCATTTATGCAAAAACAATTTAAACCCTTCATACGTGCTCATATCAAAACAATACAAGTATATAAGTATTCATCATATCTGTATAGCCCTTGGGGCTTGCCCCCTTCTTTTTTTAAAAATAATAATAATAATTAAATCATGCAAAAACCTGTATTTGAATCATATTTTTTTCTTCTTTTTGCTTTTGGTTTTTACCATCGAGTACCTTGGCGTGCATTGAGGTTGAGGAGGCTGGCTTTTTGAAAACGGGTTCCTTTCTTGATCCGCAGACTCTTTTAAGCACAGCTTATTGTTGGCAAATTGTAAAAATTGAATATGTTCAAAGTTGTAGGATTCTTAGGTGAGAGAGAGGGAGGGAGGGAGAGGGAGAGAGAATTAGGAAGAAGACGGAGAGAAGGAAGAGGTAGAAAAGGAGGAGAGAAAAGCTGGGTACAAGGCCTCTCATGTCTCGGGTTCGTCTAATTGGAAGAGAATTTTGATCCAGCTGAGTGTCAGCACTATTGGGGGAAGGGGAGGGGGGGAGGAAGAGGAGGAGTATGGGAGTTGGTTGAAGTTTGAACCACCAGCCACTGTTACATTATATCCCTCACCTTTCCCCCTCTCTCTTCTTCCTTCTCCCCTCTCTTTTCTTCTTTCCTTCCCCCTTCCCCTTCCACCACCCCCTCCGCCTTCACATCTAACCCTCTTACATGTGCTTAATGTGTCAAACATTATAACATACCCATCGCAGGTTATAAACCTGTGCAGCCATATAGCACCACACGTGCGGGCGGTAGTGTCATGGGTGAGCACACACGTACGTATGTGTATAATTATTTAATATATATGTCGTGCCGAATATGCAAAATTTGCGATTTTGGCCTGAACAGCAACGCTCATCTTGCCTAATAAGGCAAGCGAAAATTTGTGCGTGCCAACACAATGCTCACCAACGCTTCAGGAAAGGACAAAACTCGTCTCCTAGCTGTGAAGGCACCGCACTCAGATTTCCTTCTAGCTGTTCCCAGTTGTTCTCTGAGCACTCGACTCGCCCCACAGGCCATTCGGATTGGTGTTGCTCTTCGCCTAGCCGTCCCTATACTCACTGAACACAGGTGTATTTGCGGCAGGGCGACAGCTGATCAATTCGGACTTCATGGTCTCGTGTGTCACACATCAGAAAGGAAGTGTGCTAAACATGAGGAGGTCAACGACATCATAAAGAGAAGCCTCGCCACAGCCCGTTGCCCAGCTCAACGGGAACCCCAAGTACAGAGGTCTGACGGAAGTCAAAAGCGCCCTGATGGAGCCACTATGCTACCATAGAAAGATGGTAAGCACATTGCCTGGGACAACACCTGTGCTGCCACACCCCTCAAGGAAGGTTCCTTTATGTTGGTGAGGGGCTCTTGATTTAGGGAATTGGATCTGTGCTCCAGTTCCCCGAATTAAGCCTGAATGCCTTCCACATCCCCCCCCCCAGGCGCTGTATAATCCTCCGGGTTTAGCGCTTCCCCCTTGATTATAATAATAATAATGTGCTGCCACACTGGCAGACACCTATTTGCCATACTCTGCAGCTGGAGGGGGGTGGAGCCGCCAGCTACAAGGAGATCCAGAAGACCCGCAAATATGAAGGCCTTGCAGCCAGCTTCTTCTTCCAGAGACTCAGTGTTGCGATCCAGAGGGAAAATGCCTGCAGAATTCTGGGCACGCAGCCCACCGCCGAGGAGCTGGAAGAAGTATTCTAGATATAGCTCTGAGATGTTATCTATGTTGTTATACTCCTTATTGTATTTTTGTCAATGAACTTTGTCTTTAAATACAGTATATATATATATATATATATATATATATATATATATATATATATTAATATATATAATGTGTGTGTGTGGGGGGGGTACTCACCTAATTGTCGTTGCAGGGGTCGAGACTCAGCTCCTGGCCCCGCATCTTCACTGACTGCTACTAGGTCCTCTCTCTCTCTGCTTCCAAAGCTTTGTGTACCTCGCCTTAAAGCTATATATCGTTTCTGCGTCCAATACATCACTTACTAGGCTATTCCACTTCCTGACGACTCTATGACTGAAGAAATACTTCCTAACATCCCTCTGACTTGTCTGAGTCTTCAGATTCCACTTGTGACCCCTTGTTTCTGTGTCCCCTCTCTGGAACATCCTGTGTGTGTGTGTGTGTGTGTGTGTGTGTGTGTGTGTTAAAATAAATGTTTATCTGGCCAGAATTGTAACTATAATACAGAAAAGAGTAGCAGCTTTCTGTATTATAAAAACGGCGAATCGAAAGGCAAGTGGTAATATATATTGTCGTAAAGAACAAAAGGCACAAGATCGGGTTCTCTGTATATATATATATATATATATATATATATATATATATATATGTGTCGTGCCGAATAGGCAGAACTTGCGATCTTGGCTTAAATAGCAACGTTCATCTTGCCATATAGGACAAGTGAAAATTTGTGTATGCAATAATTTCGCCAAAATCATTCTGAACCTAACGAAAAAAATATATTTCACTGTCTTTGTTTAGTATTAAATTATTGTAAACAAATCTAAAATATATTTAGTTGGGTTAGGCTAAAATAAATTATTCTTGTTATAATAAGGTTAGGTAAGTTTTCTAAGTTCCTTTTGGTGCAAAATTATAATTTTTTACATCAACATTAATGAAAAAAATATATCTTTAAACGTATAAGAGAAATTTTTAGAAAGGACTTAATTTTAAATGAGTTCTTGCTAAATGACCAGTTTTACATATTCGGCACGACATATATATATATATATTCAAAGAAGTATAAAGACGATGCTTTCTTAGCTAGTAATTCATATTGGCCTGGTCACGGACCGGACCGAGGGGGCGTTGACCCCCCAAAACACCCTCCAGGTATACTCCAGGAATTATGTTAGCCAGATGTGTTAGTTACTAAAGGATAGATTATCCTGAGTGGTAATAGTTACCAAAGAGTCTCCCAGCTCAGGCTGACACTAATGAAGTCTCCCAGCTCAGGCTGACACTACTGAAGTCTCCCAGCTCAGGCTAACATTACTGAAGTCTCCCAGCTCAGGCTGACACTACTGAAGTCTCCCAGCTCAGGCTGACACTACTGAAGTCTCCCAGCTCAGGCTGACACTAATGAAGTCTCCCAGCTCAGGCTGACACTACTGAAGTCTCCCAGCTCAGGCTGACACTACTGAAGTCTCCCAGCTTTAGGCTGACACTACTAAAGTCTCCCCGCTCAGCTAACATTACTGAAGTCTTCCCAGATCAGGGGTGACACTACTGAAGTCTCCCAGCTCAGGCTGACACTACTGAAGTCTCCCAGCTCAGGCTGACACTACTAAAGTCTCCCAGCTCAGGCTGACACTACTAAAGTCTCCCAGCTCAGGCTGACACTACTAAAGTCTCCCAGCTCAGGCTAACATTACTGAAGTTTTCCCACTCAGGCTGACACTACTGAAGTCTCCCAGCTCAGGCTGACACTACTAAAGTCTCCCAGCTCAGGCTGACACTACTAAAGTCTCCCAGCTCAGGCTGACACTACTAAAGTCTCCCAGCTCAGGTTGACACTACTAAAGTCTCCCAGCTCAGGCTAACATTACTGAAGTCTCCCAGCTCAGGCTGACACTACTGAAGTCTCCCAGATCAGGCTGACACTACTGAAGTCTCCCAGCTCAGGCGGACACTACTGAACTTGCGCAGCTCAGGCTGACACTACTAAAGTCTCCCAGCTCAGGCTGGACACTACTGAAAATCGCCCCAGCTCAGGCTGACACTACTGAAGTCTCCCAGCTCAGGCTGAAACTACTGAACTCGCGCAGCTCAGGCTGACACTACTAAAGTCTCCCATCTCAGGCTGACACTACTGAACTCGCGCAGCTCAGGCTGACACTACTGAAGTCTCCCAGCTCAGGCTGACACTACTGAAGTCTCCCAGCTCAGGTTGACACTACTAAAGTCTCCCATCTCAGGCTGACACTACTGAACTCGCGCAGCTCAGGCTGACACTACTGAAGTCTCCCAGCTCAGGCTGACACTACTGAAGTCTCCCAGCTCAGGCTGACACTACTGAAGTCTCCCAGCTCAGGCTGACACTACTGAACTCGCGCAGCTCAGGCTGACACTACTGAAGTCTCCCAGCTCAGGCTGACACTACTGAACTCGCGCAGCTCAGGCTGACACTACTAAGTCTCCCCCTCTCAGGCTGACACTACTGAACTCGCGCGCTCAGGCTGACACTACTGAAGTCTCCCCCAGCTCAGGCTGACCTATGAACTCGCGCAGTCAGTGACACATAAAGTCTCCCAGCTGACCTAAATCTTGCTGAATTGTCTCCCAACTCAGCTGGGACTTTAGTAAATTTTTCTTTCCCCACTCCACCTTCATCCTCCACCTCCAAGCATTTTTCATTCCACTCCACCTTCATCTTCCAAACCCCCAAGGGAAACAACCTCCCTCCACCTTTTATCCTCCGCCTCCAAGCATCATCCCCACCTTCACCCCACCTCCACCTTCATCCCACCACTTTCCCACCTCATATCATCTCCACCTCCACCTTCATCCTCCACCTCAAACATCATCCTCACCTCCACCTTCATCCTCCCCCCTCCTTCATCCTCCACCCCCACTTTTACCTTCATCTCCACCTCCATTCAACCTTCATCCTACACCTCACTTATCCCCCACTCCATTTTCATCCTCCACCTCCACCTTCATCCTCCACCTTCATCTCCACCTCCAGCATCATCCTCCACCTCCACCTTCATCCCCAAACCCCAGCATCAATCCTCCACATACTCCCCCACTTCATCCCCACCTCACCCCATTACCTCCACCTCCCCTCCACCTTCATCCTCCACCTCCAGCATCATTCCACTTCCAAATCTCTTCAATCAACAGCATCCCCACCTCCAACAGCATCCTCCACTCCAACTCATCTACACCTCCAACATCAAACCTCCACCTCAACATCAACCCCCCCTCAACATCATCCTCCACTCCAGCATCATCCTCCACCTCGAACATCATCCTCCACCTCCAACATCATCCTCCACTCCAAACACATCCTCCACCTCCAACATCATCCTCCACCTCCAAAAACATCTCCACCTCCAACATCATCCCCCTCTCCTTATCCCAAAAAAAACTTCACAAATTTATTAAAATCATTATTTAATCAAACTACATCCTTTCCTCCAATTATTTTAAGCCCAAAACATCAACCTCCCTCCCCTTCATTCTCACTCCGTAAACCCCACCCACCTTCATCCTCCACCTCCACTCCACCTTCATCCTCACTCCAACTTCATTCTCCACCTCCACTTCATCCTCCACCCAGATCATCCCCAACTCCAACAAACATCTCCACCTCCAACAGCATCCCCACCTCAACATCATCCTCCACCTCCTCCCTTTATCCTCCACCTCCAAAATCCACCTTCATCCTCCAAACCCCCAGCATCATCCTCCACCTCAACAATCCTCCACCTCAACAGCATCCCACTCAACATCATCCTCCGCCTTCCATTTTCATCCTCCACCTCACCTTCATCCTCCACTCCACCTACATCCTCTACCCCCACCTTCATCCTACTACCTCCACCTTCAAACTCAACCCCCAGCATAAACTCGCCCAACGTCTTTCCCCACCTCCAACTCATCCTCCACCTCCAACATCTCCTCCCCCTCCAATAATCATCCCCCACCTCAAACATCATCCTCCCCCCCATTTAAAAGCATCCTCCACCTCCAAATCATCCCCCACCTCCAACAGCATTCCCACCTCCAAACAAATTTCCCCACCACTCCAAACATCATCCCCCACCTCCGATATCATCCTCCCCCCTCCAACATCATCTCCACCTCTAAAAGATCTCCACCTCCAACATCATCCTCCACCTTAACAAACATCCTCCACCCATCTCATCTCCACCTCCAACATCATCACTCCCCAACATCATACTCCATCTCCAAAATCATCCTCCCCTCCAACGTCATCCTCCAACTCCAACATCATCTCCACCCCAATATCAACCTCCACCTCCAACACCATCCTCCATCTCCAACGCATCCTCCACCTCCAACATCATCCTCCACCTCCAACATCATTCTCCACCTCCACAGCATCCTCCACCCCAACATCATCCACCTCCAACACCCTCCTCACCCTCCAACAGTCCTCCACCTCCAACATCAACTCCACCTCCACACATCCTCCATCTCCAACATCATCCTCCACGTCCAACATCATCCACCCCAACAACTCTTTCACCTCAACCTCATCCCCTCCAACATCATCCTCCACCTCCACACATCCTCCACCTCCCACACACCTCCCCCTCCAACATCATCCTCCACCTCCAACATCATCCTCCACCTCCACATCATTTCCACCTCCATCATCATCTCCCCCAACATCATCCCCCTCCAACATCTCCTTCACCCCAACATCATCCACCTCCAACAGCTCCTCCACCTCCAACATCATCCTTCACCTCCAACATCATCCACCTCCAACGTCATCCTCCACCTCCAACTTCATCCTCCACCTCCAACACCATCCTCCACCTCCAATATCATCCTCCACCTCCAACATCAAACCTCCACCTCCACACATCCTCACCTCCAACATCATCCTCCACCTCAACATCATTCTCCACCTCCAACATCATCCTCCACCTCCAAATCATCCACCTCCAACATTTATCCCTCCACCTCCAACAGCACCTCCACCTCCCATCATCCTCCCCCCTCAAACATCATCCTCCATCTCCAACATCATCCTCCACTTCCAACATCATCCACCTCCAACATCACCTCCCCTCCAACAGTACCTCCCCACCTCCAACATCATCCTCCACCTCCAACAGCATCCTCCACCTCCCAAAGTCATCCCCCAACCCCCCAAAAATCACCTCCAACTCCAACGCATCCTCCACCTCCAAATAATCCTCCACCTCCAACTCATCCACCTCCAACCATCATCCTCACCTCCAACATCATCCACCCCCAACATCATCCTTCACCCCACATCATCCACCTCCAACGCATCCTCCAC
>NC_069401.1:45668175-45690675 GCF_026875155.1 Cherax quadricarinatus | reverse complement strand
CGTTGTTGCCTCCCTGTCAGGTATTCTCTGATCCATTGCAGTGCCTTTCCTGTTATGTGTGCCTGATCCTCTAGCTTTTGCAGTAACCTCTTGTGAGGAACTGTGTCGAAGGCCTTCTTGCAGTCCAAAAAAAAAATGCAGTCGATCCACCCCTCTCTCTCTTGTCTTACTTCTGTCACCTTATCATAAAACTCTAGTAGGTTTGTGACACAGGATTTTCCTTCCCTGAAACTGTGCTGGTTGTCAATTATACACTTGTTTCTTTCCAGGTGCTCCACCACTCTTCTCCTGATGATCTTCTCCATGACCTTGCATACTATACACGTTAGTGATACAGGTCTGTAGTTTAGTGCCTCATGTCTGTCTCCCTTTTTAAAAATTGGGACTACATTTGCCATCTTCCATACCTCGGGGAGTTGCCCAGTTTCAAATGATGTGTTGAAGATCTTTGTTAATGGTACACACAATATCTCTGCTCCCTCTTTAAGGACCCACGGAGAGATGTTGCCTGGTCCCACCGCCTTTGAGGAGTCAAGTTCGCACAGCAGCTTCTTCACCACCTCCTTGGTTATATGTTTTTCATCCAGCACTTGCTGGTTGCCCCCCCCCCCTTCTCTGATTTCCTGGAGTCCTACTGGTTTCCACTGTAAATACTTCTTTAAATCTCGTGTTGAGCTCCTATACCTCCTGGTCGTTTCTTGTGAATTCCCCATCACCCTTCCTCAGTCTGATTACCTGGTCCTTGACTGTTGTTTTCCTCCTGATGTGGCTGTACAACAGCTTCGGGTCAGTCTTGACTTTTGATGCTATGTCATTTTCATATTGTCGCTGAGCCTCCCTTCTTATCTATGCATATTCGTTTCTGGCTCTTTGGCTAATCTCTTTATTTTCCCGAGTTCTCTGTCTTCTGTACCTTTTCCATTCTCTAGTACACCTAGTTTTTGCCTCCCTACACCATTATTTCTGTTTCCCTTGGGAACAAACCTCTCCTCTGCCTCCTTGCATTTTGTTGCCACATAGTCCATCATTTCTTGTACTGGTTTTCCTGTCAGTTCCCTCTCCCACTGAATGTCTTGAAGTTCCTCATGCCTGGGTAGTTCCCCCTTTTGTAGTTTGGTTTTCCCACCCTATTCCTGCTACTCTCTCCACTTGGAGCTCAACTATATAGTCGAAACACAGAAAAACATGATCACTAGCTCCCAGGGGCCTTTCATACATGATTTCCTCGATGTCCGAACAACTCATGGTGAATACAAGGTCCAGTCTAGGTGGTTCATCCTCTCCTCTCTCTCTGGTAGTGTCTCTAACATGTTGATGCATGAGGTTTTCCAGTACCACATCCATCATCTTGGCTCTCCATGTTTCGGGACCCCCATTGGGCTCCAGATTTTCCCAGTCAATCTCCTTGCGATTGAAATCACCCATAACTAGTAACTTTGCTCCCCCCATGTGTGCTCTCCTGGCCACCTCGGCTAGTGTGTCGACCATTGCTCTGTTGCTCTCATCATATTCTTTTCTTGGCCTCCTGCAGTTTTGCGGTGGGTTGTACATTACTGCAATTATCACCTTATGTCCCTCAGACTGGATTGTTCCTACTAAGTAGTCCCTTTTGCCCGTGCCATCCATTCCTTCCATTTTCTCAAAACCCCACTGGTTTTTAATGAGCAGTGCAACTCCTCCTCCCCTTCTCCTCCCTCTGTCTTTCCTGAGGATTTGATATCCGGATGGAAAGATTGAATCTGTTATTATTCTGGCGAGTTTTGTTTCTGTGAGTGCTATTATGTCTGGGGATGTCTCCTTGATTCTTTCATGCCACTCCTCATACTTATTTGTTATTCCATCTGCATTTGTATACCATACCTTCAACTTCTTTTCTAAGACTGTGGTCTGGGAGGTGTATTGGGGTTGGGGAAGCGGGAGACCTGATAAGGAACTATGGGTGGTTGCTGTGGGGATGGAGTTTGTAATGTAGTGGGTGGGGGCATTGGATATGACATGGGTGTTTTGGTTTAGAGTGTTTGGCTGCACTGGGGTTGACCTGGTTGGGAGGCTTCTATAGGAAGCTGTGAGGGAGGTTGTATTTGATCTTCTTCCTGTGTGTGGGATCTCCTGTCGGTCTTCTCCATCCCCTCTCTTTCCTCCTTTCGCCTTTGTATCATCTCTCTCAGTTTCCGCCTTTCGTCTTGTGTTCTGTCGCGGTCGAGATACACCTTCCTGTATGCCGGCATGTCCCTTAATCTTGCTTTCTCCCACAGTATCCTGTTCCGAGTCGATTCTGCCTTGAAGGTCACTTTCACTGGCCAGGTTCTTTTTTTTTACAAACCCCCCTATTCTCCGAAAATTTTCCAGCTGGGTCATGTCGTCTTCTCCGATTACTTTCATGATGCTTTCAATTGCTATTTTTTTCCCCTTGTTTTCTTGCTTCATATGTTTCCCCTTCAACTTCCTGTAGCCCATACACAAAGACTGACCTCACCCTTTCATTCTCCCACTGCATATCCCTGTGTATCCCCTCATTCAATTTGTGTGTGAGTGTGTGTGTGTGTGTGTGTGTGTGTGTGTGTGTGTGTGTGTGTGTATGTGTGTGTGTGTGTGTGTGTATGTGTATGTACTCACCTAGTTGAGGTTGCGGGGGTCGAGTCCGAGCTCCTGGCCCCGCCTCTTCACTGATCGCTACTAGGTCACTCTCCCTGAGCCGTGAGCTTTATCATACCTCTGCTTAAAGCTATGTATGGATCCTGCCTCCACTACATCGCTTCCCAAACTATTCCACTTACTGACTACTCTGTGGCTGAAGAAATACTTCCTAACATCCCTGTGATTCATCTGTGTCTTCAACTTCCAACTGTGTCCCCTTGTTACTGTGTCCAATCTCTGGAACATCCTGTCTTTGTCCACCTTGTCAATTCCTCTCAGTATTTTGTATGTCGTTATCATGTCCCCCCTATCTCTCCTGTCCTCCAGTATCGTCAGGTTGATTTCCCTTAACCTCTCCTCGTAGGACATACCTCTTACCTCTGGGACTAGTCTTGTTGCAAACCTTTGCACTTTCTCTAGTTTCTTTACGTGCTTGGCTAGGTGTGGGTTCCAAACTGGTGCCGCATACTCCAATATGGGCCTAACGTACACGGTGTACAGGGTCCTGAATGATTCCTTATTAAGATGTCGGAATGCTGTTCTGAGGTTTGCTAGGCGCCCATATGCTGCAGCAGTTATTTGGTTGATGTGCGCTTCAGGAGATGTGCCTGGTGTTATACTCACCCCAAGATCTTTTTCCTTGAGTGAGGTTTGTAGTCTCTGGCCCCCTAGACTGTACTCCGTCTGCGGTCTTCTTTGCCCTTCCCCAATCTTCATGACTTTGCAGTTGGTGGGATTGAACTCCAGGAGCCAATTGCTGGACCAGGTCTGCAGCCTTTCCAGATCCCTTTCTAGTTCTGCGTGTATGTGTGTGTGTGTGTGTGTGTGTGTGTGTGTGTGTGTGTGTGTGTGTGTGTGTGTGTGCGTGTGCGCGTGTGCGTGCGAACGTGCGCGCGTGGACTTAATCATATCTGAACTTTTAGCTGTGTACTGACCTTGCTTCCACCACTACCTCATCCAAGTCATTGCACATTTCAACCATCCTGAGAGTAAATACTTCCCTACATCTCTTTGGCTCATCTGTGTCTTCAACTTCCACTTGTGTTCCCCTGACTTTTGTGTTCTTAATACAAGCAGTTAGTCCCTGTCAGTCCTGTCAGTTCCTCTTAAGATTTAGGTTGTAATAATAAAGTTTTATGTTGTTATTCTCTCCTCTACGGTCATCAATAACTGGCTAAACTTGTCTTATAAAAGGTTCTGAAGAAGTGTTTATTGAAGTTCCTCAATGTTATTCTGAACTTTGTTATTCCTGCACATGTCGCTGACGTCACACGGGTAATGTGTATTTCTGGCGATATGGTTAGTTTTATATTCACCTGCTGGTCCTTCTCACTCTCTGATATTCACCTGCTGATCCTTCTCACTCTCTGATATTCACCTGCTGGTCCTTCTCACTCTCTGATATTCACCTGCTGGTCCTTCTCACTCTCTGATATTCACCTGCTGGTCCTTCTCACTTTCTGATATTCACCTGCTGATCCTTCTCACTCTCTGATATTCACCTGCTGATCCTTCTCACTCTCTGATATTCACCTGCTGGTCCTTCTCACTCTCTGATATTCACCTGCTGGTCCTTCTCACTTTCTGATATTCACCTCCTGATCCTTCTCACTCTCTGATATTCACCTGCTGGTCCTTCTCACTTTCTGATATTCACCTGCTGATCCTTCTCACTCTCTGATATTCACCTCCTGGTCCTTCTCTCTCTCTGATATTCACCTGCTGCTCCTTCTCACTCTCTGATATTCACCTGCTGGTCCTTCTCACTATCTGATATTCACCTGCTGGTCCTTCTCACTCTCTGATATTCACCTCCTGGTCCTTCTCTCTCTCTGATATTCACCTGCTGATCCTTCTCACTCTCTGATATTCACCTGCTGGTCCTTCTCACTATCTGATATTCACCTGCTGGTCCTTCTCACTCTCTGATATTCACCTGCAGGTCCTTCTCACTCTCTGATATTCACCTCCTGGTCCTTCTCACTCTCTGTTATTCACCTGCTGGTCCTTCTCACTCTCTGATATTCACCTCCTGGTCCCGAGTCAATACAAGAGATCCTACTCATTCTTACTGACTTACCTATATGCAGGTCGTAATATCAAGGGCAATATCTATCTTCCACTGTCTGATTTTACCACAGAGAAAGTGAACCTAATTCTTTCTTATGATGATGAAGATAAACAATAAAATGAACTTTGTGAAAAGTCAAATACCAGCAAGTTATGTAGTTTCAGTTTAATGCTGTGAGTGAGTGGGGAAAAATTAATTTGGTACATGTAATAAATCTGTAATGATCATCATCACCCCTCAAGGAAGGTTCCTTGATGTTGGTGAGGGGCTCTTGATTTAGGGAATTGGATCTGTGCTCCAGTTCCACGAATTAAGCCTGAATGCCTTCCACATCCCCCCCAGGCGCTGTATAATCCTCCGGGTTTAGCGCTTCCCCCTTGATTATAATAATAATAATGTAATGATCATGACAATACAGTGTGTGTAAAGTGTATTTACAATAACCTATTTTGAATTTATTAGTGAAATAACAGTTAATTTGTTTGCATGTTTGATAATATAGAAATAAATTATGCATGATCCTAACATCAATGATACTTTAAATATTATCCCAGGTGGATACAACATTGTCAATCAGTAACTCAAACCTTGACACACGAGAGTAAACATGAAAAATAATAAAAACAATCAAACACCCTAAGGTGGATTTACAAAGGTCCCAGTACCACAAAAAGACTCCAGTTACAATGCTAGGCAGTGTAACTCCCATGTGCAAATCTCTGGACGGCAAAGGTATCAAGACAGGATCATCCTGCAACAATTATAAGACCGCAAAGTACATAAATATGTTCCTGGTGAAGTAACGTCACAAGAACAGCAGTACACTGCCTGACTCCCACCAGAGTTGAATGAAGCAGCAGCAGCAACAGTACTGCCACCCACTGTGAATTACTAACTCTGACAGACAGACAGTCCTGTATGCAGTTGTCAGCCCCAGTTTCCTATTCTGAAAGTTTCTAGGATGCTGGCTCATCCACTATCACAAAACATAACAGAAAAACATGACGAATATAGCCAACAAATGAAAACAGAGAGGGAAGTAAGGAGGCCACACCCCCTTCATGGCACTAACCAAATAACGTTAGCATGGGAAGAGATAACAATATATAATATATTCAAGCACCGGCGAAGCTGTGGCGTCTTGTCATGCACTTGCGTAAGTGCATCACAGGAAATTTATAACTAAATAATATAAAATATTACTATCATCTTCGCTGCTGAGGAGAATAAAATAAGTTTTATGACCTTAACTAAAAACATAATATTGAACGTTATAAAATATATATTAATAATAGATATATCTGTTATTAACTGTGCATTCTGGGTATGTGTGTATGCATGCATGTGTGTATGAATTAATTTTTTTATGTATGTATATATGTATCTAAGTATCAATTCAATATTCATTAATGCATACATTCACAGATGCATACTTGTGCGTGTGTATTTATATGTATATGCATACTTATGAATATGTGCCCATCACCACTACTAATATCACCTTCATCACCCTCACCAACACCAGCATCACCCTCACTACCACCAGCATCACTATTACCACCACCACCATCACTATCACCACCACCACCATTACTATCACCACCACCACTACCACTATCACCACCACCACTACCACTATCACCACCACCACTACCACTATCACCACCATGATCCCTGTCACCATCGTGTAACTTTGTATATATGTGAATCCATAATCAACAACAATATAAGTCAATCACTCGGCAATACATGTAAATCAGATGTTGAAAGTGACACAATAGCAATCAGCAGAGATCATCTACACATGCCAGCATGCCAGTTGCTCTACTAATCTTCACCTAACAATATCTATGAGTAACTGGGACTATCTTCTCCCTAATTTTACTCTTGCATATTTGAAACAAAGCTTATGGCTTAATCTTCGATTTCTTTGCGACGTTAACTTCATCTCTTTTTTTTTTCATTATTCCTTTTTTTATTGTCTCTCTCCTCTTTTGATCCGCCTGTAAATGCTTCTCCTTTGACCTACGTGTGTATGTGTTGCCTGGGCAGGTTCATATATGTTGCGAGAAACGTTATAGTGCTCACCATCGCCACCTAATTGAAAGTTTGATCCCGTGTACTCACTTGTATGTGGTTGCAGGGGTCGAGTCTTAGCTCCTGGCCTCGCTTCTCAAATTGCATCTTCCCTGATTCACTCTTGCTTAGCATCCTGGGTTCTGTCATACCTGTTCTTAAAACTATGTATAGAATTTGTCTCCACCAATTCCTCGTTGATGTCATTCCACTTCCCGACGACACTGGGACTAAAGAAATACTTCCTGACATCCCTGTGAATTATTTGTCTTTAACTTCCTGCTCTTCCCCCTAATACCTGTTTCTTGCCTCTTAAAGAGCTATAGCTGTCTGCTCTAATGCTCTTAATGTGAGTAATAGAGTTAATGTGAGTAGTTGTTCCATTTCTTCACATCACTTTTTTTTTTTGTCCATGAGTTATATTTTGATGAATGAAATTTCGGTTTCATTTCCCCAAGATTTTGTCTTCATTCCATTTCTTCTTATCTAGATTTTTTTTCCCCGATTTTCACCGTTTTTCTTAGAATCGAAATTCTTTTTACATAATTTATATTTTCGTGTTTTATATTTACACATTTCGAAGAATAAAAATGTGGATAGTTTTATCCGTAGAGTTTTATGTGTTAGGTGAAGTTTTATGTGTTAGGTAAAGTTTTATGTGTTAGGTAAAGTTTTATGTGTTAGGTAAAGTTTTATGTGTTAGGTAAAGTTTTATGTGTTAGGTAAAGTTTTATGTGTTAGGTAAAGTTTTATGTGTTAGGTAAAGTTTTATGTGTTAGGTACATAAGAACATAAGAACGAAGGAACACTGCAGCAGGCCTACTGGCCCATGCGAGGCAGGTCCAGCTTAAGCCAATGCACCCAACCTAGTCAGGTCAGGTCACATTGACTTAAGGGAGGAACACGGCAACCGACCTGGTAGCACAAGCTATCAGGTCCAACTCACACCCACCCACATCCACTCATGTATTTATCCAACCTATTTTTAAAGCTACACAACGTTCTGGCCTCTATAACTGTACTCGGGAGTTTGTTCCACTCATCCACAACTCTATTACCAAACCAGTACTTTCCTATATCCTTCCTGAATCTGAATTTTTCCAACTTGAAACCATTGCTGCGAGTCCTGTCAGGCTAGATATTTTCAGCACACTATTAACATCCCCTTTATTTATTCCTGTCTTCCATTTATACACCTCAATCATATCCCCCCTAATTCTACGTCTTTCTAGAGAGTGCAGATTCGGGGGCCCTTAGTCTATCCTCATAGGGAAGGTTTCTGATACAGGGGATCAACTTTGTCATCCTCCTTTGTACATTTTCCAGAGCATTTATATCCATTCTGTAATACGGTGACCAAAACTGTGCAGCATAATCTAAAATGAGGCCTAACCAAGGATGTATAGAGTTGAAGAACAACCTGAGGACTCCTATTATTTATGCTTCTTGATATAAAGCCAAGGATTCTATTAGCTTTATTGTGAACACTTATGCACTGTTGTCTTGGTTTCAGATTACTGCTAACCAAACTCCTAAATCTTTTTCGCAATCCGTAATATTAAGATCTACATTATTTAGTTTATATGTGGCATGGTTATTGTCCTGTCCAACATTTTGAACTTTGCATTTGTCTATATTAAACTGCATCTGCCACTTCTCCGACCACTGCATCAGTCTACTCAAATCTTCCTGGAGTGCTCTAATGTCCTCGTCAGAATGAATTCGACGGCCTATTTTGGTGTCATCGGCAAACTTGCCGATGTCGCTCTTTATGCCCTCATCTATGTCGTTTATGTAGATTGTGAACAGCAGGGGGCCCAACACTGACCCCTGTGGAACACCGCTCGTGACGCTTCCCCACTCTGATTTTTCCCCATTTATGCAAACTCTCTGCTGCCTGTTTGTCAACCATGCCTCTATCCAGGAAAAAATTTCTCCTCCTATTCCATGTGCCTTAATTTTCCTCAATAGTCCTCTGATGTGGGACCCTGTCAAAAGCCTTACTGAAGTCCATATACACAATATCATATTCATTACCATGATCTACCTCCTCAAATACTTTAGTGAAAAAAGTTAATAAATTCGTAAGGCAGGAACGCCCCTTTGTAAAACCATGCTGAATTCGTTGATTAATTTATGTTTTTCCCATGGTGGCTACGAACTGCCTCGGCAATTATTGATTCCATAAATTTTCCCACTATGGAGGTTAGGCTTATTGGTCTATAGTTCGAAGCTAAGGACCTGTCACCTGCTTTGAAAATAGGTATCACATTTGCCATTTTCCACTTATCTGGCACCATGCCAGTTTGTAGTGATATGTTGAAAAGATTAGCCAAAGGTTTGCTAAGCTCCTTTTTACATTCCTTTAGAACCCTTGAATACAGTTCATCAGGGCCTGGGGATTTGTTTGGTTTTAATTTATCTATTTGCATAAGGACCATGTCACTTGTGACCCTAATCGTGCACAGTTTATTATCGTCCTGGTATTCTCCTGTGTAAAAACTGAGAGGAAGTATGTGTTAAAAACTCTACACATTTCCTTATCACTGTCAGTGAGCTGACCCGAGGAACTTTTGAGTGGGCCTATCTTGTCCCTGATCTTACTTCTGTTTACCTGAAAGAATCCTTTTGGGTTACTCTTCGATTCTTTTGCAACTTTAACCTCATAATCTCTTTTTGTTTTTCTAATTCCCTTTTTCATTTCTCTCTTTAACTGAATATATCGATTTCTTAATTGCCCCTCTCCTCTTTTGATTTGCCTATATATGCCTCCCTTTTGACCAATTAGATATTTTAATCTATTGTTCATCCATTTAGGATCATTTTTGTTTGATCTGATTTCCCTATTTGGAACATAATTTGACTGAGCAGCTAGAACTATGCCCTGGAAAGCGTCATATCGGCAACCATCACCACCTACCTGACCCTTAGTCAGGTCATTTCAGTTCAGCCCACCTAAGTAATTTTTCAGTCCTATGAAATCAGCCAAGCGGAAGTCAGAGACTTGATTGCCATTATTTGGGGAATTCCATGATATATTAAAACTGAGTGATTTGTGATCACTTTCCCCAAGCTCATCATTAACCTCAAGATTATTAATTAGTGTTTCCCTACTGGCAAGAACCAAGTCAAGGAGGTTATTTCCCCTAGTTGGCTCTGTCACAAACTGTTTTAAAAAACAATCCTGGATCGAATCAAGAAAGTCACCTGACTCTAAATTTCCTGTCAAATTGCTCCAGTCAATCTGTCTATAGTTGAAATCTCCCATTAGCACAACATTTTCGTATGTAGATGCCTTACGAATTTCGTCCCATAGAAGTTTACTGCACTCCCTGTCAAGATTTGGGGCCTTGTAAATCACATCCAAAATTAGTTTTTCTCGGCCCTCGAGAAGCTGTAACCAAACAGATTCAGTGGCTGACGCTTCTAATTTTATATCTTGTCTAACACAACAATTTAAATTGTCTCTGACATACATCGCTACTCTACCACCCTTCCTGTTGACCCTGTCAGTGTGGAATAATTTATAGCCTTGTATGTGACATTCAGAGGGCATCTCTCTATCTTTCAGATTGAGCCAGGTCTCTGTTATAGCAATAATATCTATGTTTCCTGCACTTGCAATTAATCTTAGCTCATCTATCTTTTTTCTTACACTCCTGCTATTAGTATAGTAAACCTTAACGCGAGTCTTAATCATCTGATGACACGCAGCTGAAGCTTTTGGTCATCTGAACGAGGCCTTCCATTGGCTTACAGATCCACCCCATTCAAAATTATGGTCATTGGGTTTTATTATCTGGTAATCATTTACATACATAACCACAAGATGTTGTGATGCTGTGTTCTCCACCTTCCTCTATCTCGCTATTATTCATCTTTATTCTTGACTTCATTTTGTTGTACCAAAGATATATTGTTTAATATACACAAGTGAAACTTATTGTTTAAGACAAAGTAAAATATTATTTTATGTACACATAATCCCATAAATGGTATTATGGTAGGTTCTTAAAGAGTATTGTTCGAAGCAAAGCACAAGTGCAGCTCCTGGTCCTGTTATAGAAGGTGAGGTAGACAGGTGTAACCTGACCATATAAATAGCACTTAGGTGCTCTTGAGGTTTCATAAAGTGGTAGGCATATTCAATAACTGGTAAGAATTTTATTGACGTGGTATGCACACGAGGTATACATACGTTTATACACAGGTAAACACATTACAAAGATGGTAAGAAATTGTTAAGTAAATGCAACTTTATGCACTTGAAAAACAAAAGTGGAATTTTATTTCGATGTTGCTGGTAGGACGCTACACCAGACAGAGATGAGAATGAGGTTACCTTGAAAGTTCCCACGCTACTGTATGTCCTCGGACCAAGAGTAACACACCTAGCTGGGCTGGGTGCTTGCTTCTTGTAGGATTGTGTGGTGCTGTGGGTTAAAGCATCATGTCGTTCTCGCTCACAATGGCGGGCCAGTACAAAATGGGTTCGAATCCTTGACTACTGCAGTGTTGTTATTGATATATATATATATATACTATATAATATATATATATATAAAATATATATATATATATATATATAATATATATATATATATAAAATTATCACACTGGCCGATTCCCACCAAGGCAGGGTGGCCCGAAAAAGAAAAACTTTCACCATCATTCACTCCATCACTGTCTTGCCAGAAGGGTGCTTTACACTACAGTTTTTAACTGCAACATTAACACCCCTCCTTCAGAGTGCAGGCACTGTACTTCCCATCTCCAGGACTCAAGTCCGGCCTGCCGTTTCCCTGAACCCCTTCATAAATGTTACTTTGCTCACACTCCAACAGCACGTCAAGTATTAAAAACCATTTGTCTCCATTCACTCCTATCAAACACGCTCACGCATGCCTGCTGGAAGTCCAAGACCCTCGCACACAAAACTCCTTTACCCCCTCTCTCCAACCTTTCCTAGGCCGACCCCTACCCCGCCTTCCTTCCACTACAGACTGATACACTCTTGAAGTTATTCTGTTTCGCTCCATTCTCTCTACATGTCCGAACCACCTCAACAACCCTTCCTCAGCCCTCTGGACAACAGTTTTGGTAATCCCGCACCTCCTCCTAACTTCCAAACTACGAATTCCTGCATTATATTCACACCACACATTGCCCTCAGACATGACATCTCCACTGCCTCCAGCCTTCTCCTCGCTGCAACATTTATCACCCATGCTTCACACCCATATAAGAGCGTTAGTAAAACAAATACTCTCATACATTCCCCTCTTTGCCTCCAAGGACAAAGTTCTTTGTCTCCACAGACTCCTAAGTGCACCACTCTCTCTTTTCCCCTCATCAATTCTACGATTCACCTGATCTTTCATAGACCCATCCGCTGACACTCCACTCCCAAATATCTGAATACATTCACCTCCTCCATACTCTCTCCCTCCAATCTGATATTCAATCTTTCATCGCCTAATCTTTTTGTTATCCTCATACTCCTTCCTGTATTCACCTTTAATT
This sequence comes from Cherax quadricarinatus, assembly GCF_026875155.1. Lineage (NCBI taxonomy): Eukaryota > Metazoa > Arthropoda > Malacostraca > Decapoda > Parastacidae > Cherax > Cherax quadricarinatus. The sequence continues at coordinate 45,678,368 of NC_069401.1, read as the reverse complement.
TTCTACTTTTGCACACCCTACCAAATTCATCCACCAATCTCTGCAACTTCTCTTCAGAATCTCCCAAGAGCACAGTGTCATCAGCAAAGAGCAGCTGTGACAACTCCCACTTTGTGTGTGATTCTTTATCTTTTAACTCCACGCCTCTTGCCAAGACCCTCGCATTTACTTCTCTTACAACCCCATCTATAAATATATTAAACAACCACGGTGACATCACACATCCTTGTCTAAGGCCTACTTTACTGGGAAAAAATTTCCCTCTTTCCTACATACTCTAACTTGAGCCTCACTATCCTCGTAAAAACTCTTCACTGCTTTCAGTAACCTACCTCCTACCCCAAATACACTTGCAACATCTGCCACATTGCCCCCCTATCCACCCTGTCATATGCCTTTTCCAAATCCATAAATGCCACAAAGACCTCTTTAGCCTTATCTAAATACTGTTCACTTATATGTTTCACTGTAAACACCTGGTCCACACACCCCCTACCTTTCCTAAAGCCTCCTTGTTCATCTGCTATCCTATTCTCCGTCTTACTCTTAATTCTTTCAATAATAACTCTACCATACACTTTACCAGGTATACTCAGAAGACTTATCCCCATATAAATTTTGCACTCTCTTTTGTCCCCTTTGCCTTTATACAAAGGAACTATGCATGCTCTCTGCCAATCCCTATGTACCTTACCCTCTTCCATACATTTATTAAATAATTGCACCAACCACTCCATAACTATATCCCCACCTGCTTTTAACATTTCTGTCTTTATCCCATCAATCCCGGCTGCCTTACCCCCTTTCATTTTACCTACTGCCTCACGAACTTCCCCCACACTCACAACTGGCTCTTCCTCACTCCTACAAGATGTTATTCCTCCTTGTCCTATACACGAAATCACAGCTTCCCTATCTTCATCAACATTTAACAATTCCTCAAAATATTCCCTCCATCTTCCCAATACCTCTAACTCTCATTTTAATAACTCTCCTCTCCTATTTTTAACTGACAAATCCATTTGGTCTTTAGGCTTTCTTAACATGTTAATCTCACTCCAAGACTTTTTCTTATTTTCAACAAAATTTATTGATAACATCTCACCCACTCTCTCATTTGCTCTCTTTTTACATTGCTTCACCACTCTCGTAACCTCTCTCTTTTTCTCCATATACTCTTCCCTCCTTGCATCACTTCTACTTTGTAAAAACTTCTCATATGCTAACTTTTTCTCCCTTACTACTCTCTTTACATCATCATTTCACCAATCGCTCCTCTTCCCTCCCGCACCCACTTTCCTGTAACCACAAACTTCTGCTGAACACTCTAACACTACATTTTAAACCTACCCCATACCTCTTCGACCCCATTGCCTATGCTCTCATTAGCCCATCTATCCTCCAATAGCTCTTTATATCTTACCCTAACTGCCTCCTCTTTTAGTTTATAAACCTTTACCTCTCTCTTCCCTGATGCTTCTATTCTCCTTGTATCACATCTACCTTTTACTCTCAGTGTAGCTACAACTAGAAAGTGATCTGATATATCTGTGGCCCCTCTATAAACATGTACATCCTGAAGTCTACTCAACAGTCTTTTATCTACCAATACATAAAACCAACAAACTGCTGTCATTTCGCCCTACATCATATCTTGTATACTTATTTATCCTCTTTTTCTTAAAATATGTATATTTTATATATATATATTATATATATATATATATATATATATATATATATATATATAATATAATATATATATATACAAAAAGATCACAGTAAACAGTGATTTCAGAATATGCAAAACAACCAGAGTGAAAGAATATAGAAATTCCAAGCGCTTGGAATTTCTCTATTCTTTCAGAGTGGTTGTTTTGCATATTTTGAAATCACCTGTTTACTGTGAATCTTTAAAAAATATATAATATCTAAAATATAATATATATATATATATATATATATATATATATATTATTTGTGACCACGAACGAGTGGTATTGATCAATAACAACACTGCACTAGCCAAGGACTCTAACCCATGCTGCTTTGGCCTGCCTCATGGTGGGTGAAAACACATGACGCCTTAATCCACTGGACCATACGTTCCTCAAGAGTAGCACATCCAGCAGAACTGGATGTTGTACTCCCTACCCAAGGACACACGATAGTGTGGATGACTCTAGGCTAATTTCATTCTAGTCCCTGTTTGGTGTTCGAGTACAACGAGCAGTATTTTATGTTACTGTGACCACGAACGAGTACAACATCCAGTTCCGGTGGATGCGCTACTCTTTAGGATCGTATGGTGCAGTGGATTAAGGCGTCATGTGTTTTCACTACCATGAGATTCAAACGTCACATAGAAAATTAACATTATATAAACTTTTCCAGATGTGTTTACCCAAAAGTCCACACAAAGTATGTTGACATATATAAATTTTTAAAACAATACTTTTCACGGGAGATGTAAATATCAGTGAGAAAGTGAACATTACAAGATAATTCACCAGGTAAATAAATAACATGATAAAACAGTTAAGTTAAACATGTTTATATGAAAATATTTACAAAATAATTCACAGGTAAGCATACCACCATACACACACCTGCTGCCTCTCCATACCATCATACACACACCTGCTGCCTCTCCCTACCATCATACACACACCTGCTGCCTCTCCATACCATCATACACACACCTGCTGCCTCTCCATACCGTCATATACACACCTGCTGCCTCTCCATACCGTCATATACACACCTGCTGTCTCTCCCTACCACCATACACACACCTGCTGCCTCTCCCTACCACCATACACACACCTGCTGCCTCTCCATACCATCATACACACACCTGCTGCCTCTCCATACCATCATACACACACCTGCTGCCTCTCCATACCATCATACACACACCTGCTGCCTCTCCATACCGTCATATACACACCTGCTGTCTCTCCCTACCACCATACACACCTCCTGCCTCTCCATACCGTCATATACACACCTGCTGTCTCTCCCTAACACCATACACACACCTGCTGCCTCTCCATACCATCATACACACACCTGCTGCCTCTCCATACCATCATACACACACCTGCTGCCTCTCCATACCATCATACACACACCTGCTGCCTCTCCATACCATCATATACACACTTGCTGTCTCTCCCTGCCATCATACACACTCCTGCTGCCTCTCCCTACGATCATATACACACCTGCTGCCTCTCCCTGCCATCATACACACACCTGCTGCCTCTCCCTACGATCATATACACACCTGCTGCCTCTCCCTGCCATCATACACACACCTGCTGCCTCTCCCTACGATCATATACACACCTGCTGCCTCTCCCTGCCATCATACACACACCTGCTGCCCTCCCCCACGATCATATACACACCTCTGCCTCTCCCTGCCATCATACACACACCTGCTGCCTCTCCCTACGATCATATACACACCTGCTGCCTCTCCCTGCCATCACACACACACCTGCTGCCTCTCCCTACGATCATATACACACCTGCTGCCTCTCCCTGCCATCATACACACACCTGCTGCCTCTCCCTACCATCATACACACACCTGCTGCCTCTCCCTACGATCATATACACACCTGCTGTCTCTCCCTACCACCATACACACACCTACTGCCTCTCCTTGCCATTATACACACACCTGCTGCCTCTCCCTACCATCATATGCACACCTGCTGCCTCTCCCTGCCATCATACACACACCTGCTTCCTCTCCCTACCATCATATACACACCTGCTGCCTCTCCCTGCCATCATACACACACCTGCTGCCTCTCCCTACCATCATACACACACCTACTGCCTGTCCCTACCATCATACACACATCTGCTGCCTCTCCCTACCATCATGCACACACCTGCTGCCTCTCACTACCATCATACACACACCTGCTGCCTCCCCCTACCATCATACATACACCTGCTGCCTCGCCATACCATCATACACACACCTGCTGCCTCGCTCTACCACCATACACACACCTGCTGCCTCGCCCTACCATCATACACACACCTGCTGCCTCGCCCTACCATCATACACACACCTGCTGCCTCGCCCTACCATCATACACACACCTGCTGCCTCGCCCTACCATCATACACACACCTGCTGCTCGCCCTACCATCATACACACACCCGCTGCCTCGCCCTACCACCATACACACACCTGCTGCCTCGCCTTACCACCATACACACACCTGCTGCCTCGCCCTACCATCATACACACACCTGCTGCCTCGCCCTACCATCATACACACACCTGCTGCCTCGCCCTACCATCATACACACATCTGCTGCCTCGCCCTACCACCATACACACACCTGCTGCCTCGCCCTACCATCATACACACACCTGCTGCCTCGCCCTACCACCATACACATACATGCTGCCTCGCCCTACCACCATACACACACCTGCTGCCTCGCCCTACCATCATACACACACCTGCTGCCTCGCCCTACCACCATGCACACACCTGCTGCCTCGCCCTACCATCATGCACACACTTGCTGCCTCGCCCTACCACCATACACACACCTGCTGCCTCGCCATACCATCATACACACACCTGCTGCCTCGCCCTACTATCATACACACAACCTGCTGCCTCGCCCTACCACCATACACACACCTGCTGCCTCGCCCTACCATCATACACACACCTGCTGCCTCTCCATACCACCATACACACACCTGCTGCATCTCCATACCACCATACACAAACCTGCTGCCTCGCCCTACCACCATACACACACCTGCTGCCTCGCCCTACCACCATACACACACCTGCTGCCTCGCCCTACCATCATACACACACCTGCTGCCTCGCCCTACCACCATACACACACCTGCTGCCTCGCCCTACCATCATACACACACCTGCTGCCTCTGCATACAACCATACACACACCTGCTGCATCTCCATACCATCATACACACACCTGCTGCCTCGCCCTACCACCATACACACACCTGCTGCCTCGCCCTACCATCATACACACACCTGCTGCCTCGCCCTACCACCATACACACACCTGCTGCCTCGCCATACCATCATACACACAACTGCTGCCTCGCCCTACCATCATACACACACCTGCTGCCTCTGCATACCACCATACACACACCTGCTGCATCTCCATACCATCATACACACACCTGCTGCCTCGCCCTACCACCATACACACACCTGCTGCCTCGCCCTACCATCATACACACACCTGCTGCCTCGCCCTACCACCATACACACACCTGCTGCCTCGCCATACCATCATACACACAACTGCTGCCTCGCCCTACCACCATACACACACCTGCTGCATCTCCATACCACCATACACACACCTCCTCCTCTCCATACCCACCATACACACACCTGCTGCATCTCCATACCACCACACACACCTGCTGCCTCTCCATACCACCACACACACCTGCTGCCTCTCCATACCACCATACACATACCCGCTGCCTCTCCATACCACCATACACACACCTGCTGCCTCTCCATACCACTATACACACACCTGCTGCCTCTCCATACCACTATACACACACCTGCTGCCTCTCCATACCTCTATACACACACCTGCTGCCTCGCCCTACCACCATACACACATCTGCTGCCTCGGCCTACCACCAAACACACACCTGCTGCCTCGCCCAACCATCATACACACATCTGCTGCTCTCCATACCACCATACACACACCTGCTGCATCTCCATACCACCATACACACACCTGCTCCTCTCCATACCACCATACACACACCAGCTTCATCTCCATACCACCACACACACACCTGCTGCCTCTCCATACCACCACACACACACCTGCTGCCTCTCCATACCACCATACACAACCCGCTGCCTCTCCATACCACCATACACACACCTGCTGCCTCTCCATACCCCTATACACACACCTGCTGCCTCTCCATACCACTATACACACACCTGCTGCCTCTCCATACCTCTATACACACACCTGCTGCCTCGCTCTACCACCATACACACATCTGCTGCCTCGGCCTACCACCAAACACACACCTGCTGCCTCGCCCTACCACCATACACACACCTGCTGACTCGCAATACCACCATACACACACCTGCCGCCTCGCCCTACCACCATACACACACCTGCTGCCTCGCCCTACCACCATACACACACCTGCTGCCTCGCCCTACCACCAAACACACATCTGCTGTCTCGCCCTACCACCATAGACATACCTGCTGCCTCGCCCTACTACCATACACACACCTGCTGCCTCGCCCTACCATCATACACACACCTGCTGTCTCTCCCTACCACCATACACACACCTGCTGCCTTGCCCTACCACCATACACACACCTGCTGCCTGTCCCTACCACCATACACACACACCTGCTTCTTCTCCCTACCACCATACACACACCTGCTGCATCGCCCTACCACCATACACACACCTGCTGCCTCGCCCTACCACCATGCACACACCTGCTGCCTCGCCCTACCAACATACACACACCTATTACCTCGCCCTACCACCATACACACACCTGCTGCCTCGATCTACCACCATACACACACCTGCTGCCTCGCCCTACCACCATACACACACCTCTTGCCTCTCCCTACCACCATGCACACACCTGCTATCTCTCCCTACCACCATACACACACCTGCTGCTTCTCCCTACCATCATACACTTACCTGCTGCATCTTCCTACCATCATACACACACCTGCTGCCTCTCCCAACCACCATACACACACCTGCTGTCTCTCCCTACCATCATACACACACCTGTTACCTCTGTCTACCACCATACACACACCTGCTACCTCTCCCTACCACCATACACACACCTGCTGCCTCTCCCTACCATCATACACACACCTGCTGCCTCTCCCTACCATCATACACACACCTGCTGCCCTCTCCTACCATCATACACACACCTGCTGCCTCTCCCTACCACCATACACACATCTGCTACCTCTCCCTACCATCATGCACACACCTGCTGCCTCTCCCTACCATCATATACACACCTGCTGCCTCTCCCTACCATCATGCACACACCTGCTGCCTCGCCCTACCATCATACACACACCTGCTGCCTCTCCCTACCATCATACACACACCCTCTGCCTCTCCCTACCATCATACACACACCTGCTGCCTCGCCCTACCATCATACACACACCTGCTGCCTCGCCCTACCATCATACACACACCCTCTGCCTCTCCCTACCATCATACACACACCTGCTGCCTCGCCTACCATCATACACACACCTGCTGCCTCGCCCTACCATCATACACACACCCTCTGCCTCTCCCTACCATCATACACACACCTGCTGCCTCTCTACCATGTTAAGTAAAAGGTCACAAGTGCAACTAATGTGACATTTTATTGTGGCAACGTTTCGCTCTCCAGGAACTTTATCAAGCTGTTACAAACAATACATGGACACTGAGGGTATATATAGGCTCAGAGTGAGGTGCAATACTAGTGGTAGTAGTAGTAGTAGTAGTAGTAGTAGTAGTAGTAGCTTTTGTATCCTCTTACTCATGTGCGAATTAATTGCTCTATCATATTGTATTACTACTACTACAACTTTTGTCACTACTACTACTACTACTACTACTACCACTAGTATTGCACCTCACTCTGAGCCTATATATACCCTCAGTGTCCATGTATTGTTTGTAACGGCTTGACAAAGCTCCTGGAGAGCGAAACGTTGCCACAATAAAATGTCACATTAGTTGCACTTGTGTCCTTTTACTTAACATATTGTCGGTAATTCTAACAACTTTATTACTCTCCCTACTATCATATACACACCTGCTGCCTCTCCCTACCATCATGCACACACCTGCTGCCTCTCCCTACCATCATGCACACACCTGCTGCCTCTCCTTACCATCATACACACATCTGCTACCTCTCCCTACCATCATATACACACCTGCTGCCTCTCCCTACCATCATGCACACACCTGCTGCCTCTCCCTACCATCATGCACACACCTGCTGCCTCTCCTTACCATCATACACACATCTGCTACCTCTCCCTACCATCATGCACACACCTGCTGCCTCTCCCTACCATCATATACACACCTGCTGCCTCTCCCTACCATCATGCACACACCTGCTGCCTCTCCCTACCATCATGCACACACCTGCTACCTCTCCCTACCATCATGTACACACCTGCTGCCTCTCCTTACCATCATACACACATCTGCTACCTCTCCCTACCATCATGCACACACCTGCTGCCTCTCCTTACCATCATACACACATCTGCTACCTCTCCCTACCATCATGCACACACCTGCTGCCTCTCCTTACCATCATTCACACACCTGCTGCCTCTCCCTGCCATCTTACATACACCTGAAAAAACATCTCACTTTCACTCGAAATTCGTGAAAATTCGCTTCACTTTCACTGTTCATTTCTCTACCATGAAAATATTCACTACATCAGATCTTGACAACCAACAAACATACATTTATTTCTGGTCGCTCTCTACTCCCTCATATATCTTCTAATATAAGAGATCAACTCTTGCACTAAAATTTCTTACACTGAAACAAATTACATATTTCATCCCACGTGTTTCCTGATCTCACTTCCAGCATCACTGTAACTTCTGTACTGGAAATATTTCTCACTGCATCATGTATTTTTGACAACACTCTTATATACTTCATACTTATCTATAAGCACGCCATTCACCCTATCATGATGAAACTCATCAAGTTCAAACTCTTCCATACACTAAACACACAACATTCTTCCCCATTATCTGCTTCACACTGACATATATAAGCATCACACATCATTTCTCCCCCTTGTAAATCATTCCACTTTGAAAATCATTACTAGGCCATTTCTTTACCCAGAAAATCATTATATATTTTCAAAACTCATGAAATTATTTAAATCTTGAAAGATTTTTTCTTTTGGTTTCTTCAAATGCCACATTTTGATGTAGAGGAACTCACATTATATCTAACTAAATTACCAGGGAATTTTTATTTAAATAAAATACAGAGAGGTATGGTTGACAGAACGTTATATGTGTTCCCCACTTTATACTGAATAGTAACTCACTATTCTAACTATTTCCTTACTTAACTAGCATCTCGTAGTTCTGAACATGACTGTGGGTGAATCTTTTCTGGGTGAGGAATCTGGAGGAGTTGTAACGGGGGTGAGTCAGGATGGTTGGAGGGACCTGGACGAGGTAACCCAGGGTGATGGTCAAGGTGTGTGGCGTCATGTTGCAGGGAGCGGCCGGGGGTGAGTCTGCCCACTGAGAAAACTCCAAGCGTTGGGTAATGGGGGGCTCTGCCCTTCTTCGTTGGCGAAGTGGGGGATCTACCTCGATTCGTTGGTGAAGTGTGGGCTCTATACTGCTTCCATGGTGAAGGGAGGGCTCTTAGTTGACGACATGGGGGCTCTACACTTTAATGGTGAAGCGGATTGGGTCATCGCGCCACCTCTCTGTACTCCTGCCAGAATAAAATTTCATCATTCACTACCTCCATTACACCACTCACAAAATATTGGTAACATTATAAGCTAATAAGTAACGTTGTCGTGGGAAGACACGCAAAGGTATTTACGATATATATGAGGCACACACAACTTCATGAATTACCATATAAGTGGAATATAAGTAGAATCTTAAAGTAAGACAATATTACGAGGTATATACGAGTGATATATATTACACGATAAAACAGTATGTTATGATGATTTATCATGTGACGTTCCTGCAATGCTGCTGAGTCTAACATCTCCTCTAGGGAGTTATTCACATGCCTCATTTCCTTATGCAATTCTATCAGTTGGGATTCTTTGTCTCGTTACATACGTTTAATATTGAATATTTCTTTCAAAATAGACTTCCGTCTCCTTACCAGGGTATTCTTGTATTTTGTAGGAATTTTGTTCACGTTTGGAATAGAACAACTTGTTATGAGAAATACACGTTATTGTGTTTCTCAGTTCACAGTCTACACACACACACACATACACAAACACACACAACACATACACAACACACACACACACACACACACACACAACTACACACACACACACACACACACACACACACA
>NC_069401.1:45643918-45660175 GCF_026875155.1 Cherax quadricarinatus | reverse complement strand
AAAACTCCCATGTTCATTGTAGACAAACCCTCTCATTTTCCCTGTGACGAAAAACCCTCAGTTCACTTGACGAAAAAAATCTCTCATTTCATTGTGACGACAAACTCTCTATGATCATTGGACGAACAAAACTCTCCTCATGTTCATTGGGGACGAAAAAACTCTCTCATGTTCACTTGACGACAAACTCCTCATGCCCACTGTGACGACAAACTCCCTCATGTTCACTGTGACGACAAACTCTCTCATGTTCACTTGACGACAAAACTCCCTCATTTTCACTGGACGACAAACTCTCTCATGTTACTGTGACGACAAAACTCCTCATGTTCACTGTGACGACAAACTCTCTCATGTCCAATGTGACGACAAAAACTCTCTATGTTCACTGTGACGACAAAACTCCTCTCATGTTAAACTGGACGACAAAACTCCCTCATGTTCACTGTGACGACAAAACTCCCCCCATGTTCACTGTGACGACAAACTCTCTCATGTTCACTGTGACGACAAAACTCCCTCATGTTCACTGTGACGACAAAACTCTCTCATGTTGACTGTGACGACAAAACTCCCTCATGTTCACTGTGACGACAAAACTCTCTCATGTTCACTGTGACGACAAAACTCTCTCATGTTCACTGTGACGACATAACTCTCATGTTCACTGTGACAACAAAACTCTCTCACGTTCACTGTGACGACAAAACTCCCTCATGTTCACTGTGACGACAAAACTCCTCATGTTTCACTGTGACGACAAAACCTCTCATGTTCACTGTGACGACAAAACTCCCTCATGTTCACTGTGAAGACAAAACTCTCTCATGTTCACTGTGACGACAAAACTCCCTCATGTTCACTGTGACGACAAAACTCCCTCATGTTCACTGTGACGACAAAACTCTCTCATGTTCACTGTGACGACAAAACTCCCTCATGTTCACTGTAACGACAAAACTCTCTCATGTTCACTGTGACGACAAAACTCCCTCATGTTCACTGTGACGACAAAACTCTCTCATGTTCACTGTGACGACATAACTCTCATGTTCACTGTGACAACAAAACTCTCTCACGTTCACTGTGACGACAAAACTCTCTCATGTTCACTGTGACGACAAAACTCTCTCATGTTCACTGTGACGACAAAATACAGTACTAGACAAGTGCTCATAGAGGGAACATTTCACTCTGGGTGAACACGTACCAAGTCACCGTTCTGATGGCTACTGTGTGTTTCCTGCTGAACGTTGAGACAAAAAGGGGGAGTGTTTTTAGGGAAAGTTATGCCCAAAAACCTAATTGAGCCTCAAACCCGCTGGCCACGTAAGTCAGCTGGAGGAATCAGGAACCCCCTGTCTGTTGGTTGAAAAATAAACGGTTTTCCCAAAAAGATTTTTTGCAAGCAATTTAAACCCCCCTTTGTTAATAACCCCGGATTTCTTAATTCCCCGGAAAGGTTAATAAACCCCGGAAGTTTTAAAAACCCCGGTTTCTTAATTACCGAGGGTGGGTTATAAACCCCAGGATAGTTAATAACCCCGGGATAGTTAATAACCCGGATACTTAAATTTTCCAGGGGTGGTTAATAACCCCGGATAGTTAATAAAAACCCCGGATAGGGTTTAATTTCCCCGGATACTTTTAAATTTCCCAGGGTGGTTAAAAACCCCGGAAAGTTTTAAAAACCCCGGATGGTTAATAAAAACCCCGGATAGTTTAATTTAAACCCCGGAAAACTTAATTACCCCGGAAAGGTTTAAAAACCCCGGATAGTTAATAAACTCAGGGTAAGGTTTTTAACCCCGGATACTTAATTAACCCCGGGTGGTTAATAACCCCGGATAGTTAAAAAACCAAGGGGTGTTTTTAACCCAGGTACTTAATTACCCCGGATTTTTTGGTTTAATTAAAACCCCGGATGTTTTTTAACCCAGGATAGTTAATAACCCAGGAAGGGTTAATTACCCAGGATGGTTTTAAAAACCCGGAGGGATAATAGCCCCCCCGGATAAAAACCCTTTATAGATAATAAAACCAGGAGGGAAAAAACCCCCGGGTAGTTAATAATCCAGGAGGGATAAAAACCCCCGGGGTAGTTAATAAACCAGAAAGGGGGTAATAACCCAGGAAGTTTTAAAAATCCCGGGAAGGGGTAATAACCCCGGATAGTTAATAATCCAGGAGGGAAAAAAACCCAGGATAGTTAATAATCCAAAAAGGGTTTAAAAAACCCCGGGGTAGTTAATAACCAGGAGGGATAATAATCCTGGGTAGTTTTAAAAATCCAGGAGGGGTAATAACCCAGAAAAGTTAAAAATCCAGGGGGGAATTTTAAAAACCCCGAAAAGGGGGAAAAAAACCCAGGATGGTTAATAAACCCCCGGATAGTTAATAACCCCCGCATATTTAAAAAACCAGGATGGTTGAAAAACATATGATGCATAATAACCCAGGCTGGATAATAACCCCGGGGGTTAATAAACCCCGGAGGGATAAAAACCCCAGGCTTTTGTAAAAACCCAGGATGATTTTAAAAATCCAGGAGGGATATTAACCAAGGATGGCAAAAAAACCCAGGATGGTTAATAATCCCGGGTTTAAAATAAAACCTTTGGATGGTTAATAATTCAGGGGTGGATAACAAAAATAGGATGGTTAAAAACCCAGGAAAAATAATAAGGAAGGTTTAAAAGGGAAGAAAGTTTATGGGAAATGCGGGCTTTTATTTCCCTTGATGGGTTTTTTAAAAAAATTGGGTTTTTGGGGTTTCCCCCGGAGGGTTTATTTGTGTCGGGCCCCGTAGTTTGGCCTCTCTCATGAGATTCTATATCGTCCCCCGCAAAAAATTTCAATGTGCATGGGTTTAATCTCTGTTATGTCTGGGTACGAGGAAGAGGGGAAAAGGGGGAGGGTGAGTACTGTACCTTGTGGAAACAGAGTTTTTCACTGTGATAGCCTCCGACTTAACACTGTTTAACATTATACTTTGTGTTTTGGGGGATTTGAAAGTTGAAGATCCATCTGCCAAATTTTTTCCCGTTATTCCTTGACACGTATTTTGTGGGGTTTTTTACGCTATTTCGCCACATGTCGAAGACATTCGCAAATTTCTGAATACTAACCCTATGTTTCTATTTTTACCTCCGCATTCCCAAAAACCCTGTGATAGTGGTGCAGTAGTTCTTAGAGGCCCGAAGACCGTCCAAGGGCCTTGTCATAGGGGGTCCAGAGTTGGGGGGGAGGCAGAGAGAAAGTCCAAGACCATGTCATTGTGGCCCGTTTTGTTTTAAGGGGTGGGGAAGGGGACCGTTTCCCAAAAACCTTGTCATAAATGGTTTCCCGTTGTTGGAAGGGCAGAGAGACCGGGCCAAGACCATGTCATAGTGGGCCAGTAGTTTTAGAGAAGGGAGAGAGGGCGTCCAAGCCAGTCATAGTGGTCAGTAGTTGGGAGGAGGCAAGAGTGGCCTGTTCAAAACCCATGCTTTCCCCTTTGGGTTGCAGTTGTTAGGGGTCCCCAAATGCTTGGAAAAGTTGTGGTGGCTGTTAATTTTTGGGGGGCTGTAATGTTGTGGTGGTGTAATGTTTTAATGGGGTGTAAATTTTTGTGGGGGGTTTTACTTTGTGGTGGCTGTAAAAGTTGTGGGTGCTGTAATGTTGTGGGGGCTGTAAGTTGTTTGGGGGGCCCCGTAATGTTGTGGGGGTTTTTAAATGTTGTGGGGGCTGTAATGTTTTGGTGGCTGTAATGTTGGGGGTGGCTGTAATGTTTTTGGTGGCTGAAATGTTGGGGGGTGCTGTAATGTTGTGGGTGGGGTAAAAAGTTGTGGGTGCTGTAATGTTGGGGGCTGTAAAGTTGTGGGTGCTGAAAAGTTGTGGGGTTTCTGTAATGTTGTGGGGGGTTTTACTGTTGTGGTGGCTGTAAAGTTGTGGGGCTTTTAAAAATTTGTGGTTTGGGTGTTTAAAGTTTTTGGTTTGGGTGTAATGTTTTTGGGTGCTGTAATGTTTTGGGTGGTAATGTTGTGGGTTTTTACGTTTGGGGGGGGGTGGCTGTAATGTTGTGGTGGCTGTAATGTTGTGGGGGTTGTACGTTTTGGGGCTGTTTAAAGTTTTTTGGGGCTGTAAAGTTGTTTGGGGGCTGTAAAGTTGTGGGGGCTTAAAGTTGTGGTGGCTGTAATTTTTGTGGTGGGGGTAATGTTGTGGTGGTGTAAAAATTTGTGGTGGCTGTAATGTTGTGGTGGGTGTTTAAAGTTTTTGGTGCCTGTAAAGTTGTGGTGGCTGAATGTTGTGGGGCTGTAATGTTTCGGTTTGGGTGTAATGTTGTGGTGGCTGTAATGTTGTGGTGGCTGTTTAAAGGTTTTGGTGACTGTAATGTTTGGGGGCTGTAATGTTTTTGGTTTGGGTGTAAAGTTGTTGGGGGGTGTAATGTTTGGGGGGGGCTGTAATGTTGTGGTGGCTGTAAATTTTTTGTTGGGGGGGGGTAATTTTTGTGGGGGGTGTAATTTGTGGTGGTTGTTAAAGTTGTGGGGGCGTAATGTTTTTGGGGCTGTTTTAAAGTTGTGGGGGGTGTAATGTTGTGGGGGCTGTATGTTGTGGTGGTGTAATGTTTGGTGGCTGTAATGTTTTTGGGGGGTGTAATGTTTTTGGGCGACGTTTAAAGGTTTTTGGGGGAGCTTAATGTTGGGGGTGGCTGAAGGGTTTTGGTGGAGGTAATGTTTTGGGGGCTGTAAAGTTGTGGTGGGTGTTTTAAAGTTGTGGGGGGCGTAATGTTGTGGTGGCTGTAATTTGGGTGGCTGTAATGTTTTTGGTGGGGGGTAAAAGGTTTTTTTTGGGTGCGGGAATGTTGTGGTGGCTGTAAGTTTGGTGGGCTGTAATGTTGTGGTGGCTGTAAAGTTGTGGTGGCTGAATGTTTTGGTAATAATGGGTTTTGGTGGGTGTAATGTTGTGGTGGAAAGGGAATGTTGTGGTGGGTTGGGTTTAATGTTTTGGTGGCTGTAATTTGTGGTGGGGTGTAAGGGTTTTGGTGGCTGTAATGTTTTTGGTGGGGTGTAATGTTGTGGTGGAGGAATGTTTTTTGGGTGGGTGTAATGTTTTGGTGGCTGTAATGTTGTGGGGGCTGTAATGTTGTGGTGGAGGTTATGTTGGGGGTGACTGTAATGTTGTTTGGGGGTGTAATGTTTTTGGTTGGGTGTAAATTTTGTGGTGGCTGTAAAGTTTGTGGTGGCTGTAATGGGTTTTGGGGGGACTGTAATGTTGGGGTGGCTTTTAAAGTTTTGGTGGATGAAGTTGTGGTGATGGGAAAGTTGTGGGTGCTGTAAAGTTGTGGTGACTGTAATGTTGTGGGGGCTGTAAATGTTGTGGTGGCCCGTAATGTTGTGGTGGCTGTAATGTTGTGGTGATTTTAATGTTGGGGTGACTGTAAAGTTGTGGTGGCTGTAATGTTTTTGGTGGCTGTAATGTTTTTGGTTGGGTGTAATGTTGTGGTGGCTGGGAATGTTTGGGTGGCTGTAATATTGTGGTTTACTGAAAGTTGTGGGGACTGTAATGTTGTGGTGACTGTAATAATTTTTGGGGGCTGTAAAGTTTGGGGGCTGTAAAGTTTTGGGGGCTGTAATGTTGTGGTGGGTTTTAAAAGTTGTGGTGGTTTTTTTTTTTTTAATGTTGTGGTACTGTAATTTTTGTGGGTTTCTTTTTAATGTTTTAGGTGACTGTAAAGTTGTGGTGACGTAATTTGTGGTGACTGAATGTTGTGGTGGGTTGTAATGTTTGGGGGGCTGTAATTTTGGGGGCTGTAATGTTGTGGGGGGTTAATTTTTGTGGGGGGTTTTAATGTTGTTGGGGGTTGTAAAGTTTTTGGTGGCTGTAAAAGTTGTGGTGGCTGTTTAAATTTTTGGTGGCTGTAATGTTGTGGTTTAAATGTTTAAAGGGGTTTTGGGGACTGAAAAGTTGGGTGGTTGTAATGTTTTTTGGGGGTTATAATGTTGTGGTGACTGTAATGTTGTGGTGGCTGTTTAAAGGGTTTTGGGGGTTGTAATGTTTGTGTGGTTTAATGTTTTTGGTGGGCTGTAATGTTGTGGGTGCTGTAATGTTTTGGTGGTTTTAATTTTTGGGGACTGTAATGTTTGGGGGCTTTTAAAAGTTTTGGTGACTGTAATGTTGTGGTGGGGTGGGAATGTTTTGGTGGGGTAAGGGTTTTGGTGGGCTGTAATGTTGTGGTGCTGGAATGTTTTTGGGGACGTAATTTGTGGTGGTTTTAAAGTTGTGGGGGCTGTAATGTTTTTGGGGGCTTTCAATGTTTGGGGGGTGTAATGTTGTGGTGGTTGTAATGTTTTTGGTGACTGTAATGTTTTTGGTGGGGTGTTAAAGTTGTGGTGGGCTGTAATGTTGTGGTGGCGTAACATTGTGGTGGTGTAATGTTGTGGTGGCTGTTAAGTTTTTGGTGGCTGTAATGTTGTGGGGGGTGAATGTTGTGGGGGGGCTGTAATGTTGTGGTGGCTGTAATTTTGGGGGTTTTAAATGTTGTGGTGACTGAATGTTTTTGGGGGCGGGAATGTTTTTTGGTGGCTGTAATGTTGTGGAGATGTAATTTTTGGGTGACGGTAATTGGGGGTCGCTTTTAATGTTGTGGTGGGTTTTAATTTTTGTGGTGGTTGGGAATGTTGTGGTGACTGTAATGTTGTGGTTGGGTTTTATTGTTGTGGGGGACTGTAAGTTGTGGGGGCTGTAATTTTTGTGGTGGCGTAAAAAGTTTTTGGGGGACTGTAATGTTTTTGGTGACTGTAATTTTTGGGGGGTCGCTTTTAATTTTTGTGGGGGGATGTAATGTTGTGGTGGTTGGTTTTTGTTTTGGTGGAAAGGGAATGTTTTGGGGGGCGTAATTTTTTGTGGTGGCGTAATGTTTTTGGTGGCTGTATGTTGTGGGGGCTGTAATGTTGTGGTGGGTGTAATGTTGTGGTGGAGGTAATGTTGTGGTGGGGGTAATGTTTGTTTGGGGGAGGAAAGTTTTGGTACTGTAATGTTGTGGTGGTGGAAAAGTTGGGGGGGGCTGTAATGTTGTGGGTGGGGTGTAATGTTTGGGGGTGGCTGTAATGTTTGGGGGAGGTAATGTTGTTGGGTGCTGTAATGTTGTGGTGGGGTGTAATGTTGTGTGGCTGTAATGTTGTGGTGGAGGTAATGTTTGTGGTGGGCTTAATGTTGTGGTGGCTGTTTAAAGTTTTGGTGGCTGGTTTAAAGTTGTGGGGCTGTAATGTTTTTGGTGGCTGTAATGTTGTGGTTTACTGGAAAAGTTTTGGTGGCTGTAATTTTTGTGGTGGATGTTAAAGTTTGTGGTTTACCCGTAAAAGTTGTGGTGGCTGTAATGTTTGTGGTGATGTAAGTTGTGGTTGGGTTTAAAGTTTTTGGTGGCTGTTTAAAGTTTTTGGTGGCTTTTAAGTTGTGGTGACTATAAGTTGTGGTTGGGCTGTAATGTTTTGGTGGCCCGTAATTTGTGGTTTGGGTGTAAAAGTTTTTTGGGGGCTGTAATTGGGTTTTGGTGGCTTTAATGTTGTGGTTTACTGTAATTTTGTGGTGCCCGTTTAAAAGTTTTGGGTGATGTAATTTGTGGTGCCCCGTTAAAATTGTGGGGGCTGTAAAGTTGTGGGGGCTGTTAAAGTTTTTGGGGGCTGTAATTTGTGGTGGGTTTAATGTTTTTTGGTGGGGTTTTAATTTTTGGTGACTGTAATGTTTGGGGGGCTGTTTAAAGTTTTAGGGACTTTTAATGTTGTGGTGACTGTAATGTTTTTGGGGGACGTAATGTTTTGTGGTGGATTTTAATGTTTGGGGACTGTAAATTGTGGGGGCTGTAAAATTTTTGGGGGCTGAAAGTTGTGGGGGCTTTTAATGTTGTGGTGGTTGTAATGTTGTGGGGGCTGTAATGTTGTGGTGGCTGTAATGTTGTGGTGGCTGTAATGTTGTGGTGACTGTAATGTTGTGGGGGCTGTAATGTTGTGGTGGTTGTAATGTTGTGGTGGCTGTAATGTTTTTGGTGACGTAATTTTTGTGGTGGCTGTTTAAAGTTGTTTGGGGGTTTTTAAAGTTTTTGGGGGGTTGTAATGTTGTGGTGACGTAATGTTTTTGGGTGTGTAATGTTTTGGGGGTTTTAAAAGTTGTGGTGACGTAAAGTTGTGGTGGCTGTAATGTTGTGGTGACGTAAAGTTGTGGTGGCCCGTAATGTTGTGGTGGTTGTAAAGTTGGGTTTACTGTAAGTTGGGGGTGACGTAATGTTGTGGTGACTGTAATGTTGGGTGGTTGTAATGTTGTGGGGGCTGTAATTTTGGTGGCTGCAAATTTTTGTGGGGGCCCGTAATGTTTTTGGTGGTTGTAATGTTTGTGGTGACTGTAATGTTGTGGTGGGTGTAATGTTGTGGTGACTGAAAAGTTGTTTGGGGGCTGTAACATTGTGGTGGCTGTAAATTTTTGGTGGCTGTAATGTTGTGGTTTGGGTGAAAAGGTGGGGGCCCGTAATGTTTGGGGGCTGTTTAAGGGTTTTGGTGGGGTGTAATTTTTGTGGTGGGTTTTAATTTTTTTGGGTGACTGTAATGTTGGGGGGGGGTAATGTTGTGGTGGCTGTAATGTTGTGGGGACTGTAAATGTTTTGGTGACTGTAATGTTGTGGGTTTGCTGGGAATGTTGTGGTGGATGTAATTTTTTGTGGTGGTTGGGAAGTTTGGGCTGTAATGTTTGGGGGTTGGGTTTTATTGTTTTGGTTTACTGTAATGTTGGTTTGGGGGGTGTAATGTTGTGGTGGGGTGTAATGTTTTTGGTGACTGTAATGTTTTTGGTACGGGAATGTTGTGGTCGCTGTAATGTTTTGGTGGGTGGAATGTTGTGGTTTGGGTTTTAAAGTTGTGGTGGTTGTAAAATTTTGGTGGTTGTAATGTTGGGTGGGCTGTAATGTTGTGGTGGGTGTAATGTTGTGGTTTGGGGTGTAATGTTGTGGGTGACTGTAATGTTGTGGGGCCCGCAATGTTGTGGGAAATAATGTGGGGGGTGAAAAGTTGTGGTGGGGTTTTAAAGTTGTGGTGACTGTAATGTTGTGGGGGACTGTAATGTTTTTGGGGGGGCTGTAA
Organism: Cherax quadricarinatus; assembly: GCF_026875155.1. NCBI lineage: Eukaryota > Metazoa > Arthropoda > Malacostraca > Decapoda > Parastacidae > Cherax > Cherax quadricarinatus. The sequence continues at coordinate 45,651,068 of NC_069401.1, read as the reverse complement.
AGTTGTGGTACTGTAATGTTTTGGGGGGGGTGTAATGTTTGTGGGGGACTGTAATGTTTTGGTGGTTGTAATGTTTTGGGGGACTGTAATGTTGTGGGGGCTTTTAATGTTGTGGTGACTGTAATGTTGTGGTGGTTTTTAAGTTGTGGGGACTGAAAGTTGTGGGGCTGTAAAAGTTGTGGTGACGGTAATGTTGTGGTGGTTGAAAAGTTGTGGGGACTGTAAAGTTTGGGGGGGTAAAAGTTGTGGGGACTGTAATTTTTTGTGGTGGTTGTAAAGTTGGGTTTACTGGGGAATGTTGTGGGGGCTTTTAATGTTTTGGGGGCTGTAATGTTGTGGTGGGTGTAATGTTGTGGTGGGGTTAATGTTGTGGGGGCTGTAATGTTGTTTGGGGACTGTAAGTTGTGGTGGCTGTAATGGGTTTTGGGGCCTGTAAAGTTTTTTTGGGGGCTTTTAATGTTTTTGGTGGCTGTAATGGTTTTGGTGGGCTTTTAATTTTTTGTGGTGGCTGTAAAGTTGTGGTGGTTTTTAATGTTGGGGGTGACTGTAATGTTGTGGGGGCTGTAATGTTTTGGGGGGTTGTATTTTGTGGTGGCCCGTAATGTTGTGGTGGCTGAAAACTTGGGGGGGCTGTAATGTTGTGGTGGGTGTAATGTTGTGGTGGCTTTTAATTTTTTGGTGACTGTAATGTTTTTGGGGGGGCTGTAATGTTGTTTGGGGCCGTAATGTTTTTGGTGGCTGTAATTTTTGTGGTGGTTGTAATGTTGGGGGGGGGCTGTAATGTTTTTGGTGGCTGTAATTGGGTTGGGGGTGACTGTAAAAGGGTTTTGGGGGCTGTAATTTGTGGGTGCGTAATGTTTGGGGGACTGTAATGTTTTGGGGGGCTGTAAAGTTGTTTGGGCGCTGTAATGTTGTGGGGGGCTGTAAGTTGTGGTGGCTGTAATGTTGTGGTGGTTGTAATGTTTGGGGACGTAATGTTTTGGTGGGTGTAATTTTTGTGGTGGGCTGTAATGTTTTTGGGGCGTAATGTTTTTGGGTGACTGTAAGGGTTTTGGGGGCTGCAATGTTGCGGGACGTAATGTTGGGTGGTGTAATGTTTGGTGGCTGAAAAGTTGTGGTGGGTGTAATGGTTTTGGGGGCTGTAATGTTGTGGGGGCTGTAATGTTGGGGGTGGCTGTAAAGTTGTGGTTTTATGTAAAAGTTGTGGTGGCTGTAATTTTGTGGTGGGGTTTTAATGTTGTGGTGGTTGTAATGTTGTGGTGAAATGTAATGTTGTGGTGGCTGTAATGTTTTGGGTTTACTGTAATGTTTGGGGCTGTAAAAATTTTTGGGGGCTGTAAAGTTTTGGTTTACGTAATGTTTTGGTGGAGGTAATGTTTTTTGGGGACTGTAATGTTGTGGGGGCTTTTAAAGTTGTGGGGGGGTGTAAGTTTTGGTGGCTGTAATGTTTTGGTGGCTGTAAAAGTTGTGGGGGGCTGGAATGTTGAGGTGGCTGTAATGTTGTGGTGGCTTTTAATGTTGTGGTGGCTGTAAAGTTTTTGGGGGGCTGTAAAGGTTTTGGTGGCTGTAATTTGTGGTGGCTTTTAATGTTGGGGTGGTTGTAATGTTGGGGGGGGGGCTTAATGTTGTGGTGACTGTAAGTTGTGGGGGCTTAATGTTTTGGTGGCTGTAATGTTGTGGTTTGGGTGTAAAGTTTTTGGTGGTTGTTAAAGTTTTGGGGCTGTAAAAGTTTTGGTGGTTGTAATGTTGTGGTGACTGTAATGGGTTTTGGTTTATGGAAAGTTGTTTGACGTAATGTTGTGGTGGGTGTAAAGTTGTGGGCTGTAATGTTGTGGGGGCTGAATTTGTGGTGGAGGGAATTTGTGGTGAACCCGGAATGTTTGGTGGTGTAATGTTGTGGTGGCTTTTTTAAAGTTGTGGTGGGGTTTTAATGTTGTGGTGGGGGTAATGTGTGGGGGCTGTAATGTTGTTTGGGGGTTGTTAAATTTTTTGGGGGCGTAATGTGTGGGGGGGTGTAATGTTTTGGGGGCTGTAACGTTGTGGTGGCTGAAAAGTTGTGGGGGCTTTTAATGTTTGGGGGGTGTAATGTTGAGGTGGGTGTAATGTTTTGGTGGTTGGGAAAATTTTTGGGGACTGTAAAGTTTGGGGGTTTTAATGTTGTGGTGGTTGTAATGTTGTGGTGCTGTAATGTTTTGGGGGGCTGTAATGTTGTGGTGGCTGTAATGTTGTGGTTTGGTGTAATGTTTTGGTGGTTGTAAGGGTTTTGGTGGCTGTAAAGTTGTGGGGGGTGTAAAGTTTGGTGGGTGTAAAATTTTTTGGGGATGTAAAAGTTGTGGGGGGTTTTATTTTTGTGGGGGGTGTAAAAAGTTGTGGGGGTTGTAATGTTGTGGTGACTGTAATGTTGGGGGGCTGTAATGTGGTTTGGGGGCCTTTTAAGTTGTGGGCTGTAATGTTTTGGGGTTGTAATGTTGTGGGGGCTGTAATGTTGTGGTGGTTGTAATGTTGTCGTGACTTAATGTTGTGGTTTGGGTTAATGTTTGGGGTGACTGTAAAGTTGTGGGGGACTGTAAGTTGTGGGGGCTGTTAAAGTTGTGGTGCTGTTTAAAGTTGTGGTGCTGTAATTTTGTGGTTTAAAGTAATGGTTTGTGTGGCTGTAATTTTTGTGGGCTGTAATGGTTTTTGGGTGCTGTAATGTTTTGGTGGCTGTAATGTTGTTTGGGGGTTGTAATGTTGTGGGATGTAATGTTGTGGTGGGGTGTTTAAAGTTTGTGGTGACTGTAATGTTGTTTGGGGACTGTAAAGGTTTTGGTGACTGTAAAAGTTGTGGTTTGGGGTAATGTTGTGGTGGCTGTAATGTTGTGGTTTCTGTAAGTTGTGGGGGGTGTAAAAGTTTTTGGTGGTTGGGAAAATTGTGGTGACTGTAAAAAGTTGTGGGTGGGTGTAATGTTTTGGGGGTGTAATGTTGTGGTGACTGTAATGTTGTTGGGGGTTTTTTAATGTTGTGGTGCTGTTTAAAGTTTTTTGGGGGCTGTAATGTGTGGTGGCTGTAATGTTGTGGTGACTGTAATGGGTTTTGGTGGTTGTTTAAAGGGTTTTGGTGACTGTAATGTTTGGTGGGCTGTTTGTTGTGGTGGCTGTAATGTTGTGGTGGGTGGGAATGTTTTGGGTCTGTTTAAAGTTTTGGTGGGTGTTTAAAGTTTTTGGTGGTTTTTAATGTTTTGGTGACTGTAATTTTTGTTGGGGGGTGTAATGTTTTTTGGGGACTGTAAAGTTGTGGTGAAATGTAAGTTTTGGTGATGTAATGTTGTGGGGAACCCGTAATTTTTTGTGGTGGCTTTAATGTTTTTGGTGGCTGTAATGTTTTTGGTGACTGTAATGTTTGGGGCCCGTAATGTTGTGGTGATGTAATGTTGTGGTGGCTGTAATGTTGTGGTGGGGTGTTTTAAAGTTGTGGTGTTTTGTAATTTTTGTGGTGACTGTTTTGTTTTTGGTGGCTGTAATGGTTTTGGTGACTTTTAATGTTGTGGGGGCCGTAAGTTTTGGTGGGGCTGTAATGTTGTGGTTTACTGTAATGTTTTTGGGACGTAATGTTTGGTGGCGTAATGTTGTGGTGGCTGTAAAAAGTTGGGGGGTGGCCGTAATGTTGTGGTTGGGCTGAATGTTGTGGTGGCTTTTTAATTTTGTGGGGGCTCTTATGTTTGGGGTGGAAGGTAATTTTTGGGAGTGTTTAAAGTTGTGGGGGGAGGTAATGTTGTTTGGTTTGGGAAATAATTGTTTGTGGTGGCTGAATGGTTGTGGTGGGGTGTCTGTTGTGGTGGGTGTAATGTTTTTGGTGGGGTGTAATGTTGTGGTGGCTGTAATGTTGTGGTGGAGGTAATGTTTGGTGGAGGTAATGTTGTGGGGGATGTTTAAAGTTTTTGGTGGAGGTAATGTTGTGGGAGATGTAATTTTTGTTTGGGGGCTGTAATTTTTGTGGGGGTTTTAATGTTGTGGTGGCTGTAATGGGTTTTGGGGGGATGTAAAGTTGTGGTGGGGTGTAATGTTGTGGGGGCTGTTTAAGTTGTGGTGGCCTTTTAATGTTTTTTGGGGGCGTAAGTTGTTGTGGCGTAATGTTGTGGGGGCTGTAATGTTGTGGTGGCTGTTAAAAATTGGGGGCTGTAATGTTGTGGTGGCTGTAAAATTTTTGGTGGATGTAAGTTTTGGTGGCTGTAATGTTGTGGTGGATGTAATGTTGTGGTGGCTTTTTGTTGTGGTGGCTGTAATTGGGGGTGGCGTAATTTTTGTGGTGGATTTTAATGTTTTGGGGCTGAATGTTGTGGTGGCTGTTAAAAGGTTTTGGTGGATGTAAAGTTGTTTTGGCTGTAAGTTGTGGGGGGGTGTAATGTTGTGGTGGCTGTAATGTTGTGGTGGGTTAAAAGTTGTGGGGGCTGTAAAGTTGTGGGGGATGTAATGTTTTTGGGGGCTGTATGTTGTGGTGGCTGTAATGTTGTGGTTGGGTGTAATGTTGTGGTGGCTGTAAAGGTTTTGGGGATGTAATGTTTTGGTGGGGTGTAATGTTGTGGGGGACTGTAATGTTGTGGTGGATGAATGTTGTTTGGGGGGAGGGAATGTTGTGGGGGCTGTATGTTTTTTTGGTGGTGTTTAAAGTTGTGGTGAAATGTAATGTTTTTTGGGGGCTGTAATGTTGTGGTGGCTGTAATGTTGTGGTGACTGTAATGTTTGCTGGAGGTCAATATTTTGTGTTTATCAGGTAGGTGCTGGAGGCGCTGCCGATCGTTTGGGATTTGTGAAGCTAACTTTATTTCGCCAGGATAAAGCCGTGTACGGATAAGAGAAAGAGAGAGAGAGAGAGAGAAAGAGAGAGAGAGAGAGAGAGAGAGAGAGAGAGAGAGAGAGAGAGGGGAGAAGAGAGAGAGAGAGGGGGGGGGCTCGCACTATGCTTCCTCATGGTAGAGCTCTAATAGTAGTTCTCAATGGGACATTTAACAAGACATCGTATTGGTGCTAGTTTTCTGCAGGGAAGTGTGCTGCGACCATTGGACCATGCATATGCATATACAAGAGAGGAAATGTCAGCTACTCTAAGTTACATCAATCACCAGCTTACAGGTATTTCAGCTTGAAGAAAACATATATGATGCTGGCCTCTAGGCTCCACATTACCATCCTGGTAATGTGGAGCAGTGGTAAGAATGAATGGCAGAGTGTTGGTACCTGAGGACGAAGTTAATATACTTGGAGTGTAATTTTACTCCAAGCTGTCTATGAAGAACAACATTGTGAATATTGCAAACAAGGCGACCAGGAACCTTACGGCACTTAGATGTATCTCGCCTCTGCTTGACAGCAGAAGCATGCAAGATTCTGTACGAGGCATAAGTACGATCACACCTTGAGTATGCTCCACTTTCTTGCATTACCTGCCTCCCCCCTCTCGTTTCATCTGGGACTTCTTGGCAGAACAGAGAATAAAGCAGGACGACTCATCTCTCACCAGGACCCAGCCTGGACAGATCTGTCCTTTCAACAGAGCCTTCAACACAGGAGAGATATGGGTGGCCTTACTGTTATATACAAGGCAGTATTGTTAAGGTAGAACACTTGTCTCCATTCCGAGGACAGCGAGAAGTTTCTGTACAAGAAGACGGGCAGCAAACAACAACTACACTCTGACTGTATCCTTCTACAGAACATTTCATCTGAGATTTCTAGGATGTTTAGAGTCTGGAACATGTTCGTACAACACAATGACATTAAGGAAATAAAGTCAGTTGACCAAATGAAATCGCTGACTCACGGATGGCTTTAACTTCACCCTGTTCCATATTTGTATATTTCATAGCAACAAAAAGGCTTTCAAATAAGCTTGTAAATAAAGTTAGGAACCCTTAACCTAATTTTGTAAAACCCTATGTAAAAGAGAGAGAAACAGAGAGAGAGAGAGAGAGAGAGAGAGAGAGAGAGAGAGAGAGAGAGAGAGAGAGAGAGAGAGAGAGAGAGCAGGTGGTATTGTGCCTTATACAAGACCAGAATAGAGAACAGAGCAAGACGTCTCATCTCTCGCCTGGACCCATCCTGGATAGATCTGTCATTTCAGCAGAGCCTTCACCACAGAAGGGATGTTTGCGGCCTTACTGTTATGTACAAGGCCAACATTGTTAAAGTACCACACTTGGCTCCACTTCGAGGACAGCGTGAAGCAAGCTTCTATGCCACAAGACGGGCAGAAAGCAGCAACTTCACTCTGGCTGTACCCTTCTCCAGAACATCACTTCATGTGAGATCATTTATACCCAGGATGACTCGAGTATGGAAGATATTCGTACAGCATTATGATGTCAACGAGATAAAGTCAGATGATCAGATGAAAATGCTGGCCCACAGATGGCTCCAACTTCATCCTGTTCCCTACTTGTATGTCTCATAACAATAAAAAATGAGCTGATGTAGGTAACAGCTTTTTAGCTTGTAAATAAAGTTAGGAATCCTTAACCTGTAAATAGCTTGTCAAGAATGTTAGGGATCCTTAACTTAACCTTGTCAAACCCTGTGTAAAAAAAAAAAAACTACCTGTCTTCCATTCTGCCTGTCTGCCAGCCTCTCTGCCTGCCAGAATCCCTGTTGCCTGCTTACCTGTCTGTCTGCTTGCTTTCCTGTCTGCCTAGCTGCTTTCCAGTGATATCTGGAGACTTTCCTCTCCAATATCTTGTTGTAAGATACGGGAGAACAGCTGGGACTGGACCCTCAGGGCTCTGTCTCTGTCTCTCAGCTCAACTGGGGTTCCCTCAGGGAGCTCCAGATCACTGTGCTGGAGCGTCCTGTGGGAGCTGATTTCTAATCACAAGTTATAGGGGAGAGAGGGAAGGGGGCAGGGGGGTAGGTCTGGGGGTATGGAGGTCTTTATAAACTCAGGTTGGGGGTGAGAGGGCTTAGCTAAGAGAAGAGTCTAGGGAGAGGTTTTGCCGAGTGCACAGCTAAAGACTCTGGTTAGGATAGCCCTCAGGGTGAGGTCTTGGGACCATGGCTAGGTGGTGATGGTCGTGGTCCCGGGTGACGTTATGGGACCCCTGCTTATGCCTACGGTTAATATTCTGCTTCGTCAGCCCTAGCTCAGTATTCTTGTATTATCCCGCAGTATACTTTTTTTGAT
>NC_069401.1:45627753-45643418 GCF_026875155.1 Cherax quadricarinatus | reverse complement strand
TAATTTTCCCCAAAGGGCTGTCTTGAAGAAAAACCCATTGTGAATATTGCAAACAAGGCGGCCAGGAAACTTACGGCACTTAGATGTATCTCGCCTCTGCTTGACAGCAGAAGCTGCAAGATTTTGTACGAGGCACAAGTACGATCACACCTTGAGTATGCTCCACTTTCTTGCATTACCTGCCTCCCCCCTCTCGTTTCATCTGCGACTTCTTGACAGAACAGAGAATAAAGCAGGACGACTCATCTCTCACCCAGACCCAGCCTGGACAGATCTGTCCTTTCAACAGAGCCTTCAACACAGGAGGGATATGGGTGGCCTTACTGTTATATACAAGGCAATATTGTTAAGGTAGAACACTTGTCTCCATTCCGAGGACAGCGAGAAGTTTCTGTACAAGAAGACGGGCAGCAAACAACAACCACACTCTGACTGTATCCTTCTACAGAACATTTCATCTGAGATTTCTAGGATGTTTAGAGTCTGGAACATGTTCGTACAACACAATGACATTAAGGAAATAAAGTCAGTTGACCAAATGAAATCGCTGACTCACGGATGGCTTTAACCCTTTATCGGGCAGGCCCTAAAGTTTTCGTGCTTAAACACGTGCAAGTTTGCGCGTGTCATCCTACACGCGCCGCGCATCTGGATTCCCGTTCTTTAATTCTAACCAATCACAAGACTTCCCTGAGTCGCTTCAGCTAAGTGGTGATGGCGTTTGCCGCCTTCCCATTGGTTGAGAGAACAAAACATGAACACTTGTGGCTTGGCGTCGCCCAGAGTGGGTTTTTTCCATCCAGTGTCACTAATATACTCTTGGATTTTACCCTCTACAATGTCGGTAAGTACTTATTGTTGTGTTTAGTGCATACATGAATAGTTTAGGCATATTTTGATATATACATAAAGTCCCTGTGAAGCATAATGTGAGTGTAGCATGCAGTTGAAAAAAGTGCAACAAAGGAAGCCCTCAAATTTTCATGGCTGCCCGAGAGGTGACGAAGTACAATTTCAGTAAAATAAATATTTATAAAAAAAATTCTATTGTATATATGAATTCTGTAGTGGTCTGGATCTATACAGAAGGTTTTTATTGTCCTTCCAGATCAATGAGAAGTTGTTTTATGGGGAGCCCTCCAGCACCAGGCCAAAATATGTCTGCATTTTCGACGACAGTGACTCAGAACCAGAAGTAGATGACCCAGAATTGCTGGATAGTGGTGATGAATACTTGCCACTGGATGCAGAGGTGTCAAGTGATGAGGAGGAAGAAAGGCCAGCCAAAAAGCAGAAATTAGTGAAGAAAAAGAAAGGTGTTACGATCGAGGAGTACCCTGATGAGGAAGATATTTATGAAGATATTGCTCTTCAAGGTCCATCTCAGTGGTCTCAGGTTGACCTCAAAAATGATCCTTTGCTGGCATATAAACATGAAAAGCCTCTTGTAATTAGGTCTCCATATGAGTATTTTTCTACTTTCTGTACTCCAGACATGGTAGATAACATAGCATATCAAACAAATTTGTACGCCAAGCAAAAAACATAAATAATAATTTTGCAACAGATTCTGAAGATCATGAGGTTCATAGGTATTTTATTGTTCATGGGTATTGCTCAATTACCATCACTTGAAGACTATTGGAAAAGTGCATTTAGGATCCCCCAGGTTGCAAAAAGCCATGGGGTCTAAGAGGTTTAGGTTACTTAGACGTGCTATTCATTTCAATGACAACACAGAAAAGGATAATGACAGATTCCACGGACTAGCAAGGACTACCATACTATGAATTAGGAACAAGAATAATTGGTCTTCCTCATGAATCTCAGGAATATGGGACTTAAAAGTTTTATCCCTTTGCAATGTGTCCTTGTTGCTATTTGTTTCATTTTTATATTTTTCTAATACATACAAACTGTTTTGATACAAGTTCCATTTATGTTTTTGATATTGTCTGTTTGTATAATAAATTTAAAAAATAGTTATTGGGTGTTTTATTAACAATTGCACAGTTTGCAACATTCAGATTTATACTCCCTTTGTCGGGCAAGGGCGTAAATTTTCGTGCTTCGGAGATTTGCAGTTGCTTGAAAACTAACCATCAGAATTCCATTTATATAGGCTCGTTGACTTTATATTGAGTTACTCTATCCACCATAGGGAGTTCAGTTCTAATTTCTAATTTTATGGCCACTTGCCCGATAAAGGGCAATGACATTAAGGAAATAAAGTCAGTTGACCAAATGAAATCGCTGACTCACGGATGGCTTTAACTTCACCCTGTTCCATATTTGTATATTTCATAGCAACAAAAAGGCTTTCAAATAAGCTTGTAAATAAAGTTAGGAACCCTTAACCTAATTTTGTAAAACCCTATGTAAAAGAGAGAGAAACACAGAGAGAGAGAGAGAGAGAGGAGAGAGAGAGAGGGAGAGGAGAGAGAGAGAGAGAGAGAGAGGAGAGAGAGAGAGGAGAGAGAGAGAGAGAGAGAGAAGAGAGTGAGAAGAGAGAGGAGCAGGTGGTATTGTGCCTTATACAAGACCAGAATAGAGAACAGAGCAAGACGTCTCATCTCTCGCCTGGACCCATCCTGGATAGATCTGTCATTTCAGCAGAGCCTTCAACACAGAAGGGATGTGGGCGGCCTTACTGTTATGTACAAGGCCAACATTGTTAAAGTACCACACTTGGCTCCACTTCGAGGACAGCGTGAAGCAAGCTTCTATGCCACAAGACGGGCAGAAAGCAGCAACTTCACTCTGGCTGTACCCTTCTCCAGAACATCACTTCATGTGAGATCATTTATACCCAGGATGACTCGAGTATGGAAGATATTCGTACAGCATAATGATGTCAACGAGATAAAGTCAGATGATCAGATGAAAATGCTGGCCCACAGATGGCTCCAACTTCATCCTGTTCCCTACTTGTATGTCTCATAACAATAAAAATGAGCTGATGTAGGTAACAGCTCTTAGCTTGTAAATAAAGTTAGGAATCCTTAACCTGTAAATAGCTTGTCAAGAATGTTAGGGATCCTTAACTTAACCTTGTCAAACACTGTGTAAAAAAAAAAAAAACTACCTGTCTTCCATTCTGCCTGTCTGCCAGCCTCTCTGCCTGCCAGAATCCCTGTCTGCCTGCTTACCTGTCTGTCTGCTTGCTTTCCTGTCTGCCTAGCTGCTTTCCAGTGATATCTGGAGACTGCCTCTCCAATATCTTGTTTGTAAGATACGGGAGAACAGCTGGGACTGGACCCTCAGGTCTCTGTCTCTGTCTCTCAGCTCACACTGGGGTTCCATCAGGGAGCTCCAGATCACTGTGCTGGAGCGTTCTGTGGGAACTGATTTCTAATCACAAGTTATAGGGGAGAGAGGGAAGGGGGGCAGGGAGGTAGGTCTGGGGGTATGGAGGTCTTTATAAACTCAGGTTGGGGGTGAGAGGGCTTAGCTAAGAGAAGAGTCTAGGGAGAGGTTTTGCCGAGTGCACAGCTAAAGACTCTGGTTAGGATAGCCCTCAGGGTGAGGTCTTGGGACCACTGGCTAGGTGGTGACTGGTCGTGGTCCAAGGGTGACGTTATGGGACCCCTGTCTTATGCATACGGTTAATATTCTGCTTCGTCAGCCCTAGCTCAGTATTCTTGTATTATCCCGCAGTATACTTGTATTATCCCTCACCATTCTTGTATTATTCCTCAGTATTCTTGCGTTATCCGTCAGTATTCTTGCATTATCCCTCAGTATTCTTGCATTATACCTCAGTATTCTTGCATTATCCCTCAGTATTCTTGAATTATCCCTCAGTATTCTTACATTATCCCTCAGTATTCTTACATTATCCCACAGTATTCTTACATTATACCTCAGTATTCTTGCATTATCCCTCAGTATTCTTGCATTATCCCTCAGTATTCTTACATTATCCCTCAGTATTCTTGCATTATCTTAGTATTCTTCATTATCCCTCAGTATTCTTATACCCCTCAGTATTCTTGCATTATCCCTCAGTATTCTTGCATTATCCCTCAGTTATTCTTGCTACCCCTCAGTTTTTCTTACATTATCCCAGTATTCTTCATTATCCCGGGTATTCTTCATTATCCTTAGTATTCTTGCATTATTATACTTAAACTCAGATTCTTGCATTATCATCAGTATTCTTCATTATCCCTCATATTCTTTACATTACCCCTCAGTTTCTTGCATTATCCTTAAATTTCTTCATTATCCCTCGTTTTCTTGCTTTTACCCCTCAGTATTCTTGCATTATCCTCAGTTATTCTTGATTATTCCTCAGTATTCTTGCATTATCCCTCAGTATTCTTACTTTAAACCTCAGTATTCTTCATTATCCCTCAGTATTCTTCATTACCCTCAGTATTCTTCATTATCTCGTATTCTTACATTATCCTCAGTATTCTTACATTTCCCTCAGTATTTTTTCATTATCCTAAATATTCTTGCATTATCCCTCAGTATTCTTCATTATCCCTCAGTATTTTTTGCATTTTTCCCTCGTATTCTTGAATTATCCCTCAGTATTTTCATTATTCCTCAGGTATTCTTACATTATCCCCAGTATTCTTCATTTTCCTTTAGTATTTCTTCATTATCCTCATTTTTTCTTGCATTATTCCCTCAGTATTCTTGCATTATCCCTCAGTATTCTTGCATTATTCCTCATTATCTTACATTATCCCTCGTATTCTTGCATTATCCTCAGTTTCTTACATTACCCCTCATTTTTCTTGCATTACCCCTCAGTATTCTTGCATTATACCCTCAGTATTCTTGATTATCCCTCATTTAATCTTGCATTATCCTCAGTTTTTACATTACCCTCAGTATTCTTGCTTACCCTCAGTTTCTTACTTTACCTCAGTTTCTTACATTATCCCTCTGTATTCTTACATTATCCTCAGTATTATTCCTCAGATTTGATTATTCTCATTTCTTGCTTTATCTCAGTATTTTGCATTATCCCTCAGTATTCTTGCATTATCCCTCAGTATTCTTACATTATCCCTCAGTATTCTTGCATTATCCCTCAGTATTCTTAATTATCCCTCAGTATTCTTCATTTCCCTCAGTATTCTTATTATCCCTCAGTATTCTTACATTATCCCTCAGTATTCTTGCATTATCCCTCAGTATTCTTGCATTATCCCTCAGTATTCTTACATTATCCCTCAGTATTCTTGCATTATCTACTCAGTATTCTTACATTATCCCTCAGTATTCTTAGCATTATCCCTCAGTATTCTTGCATTATCCCTCAGTATTCTTGCATTATCCCTCAGTATTCTTGCATTATCCCTCAGTATTCTTGCATTATTCCTCAGTATTCTTGCATTATCCCTCAGTATTCTTACATTATTCCTCAGTATTCTTACATTATCCCTCAGTATTCTTGCATTATCCCTCAGTATTCTTGCATTATTCGTCAGTATTCTTACATTATCCGTCAGTATTCTTACATTATCCCTCAGTATTCTTACATTATCCCTCAGTATTCTTGCATTATCCTCAGTATTCTTACATTATCCCTCAGTATTCTTGCATTATCCCTCAGTATTCTTGCATTATCCCTCAGTATTCTTGCATTATCCCTCAGTATTCTTGCATTATCCCTCAGTATTCTTACATTATCCCTCAGTATTCTTGCATTATCCCTCAGTATTCTTACATTATCCCTCAGTATTCTTGCATTATCCGTCAATATTCTTGCATTATCCCTCAGTATTCTTGCATTATCCCTCAGTATTCTTGCATTATCCCTCAGTATTCTTACATTATCCCTCAGTATTCTTGCATTATCCCTCAGTATTCTTGCATTATCCCTCAGTGTTGTTACATTATCCCTCAGTATTCTTGCATCTTCCCTCAGTATTCTTACATTATCCCTCAGTGTTCTTACATTATCCCTCAGTATTCTTGCATTATCCCTCAGTATTCTTGCATTATCCCTCAGTGTTGTTACATTATCCCTCAGTATTCTTGCATCATCCCTCAGTATTCTTACATTATCCCTCAGTGTTCTTACATTATCCCTCAGTATTCTTGCATCATCCCTCAGTATTCTCTACAATTATTCCCTCAGTATTCTTACATTATCCCTCAGTATTCTTGCATCATCCCTCAGTATTCTTACATTATCCCTCAGTATTCTTACATTATACCTCAGTATTCTTACATTATCCCTCAGTATTCTTGCATTATCCCTCAGTATTCTTACATTATCCCTCAGTATTCTTTCATTATCCCTCAGTATTCTTGCATTATCCCTCAGTATTCTTGCATTATCCCTCTGTGTTGTTACATTATCCCTCAGTATTCTGGCATCATCCCTCAGTATTGTTACATTATCCCTCAGTGTTCTTACATTATCCCTCAGTATTCTTGCATTATCCCTCAGTATTATTACATTATCCCTCAGTATTCTTACATTATCCCTCAGTATTCTTGCATCATCCCTCAGTATTCTTACATTATCCCTCAGTATTCTTACATTATACCTCAGTATTCTTGCATCATCCCTCAGTATTCTTACATTATCCCTCAGTGTTCTTACATTATCCCTCAGTATTCTTACATTATACCTCAGTATTCTTACATTATCCCTCAGTATTCTTGCATTATCCCTCAGTATTCTTGCATTATACCTCAGTATTCTTACATTATCCCTCAGTGCTCTTACATTATCCCTCAGTATTCTTACATTATATCTCAGTATTCTTGCATTATACCTCAGTATTCTTGCATCATCCCTTAGTATTCTTACATTATCCCTCAGTGTTCTTACATTACCCCTCAGTATTCTTGCATCATCCCCCAGTATTCTTACATTATCCCTCAGTGTTCTTACATTATCCCTCAGTATTCTTTACATTATATTCAGTATTATTGCATAATACCTCAGTATTCTTGCATCATCCCTCAGTATTCTTACATTATCCCTCAGTATTCTTACATTATAACTCAGTATTCTTACATTATCCCTCAGTATTCTTGCATTATCCCTCAGTATTCTTACATTATCCCACAGTATTCTTGCATTATCCCTCAGTATTCTTGCATTATACCTCAGTATTCTTACATTATCCCTCAGTATTCTTGCATTATCCCTCAGTATTCTTGCATTATACCTCAGTATTCTTACATTATCCCTCAGTTGCTCTTACATTATCCCTCAGTATTCTTACATTATACTCAGTATTCTTGCATTATACCTCAGTATTCTTGCATCATCCCTTAGTATTCTTACATTATCCCTCAGTGTTCTTACATTACCCCTCAGTATTCTTGCATCATCCCCCAGTATTCTTACATTATCCCTCAGTGTTCTTACATTATCCCTCAGTATTCTTACATTATATTTCAGTATTATTGCATAATACCTCAGTATTCTTGCATCATCCCTCAGTATTCTTACATTATACCTCAGTATTCTTACATTATAACTCAGTATTCTTACATTATCCCTCAGTATTCTTGCATTATCCCTCAGTATTCTTACATTATCCCTCAGTATTCTTGCATTATCCCTCAGTATTCTTGCATTATACCTCAGTATTCTTACATTATCCCTCAGTGCTCTTACATTATCCCTCAGTATTCTTACATTATATCTCAGTATTCTTGCATTATACCTCAGTATTCTTGCATCATCCCTTAGTATTCTTACATTATCCCTCAGTGTTCTTACATTACCCTCAGTATTCTTGCATCATCCCCAGTATTCTTACATTATCCCTCAGTGTTCTTACATTATCCCTCAGTATTCTTACATTATATTTCAGTATTATTGCATAATACCTCAGTATTCTTGCATCATCCCTCAGTATTACCCTTTTACATTATCCCTCAGTATTTCTTACATTTTATTAACTTCAGTATTCTTACATTATCCCTCAGTATTCTTGCATTATCCCTCAGTATTCTTACATTATCCCACAGTATTCTTTCATTATCCCTCAGTATTCTTACATTATAACTCAGTATTCTTACATTATCCCTCAGTATTCTTGCATCATCCCTCATTATTCTTACATTATCCCTCAGTGTTCTTACATTATCCCTCAGTATTCTTGCATCATCCCTCAGTATTCTTACATTATCCCTCAGTATTCTTACATTATACCTCAGTATTCTTGCATCATCCCTTAGTATTCTTACATTATCCCTCAGTGTTCTTACATTACTCCTCAGTATTCTTGCATCATCCCTCAGTATTCTTACATTATCCCTCAGTATTCTTGCATTATCCCTCAGTATTTTTGCATCATCTCTCAGTATTCTTACATTATCCCTCAGTATTCTTACATTATACCTCAGTATTCTTACATTATCCCTCAGTATTCTTGCATTATCCCTCAGTATTCTTACATTATCCCTCAGTATTCTTTCATTATCCCTCAGTATTCTTGCATTATCCCTCAATATTCTTGCATTATCCCTCAGTGTTGTTACATTATCCCTCAGTATTCTTGCATCATCCCTCAGTATTCTTACATTATCCCTCAGTTTCTTACATTATCCTCATGTATTCTTGCATTATCCCTCAGTATTATTACATTATCCCTCAGTATTCTTACATTATCCCTCAGTATTCTTACATTATACCTCAGTATTCTTACATTATACCTCAGTATTCTTACATTATCCCTCAGTATTCTTACATTATCCCTCAGTTTCTTACATTATACCTCAGTATTCTTACATATACCTCAGTATTATTACATTATCCCTCAGTATTCTTACATTATCCCTCAGTATTCTTACATTTACTCAGTATTCTTACATTTATCCTCAGTATTCTTACATTATCCTCAGTATTCTTACATTATCCCTCAGTATTCTTACATTATACCTCAGTATTCTTACATTATACCTCAGTATTCTTACATTATCCCTCAGTATTCTTACATTATCCCTCAGTATTCTTACATTATACCTCAGTATTCTTACATTATACCTCAGTATTCTTACATTATACCTCAGTATTATTACATTATCCCTCAGTATTCTTACATTATCCCTCAGTATTCTTACATTATACCTCAGTATTCTTACATTATACCTCAGTATTCTTACATTATCCCTCAGTATTCTTGCATCATCCCTCAGTATTCTTTGTGTCAGATACCTTCTTCATTAACCAAGAATATGCTATAATAGACAGTAATAAAATACAGTTTATGTTGTAAGAATTATTATACTTGACGAACTTCACTTTGTTGTTGTGATGAAGACTTATTAGCGAGTACCAGGCGAGGTGGTGCACTCAGGGGCGAGGTGGTGCACTCAGGGGCGAGGTGGTGCACTCAGGGGCGAGGTGGTGCACTCAGGGGCGAGGTGGTGCACTCAGGAGCGAGGTGGTGCACTCAGGGGCGATGTAGTGCACTCTGGGGCGAGGTAGTGTGGTCAGGGACGAGGTAGTGTATTCAGGGGCGAGATAGTGTAATCAGGGGCGAGATAGTGTACTCAGGGGCGAGATAGTGTACTCAGGGGCGAGATAGTGTACTCAGGGGCGAGATAGTGTATTCAGGGGCGAGATAGTGTACTAAGGGGCGAGATAGTGTACTAAGGGGCGAGATAGTGTACTAAGGGGCGAGATAGTGTACTCAGGGCGAGATAGTGTACTAAGGGGCGAGTTAGTGTACTCAGGGCGAGATAGTGTACTAAGGGGCGAGATAGTGTACTCAGGGGCGAGATAGTGTACTCAGGGGCGAATAGTGTACTAAGGGGCGAGATAGTGTACTCAGGGCGAGATTAGTGTACTCAGGGGCGAGATAGTGTACTCAGGGGCGAGATAGTGTACTCATGGGCGAGATAGTGTACTCAGGGCGAGATGTGTACTAAGGGGCGAGATAGTGTACTAAGGGGCGAGATAGTGTACTAAGGGGCGAGATAGTGTAATCAGTGGGCGAGATAGTGTACTCAGGGCGAGATAGTGTACTCAGGGGCGAGATAGTTGTACTAAGGGGCGAGATAGTGTACTAAGGGGCGAGATTAGTGTACTCAGGGGCGAGATAGTGTACTAAGGGGCGAGTGTTACTCAGGGGCGAGATATGTACTAAGGGGCGAGATAGTGTACTAAGGGCGAGATAGTGTACTCAGGGGCGAGATAGTGTACTAAGGGCGATTAGTGTACTCAGGGGCGAGATAGTGTACTAAGGGGCGAGATAGTGTACTAAGGGGCGAGATAGTGTACTCAGGGGCGAGATAGTGTACTCAGGGGCGAGATAGTGTACTAAGGGGCGAGATAGTGTACTCAGGGGCGAGATAGTGTACTAAGGGCGAGATAGTGTACTAGGGCGAGATAGTGTACTTCAGGGGCGAGATAGTGTACTCAGGGCGAGATAGTGTACTCAGGGGCGAGTAGTGTACTCAGGGCGAGATAGTGTACTAAGGGGCGAGATAGTGTACTAGGGGCGAGATAGTGTACAAGGGGCGAGATAGTGTACTCAGGGGCGAGATAGTGTACTAGGGGCAGATGTGTACTCAGGGGCGAGATAGTGTACTAAGGGGCGAGATAGTGTACTCAGGGGCGAGATAGTGTACTAAGGGGCGAGATAGTGTACTCAGGGGCGAGATAGTGTACTAAGGGCGAATAGTGTACTCAGGGGCGAGATTAGTGTCACTAAGGGGCGAGTAGTGTACTCAGGGCGAGATAGTGTACTAAGGGGCGAGATAGTGTACTCAGGGGCGAGATAGTGTACTAAGGGGCGAGATAGTGTTACTCAGGGGCGAGATAGTGTATCAGGGGCGAGATAGTGTACTAAGGGCGAGATAGTTGTACTCAGGGGCGAGATAGTGTACTAAGGGGCGAGATAGTGTACTAAGGGCGAGATAGTGTACTCAGGGGCGAGATAGTGTACTCAGGGGCGAGATAGTGTACTCAGGGGCGAGATAGTGTACTAAGGGGCGAGATAGTGTACTCAGGGGCGAGATAGTGTACTCAGGGGCGAGATAGTGTACTCAGGGGCGAGATAGTGTACTCAGGGGCGAGATAGTGTACTCAGCGGCGAGATAGTGTACTAAGGGGCGAGATAGTGTACTCAGGGGCGAGATAGTGTACTCAGGAAGGCGAGGATAGTGTTACTCAGGGCGAGATAGTGTACTCAGGGGCGAGATAGTGTACTCAGGGGCGAGATAGTGTACTCAGGGGCGAGATTAGTGTACTCAGGGGCGAGATAGTGTACTCAGGGGCGAGATAGTGTACTCAGGGGCGAGATAGTGTACTCAGGGGCGAGATAGTGTACTCAGGGGCGAGATAGTGTACTCAGGGGCGAGATAGTGTACTCAGGGGCGAGATAGTGTACTCAGGGGCGAGATAGTGTACTCAGGGGCGAGATAGTGTACTCAGAGGCGAGATAGTGTACTCAGAGGCGAGATAGTGTACTCAGAGGCGAGATAGTGTACTCAGAGGCGAGATAGTGTACTCAGAGGCGAGATAGTGTACTCAGGGGCGAGATAGTGTACTCAGGGGCGAGATAGTGTACTCAGAGGCGAAATAGTGTACTCAGGGGCGAGATAGTGTACTCAGGGGCGAGATAGTGTACTCAGGGGCGAAATCTTTCAAGGAAGAATAATGATGACCAAGTGTTGCACACGAGTCTTGATCCTCCCTGTGTCTGTCTGTCTGTGTGACTTCCTGTCTGTCTGTGTGCCTTCCTGTCTGTCTGTTTGAATTCCTGTCTGTGCCTTCCTGTCTGTTTGAATTCCTGTCTGTCTGTGTGCCTTCCTGTCTGTCTGTGTGCCTTCCTGTCTGCCTGCCTCACTGTCTACCTGCTTCACTGTCTGCCTGCCTCACTGTCTGCCTGCCTCACTGTCTCCCTACCTCCCTGTCTGTCTGCCTACCTCCCTGTCCGTCTGTCTGCCTCCCTATCTATCTGTTTGCCTCCCAGTCTGTCTGTCTGCTCCCTGTCTGTCTGTTTGTCTCCCTGTCTGTCTGTCTGCCTTCCTGACTGCCTGTCTGCCTCCCTGTCTGTTTGTTTGCTTCCCTGTCTTTCTGTCTGCCTCCCTATCTGTCTGTCTTCCTGTCTGCCTGCCTGCCTGTTTCCATGCCTGCCTGCCTCCCGGTTTACCTACCTCACTGTCTGCCTGCCTCACTGTCTGCCTGCCTCACCTTGTACCTGCCTCTCTGTCTGCCTGCCTCACTGTCTACCAGCCTCACTGTCTGCCTGCCTCACTGTCTGCCTGCCTCACTGTCTACCTGCCTCACTGTCTGCCTGCCTCACTGTCTACCTGCCTCACTGTCTGCCTGCCTCACTGTCTACCTGCCTCACTGTCTGCCTGCCTCACTGTCTGCCTGCCTCACTGTCTGTGCCTGCCTCACTGTCTGCCTGCCTCACTGTCTACCTGCCTCACTGTCTGCCTGCCTTGCTACCTGTCTGCCTGCCTCACTGTCTACCTGCCTCACTGTCATGCCTGCCTCACTGTCTACCTGCCTCACTGTCTACCTGCCTCACTGTCTGCCTGCCTCACTGTCTGCCTGCTTCACTGTCTACCTGCCTCACTGTCTGCCTGCCTCACTGTCTGCCTGCCTTCACTGTCTGCCTGCTCCTGCTACTGTCTGCCTGCCTCACTGTCCCTGCCTGCCTCACTGTCTGCCTGCCTCACTGTCTGCCTGCCTCACTGTCTACCTGCCTCACTGTCTGCCTGCCTCACTGTCTGCCTGCTTCACTGTCTACCTGCCTAACTGTCTACCTGCCTTACTGCCTGCCTTACTGTCTACCTGCCTCACTGTCTGCCTGCCTCACTGTGTAGCTGCTTCACTGTCTGCCTGCCTCACTGTCTACCTGCCTGTCTGCCTGCCTCACTCTCTACCTGCCTCACTGTTTACCTGCCCCACTGTCTGCCTTCCTCACTGTCTGCCTGCCTCACTGTCTGCCTTCCTCACTGTCTGCCTTCCTCACTGTCTGCCTTCCTCACTGTCTGCCTGCCTCACTGTCTGCCTGCCTCACTGTCTGCCTGCCTCACTGTCTGCCTTCCTCACTGTCTGCCTTCCTCACTGTCTGCCTTCCTCACTGTCTGCCTGCCTCACTGTCTGCCTTCCTCACTGTCTGCCTGCCTCACTGTCTGCCTGCCTCACTGTCTGCCTGCCTCACTGTCTGCCTCTCATCGTGTCTGCCGTACCGCCGTCGGGCTGCCTGCCACGCAACACTGCCTGCCACGCAACACTGCCTGCCACGCAACACTGCCTGCCACGCAACACTGCCTGCCACGCAACACTGCCTGCCACGCAACACTGTCTGCCACGCAGTACTGCTGGTCACTATAGACGAGTAAAACTGTAACTCACAACTTACAGTGTAAACGATTTTTTTTTGTTAAGTGAACCGAGCAGAAAAAAATGTGACGAGAGGCAGGAGGGGCGGGGTGAGGGGCGGGAGAGGGGCGGGGTGAGGGGCGGGAGAGGGGCGGGGTGAGGGGGGGAGAGGGGCGGCTGGAGGGGCAGGAGGCGCGGGAAGATGGACGGAAGGAGCGGCGGGAGAAGGGGCAGAAGGAGGGGTGGGAGGAGGGGCAGAATGAAGGGTGGGAAGAGGGCAGAAGGAAGGGTGGGAGGAGGGTTAGAAGGAGGGGTGGGAGGAGGGGCAGAATGAAGGGTGGGGAGGGGGCAGAAGGAAGGGTGGGAGGAGGGGTAGAAGGAGGGGTGGGAGGAGGGGCAGAAGGAAGGGTGGGAGGAGAGGCAGAATGAAGGGGTGGGAGGAGGGCAGATGGAAGGGTGGGATGGAGGGGTAGAAGGAGGGGTGGGAGGAGGGGCAGAAGGAAGGGTGGGAGGAGCGCAGAAGGAAGGGTGGGAGGAGGGGTAGAAGGAGGGGTGGGAGGAGGGGCAGAAGGAAGGGTGGGAGGAGGGGCAGAAAGAGGAGTGGAGGGGCAGAAGGAGGGGTGCTAGGAGGGGCAGAAAGCGGGGCAGAAGGAGGGGTGGGAGGAGGGGCAGAAGGAGGGGCGGAAGGAGGGCAGAAGGAGGGATGGGAGGAGGGGCAGAAGCATGGGTGGGAGAAGGAGCAGAAGCATGGGTGGGAGAAGGGGCAGAAGGAGGGGTGGGAGGAGGGGCAGAAGGAGGGGCAGAAGGAGGGGTGGGAGGAGGGGCAGAAGGAGGGGTGGGAGGAGGGGCAGAAGCATGGGTGGGAGAAGGGGCAGAAGCATGGGTGGGAGAAGGGGCAGAAGGAGGGGGTGGGAGGAGGGGCAGAAGGAGGGGGCAGAGAGGAGGGGTGGGAGGAGGGGCAGAAGGAGGGTGGGAGGAGGGGCAGAAGCATGGGTGGGAGAAGGGGCAGAAGCATGGGTGGGAGAAGGGGCAGAAGCATGGGTGGGAGAAGGGGCAGAAAGAGGGGTGGGGGAGGAGGGGGTTAGAAGAGGGGCAGAAGGAGTGGTGGGAGGAGGGGCAGAAGGAGGGGTGGGAGGAGGGGCAGAAGGAGTGGTGGGAGGAGGGGCAGAAGAGAGGGGTGGGAGGAGGGCAGAAGGAGGGGTGGGAGGAGGGGCAGAAGGAGGGGGTGGGAGGAGGGGCAGAAGGAGGGGTGGGAGGAGGGGCAGAAGCATGGGTGGGAGAAGGGGCAGAAGCATGGGTGGGAGAAGGGGCAGAAGGAGGGGTGGGAGGAGGGGCAGAAGGAGGGGCAGAGGAGGGGTGGGAGAGGGGGGGTAGAAGGAGGGGTGGGAGGAGGGGCAGAAGCATGGGTGGGAGAAGGGGCAGAAGAACATGGTGGGAGAAGGGGCAGAAGCATGGGTGGGAGAAGGGGCAGAAGCATGGGTGGGAGAAGGGGCAGAAGGAGGGGGTGGGAGGAGGGGCAGAAGGAGGGGGCAGAAGGAGGGGTGGGAGGAGGGGTTAGAAGGAGGGGTGGGAGGAGGGGCAGAAGCAGGGTGGGAGAAGGGGCAGAAGCATGGGTGGGAGAAGGGGCAGAAGCATGGGTGGGAGAAGGGGCAGAAAGAGGGGTGGGAGGAGGGGTAGAAGGAGGGGCAGAAGGAGTGGTGGGAGGAGGGGCAGAAGGAGGGGTGGGAGGAGGGGCAGAAGGAGTGGTTGGGAGGAGGGGCAGAAGGAGGGTGGGAGGAGGGGCAGAAGGAGGGGTGGGAGGAGGGGCAGAAGGGTGGTGGGAGGAGGGGGCAGAAGGAGGGGTGGGAGGAGGGGCAGAAGGAGTGGTGGGAGGAGGGCAGAAGGAGGGGTGGAAGGAGGGGCAGAAGGAGTGGTGGGAGGAGGGGCAGAAGGAGGGGTGGAAGGAGGGGCAGAAGGAGGGATTTAAGGAGAGACTCTCTCTCCCTCTTTTCCCTTTATTTACTCATTGATGTAAAAAATTCCGGTCATTTCGTTAAGGAACTCTGTCGTCTTCTTGTTTATTGCTGTACTATCATAAATTGATCACGTGATTGCTTTGTATTTGTACTGTGTGTGTGTGTGTGTACTCGCCTAATTGTACTCACCTAATTGTGGTTGAAGGGATCGAGACACAGCTCCTGGCCTCGCCTCTTCGCTGATCCCTACTTGGTCCTCTCTCTCTCTGCTTCCAGAGGTTTGTCATACCTCGTCTTAAAGCTATGTATGGTTCCTGCCTCCACTACATCACTTGTTAGGCTATTCCACTTCCTGACTACTCTATGACTGAAGAAATACTTCCTAACATCCCTATGACTCGTCTGAGTCTTCAGCTTCCAATTGTGACCCCTTGTTT
>NC_069401.1:45577753-45622753 GCF_026875155.1 Cherax quadricarinatus | reverse complement strand
TAAAAACCGTGTTGAGTTCCTCAAAAAACATCTTGGTCGTTTCTTGTGGCTCCCCACCTTTTTCCTCAGGCTGATTCCCTTGTCCGACTGCTTTTTCCCCCTGATGTGGCTATCAACAGTTTCGGGTCAGATTGACCAATCTATGTTGTTTTCGTACGTCGTATGTTTTGTGCATACTATTTCTGATCTTGGACAACTCTTTATTTTCCTGGGGCCTTTGGGCCTTTTGTACTTTTTCCCTTCTCAGTGCACTTGTTTTTTCCCCCCCCTATATATTTGGGTAAAAACCCAAACGTCGTTTTAGCTTTCCATTTTTCTGTTGCCCTTTTGGGGAAAAAAACTTTTCCTCTGCCTCCCTCATTTGTTGAAATGCCCATCATTTCGTTTACTGACTTTCCACCAAATCTCTTTCCACTGAACCTCCGCGGAAATTTCTCATACTATGAAAAACCCCCCTTTTTTTGTTTGGTTTTCCCATTCTACTCCCGTTACCCCTCCCCTTGTAACTCCCTATGTATTCAAAGTCAGAACCACGTGGTTTCCGATCCCAAAGGGGCCTTTTATATGTGAATCATCAATGTTGAGGCTCAAGATAAAAAACCCAGGTTCATCTTACTGGTCATCCTCCCCTCTCTCTTGGTAGTGCCCCCACATGTTGCACTTGGATTTTCCAGTGTGTATGTATGTTTGGTGTGTGTTGGTGTGTTGTGTGTGTGTTGTTATGTGTGATTGTTGTGTGTGTGTGTGGTGTGGTGTGTGTGTGTTGCGTGTGTGTGTGTGTGTTGTGTTGTGTGTTGTGTGTGTGTGTGTGTGTGTGTGTGTGTGTGTGTGTGTGTGTATGCGTGTGTTGGTGTGTGTGTGTGTGTGTGTGTGTGTGTGTGTGTGTGTGTGTGTATGTGTGTATGTGTGTGTGTGTGTGTGTGTATGTGTGTGTGTATTCACCTAGTTGTACTCACCTAGTTGAGGTTGCAGGGGTCGAGTCCGAGCTCCTGGCCCCGCCTCTTCACTGATCGCTACTAGGTCACTCTCCCTGAACCGTGAGCTTTATCATACCTCTGCTTAAACTATGTATGGATCCTGCCTCCACTACATCGCTTCCCAAACTATTCCACTTACTGACTAATCTGTGGCTGAAGAAATACTTCCTAACATCCCTGTGATTCATCTGTGTCTTCAACTTCCAACTGTGTCCCCTTGTTACTGTGTCCAATCTCTGGAACATCCTGTCTTTGTCCACCTTGTCAATTCCTCTCAGTATTTTGTATGTCGTTATCATGTCCCCCCTATCTCTCCTGTCCTCCAGTGTCGTCAGGTTGATTTCCCTTAACCTCTCCTCGTAGGACATACCTCTTACCTCTGGGACTAGTCTTGTTGCAAACCTTTGCACTTTCTCTAGTTTCTTTACGTGCTTGGCTAGGTTGGGTTCCAAACTGGTGCCGTATACTCCAATATGGGCCTAACGTACACGGTGTACAGGGTCCTGAACGATTCCTTATTAAGATGTCGGAATGCTGTTCTGAGGTTTGCTGGGCGCCCATATGCTGCAGCAGTTATTTGGTTGATGTGCGCTTCAGGAGATGTGCCTGGTGTTATACTCACCCAAGATCTTTTTCCTTGAAGGTTTGTAGTCTCTTGGCCCCCTAGACTGTACTCCGTCTGCGGTCTTCTTTGCCCTTCCCCAATCTTCATGACTTTGCACTTGGTGGGATTGAACTCCAGGAGCCAATTGCTGGACCAGGTCTGCAGCTGTCCAGATCCCTTTGTAGTTCTGCCTGGTCTTCGATCGAGTGAATTCTTCTCATCAACTTCACGTCATCTGCAAAAGGGACACCTCAGAGTCTATTCCTTCCGTCATGTCGTTCACAAATACCAGAAACAGCACTGGTCCTAGGACTGACCCCTGTGGGACCCCGCTGTGTGTGTGTGTGCGTGTGTGCTCACCTAATTGTACTCACTTAATTGTTTTTGCAGGGGTCGAGACTCAGATCCTGGCCCCGCCTCTTCAACTGACCGCTACTGGGTCCTCCCTCTCCCTGTTCCATGAGCTTTATCATACCTCTTCTTAAAACTATGTATGGTTCCTGCCTCCACTACATCGCTTGCCAGACTATTCCACTTCCTAACAACTCTGTGGCTGAAAAAAATACTTCCTAACATCCCTCTGACTCATCTGAGTCTTCAACTTCCAATTGTGACCCTTTGTTTGTGTGTCCCATCTCTGGAACATCCTGTCCCTCCCTCCATCTTCCCAATACTTCCAACTTCCTATCTATTAACTTCCCTCTTCTGTTCTTAATTGTTAAATCCATTCCTTCCAAAGGCTTTCTCAAATTATTAATCTCACTCTAAAACTCTGTCTTATTCTCAGCTATATTTATTGATAGAATCTCACCCACTCCTTCATTTGCTTTCCTTTTACACTCCCTCAACACTCTCTTAACCTCTCTTTCACTCTCCATTTGCTCCATCATCCTGAGATCACTTCTGCTTTGTAAAATCCTCTCAAATGCTAGCTTTTTCTCTCTTAGCACTCTCTTTACCTCATTTTCTTATTATTAAGAGTAAGGTCGGTCGCAGCTCACACGGAATATTACATTCTTCATCAGAGGTTGAGGTTGACTGATTAATCTCGTCTGTGTGTCTGATCTGACTCTGAAGGAACTGATGAGAGAGGGGAGAATGGAGAATGGAGGAAGTAAGAATGGGAGAGGGGAGATTGGGGAAGAATGGCGAAGAGAGAATGGGGAAGGGGAGACTAGAGGGAAAGGAAATTATGACGAAGTAATTCGTCGTGAATACATAACCTTGTATACATACGTATGAGGAAAAAATACACATAAACAGTCATATAAAGGAAAACACACACACACACACACACACACACACACACACACACACACACACACACACACACACACACTGCTCAATATTCTCAACAATAATCCCTCAGCCAGCAGACCCCAGTATAAGAAGCAATCAGATAAGTGCCGAGGGTGGCCCTGTAGTTCCTGACGCGTGCCAAGTGCCCCCTCACACGCACACCCACGCCCCACAACAGGGTCTGAGCGTGGGTGTATCAACACAAAAGACAGAGTAAAAGTGAAGGCGTGGGATGTCAAGTCAATAGTTACGAGTGAGGGATGATAGGTCACTGATGACGGCTGAAACCATCAAAAGAATGACTATCATTTGATAATGGTGTTTAGAGAGGTCAAAGGTCACGCCAGGAGTGCGGGGGAGGTACTGAAGGTCAGATGATGTGTGTGTGTGTGTGTGTGTGTGTGTTAGTTACCATTTCTGTCCTGGCAAGTCGTTAGTGTGTGTGTGGTGTGGTGTGTGTTTGTGTGTGTGTGTGGTGTGTGTGTTGTGGGGTTTTGTGTGTGTTTTGTGTGGTGTGTGTGTAGTTCCCATTTGTTGGGCCCCTGTCATTAGTGTGTGTTGTGGGGTGTGGGTGTGGTGTGTGTGGTGTGTGTTGGTGGTACCACGTGGTGTGTGTGTGAGTTTGTGTATGTGTGGTGGTGTGTGTGTGGTGTGTGGTGTGTGTGTGTGTGTGTGTTGTGTGTGTGTGTGTGGGTGTGTGTGTGTTTTTGGGTGTGTGTGTGTGTGGTGTGTGTGTGTGGTGGTGATGTGTGCGGACAGCTAAGGGGTGGTACTAACATGTGTGTGGAAATTAAACTAATGTTGGGTAAGCACTGTGTGTGTGGTTAACATGGTGTGTGGTACAGACTTGTGTGGGGTAAACATGTGGGGTGGTACTACCCCTGTGTGTGTGGTTAGCATGTGTGTGTGGTATGCATGTTGTGTGGCAAAACATGTGTGTGTGGTTCAACATGTGGGGGTACTACTGTTGTGTGGGTATAGCACTGTGTACCCCCTAATTGTATCCCCCTTTCTTTCATGAGTATGGGTTTTTGCTATGAGTTTATCATATCGTTTTAAACATGTATTTTCCGCCCCCCTCATTTTTGCCGACTTTCATTCCAAAACAATTTTGGGCTAAATTTAAATTTTCCCTAACATTTTGTATCTGAGTTTAGTTTCCCCAATTGTGCCCTTGTTTCTGTGTCCATCTCTGGAACATCTGTCTTGTCCCCTTGTTATTAGCAATATTTTGTATGTCTTTTATTTTTTCCCCCCAAACCCTTGTCCCCCCAGTGCCGCGCCCGATTTCCCTTACTTTCTTAGGGGGTTTCGTATGGGTTTGGGGAAACCCTTTGTTGAAACCCTTTGCATTTTCTTAATTTTTGAGTGTTGGGAGCCCATGTGGCCCCGGTTTTCTAACCCCGTCTTCTGGGGTAAAAGTTGCCATGAAGAATTCACTCTATCGAGTGGCCCCCTTCTTGTCATCAGCTAGGTTTCCCAGTTTGTTGCATATTTTTTCCCTTTTGGGCCCTGTGTAGTTCGGTGGTGGGTTATAATCATTGAAATGATTACCGTGTGTCCCCCGATGAATGTACTATTTTAAATTTTTTTCTCCAATCTCCTTTCCCTTCCCATTTTTGTAACCCCACGGTTTTTAATTAGCAGGCAACCCCCCCCCCCTTGTCCCTTTTATTTCCTCGGATCTGATACCAGGTGGGAAGTTGATTGTTATTTTCCATTGAGTTTTGTTTTGTAACCGCTAGATGTTGAGGGAACTTGATTTTTCATGAGCTTTTCAATTATTCGTTATTATCTCTTTTTTCTCTTTTTCTCTTTTCTCTCTTCCTCTTTTCTCTCTCTTCTCTCTTTTCTCTGGTCTTTGTTGTCTGTTTTTTTGTCTCTCTTTTTTCTTCTCTCCTCTCCCCCGCACCCGTCCTCATTCCCCTTAACAAGTCATGTTTTAAAGGTGGTTTTCAGTTGTTATGAAAGTTAAATAAGTAATTTTTGCCCGGATTAATTGTTCTATAATGGGTTTAAAAAATTTGGTCTCCCTGGTGGCTTCCCCCGGGGTTCTTCCCCGGGGGTCTTGGTGGCCTCTCCCCGGGGGCTCTCCCCGGGGGTCTCTCCCCGGGGGCTTCCCCCCGGGGGTCCCCTGTTGGCTTTTTCGTTGATACCTTGTGGGTCTCCCCCGGGGGTCTCTCCGGGGGTTCCTTGGTGGGTCTCTCCCCTTGATTTCCCTGGTGGCTCTCCCTGGTGGCTTCCGTGGTTTGGTCTCCCCCGGTGCCCCTTTACCCGGGGCTTGCCCAGGGGCCCCTTACTGGTGGCTCTCTCCCGGTGGCTCTTCCCGGTGCCTTTTTTGTGGTTCTCCCCCGGGGTCTCCCCGTTGGCTTTTTCCAGTCTGATCACCCTTTTGGTTTCCCCGGTGGGTCTTATGGTGGTTTGGTGGCTCTTTCTGGGGCTTCCCGGGTGGTCTACCATGGGGTCTTAATGGTGCCTTCCCTGGTGGCTTCCCCTTTTGCCTTCCCCCGGGGCTTCCCCCCGGGGGCTTTTCCCGTGGCTCCATGGTGGTTTCTTCCGTGGCTCTCCCCTGGTGCCTCTCCCTAGTCCCCTCCCCCGGTGGCTCTTCCCGTGGTTTCCCGGGGGCCCCCCCCCGTGGTCTTTTGCTGGCCCCACGGTGAC
This sequence comes from Cherax quadricarinatus, assembly GCF_026875155.1. Taxonomy (NCBI): domain Eukaryota; kingdom Metazoa; phylum Arthropoda; class Malacostraca; order Decapoda; family Parastacidae; genus Cherax; species Cherax quadricarinatus. Next base: position 45,617,212 of record NC_069401.1, on the reverse strand, counting down.
TTCCCCCGGTGGCTTTCCCCCGTGTTTCATGGTGGCTTTCCCGGTTTTCTTCTTTGTGGCCCTTTCCCCGGGGTCTTCCCTGGTGGCTTTCCCGGTGGCTCTCCGTGGTGGCTCTTCCTGGTGGTCCCCCGGGGGGCTTTCTTGGCGGTTTTCCTTTTGTGGCTTTTCCCCGGGGTTCCCCCTGTGGGCTCCCCCGGGCTTCTCCCCATGGTGGTCTTCCCTGGGGCGTCTTATGGGGCGTTTACTGGTGATCTTTGGTGGATCTTACCAGGGGCTCTTCCCGGTGGATTTTCCGGTGGCTCTCCCCGGTGACTTTACCCCGGGCCTCTCCCTGGTGGTTCCCCTGGTGGTCTTCCCCGGGGGTTCCCCTTTGGGGTTCCCCCCGGGGGTTTTCCCTTGTTGGCTCCGTGGGGGGTCTACCTGGTGGTTTTCCCCCGGTTTTCTCCCCCCCGGGGGCTTTTCCAGGTGGTGTCCCCGGTGATCTCCCCAGGTTGCTTTCCCTCGTAGTGTCTCCCCTTCGTTCCCTGGGGTACCCTTGGCTCCCTTTGGGGAACTAATGGACGAGTCATCAGGGTTTTCCCCCGGGGGTGTAAGGAGGTCACGGGTTCCCCCGGTGGTTTTGTATGGACGAGTCACTAGGGTTCCCCCCTGGTAGTAATGGAGGGTCCCTAGGGTCTCCCCCGGGGGTAGTAATGGAGAGTCATAGGGTCTCCCCCCGGGGGTGTAAAGGAGAGTCAATCGGGTTTCCCTAGGGGTATTTAAAAGCGTGTCATAGGGTTCCCCCGGGGTTTTGGGAGTAATGGACGAGTCATCAGGGTCTCCCCCCTGGTTTTGTAATGGAGAGTCATCGGGTCTCCCCGGTGGTAGTAATGGCGGGTATGGGTCTCCCCCCGGGGGGTTGTAAAGGGGAGTCATCGGGGCCCACGGTGGTAGAATGGGCGAGTCAACGGGTTCCCTGGTGGAGTAATGGTGCATCAGGGTTCCCCCCGGGGGTAGTAATGGCGAGTACTAGGGTCCCCCCGGTGGTAGTAATGGCGAGTCAAAAGGGTTCCCCCGGTGGTAGTAATGGGGGTATCGGGTCTCCGGGGGGTAGTAATGGGCGGGGGATAGTTCCCAGGTGGTAGTAAAGGGGGGTCCTAGGGTTCCCCCGGGGGTAGTAATGGGCGAGTCAATGGGTCTCCCCGGTGGTAGTATGGGGGTTTACTAGGGTCTCCCCCCGGGGTAGTATGGGGAGCAAATCAGGGTTCCCCGGTGGTAGTATGGGGGTCATCAGGGTCTCCCCCGGTGGGGGAGTTTTTGGAGGGTTCAGGGTCTCCCCCTTTGGGGTAATGGACGGGTCCTCAGGGTCTCCCCCGGGGGTGTAAATTTGGCGGTCACTCGGGTTCCCCGGTGGGGGGTAATGGACGAGTCAAACAGGTTCCCCAGGTGGATAAAAAGTGTCATCGGGTCTCCCCCGGTGGTTGTAATGGACGGGCCCTCGGGTTCCCCCGGGGGGGATATAAGGCGAGTCAAAACAGGGTCTCCCCGGTTTGGTAGTAATGGGGGGTTCGGGGTTCCCCCGGTGGTGTAATGGGGGCATCAGGGGCTCCAGGTGGTGTAGGGGGTCACCCGGGTTCCCCCCTGGTAGTAATGGACGAGTAAAGGGTTCCCCCTGTGGTAGTAATGGGGTACTGGGTCTCCCCGGGGATTGAATGGCGGTCAATCGGGGTTCCCCGGGGTAGTAAGGGGGGGTCATAGGGTTCCCCCCGGGGTAGTAATGGGGTCATCGGGTCTCCCCGGTGGTGTATGGAGGTATAGGGGGTTCCCCCCGGGGTTGTAATGGGGGGTATCAGGGTTCCCCCGGGGGTAGTAAGGGGGAGTAATAGGGTTCCCTAGTGGTAGTAATAGACGTGTGCACTCAGGGTCTCCCCCGGTGGTAGTAATGGACGAGTCACTCAGGGTCTCCCCCGGTGGTAGTAATGGACGAGTCAATCAGGGTCTCCCTAGGTGGTAGTAATAGACGTGTCACTCAGGGTCTCCCCCGGTGGTAGTAATGGACGAGTCACTCAGGGTCTCCCCCGGTGGTAGTAATGGACGGGTCACTCAGGGTCTCCCCAGGTGGTAGTAATGGACGGGTCACTCAGGGTCTCCCCCGGTGGTAGTAATGGACGGGTCACTCAGGGTCTCCCCCGGTGGTAGTAATGGACGAGTCACTCAGGGTCACCCCCGGGGGTAGGCAATGACGGGTCACTCAGGGGTTCTCCCCCACGGTGGTAGTATTGGACGAGTCACTCAGGGTCTCCCCCGGTGGTAGTAATGGGACGGTGTCACTCAGGTCTCCAGGTGGTGGTATTTGGACGGGTCACTCAGTGGTTTCCCCGGTGGGTAGTAATGGACGAGTCACTCAGGGTCTCCCCGGTCGGTTGTAATTGGACGAGTCACTCAGGTCATCCCCGGTGGTGTAATGGACGGATATCACTCAGGGTTTCCCCCGGTGGTAGAGTATTGGGTTCGTGTCACTCCAGCGGTCTCCCTTGTGGTAGTTATGGACGAGTCAACTCTCAGGTCTCCCCAGGGTGGTTGTAATGGACGGGTCACTCAGGGTTCTCCCCCGTGGTAGTAGTAGATAGGGCGGGTTCACTCAGGGTCTCCCTGTGTAGTAATGAACGGGTCACTCTGGGTCTCCCCCGGTGGTAGTAATGGACGGGTCACTCAGGGTCTCCCCCGGTGGTAGTACTGGACGAGTCACTCAGGGTCTCCTCCGGTGGTAGTAATGGACGGATCACTCAGGGTTTCCCCCGGTGGTAGTAATGGGCCTGTCATTAGCGTCTCCCCTTGTGGTAGTAACGGTCGAGTCATCAGGGTCTCCCCCGGTGGTCCCCAGTAATGGACGGGTCACTCAGGGTCTCCCCCGGTGGTAGTAATGGACGGGTCACTCAGGGTCTCCCCCTGTGGTAGTAATGGACGGGTCACTCAGGGTCTCCCCCGGTGGTAGTAATAGACGGGTCACTCAGGGTCTCCCCCGGTTATAGTAATGGATATGGGTACTCAGGGTTCCCTGGTGGTATTAATGGGACGTGTCACTCAGTAGTTCCCACGGTGGTAGTAATGGACGTGTCACTCAGGGTCTCCCCCGATGGTAGTAATGGACGGGTCACTCAGGGCCTCCCCCGGTGATAGTAATGAACGGGTCACTCAGGGTCTCCCCAGGTGGTAGTAATGGACGGGTCACTCAGGGCCTCCCCCCGGTGATGTATTAGGAGCAGGTCACTCAGGGTCCCTTTTTTCAGGTGGTAGTAATGGACGGGTCACTCAGCGTCTCCCACGGTGATAGTAATGGACGAGTCACTCAAGGTCACCCCCGGTGGTAGTAATGGACGAGTCACTCAGGGTCTCCCCCGGTGGTAGTAATGGACGGGTCACTCAGGGTCTCCCCAGGTGGTAGTATTGGACGGGTCACTCAGTGTTTCCCCCGGTGGTAGTAATGGACGAGTCACTCAGGGTCTCCCCCGGTGGTAGTAATGGACGAGTCACTCAGGGCCTCCCCCGGTGGTAGTAATGGACGGATCACTCAGGGTTTCCCCCGGTGGTAGTAATGGGCGTGTCACTCAGCGTCTCCCCTTGTGGTAGTAATGGACGAGTCACTCAGGGTCTCCCCCGGTGGTAGTAATGGACGGGTCACTCAGGGTCTCCCCCGGTGGTAGTAATGGACGGGTCACTCAGGGTCTCCCCTGTGGTGTATAATGGACGGGTCACTCCGGGTCTCCCAGGTCGGTAGTAAATGGAGGGTCACTCAGGGTCTCACCGGTGGTGTACTGGACGAGTCACTCAGGGTCTCCTCCTGTGGTAGTAATGGACGGATCACTCAGGGTTTCCCCCGGTGGTAGTAATGGGCCTGTCACTTAGCGTCTCCCCTTGTGGTAGTAACGGACGAGTCACTCAGGGTCCCCGGTGGTAGTAATGGACGGGAATCACTCCAGGGTTCTCCCCGGTGGTAGTAAGAAGAGGGTCACTAGGGTCTCCCCCTGTGGTAGTAATGGACGGGTCACTCAGGTGTCTCCCCGGTGGGTAGTTAATAGACGGGTCACTCAGGGTCTCCCCCGGTGATAGTAATGGATGGGTCACTCAGGGTCTCCCCTGGTGGTATTAATGGGACGAGTCACTCTGGGTCTCCACGTTGGTAGTAATGGTACGTGTCCATCAGGGTCTCCCCGATGGTTGTAATGGGACGGGTCACTCAGGGCCTCCCACGGTGATAGTAATGAACGGGTCACTCAGGGTCTCCCCAGGTGGTAGTAATGGACGGGTCACTCAGGGCCTCCCCGGTGATAGTAATGAGACCGGTCTCTCAGGGTCTCCTCAGGTTTTTTGGTAGTATTGGACGGTTCACTCAGCGTTCTCCACGGTGATAGTATGGACGAGTTCCCCCACTCAAGGTCACCCCGGAGGTAGTAATGGACGAGTCACTCACGGTCTCCCACGGTGGTAGTAATGGACGGGTCACTCAGGGTCTCCCCCGGTGGTAGTAATGGACGAGTCACTCAGGGTCTCCCCCGGTGGTAGTAATGGACGGGTCACTCAGGGTCTCCCCCGGTGGTAGTAATGGACGAGTCACTCAGGGTCTCCCCCGGTGGTAGTAATGGACGGGTCACTCAGGGTCTCCCCCGGTGGTAGTAATGGACGAGTCAATCAGGGTTCTCCTAGGTGGTAGTAATAGACGTGTCACTCAGGGTCTCCCCCGGTGGTAGTAATGGACGAGTCACTCAGGGTCTCCCCCGGTGGTAGTAATGGACGAGTCAATCAGGGTCTCCCTAGGTGGTAGTAATAGACGTGTCACTCAGGGTCTCCCCCGGTGGTAGTAATGGCAACGGAAGTTCACTCCAGGGTCTCCCCGGTGGTAGAATATGGACGGGTCACTCAGGGTCTCCCCAGGTGGTAGTTAATGGAACGTGTCAATCAGGTCTCCCCCGGTGGTAGTAATGGACGGGTCACTCAGGGTCTCCCCCGGTGGTAGTAATGGACGAGTCACTCAGGGTCTCCCCCGGTGGTAGCAATGGACGGGTCACTCAGGGTCTCCCCCGGTGGTAGTAATGGACGAGTCACTCAGGGTCTCCCCCGGTGGTAGTAATGGACGGGTCACTCAGGGTCTCCCCAGGTGGTAGTATTGGACGGGTCACTCAGGGTTTCCCCCGGTGGTAGTAATGGACGAGTCACTCAGGGTCTCCCCCGGTGGTAGTAATGGACGAGTCACTCAGGGCCTCCCCCGGTGGTAGTAATGGACGGATCACTCAGGGTTTCCCCGGTCGGTAGTAATGGGTCGTTTCACTCAGGTCTCCCATTGGGGTAGAAATGGACGAGACACTCAGGGTCTCCCCCGGTGGTAGTAATGGACGGGTCACTCAGGGTCTCCCCCGGTGGTAGTAATGGACGGGTCACTCAGGGTCTCCCCCTGTGGTAGTAATGGACGGGTCACTCAGGGTCTCCCCGGTGGTATGTAATGGGACGGAGTCACTCAGGGTCTCCCGGTGGTAGTACTGGACGAGTCACTCAGGGTCTCCTCCTGTGGTAGTAATGGACGGATCACTCAGGGTTTCCCCCGGTGGTAGTAATGGGCCTGTCACTTAGCGTCTCCCCTTGTGGTAGTAACGGACGAGTCACTCAGGGTCTCCCCCGGTGGTAGTAATGGACGGGTCACTCAGGGTCTCCCCCGGTGGTAGTAATGGACGGGTCACTCAGGGTCTCCCCCTGTGGTAGTAATGGACGGGTCACTCAGGGTCTCCCCCGGTGGTAGTAATAGACGGGTCACTCAGGGTCTCCCCCGGTGATAGTAATGGATGGGTCACTCAGGGTCTCCCCTGGTGGTATTAATGGACGAGTCACTCAGGGTCTCCCACGGTGGTTTAGTATATGTGACGCGTTGTCATCAGGGGTCTCCCCCGATGGTAGTAATGGACGGGTCACTCAGGGCCTCCCCCAGTGATAGTAATGAACGGGTCACTCAGGGTCTCCCCAGGTGGTAGTAATGGACGGGTCACTCAGGGCCTCCCCCGGTGATAGTAATGAGCAGGTCACTCAGGGTCTCCTCAGGTGGTAGTAATGGACGGGTCACTCAGCGTCTCCCACGGTGATAGAAATGGGGTACGAGTCACTCAAGGTCACCCCGGTGGTAGTAATGCGATGGGGTCCCCCAACCCTTTTTCCAGGGTTCTCCCACAGGTGTAGGTATAGCCCCCCCCACAAATGGACGGGTCTCTCAGGGGTTCCCCCGGTGGTAGTAATGGACGGGTCACTCAGGGTCTCCCCCGGTGGTAGTAATGGACGTGACACTCAGCGTCTCCCCCGGTGGTAGTAATGGACGGGTCACTCAGGGTCTCCCCCGGTGGTAGTAATGGACGGGTCACTCAGGGTCTCCCCCGGTGGTAGTAATGGACGGGTTACTCAGCGGTTCCCCGGTGAGGGTATAATGGACGGGTCAATCATGGCCTTACCACGGTGGTAGTAATGGACGGGTTTCACTCAGGTCTCCCCGTTGGTTGTAATGGAGGGTTCAACTACAGGGCTCCCCCGCGTGGTAGTAATGGACGGGTTCACTCAGGGTTCTCCCCGGTGGTAGTTAATGGACGGGTCACTCAGGGTCTCCCCCGGTGGTAGTAATGGACGGGTCACTCAGGGTCTCCCCCGGTGGTAGTAATGGACGGGTCACTCAGGGTCTCCCCCGGTGGTAGTAATGGACGGTCACTCAGGGTCTCCCCCGGTGGTAGTAATGGACGGGTCACTCAGGGTCTCCCCCGGTGGTAGTAATGGACGGGTCACTCAGGGTCTCCCCCGGTGGTAGTAATGGACGGGTCACTCAGGGTCTCCCCCGGTGGTAGTAATGGACGGGTTACTCAGGGTCTCCCCGGGTGGTTTTAGTAACTGGGACGGGTACTTCAGGGTCTCCCCGGTGGTAGTAATGGACGGGTCACTCAGGGTCTCCCCCGGTGGTAGTAATGGACGGGTCACTCAGGGTCTCCCCCGGTGGTAGTAATGGACGGGTCACTCAGGGTCTCCCCGGTGGTAGTAATGGAGGGTCACTCAGGGTCTCCCCGGTGTAGTAATGAGGGTCACTCAAGGGTCTACCCGGGTCGGTAGTATTGGAACGGGTCACTCAGGGTATTCTCCCCAGGTGGTAGTAATGGACGGGTCACTCAGGGCCTCCCCCGGTGATAGTAATGAGCAGGTCACTCAGGGTCTCCTCAGGTGGTAGTAATGGACGGGTCACTCAGCGTCTCCCACGGTGATAGTAATGGACGAGTCACTCAAGGTCACCCCCGGTGGTAGTAATGGACGAGTCACTCAGGGATTTCTCCCACGGGTGGTAGAAGGACTGTCCGGGCACTCATGGGTCTCCCCGGTGTAGTAATTGACGGCGTCATCTCAGGGTCTCCCCCGGTGGTAGTAATGGAACGTGACACTCAAGCGTCTCCCGGTGGTAGTATGGAGGGTCACTCAGGGGTCTCCCCCGGTTATGGTTAGTAATGGACGGGGTCATCAGGGTCTCCCCCGGTGGTAGTAATGGACGGGTTACTCAGGGTCTCCCCGGTGGTAGTAATGGACGGGTCACTCAGGGCCTCCCACGGTGGTAGTAATGGACGGGTCACTCAGGGTCTCCCCCGGTGGTAGTAATGGACGGGTCACTCAGGGTCTCCCCCGGTGGTAGTAATGGACGGGTCACTCAGGGTCTCCCCCGGTGGTAGTAATGGACGGAGTCACTCAGGGGTCTCCATCGGTTGTTGTTAATGGTACGGGTCACTCAGGGTCTCCCCCGGTGGTAGTAATGGACGGGTCACTCAGGGTCTCCCCCGGTGGTAGTAATGGACGGGTCACTCAGGGTCTCCCCCGGTGGTAGTAATGGACGGGTCACTCAGGGTCTCCCCCGGTGGTAGTAATGGACGGGTCACTCAGGGTCTCCCCCGGTGGTAGTAATGGACGGGTCACTCAGGGTCTCCCCCGGTGGTAGTAATGGACGGGTCACTCAGGGTCTCCCCCGGTGGTAGTAATGGACGGGTCACTCAGGGTCTCCCCCGGTGGTAGTAATCGGGACGGGTCATCAGGGGTTCTCCCCCGGTGTAGTAATGGACGGGTCACTCAGGGTCTCCCCCGGTGGTAGTAATGGACGGGTCACTCAGGGTCTCCCCCGGTGGTAGTAATGGACGGGTCACTCAGGGTCTCCCCCGGTGGTAGTAATGGACGGGTCACTCAGGGTCTCCCCCGGTGACATTAATAGATTGGTCTGGTCGGGAACATTATTGTGATTAATATAGTTAACTTGGAGAGAAACCTGAAAGTTCAATCATGTACGTAGGTTCACTGCTCATTATCAGGAACAATCATGTACGTAGGTTCACTGCTCATTATCAGGAACAATCATGTACGTAGGTTCACTGCTCATTATCAGGAACAATCATGTACGTAGGTTCACTGCTCATTATCAGGAACAATCATGTACGTAGGTTCACTGCTCATTATCAGGAACAATCATGTACGTAGGTTCACTGCTCATTATCGGGAAAACAATCATAAAGGTAAGTTTAACAAAAGTGGGACCTAATAAATTATGAGCTGACTGGCAAGACACTATAATGAACCAAGACCTGAAGCAGTGTTTAGTGAGGATGAGTTTAATAATACAAGAAGTAGGAGGAGGAGGAGGAGGAGAAGGAGGAGGGGAGGAGGAGGAGATGGAGGAGAAGGTGTAGGTTGGACAAAGAATGAGGTACTAGTAAGAGAGGTGGTGTAAGGCCACAGAGTCTCCTCAGAATGAACAACAACACTGGCTGGACAGATGGACAAGGTTTGCTTCAAGCTGAATGTATGATAGAGAGTCCAGCAGAGACAGAGGGAGCTAGAAGACATAAATGAAATTGAGAAAAATCCAAAATGCTTTTTCTTAGGTCAACAAGGGCATCTAGCACTACGCCTTTAAAGAGATGGGACGTAAACTGACGACTACAGAAAAATGAGCGAAATACTAGTACCCCCGTGCGACTCAGTGTTCAATGTGCTGTTAATCAAACAAAACATTAACGACTCAAATGAGTACGTATTCCAATTCCCTACTCCAATTCCCTAGATCAAGAGCCCCGCACCAGCGGGGCTCTTGATCTACGGAACTGGATCTGTGCTCCGGTTCCCTGAATTGAGCCTGAATACCTTCCATCCCCCCACATGCACTGTATAATCCTACAGGTTTAGCGCTCCCCCATGATTATAATATTAATCTGATGTAACGTTATTCCCACGTGACTTCGAAGAAGACATTGATTCCATACCCACGCACACTGTTCCGGGTTCTGACTGTTGCAACTCCATATTCCTCAAGAATTGCATTATCTCATGTCTTAAAGATTTTGGACAAGGAACCTGAACGCTGGAGTCATCTCACAGTCATTGAAAATCACTGATATAGTCCCACTCTACAAACGTGGCAGTCAAGCAACTGAAAAAAATTAGACCGATAGCGTTGACATCACACCTTATCAAGCTTTCTGGAAGGGCTTTAAACAGCATGATTGCCCAGTCACGTTGAATCGTAGCATCTGCACAACCCAGGTCAAAATGGGCTCATAACAGGTTGCTTCTGCCTCTTGCAATTGCTGGGTCATTACAACAGAGTCTTGGATGCACTGGGAGACAAGCAAAATCCAACAAGCAAAAAGGACAACGACTCTTCATCACCCTCCCTCCCAACATAATGGGGATTACCAATTGATCCCTGGCTGCACTCGAAAGGAAAATTGACAGATTCCTCGAATCAGTTTCTGATCAGCAGGGTTGTGCATACAATGGGCTGCAGGTGGCGGGCAACCAGAGTTTGATCGATCAACGCAACAACCAAGAGGCAAGGTCTGGGACCAGGCCGCTGGAGTGTTGACCTCTGGAAGTAACTCGAGATACTCTCCAGGTATCCAGGTTCATTCAAGGTCTCCGCTAATGGAAATAATGGACAAGTCCGCTCATTCTGTCTCACACAACCGTAAATTTTTAATGGTGGAATATAGCTATTGAGTTTATTTCTCTCTCTCTCTCTGTCTCTCTCTCTCTCTCTCTTCTCTCTCTCTCTCTCTCTCTCTCTCTCCTGTCTCTCTCTCTCTCTTCTCTCTTCTCTCTCTCTTCTCTCTCTCTCTTCTCGTCTCTCTCTTCTCCTTCTCTCCTCTCTCTCTCTCTTCTCTCTCCTGGCACGTCTCTTAACTCCTCTCTCACTCACGTCACCTCACTCACACGTCTCTGTCTCCACTCACCTCACCCATCACCCACTCTCACTCACACTCTCCTGGTCCCTGCTGACTCTAACTCTACTCTACGACATGCCACTCCTTTCTGGACGAAATCTTTCCTCTCATCTTACTGTCCTCCCCCTCCCTGACGGTGACCAGTAGCTCAAGGTGGTGGTCTGACTCATGTTCTCTGACGTTTCTTTCACATCTTTCTCCCACTCCTATTAGTTCAATCATCTGGACCAAGCAGGGATAACAGGGAAGGGCACATTTGCTTTCAATTGGATACAGGGGAATAAACCTGTTTCCAGTGGAAGACAGCAAACGGAGTCCCCAAAGGTACGTGGGGCGTGGTGAGGTGACCAGCGGAGTCCCACAGTGGTCAGTCCTAGGACCAGTGCTGTTTCTGGTATTTGTAAACGACATGACGGAAGGAATATACTCCGAAGTGTCGCTGTTTGCAGATGATGTGAAGTTGATGAGAAGAATTCAATCGGACGGGGACCAGGCAGAACTATAAAAGGGATCTGGAAAGGTGCAGACCTGGTCCAGCAACTGGTTCCTGGAGTTCAACCCCACAAAGTGCAAAGTCATGAAGACTGGGGAAGGGCAAAGAAGACCGCAGACGGAGTACAGTCTAAGGGGGCCAGAGACTACAAATCTCACTCAAAGAAAAGGACCTTGGGATGAGTATAACAACGGGCACATCTCCTGATTCACACATCAACCAAATAACTGCTGCAGCATATGGGCCCCTAGGAAAGTTATGAACAGCATTCCGACATCTTAATAAGGAATCGTTCAGGACCCTGTACACTGTGTACGTTAGGCCCATATTGGAATATGCAGCACCAGTTTGGAACCCACACCTTGCCAAGCACGTAAAGACGCTAGAGAAAGTGCAAAGGTTTGCAACTAGACTCGCCCCGGAGCTAAGGGGTATGTCCTACGAGGAGAGGTTAAGAGAAATCGACCTGACGACACTGAAGGACAGGAGAGATAGGGAGGATATGATAACGAAATACTGAGAGGAATCGACAAGGTGAACAGAGACACGATGTTCCAGGGATGAGACACAACAACAAAGGGTCACAGTTGGAAGCTGAAGACTCAGATGAATCGCAGGGATGTTAGGAAGTATTTCTTGTCACAGAGTTGTCAGGAAGTGGAATAGTCTGGGAATGATCCATATGTAGCTTTAAGAAGAGGTATGATACAGAGGTATGATATCTCGTCAGTGCGTGCGCCGGTCACGCCTTCCGCTCTCCGCGGATTTAAGTGTTTTCGAGGGCTACCCAAGTGATCTGAAGGGTAGCTAAGTGTGCTAGGATAGTGAACAATTCCTTGAAGGATTTATAATCTGCCTGAGCCACATAAGTGTAGGGAGAGCCGCATTTTCGTAAGTGATATAGAAAATAAAACGTGGTGCGCAGTCAGGGCTGGCAGGCTAGTGTGTGTGCTCAGGCGACGTTGTCACGTGTCACCCAAGAAAGATAATAAAGTGAAACAATCGTGTGACCAGTGTGATAAATACAGTGAATAGCGTAAATTAAATTGAGGTGGATCTACGCCAGGACGTCACATCGAGCTGGACAATCTACAGGCTGCTACAGCTGCATTGCAAGTACTGTAATCACCTATGAGTGGTTGTATGGGTGTGGGGTTCCAGGTTCCAATTAACCGCCAAGCTGTGTGCAAATGGTCTCTCATAGCACGATAAAGAATAGGCACTAAGGTATTCAATAAGGAATAGCAATTGGTAATCCATTGAACAAGGCGAGTAACTTACTATAACCTAGGTGGTAGGTCAGGCATAGGCAACATTGTAAGAAGGTGCGGGCAAGTCCCAGGAGGCTGGGGTCAGGTCACAAGAGGTTGTGGTCACAAGCGACCACTGAGAATCCACATACCACTCCAAGCACAAGTCGCCTACTTTTCAAACACATACTAAACCCACACATAATTCCACACATAATTACACAACACACACACACACAACAACACACACACACACAAAACACACACACATACACACACAACACACACACACACACACACACACTCACACTCACACTCACACACACACACATACACACACACACACACACACATACATACACACACACACACACACACACACACACACACACACACACACCACACACATACACAACACACACACAACACACACGTGCACACACACACACACACAACACACACAACACACACACAATACCCCCACAACACACCCCTACACACACACAATACACACACACACACACAATACACACACACACACACACACACACAACCCCACACACACACAACACACACACAACACACACACACCACACACACATCCAGACTCACACATACACTCCCTCCCTCCCCACCCACATCTCACTCCTTCCCCTGATCCCTCCCCTCCCTCTGTCACCCTCCCCTCCCCACCTCTCCCTCCTTCCCCCTCTCCCCCTCCCACTCACCCACTTGCTTCTCCCTCCTTCCCACTCCCCATATTCCCTCCTAATCCCCCTCCCCACTCCTATCCCACATAGCCACAGTTCATCCTCTACCTCCCCCCCCCATACTCTGACATACACACTACTAACCTAACACACAGAATTACATATGTTTCCCACTCTGAGGCAATCAGGATAAAACAAAAATGGGTTGCCAGAGAGCAACAAGAAAAACCAAGGGACAGGAGGAGGAAATTGCAAAGGAAGATTGGGCAGCAGAGCTCATAAAAAGGGAACATGAATGGAAAAGAAAACTAGAAGAACTTAGCATGAGAATGGAAGAGAGGATAGTAATAGAAAGCAGGAAGTGGGAGGTGCAAGTCAAAGCAGCAGAGGCCAGGATACAGAGTTTAGAAGAGGAACTGAAAAATCTGAAACAGCCTAAAGAACTAAAGAACATTTTGGGATTGACAACAGAGACTGCTACCTCAGTCACAAATAAGGGGACTGTAGGGAGAGAATGAGCAAAACTGCATGTAGAAGCTCAATCAGTGGAGACTGTAGTAAATGAAAGAGCTAAGATATATGTGGAGGCCCTAACAGACCACAGCAGAGCCCAGGGAAAGCCGAGAAGGGAAAATGACAGGCCACTGAGCCCAAGTACAGTAGCTAGTGAAACTGAAGAAAGGAAAGCTGCAATGGAGGAAATCAAATTGAATGAGGGGATACACAGGGATATGCAGTGGGAGAATGAAAGGGTGAGGTCAGTCTTTGTGTATGGGCTCCAGGAAGTTGAAGGGGAAACATATGAAGCAAGAAAACAAGGGAAAAAAAAGCAATTGAAAGCATCATGAAAGCAATAGGAGAAGACGACATGACCCAGCTGGAAAATTTTCGGAGAATAGGGGGGTTTATAAAAAAAAGAACCTGGCCAGTGAAAGTGACCTTCAAGGCAGAATCAACTCGGAACAGGATACTGCAGGATAAAGCAAGATTAAGGGACATGCCGGCATACAGGAAGGTGTATCTCGACCGCGACAGAACACAAGATGGTACAAAGGCGAAAGGAGGAAAGAGAGGGGATGGAGAAGACAGACAGGAGATCCCACACACAGGAAGAAGATCAAATACAACCTCCCTCACAGCTTCCTATAGAAGCCTCCCATCCAGGTCAACCCCAGTGCAGCCAAACACTCTAAACCAAAACACCCATGCCACATCCAATGCCCCCACCCACTACATTACAAACTCCACCCCCACAGCAACCACCCATAGTTCCTTATCAGGTCTCCCACTTCCCCAACCCCAATACACCTCCCAGACCACAGTCTTAGAAAAGAAGTTGAAGGTGTGGTATACAAATGCAGATGGAATAAAAAGTAAGTATGAGGAGTGGCACGAAAGAATCAAGGAGACATCCCCAGACATAATAGCACTCACAGAAACAAAACTCACCAGAATAATAACAGATTCAATCTTTCCACCCGAATATCAAATCCTCAGGAAAGACAGAGGGAGGAAAGGGGGAGGAGGAGTTGCACTGCTCATTAAAAACCAGTGGGGTTTTGAGAAAATGGAAGGAATGGATAGCACGGGTGAAAGGGACTACTTAGTAGGAACAATCCAGTCTGAGGGACATAAGATGATAATTGCAGTAATGTACAACCCACCACAGAACTGCAGGAGACCAAGAGAAGAATACGATGAGAGCAACAGAGCCATGGTCGACACACTAGCCGAGGTGGCCAGGAGAGCACACATGAGGGGAGCAAAGTTACTAGTTATGGGTGATTTCAATCACAAGGAGATTGGGAAAACCTGGAGCCCCATGGGGGTCCCGAAACATGGAGAGCCAAGATGATGGATGTAGTACTGGAAAACCTCATGCATCAACATGTTAGAGACATTACCAGAGAGAGAGGAGAAGATGAACCAGCAAGACTGGACCTTGTATTCACCTTGAGAAGTTCAGACATCGAGGATATCTTGTATGAAAGGCCCCTGGGAGCTAGTGATCATGTGGTTCTGTGCTTCGACTACATAGTTGAGCTCCAAGTGGAGAGAGTAGCAGGAATAGGCTGGGAAAAACCAAACTACAAAAGGGGGAACTACTCAGGCATGAGGAACTTCCTTCAAAACATTCAGCGGGAGAGGGAACTGACAGGAAAACCAGTACAAGAAATGATGAACTATGTGGCAACAAAATGCAAGGAGGCAGAGGAGAAGTTTGTTCCCAAGGGAAACAGAAATAATGCGAAGAACAGAACGAGTCCTTGGTTCACCCAAAGGTGTAGGGAGGCAAAAACTAGGTGTACTAGAGAATGGAAAATGTACAGAAGACAGAGAACTCGGGAAAATAAAGAGATTAGCCGAAGAGCCAGAAACGAAAATGCACAGATAAGAAGGAGGCTCAGCGACAATATGAAAATGACATAGCATCGAAAGTCAAGACTGACCCGAAGCTGTTGTACAGCCACATCAGGAGGAAAACAACAGTCAAGGACCAGGTAATCAGACTGAGGAAGGGTGATGGGGAATTCACAAGAAACGACCGAGAGGTATGTCAGGAGCTCAACACGAGATTTAAAGAAGTATTTACAGTGGAAACCAGTAGGACTCCAGGAAATCAGAACAGGGGGTACACCAGCAAGTGCTGGATGAGGTACATATAACCAAGGAGGAAGTGAAGAAGCTGCTATGCGA
The DNA here is from genome assembly GCF_026875155.1 of Cherax quadricarinatus. Lineage (NCBI taxonomy): Eukaryota > Metazoa > Arthropoda > Malacostraca > Decapoda > Parastacidae > Cherax > Cherax quadricarinatus. The sequence goes on along the minus strand of NC_069401.1, from coordinate 45,601,812 downwards.
ACTTGACACCTCAAAGGCGGTGGGACCAGACAACATCTCTCCGTGGGCCCTTAAAGAGGGAGCAGAGATATTGTGTGTGCCATTAACAAAGATCTTCAACACATCATTTGAAACTGGGCAAATCCCTGAGGTATGGAAGATGGCAAACGTAGTCCCAATTTTTAAAAAGGAGACAGACATGAGGCACTAAACTACAGACCTGTATCACTAACGTGTATAGTATGCAAGGTCATCGAGAAGATCATCAGGAGGAGATTGGTGGAGCACCTGGAAAGAAACAAGTGTATAATTGACAACCAGCACGGTTTCAGGGAAGGAAAATCCTGTGTCACAAACATACTAGAGTTTTATGACAAGGTGACAGAAGTAAGACAAGAGAGAGAGGGGTGGATCGACTGCATTTTTTTGGACTGCAAGAAGGCCTTCGACGCAGTTCCTCACAAGAGGTTACTGCAAAAGCTAGAGGATCAGGCACACATAACAGGAAAGGCACTGCAATGGATCAAAGAATACCTGATAGGGAGGCAACAACGAGTCATGGTACGTGACGAGGTGTCAGGGTGGGCGCTTGTGACAAGCGGGGTTCCACAGGGGTCAGTCCTAGGACCTGTGCTGTTCTTGGTATATGTGAACGACATAACGGAAGGGATAGACTCAGAAGTGTCCTTGTTTGCAGATGATGTGAAGTTAATGAGAAGAATCAAATCGGATGAGGATCAGGCAGGACTACAAAGAGACCTGGACAGGCTACAAGCCTGGTCCAGCAACTGGCTCCTTGAGTTTAACCCTGCCAAATGCAAAGTCATGAAGATTGGGGAAGGGCAAAGAAGACCGCAGACACAATATAGTTTAGATGGCCAAAGACTGCACACGTCACTTAAGGAAAAAGATCTGGGGGTGAGTATAACACCGAGCATATCTCCTGAGGCGCACATCAGTCAGATAACTGCTGCAGCATACGGGCGCCTGGCAAACCTACGGATAGCGTTCCGATACCTCAGTAAGGATTCGTTCAAGACTCTGTATGCCATTTACGTCAGGCCCATACTGGAGTATGCAGCACCAGTTTGGAATCCACACCTAGTCAAGCACGTCAAGAAATTAGAGAAAGTGCAAAGGTTTGCAACAAGGCTAGTCGCAGAGCTACGGGGATTGTCCTACGAAGAAAGGTTGAGGGAAATCGGCCTGACGACACTGGAGGGCAGGAGGGTCAGGGGAGACATGATAACGACATATAAAATACTGCGCGGAATAGACAAGGTGGACAAAGACGGGATGTTCCAGAGAGGGGACACAGACACAAGAGGTCACAATTGGAAGTTGAAGACTCAGATGAATCAAAGGGATGTTAGGAAGTATTTCTTCAATCATAGAGTAGTCAGACCATGGAATAGCCTAGAAAGTGACGTAGTGGAGGCGGGAACCATACATAGTTTTAAGGCGAGGTATGATAAAGCTCATGGGGCAGGGAGAGAGAGGACCTAGTAGCAATCAGCGAAGAGGCGGGGCCAGGAGCTATGAATCGACCCCTGCAACCACAAATAGGTGAGTACAAATAGGTGAGTACACACACACACACACTCACACACACACACACACACACACACACACACACACACCACACACACACACACACACACACAACACACACACCACACACCACACACACACACACACCACACACACACACACACACCACACACACACAACACACACCACACACACACACACACACACACACACACACACACACACTCACACACACACACACACCACACACACACACACCAAAATTTATGACACTGTCAATGCAACAAATCATCACAACATTTCAGAAGAGCACATTGCCCTGTAATTAACACCGCAAGGTGCGTACGCTAAAAAAAGTAGCCCACGACACGATCAATACAAAACACACGTGTATCTGTCAGGTATTTTCATTCTTTGCCTTACACCAGTAACGATACTCACGTCAAGTTGAAATCTATCCTTACTATATACTCGTTAACAGTTCACATCTAATCCCTGCCGCTTGTGGATAACTCCGACAACAGAGAACCGACACCACCCCTCCACACACACACATTATAATACCTAATTATATATTATATATTAAAATATATCATATAATATTAAGTTATATTTGTAATTAAACAGAGGAATTCGCAAAGAGCAGACTGATAATATAACAACATTGATCTCTGCTGAAGGATCACTGACCTACAACCTTGGAACAAGTACGCAGTGATAATCTATCTTCATGAATAGTCTCGTTACAGGTTATCTCGTTATCCCTGCGCGCTTGTGGAGTAACTCCGAAACGTAGAGAACCGCACGCACTCCTCCCACACACATTATATAATATATAAAATATATATATATATATATATATATATATATATATATATATATACAAGGAATTCGCAAGAGCAGGCGAAATATACACAAACATTGATCTCTGGCTGAAGGAGACTCGAACCTACGAACCTTGGAACAAGGTACGCAGTGCTATACCAGTCTCACCACACTGGACAATATTTTCCAGGGTTTGTGTGGGTGTGTGTGTCGCGCCTAATAAGCCGAGGTGAACTTGCCGAATAGGCCGAACTCTCTTGAAAATTAAACTTTTCCAAAAAATTCTTTTATAGAATAACTATTTTTTTTATTCATAACAGTATGAAGATTTATATTTTTGAACAAGAACTTTGGAACCTCAAGTAGCCCCCCCCCCTTAAACTAACGCATTTTTTAACTAAATTCTGCTATATATATCATACATCAATTTAAATATACTTAACATTTCATTAAATCAGTCAATCGATGTTATACATATTGTTTTTTTGTTCTGGTAATTCGACAAGGCAATGTCTTGTGTCATAGACCAAACTGCGCGGTTCTGCTTAATCGTCTCGACATACTATATATGTCGTGCCGAATAGGTAAAACTGGTCAATTAGCAAGAACTCATTTAAAATTAAGTCCTTTCTAAAATTTTCTCTTTTGCTTTAAATATATATATTTTTCAATTATGTTAATGTATAAAATTAACATATTTTTACCAAATGAATCTTAGAAAACTTACCTAACCTTATTATAACCAGCGCAATTAATTTAGCCTAATCCATCTAAATATATTTTAGAAAAGTTTACAGAATTTAATAATAAACGAACACAATGAAATACATTTTTTTGTTAAGTTTAGAATGATTTTTGCGATATTATTATATACACAAATTTTCGCTTGCCTTATTCGGCAAGATGTGCATTTCTATTAAATCCAAAATCGCACGATATATATCGTGCGATTCCAGATATATGATATTATTTAAAAAACAATGACATTTTTTTCTTTATGCACAGATTTAATATCGCAGAGTTATGGATTATTATTATTATTATAATCAAGGGGGAAGCGCTAAACCCGAGGATTAACACGCCTGGGGGGGGATGTGGTAGGCATACAGGCTTTAATATCGGGAACTGGAACAAGATCATTCCCTAAATCAAGAGCCCTCACCAACATCAAGGAACCTTCCTTGAGGGGCAGAGTTATGGAAAAAAATTCACTCTGCTTGTTCGACAGAAATCAGGCTGTGGGAGGGTCACTGTCCATCACTCATCTGTGATGAGCACTTCCAGTCCTCATTTTTGATGAGTCACGCCCACCTTTACTCCCACCCACCAACCGTAACACCCTCCTACTCTACCACCCCCCCCCCACCCTTCCTAACCCACCCTGCCACCCACCCTCCTACAACAACAATCTCCCATTCACCCCCCACCCTCACAGTCACCCTAACTCACCATCACACTCATCTTCCCACCCACCCACCCTCCTACCAATCTTGGTAAACAATCACCACCCACCTTCCCACCAACCATGACTACCCACCGCCCCACCCACCCTCACCACCACCTTTCCACTCACTCTCACCACCCACCTTCCTTCCCACCCTCACTACCACCTATCCACCACTCTCACCACCCACCTTCCACCCACCCTCACCACCCACCTTCCACCCACCCTCACCACCCACCTTCCCACCCAGTCACCACCCTGGCACCACCGAGGAACTACCCTGAGTGTTTATTAGTGCCAAGGTAACAATCGAATAACGGTCAGGTGAAACCACATGGTTGTACCACAGTGTTGCACCCCGGTATTGCATCACAGTGTTGCACCACAGTGTTGCATAATAGTGTTGTACCAGTGTTGCATCACAGTGTTGCAACACAGTGTTGTATCAGGTGTTGCTTAACAGTGTTGAATCACAGTGTTCCATCACAGTGTTGCACCACAGTGTTGCATAACAGTGTTGTACCAGAGTGTTGCTTGACAGTGTTGCATCACAGTGTTCAATCACAGTGTTGTACCACAGTGTTGCATCACAGTGTTGTATCACAGTGTTGAACCACAGTGTTGCACCACGGCGTTGCATCACAGTGTTGCATCACAGTGTTGAACCACAGTGTTGCATCACAGTGTTGCATCACAGTGTTGCACCTCAGAATGTACCAAAGTGTTGCATCACAGTATTGTATCACAGTGTTGTACCACAGTGTTGCATCATAGTGTTGCATCAGTGTTGCACCACGGTTTTGCATCACAGTGTTGCATCACAGTGTTGCACCACAGTGTTGCACTACAGTGTTGCACCAGAGTGCAGCATCACAGTGTTGTACTACAGTGTCGCATCACAGTGTTGCACCACAGTGTTGCATCATAGTGCTGTACCACAGTGTTGCACCACAGAGTTGCATCACAGTGTTGCAACACAGTGTTGCACCACAGTGCTGCACCACAGTGTTGCATCACAGTGTTGCACCACAGTGTTGTATCATAGTGTTGCATCACAGTGTTGCACCACAGTGTTTCATCACAGTGTTGCACCACAGTGTTGCACCACAGTGTTGCACCACAATGTTGCATCACAGTGTTGCATCACAGTGTTGCACCACAGTGTTGTATCACAGTGTTGCACCACAGTGTTGCATCACGGTGTTGCATCACAGTGTTGCACCACAGTGTTGCACCACATTGTTGCATCACGGTGTTGCACCACAGTGTTGCATCACAGTGTTGCACCACAGTGTTGCACCACAGTGTTGCATCACGGTGTTGCACCACAGTGTTGCACCACAGTGTTGCACCACAGTGTTGCACCACAGTGTTGCACCACATTGTTGCATCACGGTGTTGCACCACAGTGTTGCATCACAGTGTTGCACCATAGTGTTGCACCACAGTGTTGCATCACGGTGTTGCAACACAGTGTTGCACCACAGTGTTACACCACAGTGTTGCACCACAGTGTTGCACCACAGTGTTGCACCACAGTGTTGCACCACAGTGTTGCATCACGGTGTTGCACCACAGTGTTGCACCACAGTGTTGCACCACAGTGTTGCACCACAGTGTTGCACCACGGTGTTGCACCACAGTGTTGCACCACAGTGTTGCACCACAGTGTTGCACCACAGTGTTGCAAAACAGTGTTGCACCACAGTGTTGCATCACGGTGTTGCACCACAGTGTTGCACCACAGTGTTGCACCACAGTGTTGCACCACAGTGTTTGCAAAACAGTGTTGCACCACAGTGTTGCATCACGGTGTTGCACCACAGTGTTGCACCACAGTGTTGCACCACAGTGTTGCACCACAGTGTTGCACCACAGTGTTGCACCACAGTGTTGCACCACAGTGTTGCACCACAGTGTTGCATCACGGTGTTGCACCACAGTGTTGCACCACAGTGTTGCACCACAGTGTTGCACCCCAGTGTTGCACCACAGTGTTGCACCACAGTGTTGCATCACGGTGTTGCACCACAGTGTTGCACCACAGTGTTGCATCACAGTGTTGCATCACGGTGTTGCACCACAGTGTTGCACCACAGTGTTGCACCACAGTGTTGCACCACAGTGTTGCATCACGGTGTTGCACCACAGTGTTGCACCACAGTGTTGCACCACAGTGTTGCATCACGGTGTTGCACCACAGTGTTGCACCACAGTGTTGCACCACAGTGTTGCATCACGGTGTTGCACCACAGTGTTGCACCACAGTGTTGCACCACAGTGTTGCATCACGGTGTTGCACCACAGTGTTGCACCACAGTGTTGCAACCCCAGTGTTGCACCACAGTGTTGCACCACAGTGTTGCAATCACGGTGTTGCAACCACAGTGTTGCACCACAGTGTTGCACCACAGGTTGCATCACGTGTTGCCACAGTTTTTGCAACCACAGTGTTAGACCACATGTTGCATCACGGTAGTTGCAACCACAGTGAGCACCACAGTGTTGCACCCATGTGTGACCACTAGTGTTGATCACCACAGTGTATGCAACACATGTTGCACCACAGTGTTGCAAGCCACAGTGTTGACATCAACGGTTGAGCCGCACCACAGTGTTGCGACCAGTGTTGCACCCACAGTGTTTGCACCCCAGTGTATGCAACGACAGTGTTGCATAACATGGTTGCACCCCAGTGTTGACACAAGTGTTAGCACCACAGTGTTAGCACCTCAGTGTTGACAAAAGAAAACACATGTTTTTGCACCACAGAGTTCCTCTAACGATAAGGATTAAGTTTTAATTAAGTAAACATTATTAGACCTAACTTGACATAACAAAGTCGAAAGTGGGCGAGACTATTACTGTCACTGGCAACTTCTTAGTTAGTTCATTAGTCGAATTTTCATCATTAATTAATAAAATTTACAGGATGGTGGAAGCATTCCTAGAGAAAACACATCACACTGAAGTTTGAAGGCCGAACCAGAAGAGGCGTTCTCTAGTTACTTGCACATTAATCCAAATGAACGAGTCATTAATGAATTAAATAATTTGAGTTGACAAGTGGTTAAGTTTTTTCACTGGAAAGCTGTTAGACCATACATTATTTAGTTCCTACGGAGGAATTTTAGAGTTGATCCAAGGAAGGGGAGAATACATCAGGTTCCTTTGATCAAGAGCCCCTCATCAACATCAAGGAAAAATAACGGAATGAAGTAAAGTAATACTTTATTGTGTCGAGATTAAAAGTTGTAAAGATAGCGCTGCATAACAAATGTCGTCAACGCCAACCTTCTTATTTCAGTTCAATTAATTTCAAGTTTATTTTTTATAAGGGTTACAATGTGGGGTTTACAGGTTTTGGATATTGTGTGGTTTACATGTTATAAAATACTAATTACAGAGGGGGCCACTAGGACACCTAGCATGGCTAGGCATTCTGGCAGACTTAGGTTAATTCTTAACATTAAATCCTTACAGATTATGGTATTAAGGCTAAGTGACTACATCATAATTTGTGAGTTTAGCAATGTGAATGCTTTTGTTTTGGCACAATACAAGGTGTCTATATTGGAGCATCATAATACTATCATTCTCAAGCCTATCTGAAGAAACATTTTTTGGTATATATATTGGTATGATATATTGTACCAGTGTACTCGTGTTTGTGTTTTTTATCAATGTATTCTGTCCATTAATAAAGTTCACATGAAGCTTTAAAATATAAAGGGGGGGAGGGGGTAGGTGAAGAAATATTCAAACATACATACATATATATATATATATATATATATATATATATATATATATATATATATATATATATATATATATATATATATATATATATATATATTGTGTGTTGTGTGTGTGTGTGTGTGTGTGTGTGTGTGTGTGTGTGTGTGTTGTGTGTGTGTGTTTGTGTGTGTGTAACAGTGGTCTGCTACACCAGTGTACCTAGTGTAGCAGACCACACCAGTGTACCTAGTGTAGCAGACCACACCAGTGTACCTAGTGTAGCAGACCACACCAGTGTACCTAGTGAGGTAGACTACACCAGTGTACCTAGTGCAGCAGACCACACCAGTGTACCTAGTGTAGCAGACCACAAAAGTGTACCTAGTGTAGCAGACCACACCAGTGTATCTAGTGCAGCAGACCACACCAGTGTACCTAGTGTAGCAGACCACACCAGTGTACCTAGTGAGGTAGACTACACCAGTGTACCTAGTGCAGCAGACCACACCAGTGTACCTAGTGTAGCAGACCACACCAGTGTACCTAGTGAGGTAGACTACACCAGTGTACCTAGTGTAGCAGACCACACCAGTGTACCTAGTGTAGCAGACCACACCAGTGTATCTAGTGTAGCAGACCACACCAGTGTACCTAGTGAGGTAGACTACACCAGTGTACCTAGTGTAGCAGACAACACCAGTGTACCTAGTGAGGTAGACTACACCAGTGTACCTAGTGTAGCAGACCACACCAGTGTACCTAGTGTAGCAGACCACACCAGTGTACCTAGTGTAGCAGACCACACCAGTGTACCTAGTGAGGTAGACCACACCAGTGTACCTAGTGTAGCAGACCACACCAGTGTACCTAGTGTAGCAGACCACACCAGTGTACCTAGTGTAGCAGACCACACCAGTGTACCTAGTGTAGCAGACCACACCAGTGTACCTAGTGAGGTAGACCACCAGTGTACTAGTGTATAGACTACTCCAGTGTACCTAGTGAGGTAGACCACACCAGTGTACGTAGTGTACCCAGACCACACAGTGTACCTAGTGTAGCAGACCACACCAGTGTACATAGTGTAGCAGACCACCCAGTGTACCTAGTGTAGCAGACCACACAGTGTACCTAGAGTAGCAACCACACCAGTGTACCTAGTGAGGTAGACTACCCCAGTGTACTAGTGAGGTAGACACACCAGGTTACCTAGTTTTGCAGACCAACCAGTGTACCTAGTGTAGCAGACCACACCAGTGTACCTAGTGTAGCAGACCACACCAGTGTACCTAGTGAGGTAGACCACACCAGTGTACCTAGTGTAGTAGACTACTCCAGTGTACCTAGTGAGGTAGACCACACCAGTGTACCTAGTGTAGCAGACCACACCAGTGTACCTAGTGTAGCAGACCACACCAGTGTACGTAGTGTAGCAGACCACACCAGTGTACATAGTGTAGCAGACCACACCAGTGTACCTAGTGTAGCGGACCACACCAGTGTACCTAGTGTAGCAGACCACACAGTGTACATAGTGTAGCAGACCAACCAGTGTAATAGTGTAGCGACCACAACCAGTGTACTAGTGAGGTAGACCACACCAGTGTACCTAGTGAGGTAGACCACACCAGTGTACCTAGTGAGGTAGACCACACCAGTGTACGTAGTGTAGCAGACCACACCAGTGTACCTAGTGTAGCAGACCACACCAGTGTACATAGTGTAGCAGACCACACCAGTGTACCTAGTGTAGCAGACCACACCAGTGTACCTAGTGTAGCAGACCACACCAGTGTATCTAGTGAGGTAGACCACACCAGTGTACCTAGTGAGGTAGACCACACCAGTGTACGTAGTGTAGCAGACCACACCAGTGTACCTAGTGTAGCAGACCACACCAGTGAAACATAGTGTAGCAGACCACACCAGTGTACCTAGTGAGGTAGACCACACCAGTGTACCTAGTGAGGTAGACCAAAACCAGTTACCTAGTGAGGTAGACCACACCAGTGTACCTAGTGAGGTAGACCACAACAGTGTACCTAGTGAGGTAGACCACACCAGTGTACCTAGTGAGGTAGACCACACCAGTGTACCTAGTGTAGCAGACCACACCAGTGTACCTAGTGAGGTAGACCACACCAGTGTACCTAGTGAGGTAGACCACACCAGTGTACCTAGTGAGGTAGACCACACCAGCCAGCTCCACTAGTTCTCTGACTGAGAGTCTCGGTGGGCGAAACATCTCAATATAATGTCATAAACACATTTTACGTCTTAGTTACTTATTAATATTAATGCCATTAATATACAATGTGTGTGTGTGTACGTACTAACCAATTTGTGGTTGCAGGGGTCAAGTCACAGCTCCTGGCCCCGCCTCTTCGCTGGTAGCTACTAGGTCCACTCCCTGCTCCACCAGCTTTACTGTCTCTCTTCTTAAAACTATGTATGGATCCCACCTTCACTACATCGCTCTCCTGATTCTTTCACTTCCTGATAACTCTATGGCTGAAGAAATGCTTCCTAACTTCCCTCTGACTTATCTGAGTCTTCAACTGCCAGTTAATTGTGACCCCTTGATGTTGTGTCCCATCTCTTAAACATTCTGTCCCCATTCACTTCGTCAATTCCTCTCGGTATTTTATATGTCGTTATCATGTTTCCCCTATTTCTCCTGTTCTCCAGTGTCGTCAGGTAGATTTCATTTAACATCTCCTCGTAGGACATACCCCTTTGCTTTGGGACTAGTCTTGTTGCAAACTTTTGTGTGTGTTCCAAACTGGTGCTGCATACTCCAGTATGGGCCTGACGTACACGGTGTACAGAGCCTCGAACGATTCCTTGCTAAGGTGTCGAAACGCTGTTCTTAGGCTTACTAGTCGCTCATATGCTACAGCAGTTAATTGGTTGATGTGCGCCTCAAGAGGCGTGCCAGGTGTTATACTCTCCCCAAAATCCTTTTTCTTGAGTGAGGTTTGCAATCTTTGTTTCCCTAGCCTGTACTCTGTCTGCGGTCTTCTTTGACCTTTCTCAATCTTAATGACTTTGTACTTAGTGGGGTTAAACTCTAAGAGCCAGTTGTTGGACCAGGCCTGCACCCTGTCCATAGCACTTTGTAGTTCTACCTGTCCTCGTCCACCTGAATTCTCCGCATTAACTTCACATCATCTGTAAACAAGGACACCTCTGAATCTATCCCTTCCGTCAAGTTATTCACATATACCAGAAACAGCACCGGCTCTAGGACTGACTCTTGTGGAACCATGCTCTTCACAGGCACCCACTCTAATACCTCGTCACGCAACATCACTCTGTTTCCTTCCTGACAAAGTATTCTCTGATCCATTGCAGGATCTTTCCTATTATTCCTGCCTGCTCCTCTAGCGTTTGCATTAATCTCTTGCGTGGAACTATGTTGAAAGCTTTCTTACAGTCCAAGAAAAAACAGTCTACTTACCCCTCTGTCTCCTGTCTTACTTCTATCACCTTGTCATAACACTCCAGTAGGTTTCTGACACAGGATTTTACCCTCTGTGAAACCGTGCTGGTTATCGTGTATAGGTGCTCCACCACCCTTCGTGATAAGGTTGTCCATGACTTTGCATACTATACATGTCAGTGAAACTGGTCTGTAGTTTAATGCTACATGCCTGTCTCCTTTCTTAAAGATAGGGATTTTGTTTGCTGTCTTCCACAGTTCAGATAGTCGCCATGTTTCGACAAATGTGTTGAAGATTGTCGTTAGTGGCACACACAGCACCTCTGCTCCCCCTCTCAGGACCCATGGAGAGATGTTGCCCTGTGCCATCGCCTTTGAAGTATCCCGTTCACTTAGCAGGTTCTTTACTTCCTCCTCGGTTGTATATAGTGTGTTGAGCACCTGTTAGTGTACCCTGTCATTCCAGTTTACTATAGTCCAGTCTGTTTCCACTGAAAATACTTCCTTAAATCTCGTGTTCAGCTCTTCACATGTTTCTTTGTCGTTTCTTGTGATCATCCCACCTTCCTTCCTCAGCCTGATCACCTAGTCCTTGACTGTTGTTTTCCTGCTGATGTGGCTGTAAAACAGCTTTGGGTCAGAGTTCGCTTTCAATACTATGTCGTTCTCTTTTTTTTCCGCTGGACCTCCCTCCTTATCCATGCATATTCATTCCTGGCTCTTCGGCTAATCTCCTTATTTTCCTGGGTCCTTTGTCTTCTATACTTTTCCCATTCTCTGGCACACTTAGTGTTGGCCTCCCTGCACTTTTGGGTGGACCAAGGATTCATTCTTTTCTTCCCATTGATTCTGTTGTCCTTAGGTACGAACGTCTCCTCTGCCTCTTTGCATTTTGTGGTAACGTATTCCATAATTTTATTCATTGTTTTTTCCACCAGTTTTCTCATGCAGGAAATTCCTCATACCTGTGTAGTCCTATCTTTTGCAGTTTGGCTTCTCCCATCCTACTTGTGGTGCTTCCCTCTCTACTTTTAGCTCTACAATGTGTTCGAAGCTCAGAATCACGTGATCACTAGCTCAGAGAGGCCTTTCATATGTGATGCTCCAATGTCTGAACTGCTCAAGGTGAATGTAAGGTCCAGCCTTGCTGGTTTATCCTCTTCTCTCTCTCTCTCTCTCTCTCTCTCTCTCTCTCTCTCTCTCTCTCTCTCTCTCTCTCTCTCTCTCTCTCTCTCTCTCTCTCTCTCTCCCTCTCTCTCTCTCTCTCTCTCTTTCTCTCTCTCTCTCTCTGGTAGTGTCCCTGACATGTTGATGCACGAGGTTTTCCAGTATCACTTCCCTCATCTAGGCCATCCGAGTTTCTGGTCCCCCATGTGTGTACTCGCCTATTTGTACTCACCCATTTTTAGCTGCAAGGGCCGAATCATAGCTTCTGCCCCCCCTAGCTACTGGGTCCTCGCTCTTCTACTCCATAAGCTTTATCATACCTCGTCTTAAAACTATGAATGGTTCCTGCCTCCACCACGTCAATTGCCAAACTACTAGGTCACTCTTCCCGCTCCATAAGCTTTATCATACCTCCTCTTAAAGCTATTTATGGATCCTGCCTCCACTACATCACTTCCCAGGCTATTCCACTTCCTAACAACTCTATGATTAAAGAAATACTTCCTACCATCTCTTTGACTCACATGGGTCCACATCTTTCAATTGTGACCCCATATTTCTGTGTCCCATCTCTGGAACATCCTGTCTCTGTCCACCCTGTCAATTCCTCTCAGTATTTTGTAAGTCACACACACATGTGTACGTGTCTTGTCTTTGTCATCTTCCTCGTCTTCATTATCTTCGTCATCTTCCTCGTCTTCATTATCTTCGTCATCTTCCTTGTGAATTACCTCGTCTCTTTGTTTTGCTCTTATAATGTATCACCGCCATCGTCTGTATCCTGATTCCTTCTTCCCCACTTCTCTTTCTCACTTGTTTTCTCTTTTTCTCTGTCTGTTCTTAAAACACACACTCAAACATGTGTACGTGTGTGTGTGTGTGTGTGTGTGTGTGTGTGTGTGTGTGTGTGTGTGTGTGTGTGTGTGTGTGTGTGTGTGTGTGTGTGTGTATGTGTGTGCACGTGTGTATGTGTGTGTATGTGTGTGTACTCACCTAATTGTGGTTGCAGGGGTCGAGACTCAGCTCCTGGCCCCGCCCCTTCACTGATTGCTACTAGGTCCTCTCTCTCTCTCTGTTTCCTGAGCTTTAACATACCTCTTCTTAAAACTATGTAAGATTGCCTCCACTACTTCACTTGCTAGGCTATTCCACTTCCTGACGACTCTATGACTGAAGAAATACTTCCTAACGTCCCTGTGACTCGTCTGAGTCTTCAGCTTCCAGTTGTGACCCCTTGTTTCTGTGTCCCCTCTCTGTCCACCTTATCTATTCCCCGCAGTATCTTGTATGTCGTTATCATGTCTCCCCTGACCCTTCTGTCCTCCAGTGTCGTTAGTCCGATTTAACTCAACCTTTCCTCGTACGACATTCCTCTGAGCTCTGGGACTAGCCTTGTTGCAAACCTTTGTACTTTCTCTAACTTCTTGACGTGCTTGACCAGGTGTGGGTTCCAGACTGGTGCTGCATACTCCAGTATGGGCCTAACATACACAGTGTACAGTGTCTTGAACGATTCCTTATTTAGGTATCGGAACGCTATTCTCAGGTTTGGCAGGCGCCCATATGCTGCAGCAGTCGATGTGTGCCTCCGGTGATGTTATCGGTGTTATGGTCACCCCGAGGTCTTTCTCCCTGAGTGAGATCTGTAGTCTTTGTCCACCTAGCCTATACTCTGTCTGCGGTCTTCTTTGCCCCTCCCCAATCTTCATGACTTTGCATTCGCAGGATTGAATTCGAGAAGCCAGTTTCTGGACCACATGTCCAGCCTGTCCAGGTCTCTTTGCAGCCCTGCCTCATCCTCATCCGATTTAATTCTTCTCATCAACTTCACATCATCTGCGAATAGGGACACTTCAGAGTCTATTCCTTCCGTCATGTCGTTCGCATATATCAAAAATAGCACTGGCCCTAGAACTGACCCCTGTGGGACCCCACTCGTCACAGGCGCCCACTGTGATACATCTTCACGTACCATGACTCATTGTTGCCTCCCTGTCAGGTATTCCCTGGTCCATTGCAGTGCCCTCCCTGTTATATGCGCCTGATCCTCCAGCTTCTGCACTAATCTCTTGTGGGGAACTGTGTCAAAGGCCTTCCTGCAGTCTAGGAAAATGCAGTCAACTCACCCCTCTCTCTCGTGTCTTACATCTGTTACCTTGTCATAAAACTCCAGAAGGTTTGTGACACAGGATTTGCCTTCCATGAACCCATGCTGGTTTTCATTTATAATCTTGTTCCGTTCCAGGTGTTCCACCACTCTCCTCCTGATAATCTTCTCCATGACTTTACACACAATACATGTCAGAGACACAGGTCTGTAGTTTAGTGCCTCATTTCTGTTTCCTTTCTTAAATATGGGGACTACATTTGCTGTCTTCCATTTCTTAGGTAGTTGCCCAGCTTCAAGTGATGTGTTGAAGATTGTGGTTAGGGGAATGCACAGCATCTCTGCTCCTTCTCTAAGGACCCACGGGGAGATGTCCGGTCCCATCGCCTTTGAGGTATCAAGGTCACTTAGCAGCTTCTGCACCTCCTCCTCGGTTGTTCGTATGCCATCCAACACTTTTTGGTATATTCCCTCTTGATGTTCCCTTCTGTGCTGTCTTCCCAGAGCCCTTCCTGTCTCTACTGTAAAAACTTCCTTAAATCTCCTGTTTAGCTCCTCACATACCTCCTGATCATTTCTTGTGAGTTCCCCACCTTCTGTCCTTAATCTGATCACCTTGTCTTTGACTGTTGTCTTCCTCCTGATGTGGCTATACAACAGTTTCGGGTCAGTCTTGATTTTCGATGCTATGTTATTTTCATACTGTCGCTGGCCCTCCCTCCTTACCTGTGCATACTCGTTCCTGGCTCTGCCTCTAATCTCCCTATTTTCATGTGTTCTCTGTCTTCTGTACTTTTTCCATTCTCTATTGCACTTTGTTTTTGCCTCCTTACACCGTCGGGTAAACCAGGGGCTCGTTCTGGTCTTCCCATTGTTTCTGTTGCCCTTGGGAATAAACCTTTCCACTGTCTCCTTGCATTTTGTTATTGTTGTTGTTGTTTTGTGTGTGTGTGTGTGTGTGTGTGTGTGTGTGTGTGTGTGTGTGTGTGTGTGTGTGTGTGTGTGTGTGTGTGTGTGTGTGTGTGTGTGTGTGTGTATGTGTGTGTGTGTGTGTGTGTGTGTATGTGTGTGTGTGTGTGTGTGTGTTTGTGTGTGTGTGTGTGTGTTTGTGTGTGTTTGTTTGTGTGTGTTAAGAACAGACAGAGAAAAAGAGAAAACAAGTGAGAAAGAGAAGTGGAGAAGAAGGAATTAAGATACAGACGATGGCGGTGATACATTATAAGAGCAAAACAAAGAGACGAGGTAATTCACAAGGAAGATGACGAAGATGATGAAGACGAGGAAGACAAGGAAGATAAGGAAGACAAGAAAGACGAAGAAAACACAAGAAAGACGTGGAAGACAAGGAAGATAAGGAAGACAAGAAAGACGAGGAAATCACAAGAAAGACGTGGAAGACAAGGAAGATAAGGAAGACAAGAAAGACGAGGAAAACACAAGAAAGACGTGGAAGACAAGGAAGATAAGGAAGACAGTCACCAAAGGAACTTACACATGGTGTCCACCACTGGAGTAAATCTTCACTATAATAGCCGACGGTGAGGTAATGGAGCCATGTGTCTGAGTGTGAGTTAATGTATCACCCCTCCTCCTCCTCCTCCTCCTCCTCCTCCTCCTCCTCCTCCTCCTCCTTCCTCTTCCCCCTTCACCACCAGCCATATGTCTTAGTGTAAATTAATTCAACACCCTCCCCCTTCCTTCCCACCACCAGCTATACATTGTTGCCACCACCCTGCCTCGTCACTCACTCATTGTTACCATTGATGCATCGTTAACTCTTACACATTCTAAGCTTTAAGGTATATAATTTTGGTTTGAATATATATATATATATATATATATATATATATATATATATATATATATATATATATATATATATATATATATATATATGTTCAGGGTGGTGGGGTGGTCTGGTCAGGAGCCATGAAATGTTGCATCTGGTAAGCAGTGGGTAGAAACTCCGAGGAAGAGAGACACAGTGAACACTTAATTTACTTTACACAGAGTGAGGGGAACCTTACCTCTACAGCCCAACATCCAACACCATCCTTACCTCAACGTGGGGGTGGCGGAAGACGGTGTAGGGGGAATAATGGCATAAAATGACAAAAAGTATCAGATATATAAACAAGGAATGAGGAAGAAAGCTTCTTAAAATGGGTAAACAGTGAGTATAGAAATAACTAAAGTGTAATGAACGCTAGTCAGTGCTAAAGAGGATCCCAGAAGGAGGCCGAAATATACAGATCAATCAGCCTCCTGTGTTTCTGCCTCTATGTGTGTTATTATTGATTAGTGAGTCTAGTATTAAAGTTTGCAGTAAACAGTCTTGTATACAACCTAGTAGAGTTTATTCTTAGACGATGGTGTATATGACACACTCTGTGAGAGGCATCGTCAACCAACTCCTAAGCAGAGTTAGATTTAGGAAGTATATTATAGTTGCAGCTTAGTTATAACTACGCCAGAACATCTATTGGAAAGAGGGATTAATTCAATTATTCTTAAGCTAAATACTGATTCGAGGAATTTATTTATTATAAAGTTAAATACTGTTCCCAGTCTCTAGTACTCTCATGAACCTAACTGACGATGACCATTATGTACCGTGTTCACAGGTTTATCTTAAAAATGTGGTCCATTGTCCCACTGTTAAGATGGTTCTCTGCACCATTCTCAAAATGGTCCACCGTCTCACACTCCAGATGGTCCACCGTCCAACACTCCAGATGGTCCATCGTCCCACACTCCAGATGGTCCACCGTCCAACACTCCAGATGGTCCATCGTCCCACACTCCAGATGGTCCACCGTCCCACACTTCAGATGGTCCACCGTCCCACACTTCAGATGGTCCATCGTCCCACATTCCAGATGGTCCACTGTTCCAAACTCAACATGGTCCACCGTCCCACACTCCAGATGGTCCATCGTCCCACACTTCAGATGGTCCACTGTTCCAAACTCAAGATGGTCCATTGTCCCACACTCCAGATAACTAGTCGTGCCCTACTAGTCAATATTTATCATTTATCTATTAGTACATCTTAGAATATTTTATTATATTTTAGGAAATGTTAGCAGATTTTAGTTTATCCTAATATAAACAGATATTCCCGCTGCTAGTTTAATGTGCACTTCGCGTCCATCATGTAGACGGGAGCTGCTGCTAGTTTATCGTTCTCTCCACGTCCAATATGTAGATGATAGTTGCTAGTTTATTGCTCCCTTCGAGTCCAATATATAGATGATAGTTGCTAGTTTATTGTTCCCTCCGAGTCCAATATATAGATGATAGTTGCTAGTTTATTGCTCCCTTCGAGTCCATTATATAGATGGTAGTTGCTATGTTATTTTGCGCCTCAACACCCTCTTGTGGAAGTATGGAAAAGCATATGGATACAGAAAAGGCCCAGAAACTAGGCCCCAAAAGGGTTAACACAAGCTCTTTAGGTCATACATTTACAATTTATGCTTCATTTATTGCAAGGAAATTTAGGATATTTACTTAAGATGTTCATCTGAGTTTCTTTAATAAGATACCTGACATATCATATAGTTTATTATATTGTATCTCTATATTCTTCAATATTTAGTTTAATCATCATCTTGTGTGAATCAGACTGCCACAGGTACTTATAACCAAGATGATGTTACAGTAGTCTGGCCACTGCAACATCACTTAGCCTGTTTACATTGAAAGTTGCTTTGTAAATATGCTTCTTGGTTAATTTACAGTCTTTATAATATATTAGTAAGAACATAAGAACATAAGAACGAAAGAACACTGCAGAAGGCCTACTGGCCCATGCGAGGCAGGTCCAAGTCTCCTACCGGCTTAAGCCAATGCACCCAACCTAGTCAGGTCAGGTCACATTGACTTAAGGGAGGAACACGGCAACCGACCTGGTAGCACAAGCTATCAGGTCCAACTCACACCCACCCACATCTACTCATGTATTTATCCAACCTATTTTTAAAGCTACACAACGTTCTGGCCTCTAAAACTGTACTCGGGAGTTTGTTCCACTCATCCACAACTCTATTACAAAACCAGTACTTTCCTATATCCTTCCTGAATCTGAATTTTTCCAACTTAAAACCATTGCTGCGAGTCCTGTCTAGGCTAGATATTTTCAGCACACTATTTACATCCCCTTTATTTATTCCTGTCTTCCATTTATACACCTCAATCATATCCCCCCTAATTCTACGTCTTTCTAGAGAGTGCAGATTCAGGGCCCTTAGTCTATCCTCATAGGGAAGGTTTCTGATACATGGGAGGTGATATCAAGAGTTCTTATCTAGGGAGGTGATATCAAGAGTAGATGCAGCCGCCTGCCAGTAGACTCCTGCTTAGATCCATCACTGTATATAACTTGTGATATATTATTACAAACATTTAAAAGAGAAATTTCTTCTTGAGCAGATGTCTTTGCAAGTGATTTAAAGAAGGAATTATTAGTGATAAGCTTCATGGGAGGGACTTGCAGGTATATGATATTAAATAAACACATCTTCCACGGAGGGGTGAAATGTTCTTGTTGTCTACAGTGATAAAGTTCGTGCAATTATAAAACTTAATATAATTGCATGTTTTCACAAGCCATTTAGATCTATGTCTATTTACTTCTAGATGTTTAATAAAGATTTATAGTGACAGTGTCCAGTTTATTTCCTCCTTTCTAATATCAAGTAAAGTGTTAATCTCAATTTTCGTTTTACCGATTCTAGAAATATCAAGTTCCTTCCTCACATTAAAAATCTTGGTAGTTTTAAAACAGCTAAGAATAATTCTAAGGGTTTCGTTTTACATTATCTCCAAGAGGACGAGAGAATTTTCTTTAGCCAACATTAATTAAAGTGGGGGCAGCAAAATCAGTAATCTAATATATGCTCTGCGCATCATTCTCACTATTCTTTCATTAACACTATAATTGTGGTGGTAGCAAGTAGCTGTGAGAGC
Source organism: Cherax quadricarinatus (assembly GCF_026875155.1). Lineage (NCBI taxonomy): Eukaryota > Metazoa > Arthropoda > Malacostraca > Decapoda > Parastacidae > Cherax > Cherax quadricarinatus. The sequence continues at coordinate 45,582,585 of NC_069401.1, read as the reverse complement.
ATTTAGCCTATCTGCATTATTTGTTTGTTGAGGTATGGTGGAGTTACTGAAGGGTAGCCAAGATATCTGTAAGATTTAGTGTAGTTGATGTTTTCAGTCTGCAAGGAGGAGAGTGGAGCATGTCGTTTGCTTGTTAATATCTTAGTCGTTGGCGAAGACATGACGCAGACTAGTCGATTATAAATTCTTTGAACTTCGTTACGAATGGTACTTGTATTCTTATTCCCTCTGGTATAGATCATATCTTAGTTGAACTTACAATATATTGGTATATATATTAATATATATGAGAATATATTAGTATATGTTAAATTTTCTTAATTATCACAGTAATCTCTTTGAGATCTCTGTGTCAAGGTAAAGAACACGAGAGAGAGGGAGGTTATGGTGACTGAGTGGTGGTGCCGTAAGTGTCAGGGAAGGATGGTGCCATCGTCAGCAGAAGGAGCTTAACTCTGGTCCTGTGGCCCTGGAGCTGACACTAGTAATGGCACTACAACCTGGCTCTCCTACCGTGGATCTGGCAATAGTAATGCCACTACACCCTGGCTCTCCCTTCCACTTGGAAACACTGATCTGTGCCAACATTCCAAGACACACACACACACGCGCGCGCCCGCGCGAGCACACACACATACACACACACACACTAGAAGACAAGAGAGTTGGGGAAGACATGGTAACGACATAAAATGATGAGAGGAATCGACAAGGTAAACAGAGACAGGATGTTCCAGAGATGGGACACAGCAACAAGGGGTCACAGTTGGAAGTCGAAGACTTAGATGAATCACAGGGATGTTAGGAAGTATTTCTTCAGTCACAGAGTTGTCAGGAAGTGAAATAGTCTGGAAAGTGATGTAGTGGAGGCAGCTTTAAGAAGAGGTATGATAAAGCTCAAGGAGCAGGAAGAGTGGCTTAGTAGCGGCCAGTGAAGAAGCTGGGCCAGGAGCTGTGACTCAACCCCTGCAGTCACAACTAGGTGAGTACAACTAAGTGAGTACACACACAAACACACACACACACACACACACACAAACACACACACAAACACACACACACACACTCACACAAACACACACAAACGCACATGTCTCTATTCTAAGACCGTTTCATCTGATGGTGCGTTGTGTGTGTGTGTGCGTGTGAGTGTGCTCATCTATTTGTGGTTGCAGGGGTCGAGGCACAGCTCCTGGTCCCGCCTCTTCGCTGGTCGTTTCGCTGTGTGTGTGTGTGTGTGTGTGTGTGTGTGTGTGTATGTGTTGTGTGTGTGTGTGTGTGTGTGTGTGTGTGTGTGTGTGTGTGTGTGTGTGTGTGTGTGTGTGTGTGTGTGTGTTATCTTGGCAGCGACCACACCGAGGCAATTGGAAGCACCCAGGATGGGCGGCGGCGTGGGACGGCAGTATATCACAAGATTTAGCCAATTCTAGTTTTTGCCACGGGAGGGTCGAGATAGTGAAATCTGGCGGGGACGCCCCGTAGATTGTTGTGTCTCTCAGGAGGACACTGCGCCCCCATCCCCTCCTATCACTGGTTGGAGAGAGTCATTCTGTTCGTTGATGTTAATTCAATTTCAAGAATCTCTATGTAAATTTTAACTGGACTGAGCTGAGGGTCAATTCGTGAGACAGTCTGGTCATTGTTTTCGTCCAGCCACTCGGTTTACCGTTCACTAACTCCTTGTTCCCTGATGATCATCTAGTCGTTGATGCCTGTCTCTGATCCTGTTGATGATCCAGTTGTTGATGCCTGTCTGTAGTTGGCCCTTACAGAGTGCCTTCATTTCCTACGTCCTCCTAAGGCAAAGGCTGTATGTGTTACTGAGACCTCGTCTGTTATTTAGTTATTTAGCGAATAAATGAAGACTTCTGGTAAATGTGTTAGGATGTTTGTTCCCGACCCATGTGCCAAGTTCCCGTTATTAAATTATCCTGCCGAAATTTTCCGATTTTGTCGTGCTCCGGGTAACAGATTTAACTTCCTGCCGCAAAATTTATTCGTAGCCAATACTAGGCAAGTTGAAGACACGTCTTGTGTGAGTGTGTGTGCGTGTGTGTGTGTGTGTGTGTGTGTGTGTGTGTGTGTGTGTGTGTGTGTGTGTGTGTGTGTGTGTGTGGTGTTGACTCACCTATTTGTACTTACCTAGTTGAGGTTGCAGGGGTCGAGTCATAGCTCCTGGCCCCGCCTCTTCACTGGTCGCTACTAGGTCACTCTCCCTGAACCGTGAGCTTTATCATACCTCTGCTTAAAGCTATGTATGGATCCTGCCTCCACTACATCGCTTCCCAAACTATTCCATTTTCTGACTACTCTGTAGCTGAAGAAGTACTTCCTAACATCCCTGTGATTCATCTGTGTCTTCAACTTCCAACTGTGTCCCCTTGTTGCTGTGTCCAATCTCTGGAACATCCTGTCTTTCTCCACCTTGTCAATTCCTCTCAGTATTTTGTATGTCGTTATCATATCTTGTGTGTGTGTGTGTGTGTGTGTGTGTGTGTGTGTGTGTGTGTGTGTGTGTGTGTATGTGTGTGTGTGTGTGTGTGTGTGTGTGTGTGTGTGTGTGTGTGTGTGTGTGTATGTGTGTGTGTGTGTGTGTGTGTGTGTGTGTGTGTGTGTGTGTGTGTGTGTGCGTGTGTGTGTGTGTATGTGAGTGTGTGTGTATGTGTGTATGTGTGTGTGTGTGTGTGTGTGTGTGTGTGTGTGTGTGTGTGTGTGTGGCGTGTGTACTCACCTATTTGTGGTTGCAGGGGTCGAGTCTTAGCTCCTGGCCCCGCCTCTTCACCGGTTGCTACTGGGCCCTCTCTCTCCCCGCTCCATGAGCTTTATCAAACCTCGTCTTAAAACTGTGTATGGTTCCTGCCTCCACTACGTCATTTTCTAGGCTATTCCACTGCCTTACAACTCTATGACTGAAGAAATACTTCCTAATATCTCTCTGACTCATTTGTGTCTTCAACTTCCAATTGTGGCCTCTTGTTTCTGTGTCCGCTCCCTGGAACATCCTGTCTTTGTCCACCTTGTCGTTATCATGTCTCCCCTGACTCTCCTGTCGTCAAGTGTCGTCAGGCCGATTTCCCTTAATCTTTCTTCATAGGACATTCCCCTTAGCTCTGGAACTAACCTTGTGGCAAACCTTTGTACTTTCTCTAGTTTCTTGACGTGCTTTATCAATTGCGGGTTCCAAGCAGGTGCTGCATACCCCAGTATGGGCCTAACATACACGGTGTACAGTGTCTTGAACGATTCCTTACTAAGGTATCGGAATGCTGTTCTCAGGTTTGCCAGGCGCCCATATGCTGCAGCAGTTATCTGATTGATGTGTGCTTCCGGAGACATGCTCGGTGTTATACTCACCCCAAGATCTTTCTCCTTGAGTGAGGTTTGCAGTCTTTGGCCACCTAGCCTATACTCTGTCTGTGGTCTTTTGTGCCCTTCCCCTATCTTCATGACTTTGCATTTGGCAAGATTAAATTCGAGAAGCCATTTGCTGGACCAGGTGTCCAGTCTGTCCAGGTCTCTTTGAAGTCCTGCCTGGTCCTCATCAGATTTAATTCTCCTCATTAACTTCACATCATCTGCAAACAGGGACACTTCTGAGTCTAACCCTTCCATCATGTCGTTCACATATATCAAAAATAGCACTGGTCCTAGGACCGACCCCTGTGGGACCCCGCTCGTCACAGGTGCCCACTGTGATACATCATTACGTACCATGACTCGTTGTTGCCTCCCTGTCAGGTATTCTCTGATCCATTGCAGTGCCCTTCCTGTTATATGCGCCTGATGCTCTAGCTTCTGCATTAATCTCTTGTGAGGAACTGTGTCAAAGGCCTTCTTGCAGTCCAAGAACATGCAATCAACCCACCCCTCTCTCTCGTGTCTTACTTCTGTTATTTTATCATAAAACTCCAGAAGGTTTGTGACACAGGATTTGCCTTCCGTGAATCCGTGCTGGTTGGCATTTATACTCTTGTTCCGTTCCAGGTGCTCCACCACTCTCCTCCTGATAATCTTCTCCATAATTTTGCATACTATACACGTCAATGACACAGGTCTATAGTTTAGTGCCTCTTCTCTGTCTCCTTTTTTAAAAATGGGAACTACATTTGCCGTCTTCCATACCTCAGGTAGTTGCCCAGTTTCCAGGGACGTGTTGAAGATTGTGGTAAGTGGCACGCACAACATATCTGCTCCCTCTCTAAGGACCCACGAGGAGATGTCCGGTCCCATTGCCTTTGAGGTATCGATGTCCCCTAGCAGTTTCTTCACCTCCTCCTCATCTGTATGTATGTCGTCCAACACTTGTTGGTGTATTCCTTGCTGGTGTCCCCATCTGGTCTGTCCCCCCAGAGTCCTTCCTGTCACTACTGTACATACTTCCTTAAATCTCGTGTTGAGCTCCTCACATACCTCTTGATTGTTTCTTGTGAGTTCTCCACCTTCTTTCCTCAGCCTTATCACCTGGTCCTTGACTGTTGTCTTCCTCCAAATGTGGCTATTCAGCAGTTTCTGGTCAGATTTGACTTTCGATGCTATGTCGTTTTCATACTGTCGCTGGGCCTCCCTCCTTATCTGTGCATAATCGTTTCTGGCTCTTCTACTAATCTCCTTGTTTTCCTGGGTCCTATGCCTCCTGTACCTTTTCCATTCTCTGTTGCACTTAGTTTTTGCCTCCCTACACCTTCGGGTAAACCAAGGACTCGTTTTGGTCTTCCTATTATTTCTGTTTCCCTTGGGAACAAAACTTTCCTCTGCCTCCTTGCACTTTGTTGCCACATATTCCATCATCTCGTTTACTGATTTTCCTACCATTTCTCTGTCCCACTGAACCT
>NC_069401.1:45570253-45572753 GCF_026875155.1 Cherax quadricarinatus | reverse complement strand
TCCAAAAATCTTGTTGCATAAGAAATAAATGGTAACTGGCCACATTCTGAAGTTCTTTAAAAAATTTCTTATTCGCAACAGTTATCAATGCTTTAATATGTGGCATTAATGATTTTTATTAACGTTACTAATTTTTTTATCAACATTATCAATGTTTTCTATTGATGTTATCAATGCTTTTTATTAATGTTATCAATGTTTTTTATTAAAGTTATGAATATCTTCCCTAATATTAGAAATGTTTTCATTAATATTACCAATGTTATTATTAAAGTTATCATTGATTTTGCTAATGTTATTAATGTTTCTACTAATGTTATTAATGTTATCGATATCTGCTGCGTGACTTGACCCTGGGATTAATATTATGCTGAGAGAGAGAGAGAGAGAGAGAGAGAGAGAGAGAGAGAAATGAAGAGACAGACAAGGGCAAGGAGGAGGTGTTGCTGTGTGCTTCTCTAAAAGTGTACATGCCCAGCACATAGATGTTGCCATCCCTACACATCTTGAAATGATGTTCTTCAAGCTCTGCATAAACACTAGTACCTCTGTACTAGCATGTGCAATGTACAGACGTCAGTGGCAACATACAGACCCCATCAACATCCTGATGGAAAATATGGACTCCCTTCTTCTACAACACAACTGTTAACACATCATAATTGTTGGTGACCTCAACCAACATCTTATACAGAGGGACTCTGATGACCTTCTTGCAGTGTTTGACATGAGGAACTTTGTTGATTTACCTATTCACATCTCTAGCTCCTCCCTTGACCCAGTAGTGAGTGATTGGGCAGAAGGTATAGTCACTTGTCAACCCCTCGACTATGTTGGATCGTCTGACCATAAGGCTGTTTTCCCGACACTAAAGATCCCAACAGAACGAGGTGAGGAGTCCATACACACAACCTGGTCATGGGAAAGAGGTAGTTGGCCAGCCCTTTGCTCTGATCTCGCCACCACCGATTGGTATGCTCTTCTCAAAGGGGATGTTGACAACCAAGTGAAAGCCTTTACTGGGCACAACCTTAATCTACAACAAGAACACGTCCCTCACCGGCAGTTTGTGACGAAGCCTACAGATCAGCCTTGGTTTGGCTTTCGTTGTAGAGAGGCTGCTATTGCTAAGTACAAGGCACGGCGAAGGTATAAGATATATCCTACCACCTATAACAGGAACTTGCACAGGCAAGCCTGTAGGCATACGGGTGAGGTTCAAAAGTGTGTCATTGCTAAATGGGAGGTGGACACAATAAAAAAGCTAGCATCAGGTAGAGTAGGCTCCAAAACCTGGCGGTCCCTGGTCAAGGAAAGACAAGGTTATCTTCCTGATGAACTCATTCCACCTCTAAATCAGCAGGAAGGGACCACCTATACAAGTAGTCAAGAGAAAGCGGACCTCTTTGCCGAATACTTTGCTGCCAAAATGCGAGTTCCTGATCCAACAAGGGACCCCCTTTGGCTAGCTGCAAGAACTGTGTCAAAACTGTCAGTGGTGACAATAAGGCAGGAGGAGGTATATTTTCTTCTTAAGTCGCTTGATCAAGAAAAGGCTGTGGGCCCAGACAAGTTGAGCCCAAGATTGCTGAGATGTGCAGACCAGCTAGCAGCACCTCGAGTACAGTATAAATAGCCTTCTCTGTGGAAAGAGGCAAATGTAGCCCCTGTTCACAAAACGAAAAGCAGACCAGAAATCAGCAACTACAGACCAGTGTCACTCCTGTCAATCACTGGCAAGATCCTTGAGACAATAATCTCAAGACAAATGACAGAGTTTTTTGACAACCACTCACTACTTTGTGACCTTCAGTATGACTTCAGGAAAGGTTACTCTGCTGCTGATCTGTTGTTAAACCTCTCCACTAAATGGTAACAGTCACTGGATGAATCCAAAGTTAACTGTGTGGTAGCACTAGACATTGCTGGTGCTTTCAACCTAGTGTGGTACCAGGGCCTCTTGGCAAAACTGCAAGCACTGGGAATTGCAGGCTCTACGCTACGTCTCCTCAGTGATTACCTTCATGGTAGATCTCTAGGTGTAATTCTCAATGGAACAGAATCAACAAGACATCCTACTGGGGAAAGTGTTCCACGAGGAAGTGTACTGGGACCATTGTTATGGAATGTCTACTTCAATGACTTTCTTCATCTCATCCCAGAATCACATGCATATGCAGACGACTGTATACTGACATTCACTTATCCAAGAGAAGAAATGCCAGCTGCTCTGAGCTACATCAATCACCAGCTAAGAGCTATATCAGCTTGGGGAAATAGATGGCAGGTAACATTTGCACCTGAGAAGACACGAATGATGATGGTCTCTAGGCACCATGATGGTAATGCCGGAGCAGTATTAAGTATGAATGGGATAGTGTTGGTACCTTGGGAAGAAGTTGATATCTTTGGGGTGAAATTTAACTCCAAACTGACCATGTAGAACCACGTTGTAAATCTTGCAAACAAGGCAACCAAGAAGCTTACAGCACATCGCCGT
>NC_069401.1:45530253-45565253 GCF_026875155.1 Cherax quadricarinatus | reverse complement strand
TGCACCAGGTCATATGTGGTATACCTGGTCATATTTGGTGCACCAGTTCATGTATGGTGCTCCAGGTCATATATGGTGTACCAAGTCATGTGTGATGCACCAGGTCATATGTTGTGCACCAGTTCATGTGTGGTGCACCAGGTCATATGTGATGCACCAGGTCATATTTGGTACAACAGGTCATGTGTGGTGCACCAGGTTATATGTGGTGCACCAGGTCATATTTGGTGCAGTAGGTCATGTGTGGTGCACCAGGTCATATGTTGTGCACCAGTTCATGTGTGGTGCAAAAGGTCGTATGTGGTGCACCAGGCCATATTTTGTGCAGTTGGTCATGTGTGGTGCACCAGGTCATATGTTGTGTACCAGGTCATGTGTGGTGCACCAGTTCATGTGTGTGGTGCACCAGGTCATATGTGGTGCACCAGGTCATATGTGGTGCACTAGGTCATATGTGGTGTAACCAGGTCATGTGTGGTGCACCACCTCATATGTGGTGCACCTAACTACAAATGATAATAACTGTGACCATAATTTTTAAAGGGGTGAACCGGTAAGCCAGCAGAAGGCCTTGATCAGATGACCAAAAACTGCAACGGGGGGTCATCATATGGCTAAGACCCGTGTCAGGAAACTTTTTCCTGTTTCCTGACAAACCTTACCTAACCTAACCTGTGGTGCACCAGGTCATATGTGGTGCATCAGGTCATATGTGGTGCACTTGGTCATATGTGGTGCACCAGGTCATATGTGATGTACCAGGTCATATGTGGTGAACTTGGTTATGTGTGGTGCACCAAGTCATGTGTGGAAAACACTCGAGAAATCGAGAGGAGCCCCACAGCGGAGTGGCCGTCCTAGTGAAACAAGGATATACATTCTGTAACATCCACGTTGACTAAAACAGCATCATAGTTATAGAACTGACGACCTCATCTGTACGGCTAATAGTGGGAACTGGATATTTTCATCCCTCAGACAGCCGTACATTGAATCCATACCCTTACACCGGATACTCAGTAGAAATGTTCCAACAGCCCTAGCAGGGGATTTTAATTAATTCCCATCAACCCCGTCCTTCAACTGTGGCGCCGCTCAACCACTATGTGATCAAAAGGGATAACGGCTATTCAATATAATGGCAGCATGAAACCTATCATTTCAAGGCCTATTCTTTAAGTCATACGTGGGCCCTCACCTGGGGACACCTGACTTAGTCCTTACCAACAGAGATTGCAACCTATCCATTGCAGAGTTTCCTCAGGCAGAAATATCGAATCGGACCACATTCCTCTAATAATAAAGTTCCATACTTCGCCAAACCGGTTATCCACTCCACCGAAACCGAGCCTAAAAACCCTAGGCTTTGATCCCTTCAAGGACTACCTAGGCAATGACCAAATTGTTTTGCTTAAGAACCAGTCCTCAACTGCAATAGACGAGACAATCAGCTCCCTCCACGAAAGAATCTCTGATGCCACCCAATCATGCTGCGAACTAACAACATCGTAGATTTATCTGCAGTACAAACCAACCAGGAAAATTAAGGATAGCATGAAACATTACCTGCAGAGTGTAGTAGGCACCACTAGAGGGAACACCCAACACGGGGATGAGGAGGAAATTAATCACCCTTATCATTCAGCACAAAAGCAGAATATGGAAATATCTTGTTCTCCAGGCTTACAAATACAAACACTGACCTGAACAGTTCTGGAGTAAGATTCGCCAGCTCCTGGGAGCCAAACTCACAACTACATAATACCTAACACACTCCTTCACCTACGAAGACGATGAGGAAGTGGCTATCCACCTTAATGACTCGCAAGACCAAGCCAACTTGATGGGTGAAGTGTGGGAGAAAATTCTCTCACACAATGATAGTAGAAGATTCAGTAATAACCACTACCAGCTGGTCAACCAAAGGAGAGATGAGAACCGGGCAGACTTCCATCTAATACCATTAACTGATGCACCCACCCTCAAAGATGAATACCCCCCTCAGAGAAATGGGCCAAGTTATAGGCAGAATGAGAAATAAAGCCCCTGGCCCCCCAGGCATAACAGTAAAACAAATAAAATACCTACCCCGAAACTACGAGATATCTTTGGTAAATATCTTTAATGCCATCTTGGCTTTTGGACACTTCCCCGTGGCACTTAAGACTGCAACGATGATATTCATTACAGAACCCAACAAAGACAAGCTTAAACCCGAGAACTACAGACCTATCTCCTAACTTGAAGTCACTGACAAAGCCTGAAAAAAGTCATCTCCGATAGACTGAACTATTACATGGATTTCAATCGTCTCTTCACTGAAAAGCAGTTTGGTTTCAGAATCCACCGAGGAATCCAACATACCATCAATATCATCTTTCATGTAGTGGACAGCCTGAAGAAACAAGGTAATCTTGCCTTAATTGCAACTCGGACGTCCACAAAGCTTTTGACAGCCAGTGGCACGATGGCCTCATATTCAAACTTGCTGACTTCCAGGGCCACAAGCGGACCTTCCTCAGGTTTATATATAACTTCTTAACAGGAAGAAGCATCATCCTCATCTTCAACGGCAAGTCAGCAGAAACATTCACACCAACATCTGGATTGCCACAGGGTTCGTGCCTTAGCCCTATACTCTTCAACATATACGTAAATGACCACCCTCAACCTGAATTCAACGACACCATCATCACTCAATTTGCTGACGATGTTATCCATGTAGTTTCATTCACCCCAATATCTGGAAAAAAAAGCAGGCACGTAAGGGCAATAGAAAAAAATGAATGCGGAATTGCGAAGAACAGTCAACCGGGAGAAGAAATGGATAATCATGACCAACCCCGATAAGGTCCTCATCAGTATCACTGGATGTTTTGCAGCAACTATTGTAAACAAAGGTCTCCGTCAGAGGTACACGTATCGCCATCAAAAACCCGAATGAGATCCTGGGATACGAGATCGACAGATTGCTCCACTTCACATCACATATCACCATTACCTAAAGTCTGCCAGAGTCAACTATACAGGTTTCATCAGCCCCTCCCTCCCCATATCAAGAAAAAAGTGTATAAGATGATAACGCCTATGCTTGAATATCCTTGTGTGCACATGTCACTAACAACAAAATCCAACATATTACAGCCACAAAGAGTCCAGAATAAAGCTCTCCGCTTTATTACAGGCAACAGACGGACGGACAGAATCAGAATAGAAGATTACACAATAATTACGCAATAAATATTAGACTAGACAAACTAGAGACAATTATATAACATGCAATGACTATATACCAGACAGAGAAAACACTCCCCAACCAACTAACACCACCAACTATATCATCAACATACCTCCCCACAGCATGTCCCTCCAACAAAGCGTCAAACGTATTGTTATTATTGTTGTTGCAGTAATCTAAACCACTACGATAGTTACTGTTTGTTGTGTTGTTACTATCATGTCTCATCTCCTAGGATCTTATGTCTTGTTATCACGTTTCACAACTTCCTTGTCAGAAACTTACAGTAAATATATTGTCTTCCTTCAAACATTTGTATTCCACATTTTGTTTAGCTTTGAGAGCCAACTTGAAGTTCTTAATTTGTTGAGTTTTCTAACTTAATCAGCATATGTAGTTTTATGTCTGGTCTTCAAATTCGGCCTCATCTTCAAATTTCGATGAAACTCACGTCGAGAAAAGCGTTTTTTCTTTTTCCTGAGACTTTCTCGATACTTAATATTGTCTTCAGGTGAGAGTATTATCTTCAGAGATGACTCTTTAGTTCTTCTCTTCTCTTCTCTTCTCTTCTCTTCTCTCCTCACCCAGGTCATGTTTCTCTTTCCTCACCCAGGTCATGTTTAACTTTCCTCACCCAGGTCATGTTTAACTTTCCTCACCCAGGTCATGTTTAACTTTCCTCACCCAGGTCATGTTTAACTTTCCTCACCCAGGTCATGTTTAACTTTCCTCACCCAGGTCATGTTTAACTTTCCTCACCCAGATCATGTTTAACTTTCCTCACCCAGGTCATGTTTAACTTTCCTCACCCAGGTCATGCTTATCTTTCCTCACCCAGGTCAAATTTAACTTTCCTCACCCAGGTCAAATTTAACTTTCCTCACCCAGGTCAAATTTAACTTTCCTCACCCAGGTCAAATTTAACTTTCCTCACCCAGGTCAAATTTAACTTTCCTCACCCAGGTCATGTTTAACAGTATACGTTAATTCCAAGAAAAAATGATAATGATTTCCAAGTGGGTTGAGAGAGCTTATATTAGCAATAACTTCCTTTGTTCAGTAAAGCAGGTCAAGTACTGAACGTGTACCTGTCGCCTTCCCTCCTTCCTCGAACTTCATTTACGGTTTGATGCAGTGAACCAGGTTATTATGTTAAATAACTCACTTGAACATTTATTTGCAATTCCAGCCTCGTAGGTTGACCAGTGTTTAATAATTTTTATGATTTATAATTACTGTTTACTTTTCACTCTCTCGGAAGCTTCTCATTAAGGATTCCTTTATTGTACTAAGTAATCCCTCGTTTACATCGTTCTGAGTCTCATTAATGCAATATTGTACTAAGTAATCCCTCGTTTACTTCGTTCTGAGTCTCATTAATGCAATATTGTACTAAGTAATCCCTCGTTTACATCGTTCTGAGTCTCATTAATGCAATATTGTACTAAGTAATCCCTCGTTTACTTCGTTCTGAGTCTCATTAATGCAATATTGTACTAAGTAATCCCTCGTTTACATCGTTCTGAGTCTCATTAATGCAATATTGTACTAAGTAATCCCTCGTTTACATCGTTCTGAGTCTCATTAATGCAATATTGTACTAAGTAATCCCTCGTTTACTTCGTTCTGAGTCTCATTAATGCAATATTGTACTAAGTAATCCCTCGTTTACTTCGTTCTGAGTCTCATTAATGCAATATTGTACTAAGTAATCCCTCGTTTACTTCGTTCTGAGTCTCATTAATGCAATATTGTACTAAGTATCCCTCGTTAACTTCGTTCTGAGTCTCATTAATGCAATATTGTACTAAGTAATCCCTCGTTTACTTCGTTCTGAGTCTCATTAATGCAATATTGACTAAGTAATCCCTCGTTAACTTCGTTCTGAGTTCATTAATGCAATTTTGTACTAATCCCTCGTTTACTTCGTTCTGAGTCTCATTAATGAAATACTGTACTAAGTAATCCCTCGTTTACTTCGTTCTGAGTCTCATTAATGCAATATTGTACTAAGTAATCCCTCGTTTACCTTCGTTCTGAGTCTCATTAATGCAATATTGTACTAAGTAATCCCTCGTTTACATCGTTCTGAGTCTCATTAATGCAATATTGTACTAAGTAATCCCTCGTTTACTTCGTTCTGAGTCTCATTAATGCAATATTGTACTAAGTAATCCCTCGTTTACATCGTTCTGAGTCTCATTAATGCAATATTGTACTAAGTAATCCCTCGTTTACATCGTTCTGAGTCTCATTAATGCAATATTGTACTAAGTAATCCCTCGTTTACTTCGTTCTGAGTCTCATTAATGCAATATTGTACTAAGTAATCCCTCGTTTACTTCGTTCTGAGTCTCATTAATGCAATATTGTACTAAGTAATCCCTCGTTTACTTCGTTCTGAGTCTCATTAATGCAATATTGTACTAAGTAATCCCTCGTTAACTTCGTTCTGAGTCTCATTAATGCATATTGTACTAAGTAATCCCTCGTTTACTTCGTTCTGAGTCTCATTAATGCAATATTGTACTAAGTAATCCCTCGTTAACTTCGTTCTGAGTCTCATTAATGCAATTTTGTACTAATCCCTCGTTTACTTCGTTCTGAGTCTCATTAATGAAATACTGTACTAAGTAATCCCTCGTTTACTTCGTTCTGAGTCTCATTAATGCAATATTGTACTAAGTAATCCCTCGTTAACTTCGTTCTGAGTCTCATTAATGCAATATTGTAAAAAGTAATCCCTCTTTTTCTTCGTTCTGAGCCTTAATGCAAATTGTACTAAGTAATCCCTCGTTTACTTCGTCCTGAGTCCATTAATGCAATATTGTACTAAGTAACCCCTCATTACTTCGTTTGAGTTCATTAAGAAATTTTTGTCAAGAAACCCCCTCGTTTACTTCGCCCTAGCCCTCATTAATGCAATATTGTACAAGAATCCCTCGTTTCTTCGTTCTGAGTTCTTTAAGCAATATTAAATACATGACTGCATAATTTCTTCGTTTTTTTGGAACTTCTGCCAATATTAGTCAAATTATTTGTGTTATAGACTTCATTTACAAATTTAATTGTTTATTTTACAAATATTGCCACTATCCCTTCCTTTTTACCACACTGCCCTTTCCTTCTTACCCACGCCCCTTTCCTTCACACACGCCCCTTCCTTTTACCCCTTCCCTTCCTTTCTTAACACTGTCCCTTCCTCCTTATCATTTTTCCCTTTTTCCTATACAATGCCCTTCCCCCTTTATACACTGTCCCTTCCCCCTTACATACTGTCCATTCCTCCTTAACATGCCCCTTCCTTCTTAACACTGCCCCCTTCCTTCTTACCATGTCCCTTCCTTCTTACACACTGCCTTCCATTCTTAAACCTGTCCCATCCTTCTTACACACTGTCCCTTCCTCCTTATGCACTGTCCCTTCCTTCTTAAATATGTCATATCCCCCTTAACACTGTCCTTTCCCTCCTTATCAAACAGTCCCTTCTTCCTATACACTGTCCACTTCCGTCCTATATCACTGTCCTTCTCCTTTATACACTGTACCCCTTCCTCTACATACATATGTCCATTCCTCCTTATACTCTCGTCCCTTTCCTTCATACAACTGTCCTATCCTTCTTACTTAGTCTGGTCTCATTAGTACTTCTTAACCCTGTTTCCGTTCGTTCTTAAAAAATTTGTCCTTTTCTTAACTTCGTTCTGTCTCCTTTAAATGAAACTTTTCCTTACTTAAGTAACCGTACCTTCTTCCTTACAATATGTCCAGTTCCTTCTTAACACTGTTCGATTCTCCTTATGAAATGTCTAATTCCTCCTTTACTTCGTCTGAGTCTCATTTCATATCTTACTACACTAATCCCTCGTTTACTTCGCTATCTCCTTTAATGCATTTTACTTTTCCCTGTTTACTTCCTATTCACTAATGCCCTTGAATCCTTACTACATGTTTTTTCCCGTTTTTACACACTTCTTGCCTTTATAAACTTTTTGTTTATTTTCCCAGTTACAAACTTAAGTTGTTTATTTTACTAATATTCCCTTCCCTCCTTACACAGTGTCCCTTCCTTCTTACACACTGCCCTTCCTCCTTACACTTGTCCATTCCTCCTTAATCTGTCCTTTCCCTTTCCTTATACACTATCCCTTCCTTCCTGACACACTGTCCCTTCCTCCTTACACATTGTCCCTTCCTCCTTATTACTGCCCTTCCTCCTTACACACTGCCATTCCTCCTTATAAACTGCCCCTTTCCCCTCCTTACACACTTCCCTTCCTTCTAACACACTGTCCCCTTCCTCTTACACACTGTCCCTTCCTCCTTACACACTGTCCCTTCTTCCTTATACACTGTCCGTTCTTCCTTACACTGCTCCTTCTCCTTAACACTGTCCCTTCATTCCTTTTTTACACTCCCTTCCTCCTTATACTCTGTCCCTTCCCCTTTACCCCTGTCCTTTCCCTTTCCTTAAATACACTGTCCCTTCCTCCTTACACACTCCCCTTCCTCCTTAAAACACTGTCCCTTCCTCCTTATACACTGCCCCTTCCTTCTTACACGCTGTCCTTTCTTCTTACACACTGTCCCTTCTTTTACACACTGTCCTTCCTCCTTAAACACTGCCCTTTCTTGTTACACACTGTCCCTTCCTCCTTACACTGCCCCCTTCCTTCTTACGCACTGTCCTTTCCTTCTTAACACTGCCCTCCTCCTTACACATGTCCCTTTCTCTTACACACCTGTCCCTTCCTGCTTATACACTGCCCTTCCTCCTTACAAACCGTCCCTTCCTCCTTATACACTGCCCTTCCTCCTTCCCGCACTGTACCTTCCTACTTACACACTGCCCATCTTCCTTACACAGTGTCCCTTCCTCCTTAACAACTGTCCTTCCTCCTATACACTGCCCTTCCTTTCCAAACCGTCCCTTCCCCCTTTACTCACTGCCCCCTTCCTCCTTACCCACTGTCCCTTCTATTTACACACTGTCCCATCTTCCTTACACATGTCCCCTTCCTCCTTAAACTTTTCCGTTCCTCTTACACAGTGTCCCTTCCTCATTACTAACTGTCCCTTCCCCTTTGGCACACTGTCCCTTCCTTCTTACACACTGTTCCTTCCTCTTACACACTCCCTTCGTCTTTACACACGGGCCCCCTTCCCCCTTACACACTGTTCCTTCCTCCTTACACACCGTCCTTCGTCCTTACACACTGTCCCTTTCCTCCTTACACACCTCACTTCCTTCTTACACTCTGTTCCTTCCTCCTTACACACTGTCCCTTCCTCCTTTATACACGTCCCTTCTATTTACACACTTTCCCTTCCTCTTTACACACTGTCCCTTCTTCCTTACACACTGTTTTTCCCTTTCTTACACAGTGTCCTTCCTCCTTACACACTGTCCCCTTCCGCCTTACACATTGTCCCTTCCTCCTTACACATTGCCCCTTTCTTCTTACGCACTTTTCCTTCCTCCTTACACACTGCCCTTCCTCTTACACACTGTCCTTCCTCCTTACACACTGTCCTCCCTTCTCCTCCTCTTCACACAGTCCCTTCCTCCTTACACACTGTCCCTTCCTCCTTACACACTGTCCCTTCCTCCTTTGCATGCTGTCATTTCTTCCTTACCCACTGTCCCTTCCTCCTCACACACTGCCCCTTCCTCCTTACACACTGTCCCTTCCTCCTTACACACTGTCCCTTCCTCATGCATGCTGTCACTTCTTCCTTACCCACTGTCCCTTCCTCCTCACACACTGCCCCTTCCTCCTTACACACTGTCCCTTCCTCCTACACCTTTCCTTCCTCATTACACAATGCCCCTTCCTCCTTACCCCCTGTCCCTTCCTCCTTAACACTGTCCCTTCCTCCTTCCCACATGTCCCTTCCTTTACCACTGTCCCTTCCTATTTACACATTTTCCCCTTCCCCCCTTTACACTGTCCTTCCTCCTTACACACTGCCCCTTCCTCCTTACACACTGCCCCTTCCTTCTTACACACTGTTCCTTCCTCCTTACACACTGCCCCTTCCTCCTTACCAACTGTCCCTTCCTCCTTACACACTGCCCCTTCCTTCTTACCACTGCCCTTCCTTCTTACACACTGTCCTGCCTCCTTACCCACTGTCCTTCCTTCTTTTACACTGTCCTTCCTCCTTACACACTGCCCTTCCCCTTACCACTGTCCTTCCGCCTTACTCACTGCCCCTTACTCCTTACCCACTGTCCCTTCCTTCTTATACACTGCCTCTTCCTCCTTACCCACTGTCCTTTCCTTCTTTTACACTGTCCCTTCCTCCTTACACATTGTCCCTTCCTCCTTACGCACTGTTCCTTCCGCCTTACTCACTGCCCCTTCCTCCTTTCCCACTGCCCCTTCCTTCTTAACACTGCCTTTCCCCCTTTTACTCACTGCCCTTCCTTCTTACACCTGTCCTCCTCCTTACACACTGTCCCTTCATTTAACGCTGCCCTTTCCCCTCCTTACACACTGTCCCTTCCTCCTTACACACTGCTCTCATTCTTACACACCGCCCCCTTCCCTCTTTTACACACTGCCCCTTCCTCCTTTCAAACTGCCCCTTTCCCTGCTTCACAGTGCCCTTTTCTCCTTACACAATGCTCCTTCTCTTACACACTGTCCCGTCCTTACACACGTCCTTCATCCTTAACATTGCCCGTCCTCCTTACACACTGTCCTTTTCTTCCTTACACACTTTCATTCCACCTTACACACTGTCCCTTCTCTTTTACACACTGTTCCTTCCTCCTTACAAACGTCCCTTCCTCCTTACCACTGTCCTTCCTCCTTACACAATGTCCCTTCTTCCTTAACACATGTCCCCTTCCTCATTACACACCTTCACTTCCTCCTTACACATTGCCTCTTCCTCCTTACACACTGTCCTTTCTCCTTACAGAGTTCCTTTCCTCCTTACACACTGTCCATTTCTCTTACACTGCCCTTTCCCTTTCCTTACACATGTCCCATCCCCTTACACATTTGCCCTTCCTCCTTTACACACTTCCCCTTAATCCTTACACCGTCCCTTCCTCCTTACACACTGTCCCTTCCCCCTTTTACACACTGTCCCTTCCTCCTTACAATGTTCTTCTCCGTTACTACACTGTCCCTTCCTCTTTACACTTGACCCATCCCCCTACACACTGTCTTCCCCCTTTACACAGTGTTCCTTCCTCCTTACACTCTGTCCCTTCCTTCTTACACACTGTCCCTTCCTCCTTACACACTGTCACTTTCTCCATGCACACTGTCTATATCTCCTTATACATTGTCCCTTCCTCCTTATACACTTACCCTTCCTCCTAGCACACTGCCTCTTCTTCCTTACACACTGTTGCTTCCTCCTAACACACTGTCCCTTCCTCCTTACACACTGCCCTTCCATCTTACACACTGTTCCTTCCTCCTTACACACTGCCCCTTCCTCCTTACACACTGTCCCTTCTTACTTACGCACTGTCCCTTCCTTCTTACACACTGCCCCTTCCTTCTTACACACTGTTCTTTCGTCTTTACACACTGCCACTTCCTCCTTCCACACTGCCCCTTCCTCCTTATACACTGCCCCTTCCTTCTTACACACTGTCCCTTCCCTCCACATACACTTTTTCACATGTCTCCTCTTACACACTGTCCCTTCCCTTACCTCCCCTTACACACTGCCCCCTCTTCCTCTTTCACACACTGTCCCTTTCTCCTTATACACTGTCCCTTCCTCCTTACCAACTGTCCCTTCCTCCGTACACACTGCCCCTTTCCCTCCTTACCCACTGCCCTTTCCTTCTTATACACTGCCTCTTTCCTCCTTCCCAACTGTCCCTTCCTCTTATTCCCTTCCACTTCCCTCCTTAAAACACTGTCCCTTCCTCCTACACTGTTTCCTGGTTTTCATTACACACTGCCCCTTCCTCCTTTCACACTGCCCTTCTTCTTACACACTGTCCCTTCCTCCTTACACACTGCCTTCCTCCTACGCACTGTTTCTTCCTCCTTACACACTGCCCTTCCTCCTTACCACTGCCCCTCTTCCCTTCCCCTTACACACTGTCCTTCCTCCTTACACACTGCCCTTTCCTTCTACCAAACTGCCCTTTTTTCCTTCTTATACACTGCCTCTTCCTCCTTACCCACTGTCCCCTTCCCTTTCCTTCCCCAACACTGCCCCTTACTCCTTACCCACTGTTCCCTTCCTCTTATCACTGCCCCTTCCTCCTTACCCACTGTCCCTTCCTTCTTATACACTGCCTCTTCCTCCTTACCCACTGTCCCTTCCTTCTTATACACTGTCCCTTCCTCCTTACACATTGTCCTTCCTCCTTTCCCACTGTCCTTTGCCCTTACTCACTGCCCCTTCCTCCCTTCCCCACTGCCCTTCCTCTTTACACCTGCTCTCCTCCTTTCCACTGTCCCTTCCCCCTTACACACTGCCCCTCCTCCTTACACAATATCCTTATCCTTCCACTGTTCCTGCCACCTTACACACCCCCCCTTTCCCTCCTTACACCTGCTCCTTCATCTTACAAACTGTCCCTTCCTGCACACTGACCCTTCCTCCTTACACATGCCCCGTCTTCCTTACACACTGTCCCTTTTCCTTACACCCTTTCATTCCTCCTTACACACGTCCTTCTCTTTACACACTGTCCCTTCCTCCTTACAAACTGTCCCTTCCTGCTTACACACTGCCCCTTCCCTCCTTACACATTGACACTTCCTCCTTACACACTGTTCCTTCCTCCTTACGCCCCTGCCCCTTTCCCTCCTTACACACTGTCCCGTCCTCTTACACACTGTCCCTTACTTCCTTACACATTTTTCACTTCCTCCTTACACTCTGTCCCTTGCCCCTTACACACTGTTCCCTTCCTCCTTATCACAGTGCCCCTTCCTCCTTACCACTGTCCCTTCCTCTTACACACTTTCCCTTTCTCCTTACACCCCTGTCCCTTCTCCTTACACACTGTCACTTCCTCCTTACACACTGCACTTTCTCCTTACACACTGTCCCTTCCTCCTTATACAGTGCCCCTTCCTCCTTAGCACACTGCTTCTTCCCTTTACACTCTGTCACCTTCCTTCTTACACATTTCAAAATCCCACCTTACACACTGTCCCCTTCCTCTTTACACACTGTTCCTTACTCCTACACCCCTGTCCCGTCTTCCTTACACACTGCCCTTTCCTCCTTACACACTTTCACTTCCTCCTTACACTCTATCCCTTCCTCCTTTATACACTGTCCCCCTCCTTACACACCTCTTCCTCCTACACACTGCCCTTCCTCCTTACACTTTCCTTCCTCCTTACACACTGTCAATTTCTATTACACACTTTCTCTTCCTCCTTACACTCTGTCCCTTCCTCCTTACACATTGTTCCTCTTTCCTCTTCCTTTCTTACACACTGTCCCTTCCTCCTTACACACTTTCCCCTTTCCCTCCTTACACACTTTCACTTCCTCCTTAAACTCTACCCCTTCCTCCTTACACACTGTTCCTTCCTCCTTACACACCGTCTTCTTCCTCCTTTTCCCCACACACTGCCCTTCCTCCTTACACACTTCCCTTCCTCCTTACACACTGCAATTTTCCTTAGTTTACCACATTCTCCTTCCTCCTTACACTCGTCCCTTCTTCCTTACACGCTGTTCTCCTCCTTACACACTGTCCCTTCCCCCTTTACACACTGCCCTTTACCCCCCTTTCCCTTCCACACTGCATTTCCTCCTTACACACTTTCACTTCCTCCTTACACTCTATCCCTTCCCCTTAAAACACTGTTCCATCCTCCTTTACACACTTTCTCTTCTTCCTTACACTCTGCCCTTCCTCATTACACACTGTTCCTTCCTCCTTACACCCCTGTTCCTTCTCCTTACACACTGCCCCTTTTCATTCCCCCAAAACACTGTTTTCCTTTCCTTCCTTTACACCCCTGTCCTTCCTCCTTACGCACCTGCCCTTCCTCCCTACCACCTTCCCCCTCCTTAACACTCCTCCTTCTCCCTTATACACTTTTCCCTTCCTCTTTACACACTGTCCCTTCTTCCTTACACACTTTTTCGCTTCCTCCTCACACACTGTCCCTTCCTCCTTACACACTGCCCCTTCTCCTTACACACTGCCCCTTCTTCCCTTACACACTGTTCCTTCCCCTTACACACTGTTCCTTTCCTCCTTACACCACCGCCCCTTTCCCTTCCTTACCACACTGTCCTTCCTCCTTACCACTGTCTCCTTCCTTCATACACACTGCCCTTTTCCTCCTTACACACTGTTCCTTCCTCCTTACACATTGTCCCTTCCTCCTTACACTGTTCCTTCCTCCTTTAGCACATGTCCATTCTTCCTTACACACTGTCCCTTCTTCCTACACACTGTTCCTTCCTCCTTATACACTGTTCCTTTCCTCCTTACACACTGTCCCTTCTTTCCCTTTTAGCACACTGTCCTTTTTTCCTTATACACTGCCCTTCCCTCCTTATACACTTTTCCTTTTCCTCCTTACGCTTTGTTCCTTCATCCTTACACTACTGTTCCATCCCTCCTTACACACGTCTCCTTCCTCCTTAAAATACTGGTTTCCCTGCCTCCTTTCAACACTACTTTCCGTCTCCCTTACACTGTCCCTTCCTCTTTACACGCTGCCCCTTCCTTCTTACACACTGCCCTTCCTCCTTACACTTTTTCCTTCCCTTCCCTTACACACTATTCCTTCCTCCTTACACACTCCCCCTTCCAACACCCCTTCCTTCTTGAAACACTGTTCCTTCCTCCTTGCAGACTGCCCCTTCTCTTGCACATTTCCTTCCTCTTTACTCAACCCCTGTCCCTTTCCCCTCCTTACCACTGCCCCTTTTCTCCTTATACACTGCCCCTCCTTAAACTGTCACCACTTTCCTCCCTCCTTACAGACTGCCCCTTTTCCACCTTTTCCAACTTGTCCCTTCCTCCTTACACACTGCCCTTCCTCTTGCACACTGTTCCTTCCTCCTTACATACTGCCCCTTCCTCCTTACGCACTACCCTTCCCCCTTTTACCCCCCTTTATTCCCTTCCCCTTCTTCACACACGCCCTTCCTCCTTCACCACTGTCCCTCTTCCTTCCCCTGTTTTCCTTCCCTTACCTCCTTACCCACTGTTCCTTCTTTCCCTCCTCCTTACACACTGTCCTTCCTCCTTACACACTGCCCCTTCCTTCCTTATCCACTTTCACTTCCTCATTACACTCTACCCCTTCTCCTTGCACACTGTTCCTTCCTCCTTGCACACTGCCCCTTCCTCCTTACGCACTGTCCCTTCCTCCTTACACACTACCCCTTCCTTCTTGCACACTGTTCCTTCCTCCTTGCAGACTGCCCCTTCCTCCTTACGCACTGTCCCTTCCTCCTTACACACTATCTTCCTCCTTACACATTTACCCTTCCCCCTTTCCCACTGCCCCATTCTTCCTTACACACTGTTCCTTCCTCCTTACACACTGTCCCTTCTTCCTTACACACTGTCCCTTCCTCCTTACACACTGCCCCTTCCTCCTTACACACCGTTCCTTTCCTTTTCCTTCTACTTACACTGTCCCCTTCTCCTTACACACTTCCCTTCTTCCTTACACACTTCTTCCTCCTTACACAGGCCTTTTCCTTACACACTTTCCTTCCTCTTACACATCCCTCCTTCCTCCTTACACACTGTTCCTTCCTCCTTACACCCCTTTTCCTTCCTCCTTACACACTGCCCTTTCCCTTCTTACACACTTCCCTTCCTTTTTACATACTGTCCCTTCTCCTTAATCCCCACTACTTACACATTTCCCCTCCTTACACACTTCTTCCTCCTTAACACGCCCTTCCCTTTCCCTCCTTACCACACCGTTCCATCCTCCTTACACCCCTGTCCCTTCCCTTCCTTACACACTGCCCTTTCTCCTTCACACTGTCCCTTCTCCTTACACACTGTTCCTTCCTCCTTACACACCGCCCTTTTCCCTTTCCTTACACACTGTCCCTTCCTCCTTACTCACGCTTTTCCTGTACACACGTTTCCTTCTTCCTTACACATCTGTCCCTTCCTCCTTACACACTGTCCCCATTCCTCCTTACACACTGTTCTTCCTCTTACCACACTGCGCCTTCTTCCTTACACACTGTCCCTTCCTCCTTACACACTGTTCCTTCTCCTTACACCCCTTTTCCTTCCTCCTTACACACGGTTCCTTCTTTTACACACGGTCCACCCTTTCCTTACACACTGCCTTCCTCTTACACACTGTTCCTTTCTTCTTAACACTCCCTTTCTCCTTTCCTTCCTCTTACACACTGCCATTTCCTCTTACACACTTTGACTTCCTCCTTACTCTGTGTCCCTTCCTCCTTACACACCGTTCCATCCTCCTTACACACCGTCCTTCCTCCTTACACACTGCCCTTCTCCTTACACCACTTTTCCTTCTCCTTACACATTCTCCCTTCCTTTTTACACACTGCCCTTTTCTCTTACACACTTTCCCACTCCTCCTTACAGTCTTTTCCTTTCTCCCCTACACACTGTTCCGTCCTCCTTACACACCGTCTCTTCCTCCTTACACACTGCCCCTTCATCTTTTACACACTGTCCCTTCCTCCTTACTCACGCAACTGCCCTTTCCCCCCTTTAACACTCCCCTTCCTCTTACACACTGCAATTTCCTCTTTCACACCGTCCCTTCCTCCTTACACACTGCCCTTCCTCCTTACACACGTTCCTTCCCTCCTTACACACTGTTCCTTTTTTACACACCGTCCCTTCCTCTTTACACACTGGCCTTCATTTTTACACAGTCCCCTTCCCTCCTTATGCACTGCCCTCCTCCTTACAACACTGTCCTTCCTCCTGACACGCTGCCCCCTTTCACCTTACCCCCACACATGTCCTTTCTCCTTACACACCTGTCAATTCCTCCTTACACACTCTCCCTTCCTTTTTACACACTGTCCCTTCCTCCTTACGCATTGCACTTCCTCTTTACACACTGTCCCTTCCTCCTTACACACTGCCCTTTCCTCCTTACACACTGTTCTTTCTCCTTTACACCCCTGCCCTTCTCCTTACACACTCTCCCTTTCATTTTATACACTGTCCCTTCCTCCTTACGAAAACTGCCCCTTCCTCCTTACGCATTGCCACTTCCTCCTTACACACTGCCCTTCTCCTTACACACTGTCCTTTCCTCCTTACAAAACTGTCCCTTCCTCTTATACACACTGCCCTTTCCCTTCTTTACACACTTTCCTTTCCTCCTTACAACATGCACCTTCGTCCTTTCACACTGCCCTTCATCCTTACACACTGTCCCTTCCTCCTTATACACTGTCCCTTCCTTTTTCAAACTGTCCCTTTCTTTTACATGCTCTTCCTTTCCCTTGCACATTGTCCCTTCCTATTTTCACACTGTCCTTCCTCTTTACACACTGTCCCTTTCTTTTTACATACTGTTCCCCTTCTCTTTATACTGTCCCTTCCTCTTTACACACTGTCCCTTCCTCTTTATACTGTCCCTTCCTCTTTACACCTGTCCCTTAGTCTTTATACTGTCCCTTCCTCTTTACACACTGTCCCTTCCTCTTTATACTGTCCCTTCCTCTTTACACTGCCCCTTCCCTCTTACACACTGGTCCCTTCTCCCCCTTTATACACTGTCCCTTCCTCTTTATACTGTCCCTTCCTCTTTACACACTGTCCCTTCCTCTTTATACTGCCCTCTTCTTTTTAAACACACTGTGCATATTCCTTCTCTTCACACTGTCCCTTCCTCTTTGACACTGTCCCTTCCTCTTTACACACTGTCCCTTCCCTTTATACGGGTCCCTTCTCTTTTCACACTGTCCCTTCCTCTTTATACGTCCTTCCCTTTTTAAACACACTGTCCCTTCCTCTTTGCACACTGTCCCTTCCTCTTTATACTGTCCCTTCCTGTTTAACACTGCCCCTTTTCCCTTTATACTGTCCCTTCCTCTTTTCACACTGTCCTTTCCTCTTTATACTGTTCCCTTCCTCTTTACACACTGTCCTTTCCTGTTTAACACTGTCCCTTCCTCTTTAACAACTGTCCCTTCCTCTTATACTGTCCCTTCCTCTTTACACCCCTGCCCCTTCCTCTTTATACTGTCCCTTCCTCTTTATACTGTCCCTTCCTCTTTACACACTGTCCCATCCTCTTTATACTGTCCTTCCTCTTTAACACTGTCCCTTCTCTTTATACTGTCCCTTCCTCTTTAATACTGTCCCTTCCTCTTTACACACTGTCCCTTCCTCTCTGATACTGTCCCTTTCCTCTTTATACTGTCCCTTCCTCTTTATATTGTCCCTTCTTCTTTACACACTGTCCCTTTTCCTCTTTATACTGTCCCTTCCTCTTTACACACTGTCCCTTCCTCTTTATACTGTCCCTTCCTCTTTTACCACTGTCCCTTCCTCTTTATACCTGTCCCTTCCTCTTTATACTGTCCCTTCCTCTTTACACACTGTCCCTTCCTCTTTATACTGTCCCTTCCTCTTTACACACTGTCCCTTCCTCTTTATACTGTCCCTTCCTCTTTATACACTGTCCCTTCCTCTTTACACACTGTCCCTTCCTCTTTATACTGTCCCATTCCTCTTTACACACTGTCCCTTCCTCTTTATACTGTCCCTTCCTCTTTACACACTGTCCCTTCCTCTTTATACTGTCCCTTCCTCTTTACACACTGTCCCTTCCTCTTTATACTGTCCCATTCCTCTTTACACACTGTCCCTTCTTCTTTAACATGTCCCTTCCTCTTTTACACACTGTCCCTTCCTCTTTATACTGTCCCATTCCTCTTTACACACTGTCCCTTCCTCTTTATACTGTCCCATTCCTCTTTACACACTGTCCCTTCCTCTTTATACTGTCCCCATTCCTCCTTTTACACACTGTCCCTTCCTCTTTATACTGTCCCTTCCTCTTTACACACTGTCCCTTCCTCTTTATACTGTCCCAAATTCCCTCCCTTTTACACACTGTCCTCCTCTTTATACTGTCCCATTCCTCTTTACACACTGTCCCTTCCTCTTTTTTACTGTCCTTCCTCTTTACACACTGTCCCTTCCTTTTTATACTGTCCCATTCCTCTTTACACACTGTCCCTTCCCCCTTTACCCCTGTCCCTTCCCCTTTATACTGTCCATTCACTCTTTACCAACGTCCTTCCTCTAAACTGTCATGCCTTTACAAACTGTCCATACACGAGGTTTATATGGTCCCAGTGGTTTACAGAGTTATCTTATAGTGTCCTTGTTGTAAAACAGTGCCATACATCTTTAAAACTGTTTCCTCTTACATGACTGTCATTTAAAATACTGTCACTTAAATCTTTACACATGCTTCTACTATATATTTCTATTGATACTGTCCTTCCTTTTCACATGTTCATTTCTCTTTAACTGTCTTTTGTCTATTACAGGAGGATTTGTATGGCCGTTTTACTGTTTAAATCTTTAAGACTTCAGACTGTTAAGCTGCCCATTTCTTTTTAATTGTTTTCCTCTTTGAAATTCCTTGCCTTTTTTACGTCTTCTCACAAACTGTTTCTCTTTAATATTTGTCTCCTTCCTCTTTAAAATGAGATGATTGGTAATACGGTCCTTTTTTACACACTGTTTCCTTATACGTCCTACCTCTTAAATGTTCATTTAGGCGTGTCGTTCTCTTTGCTGTTTCACCTCTATATATTTTGTCCCATTCCTCCACAGGGTCCATTCTTTTAAACCCATGCTTTACTTTCACGGGTGCTTGGATTTTTGTCCCTTCAGTCTTTACTGAATGTGAACGATCCTTTTTTTTATTTGTCAATCCTTTTAGAAAACTTCCATTCCTTTTTAATAACTTATAACTTTGTTGGAGTGTGCCTGGATTAATGTTTCAAAACTGTTTTCTTCAATCTTGTTACAAAGAAGGAAAAGTAAATGTGAATTTTATTGTATGAAACGTTTCCTCTCAGGAATTTTCAGGACAACAGTAATTCAGAACGTTTAGGGCTCCGATGATGATGATATGATGGCTAGTTTTGGTCTTAGTATTTGAAGCAGTGAATAAAATGGTGAACAGTTTACTTATGGGGTATAAAAGGTCCTTGGGAGACATACAACTGGGCCTTGGCAATTTTCAGGTCGGTTAGGGTGCCCAACACTAAGGCCCTTTGTGTAGTAAAAGGAGAACTCTGTAGGAGCCTTACTGTTCCTGGCAATATTTGCTAGACTTAGAGAGGTGCAAGCTGGCCTTCGGGTTTTAATGTATTAAAACGCTTTAGGGGAGCCCTCAAGGCATTTCCTGGAAGTATTGGTGTTTGGATCAATAAGGGCGCCCCTGAATTTCATGAGATCGTTGGGAATACGGTGGTCCTGGCGTTGAAGATCGTTCCTACATGGCCGTACATGTGCTTAGTGAGGCGGGTGTGTGAGTCCCCTCAACACTAAACCCTTTGTAAGCTATGAGGGTCGTGTAAACCCTGCACTGGTTCGTGGCTTGAGTTATGGTAGATCCTGTAGGGGGAGCCGGCGACTCTAGGTCTCTGTGAAATACTGAGACGTTAGTGACCAACCTGGCTGTTGGAAAGTTAACGGGAGGTGCGTGTATGGAGCTCTCTTGCCATCTTGAAAAAAGTAGGGAAAAAAATCGTGCAGGGAGTTACACTTCCCGTCCTCAGGCAAATTGGAACGTCTTAGGGAGCCCGAATGATATGGCCTTTTTGGTTTTAGTTTTTGAGGGATCGAGTAGGGAGTCCTTAACTTTGGTAGTATGAGGTCGTGTTGGGAGGCCTACACTAGGCCTCCTGGAAATTATGAGGTCGTGTAGGGAGCCCAAACACTAGGCATCCTGGTAGTATGAGATCGTGTAGGGAGCCCAACACTAGGCCTCCTGGTAGTATGAGGTCGTGTAGGGAGCCCTACACTAGGCTTCCTGGTAGTATGAGGTCGTGTAGGGAGCCCTGCACTAAGTCTCCTGGTAATATGAGGTCGTGTAGGGAGCCCTGCACTAAGCGTCCTGGCAGTATGAGCCGTGTAGGGAGCCCTGCACTAGGCCGTTCCTGCAGTATGAGGTCGTGAAGGGACCCCTACACTAGGCCTCCTGGTAGTATGAGGTCGTGTAGGCAGCCCTGCACTAGGCCTCCTAGCAGTATGAGATCGTGTAGGGAACCCTACACTAGGCCTCCTGGTAGTATGAGGTCGTGTAGGGAGCCCTACACTAGGCCTACTGGTAGTATGAGGTCGTGTAGGGAGGCCTACACTAGGCCTCCTGGTAGTATGAGGTCGTGTAGGGAGCCCTACACTAGGCCTCCTGGTAGTATGAGGTCGTGTAGGGAGCCCTACACTAGGCCTCCTGGTAGTATGAGGTCGTGTAGGGAGCCTGCACTAGGCCTCCTGGTAGTATGAGGTCGTGTAGGGAGCCCTACACTAGGCCTCCTGGTAGTATGAGGTCGTGTAGGGAGGCCTACACTAGGCCTCCTGGTAGTATGAGGTCGTGTAGGGAGCCCTACACTAGGCCTCTGTTAGTATGAGGTCGTGTAGGGAGCCCTGCACTAGGCCTCCTGGTAGTATGAGGTCGTGTAGGGAGCCCTGCACTAAGCCTCCTGGCAATATGAGGTCGTGTAGGGAGCCCTACACTAGGCCTCCTGGTAGTATGAGGTCGTGTAGGCAGCCCTGCACTAGGCCTCCTAGCAGTATGAGATCGTGTAGGGAACCCTACACTAGGCCTCCTGGTAGTATGAGGTCGTGTAGGGAGGCCTACACTAGGCCTCCTGGTAGTATGAGGTCGTGTAGGGAGCCCTACACTAGGCCTCCTGGTAGTATGAGGTCGTGTAGGGAGCCCTGCACTAGGCCTACTGGCAATATGAGGTCGTGTTGGAAGCCCTGCACTAGGCCTCCTGGCAATATGAGGTGTAGGGTTACATTTGGTGTGAGGTCGGTAGGGAGCCTACACTAGGACTCCTGGCAGTATGAGGTCGTGTAGGGAGCCCTACACTAGGCCTCCTGGTAGTATGAGGTCGTGTAGGGAGGCCTACAACTGGGGGCCTCCTGGCCCCAGTATGAGGTCGTGTAGGGAGCCCACACTAGGCCTCCTAGCAGTATGAGGTCGTGTAGGGAGCCCTACACTAGGCCTCCTGGTAGTATGAGGTCGTGTAGGGAGCCCTACACTAGGCCTCCTGGTAGTATGAGGTCGTGTAGGGAGCCCTGCACTAGGCCTCCTGGAGTATGAGAATAAATATCTCCCTCATCATTCCATACAATTCAATTTTTTAAACAAGATTTTGCTCTGAACACATTTTCCTTATTTACAACAAGTGTAACATTACCCAGGTGTTGTAGTAGTCTCTTGACATTGTCTGTGTTACAGTGTCACAACAACACTGAAGCAGGTTACCTGTTCAGTCTCAAAACACAGGAGTGGGTACACAAAAACTGGTCTGTTTACTCACTCCTGTGTTGTGACACTGGTCTCTGTACCCACTCTGTGTTACTGAGACACTGATCTGTGTACTCACTCCTGTGTTGTGAAACTGATCTGTGAACCTACTCCTTATTGTACATGGTTGTGTACACTTGTGTATGACACTGGTCTGTGTACCCACTCTGTGTTATGACACTGGTCTGTGTACCCACTCTGTGTTATGACACTGGTAGTGTACCATCTGTGTTATGACACTGGTCTGTGTACCCACTCTGTGTTATGACACTGGTCTGTGTACCCACTCTGTGTTATGACACTGGTCTGTGTACCCACTCTGTGTTATGACACTGGTCTGTGTACCCACTCTGTGTTACTGAGACACTGATCTGTGTACTCACTCCTGTGTTATGACACTGGTCTGTGTACCCACTCTGTGTTTGACACTGGTCTGTGTACCCACTCTGTGTTATGACACTTGTCTGTGTACCCACTCTGTGTTATGACATGGTCTGTGTACCCACTCTGTGTTATGACATGGTTGTGTACCCACTCTGTGTTATGACACTGGTCTGTGTACCCACTCTGTGTTATGACACTTGTTGTGTACCACTCTGTGTTATGACACTGATCTGTGTACCTACTCCTGTATTGTAACATGGTCTGTGTACCCACTCTGTGTTATGACACTGGTCTGTGTACCCACTCTGTGTTATGACACTGGTCTGTGTACCCACTCTGTGTTATGACACTGGTCTGTGTACCCACTCTGTGTTATGACACTGGTCTGTGTACCCACTCTGTGTTATGACACTGGTACTTCACCCTACTTCTCCCACTCCTGTTTTGTGACACTGGTACGTCAACCCACTCCTGTGTTGTCATGACATTTGTCTATTAATCCACTCTCGTGTTGTTGTGTTTCAAGACAGATATTTTGTTTGGTGTTTTGGTTCAATTTAGCTGTCGTGTGTCTGGTGTTTTATAGCCTTGTTAGTGGAGTGATTTTAACACCTCACAGGTATCGTTGGGACGAGTGTTGAGGAAAGAAAGGTGGGGATTGTTGAGGAGGGGAAGGTTGGGGAGGAGGTGTTGGGGAGGAAGGTGGAAGGAGAGTTAGGGAGGGGAGTTATGGGAGGAATGTTAGGGGAAGATTGTTGGAGAAAAGGGGGGGAGGAGTGTCGGGGAGGGAAAGTGGAGATGAGTGTTGTGGAGGGAAAGTGAAAGTGGGCGAGGATGTTGGGGAGGGAAAGTGGGGAGGGAGTGTGGAGAGAGGGAAGGTGGGGAGGAGTGTTGGGAGAGATGGGGAGGAGTGTTGGGGAGAGTAGGTGGGGATGTGGAATCGATCAATACATTTCCATCAACAGTTTGACTCACCATCTCTACTGTTGTCACACTAATGACAGCCACTATCCCCACTATCACTAGCTCACTATCATCCTCACACTCTGCCCCACATGCCCCCCCCTCCCACACTCTTCCCCCATAAGTCGCTGGAGACTACTGTCATGCAGTCATCATCGTGGACAACACAAGTCGCTGGGACTACTGTCATGCAGTTATCGTGGACAACACAGTCGCTGGGGACTACTGTTCATGCTGTCAGCGTGGACACACGAGTCGCTGGGGGGACTACTGTCATGCAGTCATCATCGTTGACAACACCTAAGACGCTGGAGGACTACTGTCAGCAGTCATCCAGCGAGGACAACACAAGTCGCTGGGGACTACTGTCATGCAGTCATCAGCGAGGAAACACAAGTCTCTAGGGCCTACTGTCATATGCAGTCATCAGCTAGGACAAACACAAGTCGCTAGGGACTACTGTCATGCAGTCATCAGCGAGGACAACACAAGTCGCTAGGGACTACTGTCATGCAGTCATCATCGTGGACAACACAAGTAGCTGGAGACTACTGTCATGCAGTCATCATCGTGGACAACACAAGTCGCTGGGGACTACTGTCATGCAGTCATCAGCGAGGACAACACAAGTCGCTGGGGACTACTGTCATGCAGTCATCATCGTGGACAACATAGGTAGCTGGGGACTACTGTCATGCAGTCATCATCGTGAACAACACAAGTCGCTGGGGACTACTGTCATGCAGTCATCATCGTGAACAACACAAGTCGCTGGGGACTACTGTCATGCGTCATCATCGTGAAAAAACACAAGTCGTGGGGACTACGTCATGCAGTTCATCAGCGGACAACACAAGTCGCTGGGGATTACGTCCATGCAGTCATCTTCTAGAAGAGCACAAGTCGCTGGGGACTACCTTCATGCAGTCATCAGCAAGGACAACGCAAGTCGCTGGGGACTACTGTCATGCAGTCATCATCGAGGAAAAGAAAACACAGTCGCTATGGGACTACTGTTCATGCATTATCATTTGTGGACAACACAAGTCGCTGGAGACTACTGTCATGCAGTCATCATCGTGGACAACACAAGTCGCTGGAGACTACTGTCATGCAGTCATCATCGTGGACAACACAAGTCGCTGGGGACTACTGTCATGTAGTCATCAGCGAGGACAACACAAGTCGCTGGGGGCTACTGTCATTCAGTCATCAGCGACGAAAACACAAGACGCTAGGGACTACTGTCATGCAGTCATTATCGTGGACAACACAAGTCGCTGGAGACTACTGTCATGCAGTCATCAGAGAGGACAACACAAGTCGCTGGGGACTACTGTCATGCAGTCATCAGAGAGGACAACACAAGTCGCTGGAGACTACTGTCATGCAGTCATCATCGTGGACAACACAAGTCGCTGGGGACTACTGTCATGCAGTCATCATCGTGAACAACACAAGTCGCTGGGGACTACTGTCATGCAGTCATCAGCGTGAACAACACAAGTCGCTGGGGACTACTGTAATGCAGTCATCTTCTAGAAGAGCACAAGTCGCTGGGGACTACCTTCATGCAGTCATCAGCAAGGACAACGCAAGTCGCTGGGGACTACTGTCATGCAGTCATCATCGAGGAAAACACAAGTCGCTAGGGACTACTGTCATGCAGTCATCATTGTGGACAACACAAGTCGCTGGAGACTACTGTCATGCAGTCATCATCGTGGACAACACAAGTCGCTGGGAGACTACTGTCATGCAGTCATCATCGTGGACAACACAAGTCGCTGGGGACTACTGTCATGCAGTCATCAGCGAGGACAACACAAGTCGCTGGGGGCTACTGTCATTCAGTCATCAGCGACGAAAACACAAGACGCTAGGGACTACTGTCATGCAGTCATTATCGTGGACAACACAAGTCGCTGGAGACTACTGTCATGCAGTCATCAGAGAGGACAACACAAGTCGCTGGGGGCACTTACTGTCATGCAGTCATCAGAGAGGACAACACAAGTCGCTGGAGACTACTGTCATGCAGTCATCATCGTGGACAACACAAGTCGCTGGGGACTACTGTCATGCAGTCATCAGAGAGGACAACACAAGTCACTGGAGACTACTGTCATGCAGTCATCATAGTGGACAACACAAGTCGCTGGGGACTACTGTCATGCAGTCATCAGAGAGGACAACACAAGTCGCTGGGGACTACTGTCATGCAGATCATCAGAGGAGGGACAACACAGTCGCTGGGGACACTGTCATTGGGCCAGTCATTCAGGAGGACAACACAAGTCGCTAGGGACTACTGTCATGCAGTCATTATCGTGGACAACACAAGTCGCTGGAGACTACTGTCATGCAGTCATCTTCTAGAACAACACAAGTCGCTGGGGACTACCTTCATGCATTCTTAGCGAGGGACACACAAAGTCGCTGGGGACTACCTTCATGCAGTCATCAGCGAGGACAACACAAGTCGCTAGGGACTACTTCATGCAGTTCATCAGCGAGGAACTAACACAAGTCGATGGAGACTACCTGTCATGAGCAGGTCATCAGAGAAGGACAACCACCAAGTCGCTGGGGACTACTGTCATGCAGTCATCAGCGAGGACAACACAAGTCGCTGGGACTACTGTCATGCAGTCATCAGCGAGGACAACACAAGTCGCTGGGGACTACTGTCATGCAGTCATCAGCGAGGACAACACAAGTCGCTGGGGACTACTGTCATGCAGTCAGCAGCGAGGACAACACAAGTCGCTGGGGACTACTGTCATGCAGTCATCAGCGAGGACAACACAAGTCGCTGGGGACTACTGTCATGCAGTCATCAGCGAGGACAACACAAGTCGCTGGGACTACTGTCATGCAGTCATCAGCGAGGACAACACAAGTCGCTGGGGGGACTACTGTCATGCATTCATCAGCGAGGACAACACCAAAGTCGTCGGACTACTGGCATGCAGTCATCAGCAGGACAACAACAATTTGCGCTGGGGACTACTGTCATTGCAGTCATCAGCGAGGACAACACAAGTCGCTGGGGACTACTGTCATGCAGTCATCAGCGAGGACAACACAAGTCGCTAGGGACTACTGTCATGCAGTCATCAGCGAGGACAACACAAGTCGCTGGGGACTACTGTCATGCAGTCATCAGCGAGGACAACACAAGTCGCTAGGGACTACTGTCATGCAGTCATCAGCGAGGACAACACAAGTCGCTAGGGACTACTGTCAGTAGGTCATCAGCGAGGACAACACAAGTCGCTAGGGACTACTGTAAATGCAGTCATCAGCGAGGACAACAAAAGTCGCGGGGGGACTACTGTCATGCAGTCATCAGCGAGGACAACACAAGTCGCTAGGGACTACTGTCATGCAGTCATCAGCGAGGACAACACAAGTCGCTAGGGACTACTGTCATGTAGTCATCAGCGAGGACAACACAAGTCGCTAGGGACTACTGTCATGCAGTCATCAGCGAGGACAACACAAGTCGCTAGGGACTAACTGTCATGAGTCATCACGGGGGACACACAAGTCGCTGGATTTACTGTCAGGGCAGTCATCAGCGAGGAAACAACACAAGTCGCTAGGGACTACTGTCATGAGTCATCAGCGAGGGACAACACAAGGGCTAGGGACTACTGTCATGCAGTCATAAGCGAGGAAAAACACAAGTCGCTGGGGGGACAAACTTCATCCCAGTCATCAGCGGGGGACAACCCCAAGTCGTAGGGACTACTTCATGCTTCCAGCGAGGACAACCCCCAAGTCGCTGGGGACTACTGTCATGCATTTCATCCAGCGAGGGAAAAACAAAAAGGTCGCTGGGGACTATGTCATGCAGTCACAGCAGGACAACAAAGTCGTTTAGGGATACTGTCATGCAGTCACCCCACGGGGAAAACCCAAAACAAAAGCCCCTGGGGACTACTGTAATGTAGTCATCAGCGGGGAACAACACAATTTGGGGCTAGGGACTACGGTCATGCGTCATCAGCAGGAAAACACAAGCCCGCTAGGGATATTTTCATGCAGTCAATCAGCGAGGAAAACACAATTCGCTAGGGACTACTGTCTATTCATCAGCGAGGACAAAACAAGTCGGGGGGGACTACTGTTTTGCAGTCACCCACGAGGAAAACACAAGTCGCTAGGGACTACTGCATGTGGGTCATCACGAGGACAACACAAGTCGCAGGGACTCCCTGCCCATGCAGTCATCACGAGGACCAACAAAAGGGTCGCAAAAGGGACTACTGTCATTTTTTTTCATCAGCGGGGAAACAACAAAAGTCGTAGGGATTTACTGTCATGGCAGCATCAGCAAAGGGACAAAACCAAGTCGCTAGGGACTACTGTCAGTAGTCTCAGCGAGGACAACACAAGTCGCTAGGGACTACTTTTCGCAGTCATCAGCGAGGACAACACAAGTCGCTAGGGACTACTGTATGCAATCACCCGCGAGGACAAAAACCAAGTCGCTAGGGACACTGTCATGCAGTCACCCAGCGAGGACACACAAGTCCTGGGACTATGTCATCCCAGTCATCGCGAGGACAACACAATCGTGGGGATTTTACTGAAGCAGTCTTTCACGAGGACAACACCTCATTCTATTCCCTTTTAATAACAATACCTGGAACCAAGTCAGGGAAAAACCAGCGTTAACGACCCTCGTTTCACACAACGACCCTGGGCCAAAAAGGAACCCTCGCCAAAACAAGACCCTCGCTCACACAACGATCCTCGCTCAAAACAACGACCCTCGTTTCAACAACAAATCCTCGCTCACACAACATCCTCGCTCACCAAACGACCCTCGCTCACAAAAACGACCCTCGCTCACACAACGCCCTCCCCCCCCAAAAAAAACGATCCTCGCTCACACAACAAACCCTCCCCAAACACAACGACCCTTCGCTCACACAACGCCCCCTCGTCACACAACTTTTCCTCGTTTACCAAACGATCCTCGCTCAAAACAAGGGTCCTCGCTCCACAAGGGCCCCTCACTCCAAAAACGATCCTCACTCACCCCAACGATCCTCGCTCACACAACGACCCTCGCTCACAAACGACCCTCGCTCACACAACGACCCCACTCACAAAACGACCCTGCTCACACAACGACCCTCGCTCACAAACGATCCTCGCTCACACAACGACCCTCACTCACACAACGATCCTCACTCACACAACGATCCTCGCTCACACAACGATCCTCACTCACACAACGACCCTCACTCACACAACGACCCTCACTCACACAACGATCCTCACTCACACAACGATCCTCGCTCACACAACGATCCTCACTCACACAACGACCCTCACTCACACAACGATCCTCACTCACACAACGATCCTCACTCACACAACGATCCTCGCTCACACAACGATCCTCACTCACACAACGACCCTCACTCACACAACGATCCTCACTCACACAACGATCCTCACTCACACAACGATCCTCGCTCACACAACGATCCTCACTCACACAACGACCCTCACTCACACAACGATCCTCACTCACACAACGACCCTCACTCACACAACGACCCTCGCTCACACAACGACCCTCGCTCACACAACGATCCTCACTCACACAACGACCCTCACCACACAACGACCCTCGCTCACACAACGATCCTCACTCACACAACGACCCTCACTCACACAACGATCCTCGCTCACACAACGACCCTCACTCACACAACGACCCTCGCTCACACAACGATCCTCACTCACACAACGACCCTCACTCACACAACGACCCTCGCTCACACAACGATCCTCACTCACACAACGACCCTCACTCACACAACGACCCTCGCTCACACAACGACCCTCGCTCACACAACGATCCTCACTCACACAACGACCCTCACTCACACAACGATCCTCGCTCACACAAAGATCCTCGCTCACACAACGATCCTCACTCACACAACGACCCTCACTCACACAACGATCCTCGCTCACACAACGACCCTCACTCACACAACGATCCTCGCTCACACAACGATCCTCACTCACACAACGATCCTCACTCACACAACGACCCTCACTCACACAACGATCCTCGCTCACACAACGATCCTCGCTCACACAACGACCCTCACTCACACAACGATCCTCGCTCACACAACGACCCTCACTCACACAACGATCCTCACTCACACAACGACCCTCACTCACACAACGATCCTCACTCACACAACGATCCTCGCTCACACAACGACCCTCACTCACACAACGATCCTCGCTCACACAACGATCCTCGCTCACACAACGACCCTCACTCACACAACGACCCTCACTCACACAACGATCCTCGCTCATACAACGACCCTCACTCACACAACGACCCTCGCTCACACAACGATCCTCACTCACACAACGACCCTCACTCACACAACGATCCTCGCTCACACAACGACCCTCACTCACACAACGACCCTCGCTCACACAACGACCCTCACTCACACAACGATCCTCGCTCACACAACGACCCTCACTCACACAACGATCCTCGCTCACACAACGACCCTCACTCACACAACGATCCTCGCTCACACAACGACCCTCACTCACACAACGATCCTCGCTCACACAACGATCCTCGCTCACACAACGACCCTCGCTCACACAACGATCCTCGCTAACACAACGACCCTCACTCACACAACGATCCTCACTCACACAACGATCCTCGCTCACACAAACGACCCTCACTCACACAACGATCCTCGCTCACACAACGACCCTCACTCACACAAACGATCCTCGCTCACACAACGATCCTCGCTCACACAACGACCCTCACTCACACAACGATCCTCGCTCACACAACGATCCTCGCTCACACAACGACCCTCACTCACACAACGACCCTCACTCACACAACGATCCTCGCTCACACAACGACCCTCACTCACACAACGACCCTCGCTCACACAACGATCCTCACTCACACAACGACCCTCACTCACACAACGATCCTCGCTCACACAACGACCCTCACTCACACAACGACCCTCGCTCACACAACGACCCTCACTCACACAACGATCCTCGCTCACACAACGATCCTCGCTCACACAACGACCCTCACTCACACAACGACCCTCTCTCACACAACGATCCTCACTCACACAACGATCCTCGCTCACACAACGATCCTCGCTCACACAACGACCCTCGCTCACACAACGATCCTCGCTCACACAACGACCCTCACTCACACAACGATCCTCACTCACACAACGATCCTCGCTCACACAACGATCCTCACTCACACAACGATCCTCACTCACACAACGATCCTCGCTCACACAACGATCCTCACTCACACAACGATCCTCGCTCACACAACGACCCTCACTCACACAACGATCCTCGCTCACACAACGATCCTCGCTCACACAACGACCCTCACTCACACAACGACCCTCTCTCACACAACGATCCTCACTCACACAACGATCCTCGCTCACACAACGATCCTCGCTCACACAACGATCCTCACTCACACAACGACCCTCATCACACAACGATCCTCGCTCACACAACGACCCTCACTCACACAACGATCCTCGCTCACACAACGACCCTCACTCACACAACGATCCTCGCTCACACAACGACCCTCACTCACACAACGATCCTCGCTCACACAACGACCCTCACACAACGATCCTCGCTCACACAACGACCCTCACTCACACAACGATCCTCGCTCACACAACGACCCTCACTCACACAACGATCCTCGCTCACACAACGACCCTCACTCACACAACGATCCTCGCTCACACAACGACCCTCTCTCACACAACGATCCTCGCTCACACAACGACCCTCACTCACACAACGATCCTCGCTCACACAACGACCCTCACTCACACAACGATCCTCGCTCACACAACGACCCTCACTCACACAACGATCCTCGCTCACACAACGACCCTCACACAACGATCCTCGCTCACACAACGACCCTCACTCACACAACGATCCTCGCTCACACAACGACCCTCACTCACACAACGATCCTCGCTCACACAACGACCCTCACTCACACAACGATCCTCACTCACACAACGATCCTCACACAACGATCCTCGCTCACACAACGACCCTCACTCACACAACGATCCTCGCTCACACAACGACCCTCTCTCACACAACGATCCTCGCTCACACAACGACCCTCACTCACACAACGATCCTCGCTCACACAACGACCCTCTCTCACACAACGATCCTCTCTCGCACAACGACCCTCATTCACACAACCACCCCCACTCACACAACGACCCTCGCTCACAAAACGACCCTTACTCATACAACGACACTCGCACAACGATCCACGCTCACACAACGACCCTCGCTCACACAACGACCCACGGTCACACAACGACTCCGCTCACACATCGACCCTCACACAATGACCCTCGCTCACACAACGACCCACACTCATACAACTACGCACACACAGCGACGCACGCTCACACGACGACCCACGCTCACAGAACGACCCTCGCTTACACAAAACTCCCGCTCACACAACGACCCACGCTTACACAACCCTCACTTATTCAACGAAACTCACACAACGGCCCCCGCTCACACAACGACCCCTGCTCACATATCGACCCTCGCTCACACAACGACACAACAACCCCCACTCACACAACGACCCACACACGACGACTCCCGCTCACACAACGACACGCACACACACACGACCCTCGCTCACACAACAATCCACGCTCACAGAACGACCCTCATTCACACAATGACGCTAGCTCACACAAAGACCCACACACGACGACCCCCGCTCACACAACGACACGCACACATGACGACGTACACTCACTACGACACACACACCACAACACCCACCCACCCACCCACCCACACACACACACACACACACACACACATGACGACGTGCACTCACTACGACCACACACACACACACACCACTCACTCACACACACACACACACACACACACACACACACACACACACACACACACACACACACACCACACACACACACACACACACACACACACACACACACACACACGTACACACACACACACCACTGCAGGGAGTGTAGTGTTCCTTCCATCACTGGAATGAGTGTAGTGTTCCCTCCAGCACTGGAGGGAGTGTAGTGTTCCCTCCACCACTGGAATGAGTGTAGTGTTCCCTCCAGCACTGGAGGGAGTGTAGTGTTCCCTCCACCACTGGAGGGAGTGTAGTGTTCCCTTCACCACTGGAGGGAGTGTAGTGTTCCCTCCACCACTGGAGGGAGTGTAGTGTACTTTCCATCACTGGAGGGAGTGCAGTGTTCCTACCACCACTGAAGGGAGTGTAGTGTTCCCTCCACCACTGGAGGGAGTGTAATGTTCCCTCCACCACAGGAGGGAGTGTAGTGTTCCCTCCATCACTGGAGGGAGTGCAGTGTACCTTCCATCACTGGAGGGAGTGCAGTGTTCCTTCTACCACTGTAGGGAGTGTAGTGTTCCCTCCATCACTAGAGGGAGTGTAGTGTTACCTCCACCACTGGAGGGAGTGTAGTGTTCCCTTCACCACTGGAGGGAGTGTAGTGTTCCCTCCACCTCTGGAGGGAGTGTAGTGTTCCCTCCACCTCTGGAGGGAGTGTAGTGTTCCTTCCATCACTGGAGGGAGTGTAGTGTTCCCTTCACCACTGGAGGGAGTGTAGTGTTCCCTCCACCACTGGAGGGAGTGTAGTGTTCCCTCCACCACTGGAGGGAGTGTAGTGTTCCCTCCATCACTGGAGGGAGTGTAGTGTTCCCTCCACCACTGGAGGGAGTGTACTGTTCCCTCCACCACTGGAGGGAGTGTAGTGTTCCCTCCACCACTGGAGGGAGTGTAGTGTTCCCTCCATCACTGGAGGGAGTGCAGTGTACCTTCCATCACTGGAGGGAGTGTAGTGTTCCCTCCATCACTAGAGGGAGTGTAGTGTTACCTCCACCACTGGAGGGAGTGTAGTGTTCCCTTCACCACTGGAGGGAGTGTAGTGTTCCCTCCACCTCTGGAGGGAGTGTAGTGTTCCCTCCACCTCTGGAGGGAGTGTAGTGTTCCTTCCATCACTGGAGGGAGTGTAGTGTTCCCTTCACCACTGGAGGGAGTGTAGTGTTCCCTTCACCACTGGAGGGAGTGTAGTGTTCCCTCCACCACTGGAGGGAGTGTAGTGTACCTTCCATCACTGGAGGGAGTGTAGTGTTCCTACCACCACTGAAGGGAGTGTAGTGTTCCCTCCACCACTGGAGGGAGTGTAATGTTCCCTCCACCACAGGAGGGAGTGTAGTGTTCCCTCCATCACTGGAGGGAGTGTAGTGTTCCCTCCACCACTGGAGGGAGTGTAGTGTTCCCTCCACCACTAAAGGGAGTGTAGTGTTCCCTCCATCACTGGAGGGAGTGTAGTGTTCCCTCCACCACTGGAGGGAGTGTAGTGTTCCCTCCACCACTGGAGGGAGTGTGTAGTGTTCCCTCCACCACTGGAGGGAGTGTAGTGTTCCCTCCATCACTGGAGGGAGTGTAGTGTTCCCTCCACCACTGGAGGGAGTGTAGTGTTCCCTCCACCACTGGAGGGAGTGTAGTGTTCCCTCCATCACTGGAGGGAGTGTAGTGTTCCCTCCACCACTGGAGGGAGTGTAGTGTTTCCTCCTCCACTGGAGGGAGTGTAGTGCTCCCTCCATCACTGGAGGGAGTGTAGTGTTCCCTCCACCACTGGAGGGAGTGTAGTGTTCCCTCCACCACTGGAGGGAGTGTAGTGTTCCCTCCACCACTGGAGGGAGTGTAGTGTTCCCTCCATCACTGGAGGGAGTG
Organism: Cherax quadricarinatus; assembly: GCF_026875155.1. Lineage (NCBI taxonomy): Eukaryota > Metazoa > Arthropoda > Malacostraca > Decapoda > Parastacidae > Cherax > Cherax quadricarinatus. The sequence goes on along the minus strand of NC_069401.1, from coordinate 45,531,286 downwards.
TAGTGTTCCCTCCACCACTGGAGGAGTGTAGTGTTCCCTCCACCACTGGAGGGAGTGTAGTGTTCCCTCCATCACTGGAGGGAGTGTAGTGTTCCCTCCACCACTGGAGGGAGTGTATGGTTCCCTCCTCCACTGGAGGGAGTGTAGTGTTCCCTCCACCACTGGAGGGAGTGTAGTGTTCCCTCCAGCACTGGAGGGAGTGTAGTGTTCCCTCCACCACTGGAGGGAGTGTAGTGTTCCCTCGACCACTGGAGGGAGTGTAGTGTTCCCTCCACCACTGGAGGGAGTGTAGTGTTCCCTCCATCACTGGAGGGAGTGTAGTGTTCCCTCCACCACTGGAGGGAGTGTAGTGTTCCCTCCACCACTGGAGGGAGTGTAGTGTTCCCTCCACCACTGGAGGGAGTGTAGTGTTCCCTCCACCACTGGAGGGAGTGTAGTGTTCCCTCCACCACTGGAGGGAGTGTAGTGTTCCCTCCAGCACTGGAGGGAGTGTAGTGTTCCCTCCACCACTGGAGGGAGTGTAGTGTTCCCTCCACCACTGGAGGGAGTGTAGTGTTCCCTCCACCACTGGAGGGAGTGTAGTGTTCCCTCCACCACTGGAGGGAGTGTAGTGTTCTCTCCACCACTGGAGGGAGTGTAGTGTTCCCTCCACCACTGGAGGGAGTGTAGTGTTCCCTCCACCACTGGAGGGAGTGTAGTGTTCCCTCCACCACTGGAGGAGTGTAGTGTTCCCTCCACCACTGGAGGGAGTGTAGTGTTCTCTCCACCACTGGAGGGAGTGTAGTGTTCCCTCCACCACTGGAGGGAGTGTAGTCTTCCCTCCACCACTGGAGGGAGTGTAGTGTTCCCTCCACCACTGGAGGGAGTGTAGTGTTCCCTCCACCACTGGAGGGAGTGTAGTGTTCCCTCCACCACTGGAGGGAGTGTAGTGTTCTCTCCATCACTGGAGGGAGTGTAGTGTTCCCTCCACCACTGGAGGGAGTGTAGTGTTCCCTCCACCACTGGAGGGAGTGTAGTGTTCCCTCCACCACTG
>NC_069401.1:45515253-45522753 GCF_026875155.1 Cherax quadricarinatus | reverse complement strand
CCTCAGGAAAGGGAGGGGGGGCCCGCGCCCGTATGAAAATGACAAGCATCGAGAATCAAGACTGACCCAAAAACTGTTTTATAGCCACATCGGGAGGAAGACAACAGTCAAAGCCCATTTTGATCAGATTAAGGACAGAAGGTGGAGAACTCACAAGAAATGATCAGGAGGTAAGTGAGGAGGGTGAACAGGGGATTTAAGGAAGTTTTTACAGGGAGAAACAGGAAGGGCTGTTGGGGAAAACAGACCGAAGGGGAAAAATCAAGAGGGAAAATACCAACAAGTGTTGGATGGAAAATACAAAACTGAGGAGGAAGGGGGAAGAAAACCTTAAGTGACCTTGGGCACCTCCCAAAAGGGGATGGGACCGGACACATCCCCCATGGGTTTCCCTTTGAGAAAAGGGGCGAGATGCGTGTGTGCCCCTAACCCCCAATCTTCAAAACAAACCCTTGAAACTGGGGGGAACTTCCTGAAATTTGGGAAGGGCAGTTTAAAGTAGGTTTCCCCCTATTTTTTAAAAAGGAAAAAACGGGGCAATAAACTACAGACCTGGTCTCTGACATGTATTGTGGCAAAAATCTGGGGGAAGATTAACGGAGGGGAGTGGCGGGAAAACCTGGGGGAAGGGGAAAAAGTTTTTTAAAAGAAAACCCCGCATGGGTTTTATGGGGAAAGGCAATTTTTGTATCAAAACCTCCTGGAGTTTTTTGACAAGGGAACGAAGTAAGACACGAGAGAGGGGTTGGGTAATTGCGTTTTCCCAGACTTTCAGGAAGGCCTTGACTTGTTCCCCCCAAAATTTTGTGGAGAAGTGGGGGGATCAAAAGGCACACGTAAAAGGGAAGGGACGCAAGGATAAGGGAAAAAACCCGACAGGGAGGGGGGCAAAAGAGTCATGGTACGTGAAGAGGTTTTACAGTGGGGGCCTGTTACGAGCGGGGGGCCCCCCGGGGTTTAGTTCTAGGGCCAGTGTTTTTTTTATATAAAGTGAACGAAATATGGAAGGAAAGACTCTGAAGTGTCCCTGTTCGAGATGAAGTGAAAATTTAAGAGAAAAAATTAAATCGGCGAGGTGAGGGAGGACTGCAAAGAGACCTGGGAGGCTGGGGGATGTGGTCCAGTAACTGGGGTTCCCCGAAATTTAAACCCGCCAAAGCAAAGTCATGAAAGATTGGGGAGGGGCAAAGAAAAACCGCAGACAAGTAAAAGGTAGGTGGACAAAGACTACAGGGCCTCACTCAGGGAGAAAGACCTTGGGGTGACCATAACACCCCGGGACATACCCGGGGGCAACATCCAAACCCAAAAACCGCTGCAGCATACGGGGGCCTGGCAAAACCTAAGAAACGTTTTCCCATAACCTTAATAAGGAAAACGTTCAAGACACTGTACACTTTTGTATTTAGGCCCATAAATGGAAATAAAAAAGCACCAGTCTGGAACCCCCCACCTTTGGTCAAGCACGTCAAGAAGTTAAAGAAAGTACAAAGGTTTGCAACAAGGCTAGTCCCAGAGCTCAAGGGAATGTCGTACGAGGAAAGGTTAAGGGAAATAGGACTGACGACACTGGAGAACAGAAGGGTCAGGGGAGACATGATAACGACATACAAGATACTGCGGGGAATAGACAAGGTGGACAGAGATAGGATGTTCCAGAGAGGGGACACAGGGACAAGGGGTCACAACTGGAAGCTGAAGACTCAGACGAGTCACAGGGACGTTAGGAAGTATTTCTTCAGTCATAGAATCGTCAGGAAGTGGAATAGCCTAGCAAGTGAAGTAGTGGAGGCAGGAATCTTACATAGTTTTAAAAAGAGGTATGATAAAGCTCAGGAAGCAGAGAGAGAGAGGACCTAGTAGCAATCAGTGAAGAGGCGGGGCCAGGAGCTGAGTCTCGACCCCTGCAACCACAATTAGGTGAGTAGGTGAGTACACACACATGTTGGACTGAGAAACTCTGAGAGAGGTGTATTGAGAGGCAGAAATGTGCAAGAACAAATTAACAGAGAGGAAGTGGCAAGAACCAAAGATAAACAGTAGCAAGTACAAAGAAAATAAACAAGAATAATAGTGAAAGTCCAGGGTTGTGTGAGGCAGCAGAGAAGTCAGGGACCAGCAAGACGACTTAGAAGATATATAGTTCCAATCAAACCACACAAGACTGGGAATCATTGAGGAGAGTCAGAAATAAATGTACATGACTGGGGAGCAAAGCCGGAAGATTTTTGCACAGCTACATAAGAAGTAAGACAACTCTGAAGTCATCAGTGATAAAGCTGGAGAATTATGGGACGCTGACGGAGAATGATAAAGAAATATGTGAAGTGCTTAAGAAAAGATTCAAAGAAGTCTTTAAAGAAGAAAATGGAGAGCTACCAGAAGACACTGTAGTCAGACCAGACCAACAGCTGCTGGACAGAATCAGCACAACTAAAGAAGCGATGAAACTGTTAATAAAATCAAAAGCAGTGGGCCCAAAGCAGAGTGTCTCCCTGGGTGCTGAGAGAAGGAGCAGAACCACTGTATGACCCAATAGCAAAGGTACTATACAGTTACTTTCAGAAATCAGGACGAGTGCCAAAAAATGGAAAAATGCCAATGTGGTAAGACATACTGAATTACAGACCAGTATCTTTAACACGCATACTGTCAATGTTCTGAGAAGATAGCGAATAAAATGGAGAGAAGAAGATTCTGAACAGAATTCCAGTACGGCTTTAGGGCTGGAAAAATTCTGTCTTACAAATTTGCTGAGTTCTGTGACAATCGGAAAAAAAAAGAAAGACAGGGTTGAGCGGATTGCATTTTCTTGGACTGGAAAAATCATTTGATACTGTACCACACTAGAGATTTGTCTAGAAATTAGAAGAACGAGCAAGAATAAAAGGAAAAGTAGGTGAAGGGGTACCTAAATGACAAGACGGAGAATGAAGGATGAGACACTGAATGGGAGAGAAAAACGAGAAGGGTTCCGAAAGGATCAGTGTTAGGCCCACTACCGTTCCTAATAAACGCAAGTGACCCAGCAGAGGGCATTAAATTCTTTGTGTTACTGTTTGCTGACGATGTAAAACCATTGGAGAGAATAAGACCAGTAGAGGACAGTCATAATCTCAAGAAGACCTCAACAGACAGAAAAGTTCAATCCAAACAACTGTAAATTCATACGTTTTGGAGAAAAAGAGATCAGACAGTCACAGAATACAGCATGAAAGGAGAGAAGCTTCAAATTTCAGAGAGAAAAGAATCTGGAGATGACCATAACACTAGAATTACAAACAAACCGAATGATGTCAGCGACGTATTCAGGATTACAAAACTTCAGAATAGCGTTCAGGAATTTGAATAAGGAATCCTCCAGACACTTATAAACGAATTATGGTAGGCAATCATTGATTGTGCGGCCTTAGCATACCCAAGCATATTAAGAAACTCAAAAAGCGCAAAGGTTCCCAACTTAGCGAGCAAGCGCTAAGGTCAGACAAACATATACACAAACATAGCTGCTAAATAAACGTAGGAGCAGGACAAGAAGGTTTTTGGAACTGTCAGTAATTTAATGCACATAGACAGTGTGAACATACGAAATGACTCACACACACACACACACACACACACACACACACACACACACACACACACACACACACACACACATACACATACACACACACTCCACCTCTATCTCTCTTTCTCTCTACCTATCTTTCTCTCCAGCTCACTCTCTCCAGCACCCACTTTCTATCCCTACCCAGGTCTTTCCCCAGGACCCCTCAGTAAAAACTCAAACCCACCCTCCTTTCTACATATCCCTATCTTCCTCCCCCTCTCTTTCTCCCTCTCTCACTGTCTCTCTCTCCCTCTCTCACTATATCTCTCTCTTTTCCTCTATCCCCTGTTCTCTCCACTTCTCTTTTTCTCCACCTTCTCTCTCTCTCTCTTCCTTTACCCCTCTTTCTCCTCACCTCTCCCTCTCTTTCTCTCCACCTCTCTCTCTCTCTCTCTCCCTACCACTCTCTTCCTACCTGTCTCACACACACACATACACATACACACACACACAAGCACACACACACACAAACACACATACATATACATACACACTTGTGTGTGTGTGCACTTACAAGTGCACACACACACGCACTACAAAACCTAACCCATTATATAAAAAAAGTGGTGGCTAAGAGGGAAAGTTAAAGGCTCAGGGGATCAGAGGAAGATGGTCCCGGTAAGGAAGAAGGATGGAACAAGAGTGGGGGAGCAAACTAGGTGAGTTTTCTGTGAAAATGGAGAAAAGGATGAAGGCAGAGAAGAAGATATAGGAGTCACAAGCTGAAGCCGCAGAAGCCAGGATATGAACCCTAGAATATGAGGTAAATATGCAAGTTACAGGGCTAGTGTCCAGAGGAGACATGGCATCTGAAGCAGGTACACTCCTATTAAATGAGGAACTCAATGGAAAGGAAGGAGACAAGACTTATGCTAAGGCCCTATCAGTCCACCAAGCAAGGTTGAGGAATGTAGGGGGAGAGCTGTTAGGAGCAGGGATAGCAGTAAGTGAGGGGGGAGAAGGTAGAGAAGGTGACAGGTCCAATGCGGAGGCACGACCATGCAGCCAAGAGTTACAGGACAAAATAAGGGAGACAGTGGTTATGTACAAACAAGACCCAGAGACACAGAGGGGAAGGCAATGGGAGGAAGAGAAGGAGAAGTCAGTGTTTATTCATGGGCTTCAGGAGAGCGAAGAGAGGACACAATGAAAGACGGCAGAAAAAAAAGCAGAAGACTGAAAACATCATCAAAGAAATAGGCGAGGACGACATGACGAAGATAGTAAATTTTCATAGGATAGGAGGGTACTTGAAAGGAAGAAATCAGCTGGTCAGAATGATTTTCAAGACAGAAATGGTGCAGAACAGGGTCCTGTAAGAGAAATCACGGCTGAAGGAAACATCAACATACAAGAGGGTGTTTCTAGACTGCGACAGTACAAGAGCAGGATGACAGCAGCTGTAGAAGACACAGAAACGAAAGGGACTAGGAAGAGAGACAAGGGCAAAGTCAGCAGAGGACAACCAGAGCCAGACAGGGTAACAATCACAAGTACACACAGCACCACCCTCAGAACCCCAAGCAAGGGATTACATAATAGGAACACTTCAGTCTGGAGGTCCCAAGGTGGTAATTGCAGTGATGTATAACCCACCACAGAACAGCAGGAGGCCAAGGCAAGAATATGATGAGAGTAACACAGCGATGGTTGACACACAGGCTGAAGTGCCAGGAAAGGCTCATGTGAGCAGGGCAAAGCTGCTGATTGTGGGTAACTTCAATCACAAAGAAATTGAATGGGAGAACTTGGAGCCACATGGGGGCCCAGAAACGTGGAGGACTAAGATGATGGAGGTGGTATGTACTTGGAAAACTTCATGTACCAACACATAAGGGACACTACCAGAGAAAGAAGAGAGGACGAACCAGCAAGACTGGTCCTAGTATTCTCCTTCAGTGACCACGTGGTTCTGAGCTTCGAATACATAGTAGAGTTACAGGTAGAGAAGGAAGCAGGAAGGAGGGGACAAATAAAGCCAGAGAGGGGACTACACAAGCGCGAAGAATTTCCTGCACGAGGTTCAGTGGGACAGGGCACTGGCAGGGAAGTCAGTCAATGAGATGATGGAATATGTGACAACAATATGCAAGGAAGCTGAGGAGAGGTTTGTACCCAAGGGAAAAAGGAATAGCGAGAAGGCCAGGATGAGCCATTGGTTCACTCAAAGGTGTAGAAAGGTCAAAACCAATTGTGCTAGAGAATGGAAGCAGTATAGAAGGCAAAGAGCCCAGGAGAATAAGGAGAGCAGTCGTAGAGCCAGAAACGAATATACACAGGTAAGACGGGAGGCCCAACGACAAGACGAAAATGACATAGCAGCGAAATCCAAATCTGACCCGAAGCTGATGTACAGCCACATCGGAAGGAAAACAACAGTCAAGAACCAGGTAATCAGGCTGTGGAAAGAAGGAGAGGATATCACAAGAAACGACGGAGAAGTATGTGAGGAGCTCAACATGAGATTAATAATAATTTCTGTATTTCTACAAGTACATGTACAAGGTATACAGGTCTAGCTAACATCACTGACATACTATGATACTACTATATAGAAAGTCACTTGTTATGCAGAGCATTTCGGGCAAATTAGGTCAGTTTTGTACCAGGATGCGACCCACACCAGTAACCTAACTCCCATGTACCCATTTTACTGATGGGGAACATAGACAACCGGTGTAAAGAAACACGCCCAATATTTCTACCCTCGCTGGGAATTGAGCCCCGACACTCGCCGTGTGAAGCGAGAGCTTGAGCCACCAGGCCACGGGGGCTGGTGCTCACATAGGAGACAGAAGGGACCCCAGAAAGACGAAGAGGAGGGGTCCACCATCAAGTGTTAGATACCTGATAGGCGATGGGTCCGGATAACATCTCTCCATGGTTTCTGAGAGATGGAGCAGAGGCACTACGTGTACCACTAACAACAATTTTCAACACATCTATCGAAACAGCAAATGTAGTCGCAATTTTTAAAAAAAGGAGACAGACAGGAAGCATTAAACTACAGACCAGTGTCACTGACATGTATAGTATGCAAAGTCATTGAGAAGATTATCAGGAGAAAAGTGGTGGAGCACCTAGAAAGGAATGAGCTTATCAACGACAACCATAGCGGTTTCAGGTAAAGGAAATCCTGTGTCACAAACCTCCTGGATTCTATAACAGGGTGACAGCAGTAAGACAAGAGAGAGAGGGGTGGGGAGATTGCGTTTTCTTGGACTTTTAGAAGGCGTTTGACACAGTTCGGCACAAGAGATTAGTGCATAAGCTGGAAGACCAGGCAGGTATAACAGGGAAGGCACTGCAATTGATCAGGGAATACCTGTCGGTAAGACATCAGAGAGCCATGGTAACAGACGAAGTGTCAGAGTGGGCACCTGTGTCAAGCGGGGTTCTAAAGGGGTCAGTCCAAGGACATGAGGGAAGCAATAGACTCAGAAGTGTCCCTGTTAGCAGATGATGCGAAGTTGATGAGAAAAATTTAATCGGACGAGGACAAGGCAGAACTACAAGGGCATCTGGACAGGTTGCAGGCCTGGTCCAGGAACTGGCTCCTGAAGTTCAACCCCACCAAATGCAAAGTCATGAAGATTGGGGAAGGGCAAAGAAGACCGCAGACGCAGTACAGTCTAGGGGGCCAGAGACTACTAACCTCACTCAAGGAAAAGGATCCTGGGATGAGTATAACACCAGGCACATCTCCTGAGGCGCACATTAACCAAATAACTGTTGCAGCATATGGGCGCCTGGCAAACCTAAGAATAGCATTCCGACATCTCAATAAGGAATCGTTCAAGACCCTGTGCACTGTGTATGTCAGGCCTATATTGGAGTATGCAGCACCAGCTTGGAACCCTCACCTAGCCAAGCATGTACGGAAATTA
>NC_069401.1:45480253-45512753 GCF_026875155.1 Cherax quadricarinatus | reverse complement strand
AGAAAATAGAAGAATACCCAGAGGGGTGTCTATATATATGCTTGGTAGTGTGACCTAAGTGTAAGTAGAAGTAGCAAGACATATATATATATATATATATATATATATATATATATATATATATATATATATATATATATATATATATATATATATTATATTATTACTATTATTAATAACTGCTACAGCATATAGGCATCTGGCAAACCTAAGAACAGTGTTTCGACATCAAAGTAAGGAGTCATTCACAACATTATCACTGTACGTCAGGCCCATACTGGAGTACACAGTATCATTATGGAACCAACAACTGGTCAAGCATGTCAAGAAGATTAAGAAAGTGCGAAAGTTTGCAACAGGACTAGCCCCGGAGAATGTCCTACGAGGAGAAGTTAAGGGAACTCAACCTGATGACACTGGAGGACAGGAGGGATAGAAGAGATATGATAACGACGTATAAAATACTGAGAGGAATTGGCGAAGTGAACAGGGCCAGAATGTTTCAGAGAAGAGACACATTAACCAGTGGACACAAGTGGAAGTTGAAAACTCAGATGAGTCACAGGAATGCTAAGAAGTATTTCTTCAGCCTTAGATTTTTTAAGAAGTGGAACAAACTGGAGAGTGAAGTAATGGAGACAAAATCCATAAATAGCTTTAAGGAGAGGTACGATAAGGCTCTTGGAGCGGGGAGAATGTAAATCTAATAGTAACCAGTGAAGAGACGGGGACAGGAGCTGTGACTTACTTCCTGCAACCATATATAGATGAATACACACACACATACACGTGCCCCTCACCCCCCTCTTGCCTTGCGAGGTGTGTCGGCAACGTAGCTACATTAATGGGATGGTGTGAGAAATAATGGTGTAGAAGGTAACATCTTCTCTTTATTACCCCTTACATTACTAGTTATAGCAGCCTTCATGCATCCCCTCCATCACTCCTCCAACACCCCTCCATCACTCCAACACCCCTTCATCACTCCAACGCCCATCCATCCCTCCAACACCCCTCCATCATTTCTCCAATACCCCTCCATCCCTCCAACACACCTACATCTCTTCCAACACTCATACTTCACTACTCCAACACCCCACCATCACTCCTCCACTACCTCTTCTATCACCCCATTCATCCCTCCTCCAACACCCCTTTCATCATTCCTCCAGCATCTCCTCTATCACTCTTCCATCACCCCTTCCATCACTCCTCTATCACCCCCTCCATCACTCCTCAAACACCCCATCCATCACTTTTCCAACACCCCTGTATCACTCCTCAATCACCCCCTCCATCACTCCAACATCCCTCCATCACTCCTCTAACTTTCCCTCCATCATTCCTCCAACACCCTGCCCATTACTCCTCCAACACCCCCTTCATCACTCCAACACCCCTTCCATCACTCCAACACCCCTCCATCACTCCAACACCCCTCCATCATTCCAACACCCCTCCATCACTCCAACACCCGTCCATCCCTCCAACATCCCTCCATCACTCCAACGCCCCCCTGCATCACTCCAACACCCCTCTATCACTCCAACACCCCTCCATCACATCAACACCCCCTCCATCACTCCAACACCCGTCCGTCCCTCCAACATCCATCCATCATTCCTCCAACACCCCTACATCACAACTAAAACACCCCACCATCACCCCTCCACCACCTCCTCTATCACCCCCTCCTCTCTCCCTCCAACACCCCCTCCATCACTCCAACACCCCACGATCGCTCCAACACCCCCTCAACCACTCCAACACCCCCTCCATCACTCCAACACCCCCTCCAACACCCCCTCCATCACTCTCCAACACCCCCTCCATCACTCTCCATCACTCTCCATCACTCTCTCCATCACTCTCCATCACTCTCCATCACTCTCCATCACTCTCCATCACTCTCTCCATCACTCTCCATCACTCTCCAACACCCCCTCCATCACTCTCCATCACTCTCCATCACTCTCCAACACCCCCTCCATCACTCTCCATCACTCTCCAACCCACCCCTCCATCACTCTCCATCACACCCTCCACATCAACACGTAACTACCAAGTCTTCCGAACTTCAATGTTCATGTTAATGTTAACATTAATATGAAGATTAATGATAATGTTAATGTGAACATTATTGTGAATATAATGTTCACATTTATGTCATCATTAATGTTAATAATAATGTTAACATTAATGTTCACCATTATCACCATCACCACCACCATCACCACCACCGCCACATTCACTACCACAATCACCATCACCACAACCACCACCATCATCACCACCATTACCACCACTATCACCACCACCATCACCACTATCACCATCGCTACCACAATCTCCACCACCATCACCACCATCACTACCACCACAACCCATCATCACCACCACCATCACCACCATTATTACCATCCCCACCATCACCACTATCACCACCACCATCACCATCATCACCACTACCATCACCACCACCATCACCACTATCACCATCGCTACCACCATCACCTCTACTATTACCACCACCATCACCACAACCATCACCACAACTATCACCACCACCCATCACCACCACCATCACCACCACCACTACCATCACCTCCACAATCATCTATCACCACCACCACCCATTACCACCACCACCATCACCACTACCTACATTGCCACCACTATCACCACCACCATCACCACCATACCCACTACCATCACCACACATTACCACCACACACCACGCCATCACCACTATCACATCGCTACCACCATCACCACCACCATCACCACTATCACCAACGCTCACCACCACCCCACTACACCACCACCATCCACCTTCACCACCACTATCACATCACAACATCACCACCACTATCACCACCACCACCACACAACCACTATCGCCACCACCACACCAGCATCAACCACACCATCACCAACACCAACACACCCTTATCACCACCACCATTACCACCACTATCACCACCGCCATCACCACTATCATCATCGCTACCGCCATCACCACCACCATCACCACTACCACCATCACACCACCATCACCTCCACTATCACCACCACCATCACCACCTTCACCACCACCCACTAACACCCACCACTATCACGCCACACCATCCAACACTATCACCACCACCCATCACCAGCATCACCACCTTCACCACCACCAACACAACCTTATCATCACCACCATCACACCATCATACCGCCACTAGCACCATCCACCATCACACTATCATCATCGCTACCACCACACCACCTCCATCACCACATCACCACACTACCACCATCACCTCCACATCACCACCACCATCACCACCTTCACCACACCACCACTAACATCACCACCACTCACCACCAGCACATACACAAACACTGTCACCACCACCCATCACCACATCACCACTTCAACCACCACGCTACCACCTTACATCGCCACCACCATCACCACTATCACCACACTACACCATCACCCCACTATCACCACCACCATCACCACCTTCACACCATCACCACCACTAACATCACCACCACTATCACCACCACACCATCACACATTACACACACTCACCACCACATCACCACCTTCGCACCACCCCACTAACATCACCACGACTATCACACCACACCATCAAAACACTATCACCACCACCATCACCACATCCACCTCACCACCACCAACACAACCCTATCATCACCACCATCACACCATCATTACCGCCACTATCACCACCCATCACCACTATCATCATCGCTACCACCATCACCATACCACCACCATCACCACTACACCATCACTACCACCATCACCTCCACTATCACCACCACCATCACCACCTTCACCACCACCACCACTACTAGCATCACCACCACTATCACCACCAGCACCATCACAAACACTATCACCACCACCCATCACCAGCATCACCACTTCACCACCACCAACACCACCCTATCACACCACCACCATCACACTACACCATCACAACCACATACCTCCACTATCACCACCACCGTCACCACCTTACCCCACCACCACAACATCACCACCACTATCACCACCAGCACCATCACATACACATCCACCTCATCACCACTTCACCACACCAACATACATCCACCACTATCACCACCAGTACCAACAAACCTATCACCACTACCATCACCAGCATCACACCTTCACCACACCAACACAACCCTTATCATCACCGCCACCACACCACCACTATCATCCCACCATCACACCATCATTATCGCCACATCACCACCACCATCACCACTATCGTCATCGCTACACCATCATCACACTCACCATCACTACCCACCTCACTCCACTATCACCACCACCATCACCACCTTCATCACCACCACCACCCCACTAACATCACCACCATCACCACCATCATCACCACCATCACCACTATCACCATCACTACCACCATCACCTCCACTATCACCCACCATCACCACCACCATCACCACTATCACCATCACTACCACCTCCACTATCACCACCACCATCACCACCTTCACCACCACCACCACTAACATCACCAGCATCACCACCACTAACATCACCACCACTATCACCAGCAGCATCATCACAAACACTATCACCACCACCCATCACCAGCATCACCACCACTACCATCACCACCACCAGCGCTATCACCACTAAAACTGTCATTGATGTACATTCGTCATGTATTATGTGTAGTGTAACCACTGGACAGCAGTTAGTGTTTGGATATTAGAATGTCGTCTGGACTAGCCTAGCAGTAAAATTCTAGTAGATTTTAATGATTATAATCATTACCATTGTTTTTAAAGAAGTGGACAGGTAAGCCAGCGGAAGTCCTTTGTCAGGTGACCAAAACTCCAGCTGCGGGTCATCAAATGACTAAGACAGGAAACATTTGTTTATTTCCTGACAAACATTGTAACTAGCCTAGCAGTGACTAACACGGCCCAAGAAGCCAGCCAGTCGAGGTTAAACATGTTAGACACTAACCTATATTATTCTCCCAATAAAGCCAGAAGCAACTGCTATAAAGTATTACTGTACACTTGTCACTAAAGAAAACCCGTTAAACACCACGACAAATATAGTGGCATCAATGGGCAGAATTCTATGAGCCGAGTGATCGTGATATGTGGGTAGAGGCATCTGTGTCATGGCATTCTTCCGACCCAGTTCCTCTGCCTCCCAGTGTCTGCTGCTCATTGTTCTGCACCAGCAAATGTAACAACGATCAATTATAATGGCTAAGTGTATTTCTCCTGTATTGCCAATATGTGGTTTAGTGCTCTGACTCAAATTGTTGTAATGGACACGCACACACACATGCCAGTAACCCAGGAGCCACCAATCCAATTACTGTTTTGATGCCAATTTACAAGTTATTTCGTCCTGTCTTGGGTTCCCTGTGTTAGTGATGTCTACAGTGTTCCTTTCCTCTCTTAACCGTGATGGAGTGATGCCAAAGCTAATCCAGGTCTTATGCTAACCCAAACCAACACGAGTAACTCGGTGTTTTCGTCTGCCCTAAGAATCTGTGTTCATGTGGTTGTTTGGTACAAGCCAATTACTGTCAAATCGGTATAGTGGCTTATGTGGGTTCTAGTAGAGCCTACTCTGAAGGCCTACTATGTAGGCCTTCAAAGTGGGTTATTGAGTAAGAGGTGTCAGACTATCACGCATCAACCTCCATCACCAACCACCTCACATACCCACACCATTTACCCTGTTATGAACTGTTTACCGTTCGTCTACAAAGTCAGGTCTACCGTTCGTCTATAAAGTCAAGTGGAACAAGAGAATTTAACACCGGTGATTAAGTTTTATTCTTTCTACCGTATGCACTTCCCCTCTATTATGGAGGCTGCGTGAGTCGCTGAGTTAGTGTTGTCAGCTGTGGTTCAACATTTATTTAATTGCCGCTATTTCCTCTTACACTCTTTACTCATCGTTGTGTATTTGTTTAATTACTTAATATTATGTCCTAATATGACATATTATAAATGTTTAATAAAATAAAATAGTGCAAGACTTAGTGTTAAACATTAAAATGTGATGACACTCTCCTCAGTACAATTCTGAGTAGTGTATTTTGTGTCATGTTAATTACCTTCAATAAGATGCCTGCGATGGTGTAGCTTAACCAAGAGTGTGTTGGTCCTTTTCGAGTTGTTGAACACATTAGTGGTAATAAGTACAAGGTTAGAGAAATCATCAGTGGTCAGTACAAAGAGTCACATTTAAACCACATAAAGTTAGTTTGTGACGGTTTTGATGAGATTTCTGTTACCCAGACTGGTGAGCCAGACCCGCACCATCCTTCTGACCCACCTGACTGACACACGTCCCAACTGTCGTTACACTTTACGAACAAGTATTAGGTATTACCACTGAATTTGACCCCCTAGATCTGAGGAAACACTACATATGAAAATGTTACCCAAGTAGAGTCGGGGTTCACACTGCCTTGTATACATAAATACTTCACCATCCTTAGTTTGTTATATTTTGTCATTTTTGACTGTGTCATTTTACAACTGCTGACTGACTGTGAGTTATTTCACATTTCAGTCCAACGTTGTGTAAATAACTTAGTATTCAGAATGGTTTCAATTATTTTAGAGACTGTTTATTCATGTAAATATTATTATAATTGATTAGTTGTTACCTGTTGTTATGCGCGACTGTTGTTACCTGTTGTTATGCGCGACTGTTGTTACCTGTTGTTATGCGTGACTGTTGTTACCTGTTGTTATGCGCGACTGTTGTTACCTGTTGTTATGCGCGACTGTTGTTACCTGTTGTTATGCGCGACTGTTGTTACCTGTTGTTATGCGCGACTGTTGCTACCTGTTGTTATGCGCGACTGTGTCATATTCCTCGACTATGTCATGTTATCTGACCATGTGTCATATTCGTTGACTGTGTCATATTTTCTGAATGTGTGTCATATTCCTTGACTGTGTCATATTTTATAACTGTGTTATATTTTCTGTGTCATATTTTATGATTTTGTGACTGTGTCATATTTTATGGCTGTGTCGTATTATCTGACTGTCATATTAGACTGTGTCATGTTCCTTGACGGTGTGTCATATAAAACTATTGATTTCTTTACTGTGGATTAAATTTCATTTTTATATCAAGTCTTCTCCGAGTTCTGACATTCAACAGTTGTGTCTCGTCTGTACCAAGTTTCCATTGTCTGTATCTTTCTTCTTTTGTATATAATTTTCCTCAGAACTCATACACCACTTGAACACCGATCGATCTCCCATATGTTTGCCATGATCCATCATGATTAATCATGATATGTTCTTTTTGCACAACATTCTTTGATTTATATAGAATCATTACTTGATGCCATCACATCTGCCACTTTGTTTACATTGTATTAGTTACCTGTCAGCATGGCGAGGTCACCGTGCAATAGCGTGATCCGAGTTGTCAGTGACACTATATTCGTTATGTATTATGTTCACTGTAACTACTGGTTAGGCACATTACTGTTTGTATATTAGAATGCCGCCATTGCTAGCAGTGCACCCAAACAACCAGTCGACACCCAGGCTTGGTCGAGGTGGGATGTGTTACAAAGGCTACCTATATTATTTTTCCAACATAGCCAGAAGCAAATGCCATGATATATTATGTGTATCTGCCACTAAAGAGAATCCCATTACACACCTCCACGACATAACCACCACTATAATTACCACCACCACCATTACCACCACTACCACCACTACTACCACTACTATCACTACTACCACCATCACCACCACCACTACTAACACCACCAATGCAACCACTATAACCACCACTACTACCACCATCATAAACTATTACTATTACTACCGCTAGCAACAATACCACTACCAACACCACCACCACCAGCACCACTGCCACCAACACTCACCGCTGCCACCATCATCATCATTGTCACCACTACCATCACCACCACTAAAGCCACTAGCACCATTATCACTGCCACCACCATTACTATCAAAATTACCACTATCACTACTACTATTACCACTACCACCACCATTACCACTACCACCCATACAATTACCACTACCACCATCATCACTATCCACCACTACTACCACAACCACCACCACCACCACCACCACTACTAGCACCAGTTCTACTACTATTACTAAAACCACCACTACTACACCACCACACAATCACCACCACTACCACTACTACCACCACCACTACTCTCACCACTACCACCACAACTACCACCACCACCACTATCACTACTTAGTCGATAAATCAATAATTGTGGTTGCTGGAGCTCAAATATTACATTATAAATGTAATTCACGTAAGTAAATATTGAAGATGACTTAATACTGTGAGGGAGAGATAGTTCTCACTGTGAGGGAGAGATAGTTCTCACTGTGAGGGAGAGATAGTTCTCACTGTGAGGGAGAGATAGTTCTCACTGTAGACATAGTTCTCACTGTGAGAAAGAGATAGTTCTCCTCATTGACAGGGAGAGATAATTCTCCTCACTGTGTGAGAGAGAGAATTCCCCTCATTGTGAGGGAGAGACAATTCTTCTCAATGTGAGGGAGAGATAATTTTCCTCACTGTGAGGGAGAAAGAATTCTCCTCACTGTGAGGGAGAGAGTTCTCACTATGAGAGAGAGATAGTTCTCCTCACTTACAGGGAGAGATATTTCTCCTCACTGTGTGAGAGAGAGAGAATTCTCCTCACTGTGAGGGAGAGATAATTCTCGTCACTGAGAGGGAGAGAGAATTAACAACATAAGAAAGAAGGAACATTACAGCAGGCCTACTGACCCATGGGGAGCAGATCCATGTCCCCCACCCCCGGATTAGCCCAATGACACCCCCGGATTAGCCCAATGACCCACCCAGTCTGGTCACCTCCACTCAAGAAAGGAGCACGGCACCAGACCCAGAAGCAAAAGCTAGTCAGGTCCAATTAACACCCACCCACACCCACTCATGTATTTATCTAACCTATTTTTAAAACTACACAACGTTTTAGCCTCAGTAACTGTACTCGGGAGTTTGTTCCACTCATCCACAACTCTATTACCAAACCAGTGCTTTCCTATATCCTTCCTGAATCTGAATTTTTCCAGCTTGAAACCATTGCTGCGAGTCCTGTCTTGGCTGGAAATTTTCAGCACGCTATTTACATCACCTGTTTATTCCTGTTTTCCATTTATACACATCAGTCATATCCCCCCTAATTCTACGCCTTTCTAGAGAGTGCAGATTCAGGGCCCTCAGTCTATCCTCATAGGAAAGATTTCTGATACATGGGATCATCTTTGTCATCCTCCTTGTTGCAACCCCTGAATGGGTTGCAATGTATATTATGTATATAATGTGTATGTATATAAATATAACCTTTTCATATAATTTTATATTGCTTATATTTGCGATAATAGCTAAATCGTGAATATATTGCTTTATATTATTATTTGACTTAGTTACCTGTTGTTAGGTAGGATGTAACACATAATATGTGCTCATAGTTCAAGTCTTGATTGTCTAACTACTGTAATTATCGCTTGTGGCTCGTTATTCTGCCGGCTTCTGTTGCTGAGCTGCAGCTGTCCACGGAGCTATCACGTGATCGAGGGGGGTGTCCTCACCTCGCCTGAAGTATTCAGTCTGGTCTAGACTCGCTTGGTGGTTGGATGTATTCTACACAAGTGCCTAAATCTCCCTTATTGGCCTTTGTTGGAAGATCGTCTCTTGTCTCATTATTCTTGTTAGTTCTGGAGACTCTGTTCACAGAACATAGTATAGACTTAGTGATTTTCGACGTTGTACTGAGGTTGTGTCTCTTAGACACTCTGAGCAACTCAGGTCCTGAGCTGTAGCTTCTGACCTAACTTGTACTGGTATCTGTGTATTGTCACTGTCGGGTATTTTCTTATGCTGAACTTAGATTCAGTCGTATGGGAGTTTTGTGACTTTTGTGGAGGATCTGCTGTTGGTCCCTACTCAGTGTCGTTATATTATCTCCTTGTTCCTGATTCTGTGTCGCAGTTGCTTGTTATATTGCTATTGGGCTTAGCATTCTTTTTATTGTTCAAGCAGACTGTTCTGATTGCCAGTTGGTCAAGAAGTTAGTTTATTTGAGGACTTTGTCAGTCACTTGTTTAAGTCTAGTCGAGTCGTGAGACATAGCGAACTACTTAGAGCACTTACACACATACACATAAACTTACTTGTACATATTTGTAATATCTTATTAAATGTTAATGTACCAGACGGTACTTAATAGAATTATAAATGTGATATGTGCTTTCAGCACATATCACATTTATACGAGAGAAGTGATTAATATTATTTTGATTACTGTGATTCATTTAATTTAATTTGATGTACCCCTAGACAACTTAATAAATTTATTAAATTTTATTTTCTCTAGTTAGTAGCCTACCAGTTGTAATCCTGAAGCACTATTGAATCATACTGAATTCTAATGGATAATTGGACAAGGATACTGACTACTTGTTACGAAAACCCAGTAACAGGCTGGATGCTAGAAGGGCAGTCCTTTCTAGTATTCACTGGAGATCTCTAAGCTTTTAGAATCGCGTTTTTTTTAACACTTCTCTGTACGTTTTCCAGAGCATTTATATCCATTCTGTAATACGGTGACCAGAACTGAGCAGCATAGTCTAAATAAGGCCTAACCAAGGATATATAGAGTTGAAGAACAACCTGAGGACTTCTATTATTTATACTTCTAGATATGAAGCCAAGAATTCTGTTAGCTTTATTGCGAACACTAATGCACTGCTGTCTTGGTTTTAGATTTCTGCTAACCAGAACTCCTAAATCATTTTCGAAATCAGTAGTATTAATATCTACATTATTTAGTTTATATGTGGCATGGTTATTTACCTGTCCAACATTTAGAACTTTGCATTTGTCAATATTAAACTGCATCTGCCACTTAGACCATTGCATCAGTCTATTCAAATCATCCTGGAGTGCTCTAGTGTCCTCATCAGAATGAATTGGACGGCCTAATTTGTTGTCATCAGCAAATTTGCTTATGTCGCTATTTATTCCCTCATCTATGTCGTTTATATAAAATGTGAACAACAACCGGCCCAACACTGACCCCTGAGGAACACCGCTTGTGACGTGCCCCCATTCTGATTTCTCCCCATTTATGCAAACTCTCTGCTGCCTATTTGTCAGCCATGCCTCTACACAGAAAAAAATTTCTCCTCCTATTCCGTGTGCTTTAAGTTTCCTCAATAGCCTCTGGTGTGGAACTCTATCGAAAGCTTTACTGAAGTCCATATACACAATATCATATTCATTACCATGATCTACCTCCTCAAACACCTTAGTGAAAAAAGTTAGTAAATTCGCAAGACAGGAACACCCCTTTGTAAAACCCTTTTGAGATTCATTAATCAATCTGTGCCTATTAAGATGGCTACGAATTGCTTCGGTAATTATTGATTCCATAAATTTTTCCACTATGGAGGTAAGGCTTATTGGTCTATAGTTCGAAGCCAAGGACCTGTCACCTGCCTTGTAAATAGGTATTACATTTGCCATTTTCCACTTATCAGGCACTATGCCAGTTTATAGTGATATGTTAAAAAGATTAGTCAAAGGTATGCTAAGTTCCTCTTTACATTCCTTTAACACCCTTGCAAACAGTTCATCAGGACCTGGGGATTTGTTAGGTTTTAGTTTCTCTTTTTGTCTGAGAACCATGTCACTAGTTACCGCAATCG
The DNA here is from genome assembly GCF_026875155.1 of Cherax quadricarinatus. Classification (NCBI taxonomy): domain Eukaryota; kingdom Metazoa; phylum Arthropoda; class Malacostraca; order Decapoda; family Parastacidae; genus Cherax; species Cherax quadricarinatus. The sequence continues at coordinate 45,500,960 of NC_069401.1, read as the reverse complement.
TACATAGTTTATTATCATCCTGTTCTACATAATCTATTATTTCAGGAATATCGCTAGTATTTTCCTGGGTGAAAACTGAGAGGAAGTAGGTATTGTGAATTTCACACATATCCTTATCACTGTCAGTGATCTGACCAGAGTTACTCTTGAGTGGGCCAATCTTGTCCCTAATCTTACTTCTGTATACCTGAAGGAACCCTTTTGGGTTAGTCTTTGAATCCCTTGCGACCTTAGCCTCATAATCCCTTTTTGCTTTTCTTATTCCTTTCTTTATTTCTCTCTTCAATTGAATATATTAATTTCTTAACTGCCCATCCCCTCTTTTGATACGCCTATATATGCCTCTCTTTTGACCAATGAGATGTTTTAATCTATTGTTCATCCATCTGGGATCATTTTTGTTAGATCTAATTTCCCAACTCGGAACAAAAGTTGTCTGGGCAGCTAGAACTATGCTCTGAAAAACGTCATCTTGGCAACCAAGATCACCTACCTGACCCATAGTCAGGACATTCCCAATTTAGCCCACCCAGGTAATTTTTCAGTCCCATGAAGTCGGCCAAGCAAAAATCTGGGTAATTCCATGATATATTAAAACTAAGTGATTTGTGATCACTTTCCCCAAGCTCATCATTAACCTCAAGATTATTAATTAGTGAATCTTTGTTGGCAAGAACCAAGTCAAGCAGATTGTTTCCTCTAGTTGGTTCTGCCACAACCTGTTCTAAAAAGCAATCCTGATCCGTATCAAGAAAGTCACTAGACTCAAGATTTCCTGTCATATTGTTCCAATCAATTTGTCTAAAATTAAAATCTCCCATTATCACAACATTTTCATGTCTAGATGCCTTATGAATTTCGTCCCATAACAGCTTACTGCACTCCCTGTCAAGGTTTGGGGGCCTATAAATCACACCCAAAATTAATTTGTCACGTCCCTCGAGAAACTGTAGCCAAACAGATTCTGTGTCCGCTGTTTCTAATCTTATATCATGTCTAAGACAACAATTTAAATTTTCTCTGACATACATCACCACTCCACCACCCGTCCTGTTGACCCTATCAGTGTGGAATAGTTTATAACCCTGTATGTTGAGGGAGAGGGAGTTCTCCTCACTGTGAGGGAGAGAGAATTCTCCTCACTGTGAGGGAGAGAGAATTCTCCTCACTGTGAGGGAGAGAGAATTCTCCTCACTGTGAGGGAGAGAGAATTCTCCTCACTGTGAAAGTTTTCACCGTGAGAGAGAATTCTCTTCACTGTGAGGGAAGAAGAGAAAGGGAGAAGTACATAGTACTAGCTCAGATACCTTCTAGTCAGTGTTTCTCTCCAGTCAGTGTCACCCTCCAGTCATTGTTTCTCTCCAGTCAGTGTCATCCTCCAGCCAGTGTTACCCTCCAGTCAGTGTTACCCTCCAGTCAGTGTCACCCTTCAGTCACTGTCACCCACCCGTCAGTGTCACCGTCCAGTCAGTGTCACCCATTAATGTACCATGGTAGTGTATCACTGCAGTGTACCAGAGTAGTGTACATGGTAGTGAACGTTGGTAACGTACCATATTAGCGTACTTAGTAGTGTTCCATAGTGTACCATGGTAATGTACTATAGTAGTGTACCGTAGTTGTGTACCATGGACGTGTACCATGGTTGTGTACCTTGGTAATCTACTATAGTACTATGTTCTGCTGAACAATCTTTCTGGTTCACCAGGAAGAATTAGACTATCCTAGGGTCCATCTAGGGCCCATCCTGCGTCACTAGGGTCCATCCTGCGTCACTAGGGTCCATCCTGCGTCACTAGGGTCCATCCTGCGTCACTAGGGTCCATCCTGCGTCACTAGGGCCCATCCTGCGTCACTAGGGTCCATCCTGCGTCACTAGGGCCCATCCTGCGTCACTAGTGTCCATCCTGCGTCACTAGGGCCCATCCTGCGTCACTAGACTCCATCCTGTGCCACTAGGGTCCATCCTGTGCCACTACCTGGAGTTTACTTGGAGAGGCTTTCGGGGGTCAACGCCCCCGCTGCCCGGTCTGAGACCAGGCCTCATGGTGTATCAGGGTCTGATCAACCAGGCTGTTGCTGCTGGCCGCACGCAAGCTGACGTACGAACCACAGCCCGGTTGGTCAGGTGCTGACTTTAGGTGCCTGTCCAGTGCCTTCTTGAAGACAACCAGGGATCTATTGGTAATCCCCTTTATGTATGGTGGGAGGCAATTAAACAGTCTTGGGCCTCGGACACTTATTGTGTCTCTCAGTGTACTCGTGGCGCCCCTGCTTTTCATCAGGGGAATGTTGCATCTCCTGCCGAGTCTTTTGCTTTCATTTGGAGTGATTTTCGTGTGCAGGTTTGGTACCAATCCCTCCAGGATCTTCCAAGTGTATATTATCATGTATCTCGCCTGCGTTCGAGGGGATACAGATCAAGGACCTTCAACCGTTCCCAGTAGTTTAGGTGCCTTATCGTACTTATGTGTGCCGTGAAAGTTCTTTGTACACTCTCCAGGTCTGCAGTGTCGCCAGCCTTGAAGGCGGTCGTTAGTGTACAGCAGTATTCCAGCCTAAAGAGCACAAGCGATTTGAAGAGAATCATCACGGGTTTGGCGTCCCTAGTTTTGAAGGTTCTCATTATCCATCCTATCATTTTCCTAGCGGATGAGGTAGATACATAGTTGTGGTCTTCGAAGGCGAGATCCTCTGACATTATCAGTCCTAGGTCCTTCACATTACTTTTTTTGCTCTATTGTATGGTTAGAATTTGTGGTATAACCTGACACATTTTTAATTTCTTCAAATTTCCCATATCTGAGTAGTTGAAATTTCTCCTCGTTGAACTTCATGTTGTTTTGAGTGGCTCATTCGAAGATTTGATTGATGTCCGCTTGGAGTCTCGTAGTGTCTTCGATGGAGGTCACTGCCATGGTGATCCGGGTGTCATCCGCAAAGGAAGACACGGAGCTGTGGCTTACATCTCTGTCTATGTCAGAAATGAGGATGAGGAATAGAATGGGAGCGAGTACTGTGCCTTGTGGAACAGAGCTTTTTACCATGGCTGCCTGGGACTTTACTCGTTTACTATTATCTTTGGTTCTTTTTTCAGGAATTATAGATCCATCTCCCAATTTTCCTTTTTTTCCTTTATCAGTTTTTTGTGCTGTTACACCATGTCACACTTTTTGAAAGCTTTTGCAAAGTGGGTGTCTAACTACATCTGTATTTTGTTTATCTTCACAGCACCCGGGGACCTTTTTTTAGGGTCCAGTGCTGGGAAAGGGCAGGAGGACCTGCTCTATCCCTGTTCCCCGGGGTTTTTAATTGAGGGGTATCTAGGGGGTTGGCGATCCACCCTGGCCACCGGGGTCTATCTTGCGCCCCGGGCCCCCCAGCCCACCAGAGTTATCCTGCCCCGCTGGGGTCCATCCTGCGCCCTAGGGCCACCCTGCCCCACTAGGGTTCATCCTGCCCCACGGGGTCCATCTTGCGCCAGGGATATTGAATATTGGCCCACAACTTGAAAAAAAGTCGTCTTTGAAATTCACCTAAATAAAGTAAGAAAATTTTCACGTCTTGTACTAAAATTATATATGAAATTTAAATAGTGCAGTTTTACGTGTATACACTGTCTCTTAGTGAGGGTGTATATTCAGTATTTATACACGAGAGGTGTTTACCTTGGTTATCCCCAAACTGTGATGTGTTTGTCTTGTAAATTACAGAGAGGTTAGTCTCAGTAAATTTTACACTGAGAGATTTTTGGTTTGGGTTAAATACCACTGTGATGTTATTCTGGTAAATAACGTGAGAGGGGATTCTCAGTTATTACACTAGAGGTGTTTGTCTATATTATCATAAGGGTGTATTTTTGGGGTTTTAATACATGAAGGTGTAGTCTAGTTTTAATACATGAGAGGTGTATATTTTGGGTAAAACACACTGGGAGGTGTAGCTCAGTATATTTCACTGATTTATTCCTTACAGTATACAATCCTTTTTTTAGGTTTAAAATTATCTTACTGGTAGTGAAGGGACCTCACCTTACGACCCCCTGTAGTCGATAGAATTTGGACCCCTTAACCAACCAACCAGTCTTACTGACCCTGTGTAATCGAAAAGCCTCTGGCCCCCATTAACAACCCAAACCCAGACTTATGACCCTGTGCATCGACGCCCGGGATCCAAAAACCAAACCCAACCAGTTTACTGACCTTTTAGCGACACCCCCTGAACACTTTAACCAACCAACGATTTTAACGCTCTGTAGTCGAAAAACCTTGGACCCCTTAACCACCCAACTTGTCTTATGCCCCCTCGTGATCGCGCCCTGGCCCCCATTAAAACCCAACCATCTTACTGACCCTCGTGTATCGAAAACCCTCGGGCCCCCCATTAACCCCCCAACTTGTCTTACTGACCCTCGGTATCGAAGCCCTGGACCCCATTAACCCAAACCAACAAGTTTTTGCCCCTGTGAGCGACCCCTCTGGACCCCTTTAAACCAACTTAGTTTACTGACATCGGTAGTCGATAACCTCGGACCCCATTTAACCCCTACTTGTTTACTGATCTCGTGTAGTCGACAGCCTCTGACCCCTTTAAACCCAAACCCAACCTTCTTACTGACCCTCGTGCATCGACACCCTCGGACCCCATTAACCACCCAACTTGTCTTTGCCCCCTGTGTACGACAGCTCTGAACACCTTAACCAACCAACCAGTCTAGGCACTCGTGTAGTCTAACCCTGGACCCCATTAACCCCCCAATTGTCTACTGCCCCTTGTGTAGCGACAGCCTCTACCCCATTAACCCAACCAACCAGTTTTTCTGACCTTCGTGAAAGTCGCAGCCTCTGGCCCCCTTTAAAAAACCCAACAGTCTTACGGACCCCATGTAGTTGAAAACTTCTGGCCCCCATAACCCAACCAACCATTTACTGCCCCTCGTGTAGTCAAAAACCCTTGACCCCTTTAAACCCAACCAATCAGTCTTACTGACCCGGTATTTCGAAAACCTTGGACCCCATTAACCAACCACAATTTTACTGCCCCTCGGTAGTCGAAAACCTCTAAACCCCTTTAAACCAACCAACCAGTTTATGACCCTCGTGTAGTCGAAAACCCCTCTACCCCTTTAAAACCAACCACCGTTTTACGCCCCTCGTGTAGTCGAGACCCTGGCCCCATTAACCAACTATTTAAAACTTTAAAACATTACTTTTTCCCAACTGTCGGCCACAATGTTTAAGTGGCCGAACATTTAATTTATCCATTTAAAAAGTTTTACACCCCCAAAAAAAAAGTTACCTAAGCCCTCATTTAACTCGTAAGTGCTGCTCGTTGTGTAAGTGCTGCTCTAATTTTAAAGTGGTGTGTAATGTTAAGGGGTGCTGTAATGTTAAGTGCTGCTTAATGTGTAAGTACTGGAGTCCCGGGGGTTTTTCCCTGGGAGGGGTTCCGGGGGGTCAACGCTCCCGCGGCCGGTCGTCCCCAGGCCTCATGGGGACAGGGCTGTCATCAGGTTTTTATTGGCCGCACGCAATCCAAGTACGAACTACACCCCGGCTGTTCGGACCGACTTTAGTCCCTGTCCAGTCCCTGCTTGAAGACTGCCGGGGGTCTATCGGAACCCCCTTAGTATTCTGGAGGCTTTGAAAGTCTTGGGCCCCTGACATTTATTGTGTTGTTCTTAACGGCTAGTGACCCCCCTGCTTTCTTGGGGGATGTTGCATCGTCTGCCGATCTTTTGCTTTCGGTGGTGATTTTCGGTGCAAGTTTTGTACTAATCCCTCTGGGATTTTCCGGGTGTAATAAAAAAGTATCTCTCCTGCCTGCGTTCTAGGGGAAGGCGGGACTTCGTGTTTCCAGTAACTGGGGTGTTTTTTCCCCGTTATCGCCCCGTGAAGTTCTCGTACATTTTCTAGGTCGCAATTCACCTGTTGAAAGGTGTGTTATGTGCAGCAATTTTCCCAGCCTAGACAGAGCAACGACGAAGAGGCCCAAGGGGCCTTGGCATCCAGTTTTGAAAGTTCTCTTATCCCCCCGTCTTTTTTCTAGAGATGCGATTGTTACAAGTTTTGGTCCTTGAAGTGAGATCTCCACATGATCACTCCCCCGGTCATTTACGTTGGGTTTTGCTCCATTTTGTGGATAGAATTTGTTTTTTAATCGATAAATTTTTAAATATGCTCCAATGTGTAAGTGCTTTCTCTGTGTAATGTGTCTAAAACGTAAGTGTTGCATAAGTGTAAGTGCGTTTAATGTTAATGTTGCGTAATGTTAAGTGCTGCTATAATATGTAACGCTGCTCTGGTTAAGTGGCCAAAGCGTAATGGCTGTAATTGTAAGTCTGCTTAAAATGTAATGCTGCTGTAATGTGTAAGTTGCTGTAATGTGTAAGTGCTGGTTTTAATGTTAAGGGGCGTTGTAATGTTGTGCTGTTGAATGTGTAAGTGCTGTTGTAAAAGGTAATTGTGTAATTGAAGGTTTCTTAATTGAAGTGCTGCTGTATGTGTAAGTGTGTTGTAATGTGTAGTGTGTTGTAATGTGTAAGTGCTGTTGTAGTGTAAGGGTTGTAAGGGAAGTGCGTTTTAATGTGTAAGTGTGTTTAAAGTGTAGTGCTGTTTAAAGTGAAGTGCTGCTGTAAAAGGTAAATGCGCTGTAATGTTAAGTGGGTTGAATGTGTAAGTGCTGTTTTTTGGTAAGTGCTGTTGTAATGTTAAGTGCTGTTGTAAATTTTAAGGCGCTGTAATGTGTAAGTGTGTTTTTAATGTGTAAATGCGTTGTAATGTGTAAGTGCGCTGTTTTTGGTAATGTGCTGTAATGGTAATGCTGTTTTAATGTGTAAGTGCTGCTGTAATGTGTAAGTGCTGCTGTAATGGTAAATGTGTTGTAATGTGTAAATGCGGGTAAAGTGTAAAATGTGTTGTAATGTGTAAGTGGTTGTAAAGGTAAGTGCTGTTGTAATGTGTAAGTTGTTGTAATGTGTAATGCTGCTGAATGTGTAAGTCTGTTGAATGTGAAAATGCTGTTGTAATGTGTAAGTGCTGTTGTAATGTGTAAGTGCTGCTGTAATGTGTAAGTGCTGCTGTAATGTGTAAGTGCTGCTGTAATGTGTAAGTGCTGCTGTAATGTGTAAGTGCTGTTGTAATGTGTAAGCGCTTTGTAAAGTGAAATGCGTTGTAAGTGTAATGCTGTTGAAGTTAAGTGCTGTTGTAAGTGTAATGCTGTTTTAATGTGTAGTGCTGTTGTAAGTGTAAGGCTGTTGTAAAGTGTAAGTGCGTTGTAAATGTGTAAATGCTGTTGTAAAGTTTAAGTGCTGTTTTTAATGTTAAGTGTGCTTAATGTGTAAGTGCTGCTGTAAGTTAAGTGCTGCGTAATGTTAAGTGCGCTGTAAATGTGTAAGTGCTGTTGTAAGTGTAAGTGCTGTTGTAATGTGTAATGCTGTTTTTAAAGTGTAAGTCTGCGTAATGTGTAATGCTGCTGTAATGTGAAATGCGCTGTAATGTGTAATGCTGTTGTAATGTTAAGTGCAGTTGTAAGTGTAAGTGCTGTTGTAATGTGTAAGTGCTTTTTTAATTGAAAATGCTGTTGTAATGGTAAGTGCTGCTGTAATGTGTAAATGTGCGTAATGTTAAGTGCTCTGTAATGTTAAGTGCTGTTTTAAAAGGTAAATGTGCTGTAATGTGTAAGGGTGCGTAATTGGGAAGTGCTGCTGTAATGTGTAAGTGCTGCGTAATTGTAAGTGGTGTAATGTGTAAGTGCTGTTGTAATGTGTAAGTGCTGTTTTAAAGTGTAAGGCTGTTGTAATGTGAAGTGTGCGTAATGTGTAAGTGATGTTTAAGGTAAGTGCTGTTGTAATTTTAAGTGGTTTAAGTGTAAGTCTGTTGTAATGTGAATGCTGTTGTAAAGTGTAAGTGTGCTGTAAAGGTAATGCTGTTTTTAATGTGTAGTGTGCTGTAAGTGTAAGTGCTGCTGTAATGGTTTAAATGCTGTTGTAATATTAATGCGTTGTAATATGTAAGTGCTGTTTTAATTGGGAATGCGTTGAATGTGTAATGCTGCTGTAATGTTAATGCTGTTGTAATGTGTAAGTGCTGTTTAAAGGTAATGCTGTTGTAATGTGTAAGTGTGTTGTAAGTGTAAGTGCTGTTGTAATTTTTAAGGCTGTTGTAAGGTAAGTGCTGTTGAATGTGTAAGTGCTGTGAATGGGTAAGTGCTGTTTTTAATGTGTAAGTGTGCTGTAATGTGTAAGTGCTGCTTAATGTGTAAATGCTGTTGTAAAGTGTAAGTGGTTGTAATGTGTAAGTGCGCGAATGTTTTAAATGCTTTTGTAATGTGTAAATGCTGCTTAATGTGTAAGTGTGTTTAATGTTAAGGTGCGTAAAGTGGAAGTGCGTTGTAAAGTGTAAGTGGGTTTTTAATTGTAATGCTGTTGTAATGTGTAAGTCGTTTTAAAGTGTAAGGCTGTTTTAATTTGTAAGGCTGTTGTAATAGTAAAATGCTGTTGAATGTGTAAATGTGTTGTAATGTGTAAGTGCTGTGTAAATGTTAATGCGTTGTAATGTGTAAGTGCTGTTGTAAAGTGTAAATTTTGTTGTAAGGTAAGTGCTGCTGTAATGTGTAAATGCTGTTGTAATGTGAAGGTGCTTAATGTGTAATGCTGCTTAATGTGAATGTGTTTAATGTGTAAGTGCGTTGAATGTGTAAGTGCTGCGTAATTTTTTAAGGCTGTTGTAAAGTGTAGTGCTGCGTAAATTTTAAATGCGTTTAAGTGTAAGTGCGCTGTAATGTGTAAATGTGTTGTAATGTGAAAGTGCTGTTGTAATGTGTAAGTGCTGTTGTAATGTGTAAGTGCTGTTGTAATGTGTAAGTGCTGTTGTAATGTGTAAGTGCTGTTGTAATGTGTAAGTGCTGTTGTAATGTGTAAGTGCTGCTGTAATGTGTAAGTGCGTTTTTAATGTTAAGGCTGTTGAAGGGGTAAGGCTTTTTTTGTGTAAAAGGGTGTTGAAAGTGTAAGTGCTTTGTAATTTTAAGGCTGTTTAATGTGTAAGTGTGTTTTAATGTTTAAAATCTGTTTAAGTGTAATGTGCTGTAAGTGTAAGTGGCGGGAATGTGTAATGCTGTTGTAATGTGTAATTGCTGTTGTACTGTGTAAATGCGTTGTAAATTTTAAGTTCGTTGTAAAGGTTTGTGCTGTTGAATGTTAAGTGTGCTGTAAAGTGTAAGTGGGTGTTGTAATGTGTAAGTGCGTTGTAATGTGTAATGCTGTTTTAATATGTAAGTGTGCTGTAAAGTGTAAGTGCGCTGTAATGTTAAGTGCTTTTTTAATGTGTAAGGGGTTGTAATGTGTAAGTGCGTTTTAATGTGTAAAGGGGCTGTAATGTGTTTAAAATGCTGCGTAATGTGTAAGTGCTGTTTAATGTGTAATGCTGCGAATGGTAGTGCGCTGTAATGGAAGTGCTTTTTTTTTTTTGTGTAAGTGCGTTGTAATGTTAATGCTGGTAATGTGTAAGTGCTGTTGTAATGTGTAAGTGCTGTTTAATGTGAAGTGCTGCTCTAAAATTAGTCTGCTCTAATGTTAGGGGGAAATGGTTTCCCCCCCCCCTCCCCCCCCCCTCCCCCCCCCCATTCCCCCCCCCCCCTGTTATCGACTTTCAAAAAATGCCTTATCTTTTCCTTGAAAACTTAGAAACGTGTTTTAAAAAACATTTTTAGAATATTTTAAGAAACGTCTTTAGAAACATCTTTAAGAAACACTTGAAGAGAAGTCTGCTGTTGCCCCGCACTCTGCTCTTGTAACACTTGTAATGTATGGACCGGGGGCCCCCAACCACGGCCCGAGGGCCCCATGTTGGGTTTTTGGAAGAATGCGGCCCTCACTTAAAAAAATAAATTCACTTTTTGTGACCCACACTGCATGTCGAACAGTTCAAAATATTTTAAGCTATTTCCCCAGCAAAAACCCATGTTCACCTTAACAAGAGAGTTTACTTTTGGTCAGGGTTGTTTATGCCGTAGTGAATGAAATCTGTTCGCCGCCCCATTCTACACTGACTGTTAGAAATTTTTTTATTTTTGTATTTTTTAAATTACAGGGGGTTTGGAAAGAAATGTACACGCAAGGGACCATGAGCTTAACCCTTTGGATTGTAGGGGAGTAACAATAACCTATTTTCAGACCCCGGTTCGGGGGGGGATTGAAAATCGCAGGAATGAATTGGGGAAGTGGCCCGGGGTTTTACGAGGTTGCGCAGTTTATGAGGATAACGCAACCCCCGAAACCCGGCGTCATGGCAGAGTGAGGGGGTTTTGCTCGATAAAAGTTAAAGAAATACTTTATTTAGGATATAATCTGGATATTTAAAAAATAAAAATTTTTTAACTAAACAATTGGATGAATGGTTTGAAAAAAACCACAAGTTTAAGATTGAACACTTATGCAGATATAAGCCAATTCTAAGGCCATGGGTGTACATTTACAAGATTTATGGACGAAACATCGACTAGATTGAGGGATGATTACCTCATTCCCTCCCCTTTCCTTTCGCCTTCCTTTGTTTGGATTGAAAAGCCACTGTGTGGCGAACGTTTCCTGAATAAAGTTCCCCCATGCTGCTAAGTGTCTCAATCTTTCAACTAAACAATTTTTCTTATTTTCTAAAAAAAACACTGGAAAGTCCTGTCGTTCTCTCCCTAAGCAGCTAAATTTTTTTAATTAGTTTTAGCACTGAACTTTGTTATTTGATTTATCACAGAATTAAAATAGAGGGATTTTTTATATGATATAACACACCACAGGACGTGAAATTAATAGGAGAAAATTAAATCAGTGTGGAAACCCAAAAAGGTCTAAAAAGACCTGGCAGGCTGGCATGCGTGGTCCAGCAAATGGCCTAGATTTAACCCCCCCAAAAGCAAAGTATAAGATCGGAGAAGGGGAAGAAGACCGCAGACAGAGTATAGGAGGTGGCCAAGATGAAAAAACCCCACTCAAGGGAAAAAGATAGGATGAGATAAACCGAGTACATCGCAAGAAGCACAAATTAACCAGATAACGCTGCGGCAAAGGGGGCCCCCGGCAAACCCGAGAATAGCGTCCCGGACCTCAAAGGGGAATCGTTCAAAACTTTTACACGTGTACGTCGGGGGCCCCTTGAAAATCGCAGCACCTTTTTGGAACCCACACTGGGCAAAATGTCAAAATTTTGAGAAAGGGGAAAGGTTTCAAAAAAGGTAGTTCCAGAGCAAGGGGTTCCTATAAGAAAGGTTAAGGGAAAACGGTCTGAGGGCTTGGGGGGCAGGAGGGTCAGGGGGGGGCAGATAACGATATACAAAATCGTGGGAAAAGACAAGGGGAACAGAGACAGGTGTTCCCGAGATGGGACACAGAAACAAGGGGGCACAATTGGAAGCTGAAAACTCAGATGAGTCAAAGAGATGTTAGGAAATATTTTTTCAGTATAGAGTAGTTAGGAATGGAATAGTCGGGAAGGATGTAGTGGAGGCAGGAACCATACATAGTTTTAAGAGAGGTTGATAAAGTCATGGAGTGGGGGGGGGAGGACCATACGGTCGGTGAAGAGGGGGGGGCAGGAGCTGGTCCTTTCCCTTGCAACCACAAAAAGGGGAATACACACACACACACACACACACACCACACACAACTCAAGAGCCAGAAAAAAGATGCATTTGAAAAAAAGGGGGCTCGCGACATACGAAAACGACATAGCATCGAAAGTAAGTCTTTGACAACAGTCAAAAACCGGTGTAGGCGGAGAAAAAAAGGGGGGGAAATACAAGAAACGATCAAGAGGAGTGAAGTCAACAGAGTTTAAGGAAATATTTTTTTAGTGGGACAGGAAAGGGCTCTGGGAAGACAGAACAGAGGGGGGCACCCAAAGAAAATACCAACAATGTTGGATGACATGCAACAATGGGGGAGGGGTGAAGAAGGTGTAAATGACCCTTTATACCCCAAAGGCAAAGGGCCGGGAAAAAACTCCCCCTGGGGCTTTTGAGAGGGAACAGAAAAGCTGGTGTACCACTAAAACCCCAATCTTTAACACATCCTTTAATGGGTAACTCCTAAGGTTGGAAAACGGCAAAAAGTAGTTTCCCATTTTTTAAAAAAAAGGGGACAGAAAAGGCACTCAACTATAGACCCCCTTTCACGAGTGTATAGTATAAAAAATCCTTGAGAAGATTATCAGGAGGAGAGTGGTGGAGCACCTGGAACGGAGCAAGAGTATAAACGACAACCAGCACGGATTCATGGAAAGCAAATCCTGTGTTATAAACCTTCTGGAGTTTTCTGATAAAGCAACAGAAGTAGGACACGAGAGAGAGGGGTGGGTTGATTGCATCTTTTTGGACTGTAAGAAGGCCTTCGACACAGAGATTAGTGCAGAAGCTAGAGCATCAGCCGCGTATAACGGGAAGGGTATCATAGTAGGGACCTGTGACGAAAGTATGCAGCACCAGTTTGGAACCCACACCTGGCCAAGCACGTCAAGGAAATATAGAAAGTACAAAGGTTTGCGACAAGTTTAGTTCCAGAACTAAGGGAAATATCCTATGAAGAAAAGTTAAGGGAAATCGGCCTGACGACACTGGAGGACAGGAGGGTTAGGGAAGACATGATACAAAATACTGCGTTGAATAGACACGGTGGACAGAGACAGGATGTTCCAGAGATGGGACACAGAAACAAGGGGTCACACTTGGAAGCTGAAGACTCATAAGAGTCAAAGGGATGTTAGGAAGTTATTCTTCAGTCATAGAGTTGTCAGGAAGTGGAATAGTCTAGCAAGTGAGGTAGTGGAGGCAGGAACCATACATAACTTTAAGACGAGGTATGATAAAGCTCATGGGACAGGGAGAGAGAAGACCTAGTAGCGTTCAGTAAAGAGGCGGGACCAGGAGCTGAGTCTCGACCCCTGCAACCACAATTAGGTGAATTAGGTAAGTATACAAACACATACACAAACACATGCACACACTCATCAGCCGGACGGGTGTCCTGCTGACACTTGTGGTAGCCGCCTCGGCCGCTGATCCTTCATCTAGTTTTGCTTCTGATCTAAATATCTCATGTTTTGTATTTAATTTATAATGTGTATTTTACATTTTATGTTTTTGTGAGGGAAAAGTTCAATAGATAGGAGTAGAGAGGGAGTATATAGTAACAATAGTTTCATTGCCGGCTACTTGTTAAGGTAGGGTAAGTCAAGCTCCCGCTATTCCCGCCTTTTTTCCCCACCCGAAAGTGATAGTTTGACTGCCGGCTGCTTGTTAAGGTAGGGTCAGTCTAGCTCCTGCTATCCCTTCCCCTCCTTCTCCCCCCCCCGAAAGGTGACGTGTGGGGCTCCTGTCCAAACAGTAATCACTAGACTCACAGCTCCCAGCACTACTGTAAGTACATGCCTGCCTTGTATTCTAGTGGATTTATTGGTTGAAAGCTTCACTTTTGACCAATAATAAACTTAGTCCTTTCAGTCTTGCTCTAGGTTGACTCTTGTAATAATCACCACATCTTATAGGTATTGTACTTATCATGGAGAGTGATTTCTTAAGCAGTGGGTAACCTGTCTATCTTTCCAGCTTGGATGACAGAGAGGGTCACCTGCCAATCAACGAGCAGAACTGATGGAGATGGACTAATGTCCTGAGACTTCCCCTTTTTGGATTTAATTACCTGTGCACCTGTATGAAATTGCAGGACGTAACCCCTCATCATTGCAGCGGTAAAGAACCTGCTTTCCTGTCATCGGGATAGAATACTCAAGGCTATACTGTGAAGAACGATCCGGTGGGTTGTAACCAACACCTGAGACCCCCCCCCCCATCATCAGCAACTGCTACGATTTCAACAACACTCAGTGTCACCAACACCAGACACCCCTATATATATTAGCGTTGAATTCAGTTATCATTCATATTTTTCATTTTTCATTTTCTTTAATGTAGGATTAATATTTCATATTTAAGTGTTTTATATTTTCTATATAATAAAGTGTATATGTTTGTCTGTTATTATTTCTTTTTCTATTCACTAATTTTCCTGAGGAGGAGCCAGCCTTGGTAATACTGTCTGAAGTTGTTACAGGGCAGAGTAAGTCTTCACAGTTTTTGTTTTTATTTTATATGCGTCCATTATATATTATAATTTTATTCCTTAACTTCTACTCGATTCTGTATTTTCTTTTTCTTATATTCATTTTTTTTATTTCAGAAATTATTAAGGAAAAGTTTCCATCCTGCCCATTGAAAATGACGTCGGTTAATTAGAAAAAAGAGAGAATATTAGATGAAGGTCGTATATTTAATAATACTTGGACAAACGACTTTATTTCTCAATCAAATAAGTCAGTGTCATATATGCCATCAAACTACAAGACCATCATCGTGTTTAATCTCAAAAGACATCATGAAACACGGCATAAAGTTTATTTTTCCTAACATGACAATGCACCGTCAAACAAAATAAATTATTTGCAAATCTCCATTTCTTCACAAAATTTGTTTGGAAATAAGACCAAACAAATCGAGTCATTTGTGCGGACGAGTTTTAAAGTCTCCAAATAAACGTGTGAAAGAGAGAGTCCATTTACGACGGCGAATATGTTAAAGGATGCATAACAAAACTTGCTAAAGAAATTTACCCAGAGAAACTTTCATGTTTTCATAATGTTTGTTTGTTTGTTTGTTTTAACAGTTATTGGGAGTTTGGGAGATGTGATTGAAAGTTTCTTTTGTGAATTATCTGAAAAAGCAGCACTTTTAATATTTTTTGTTTAGCTCCAGATAAAAACTGTGATATTTCCGACAAGGCACAACTTTGGATTTTCAGTACAGGTAATAGCAATAACTTTAAAATTGTGGAAGAGTTATGTGCACTGAGAACTATGAAAAGTAATATAATATCAGAAAATCTATGGAAATATGTGAGGCAATAAAACCCCTTAACTTGGGTAGGTACAAGTGAAGACTGTAACAACAGATGATGCAAGAATTATGCTGGCTAAAGCTGCGCTGGTGGAAAAAAATCAAGAAAGAGATTTTTAATACTACTGGAACACTTCCCATGAGGATTCACTGCATCATCCACCAACAGTAATTAAATATGAAGGTGTCATGAGTACTGTCGTATCATGTGTGAAGTTCATCAGGAACCATGGTTTGAATCTTCGACAGTTTCAAAATTTTTTGTCAAAATTAGTGAGGTGACTCAGAAGAGGCAAAGTTCTCTAATGTTTCTTCGAGCTTCGTCAGGAAACTGGAATATTGTTGAAGACAAAATGACATTTTTGATAAAACAGTTGAGTGAAGAAAACTTTGGACATTTCCCCTCTTATAATAAAATGATAATTAGTAAACAAAATGTTCCATTAACTTAAGTAAACAGATGTAGTGAAGGACTACGACTTCTAAGGAGAAACTCAAGAAAAGATTCAAGGAATTCCATGGCCAACAGACAGAAATTCTCTTGTTTCAAAACACCTTTAATGTGACACCAGAAGAACCTCCTCTGACTCATCACCTGCAATGATTAACCTTCATGTCGACGATAGACTCAACACTATCTTTAAAGAAAATAGCTTTTTGTAATTCTATGCATCACTGCCTGAGGAGTTTATATATTTAAAGAAATTTGTTGTTGCCATGTTTACCATCTTCAGTAATACATATGTAACCAAATATTTTCAAAAATGAAACTAGTGGAAGTCAAGTTTAAATCCAAACTTACTGATCAACATCTGTATCAGAGTTTAAAATTTTGTGTAACCAACATAGAGGAAGTCATTAGTAAGCTTGATGGAAAGGTTTAATTATCACAATTTTGTCTTACGATAATGTTACTTATATTGTTTACCCTATTTACTGTCAATAATTAGTAATTACATTAAAATTTCATTTGTTTCCATTATAGAAGTTGGATTATATAACTTAATTTCAAATGTTTTATAAAAACTAAAATAAAATATTTCTATCTATAAAAAAACTTGAACAATTTACCTGTGTTACGTCTTACGACGTCCACTATAATTATTTTACTATATTACAATGATATAAGTATAATGTTAATATCGATCATTACATACTGCGAACCTTCTTTATATTTGGCTGTTAAATTGGCGCTTTCTTACTAAAATGTTGGGGACTGCTAGTATATACTGTATGAATACTGTATGTACTGCATGTATGCTGCATCATACAAGACAGGTGGATGATGTTAACAATAATGCATCATACAAGACAGGTGGATGATGTTAACAATAATGCATCATACAAGACAGGTGGATGATGTTAACAATAATGCATCATACAAGACAGGCGGATGATGTTAACATTGATGCATCACACAAGGCAAGTGGATGATATTAACATTGATGCATCACACAAGGCAGGTGGATATTAACATTGATGCATCACACAAGGCAGGTGGATGATATTAACATTGATGCATCACACAAGGCAGGTGGATGATGTTAACATTAATGCATCACACAAGACAGGTGGATGATATTAACATTGATGCATCACACAAGGCAGGTGGATGATGTTAACATTGATGCATCACACAAGGCAGGTGGATGATATTAACATTGATGCATCACACAAGGCAGGTGGATGATGTTCACCTTGATGCATCACACAAGGCAGGTGGATGATGTTTACCTTGATGCATCACACAAGACAGGTGGATGATATTAACATTGATGCATCACACAAGGCAGGTGGATATTAACATTGATGCATCACACAAGGCAGGTGGATGATGTTAACATTGATGCATCACACAAGGCAGGTGGATATTAACATTGATGCATCACACAAGGCAGGTGGATGATGTTCACCTTGATGCATCACACAAGGCAGGTGGATGATGTTTACCTTGATGCATCACACAAGGCAGGTGGATGATGTTAACCTTGATGCATCACACAAGGCAGGTGGATGATGTTCACCTTGATGCATCACACAAGGCAGGTGGATGATGTTAACCTTGATGCATCACACAAGGCATGTGGATGATGTTAACCTTGATGCATCACACAAGGCAGGTGGATGATGTTAACCTTTATGCATCACACAAGGCAGATGGATGATGTTCACCTTGAAGCATCACACAAGGCAGGTGGATGATGTTCACCTTGATGCATCACACAAGGCAGGTGGATGATGTTAACTTGATGCATCACACAAGGCATGTGGATGATGTTAACCTTGATGCATCACACAAGGCAGGTGGATGATGTTAACCTTTATGCATCACACAAGGCAGATGGATGATGTTCACCTTGAAGCATCACACAAGGCAGGTGGATGATGTTCACCTTGATGCATCACACAAGGCAGGTGGATGATGTTAACCTTGATGCATCACACAAGGCATGTGGATGATGTTAACCTTGATGCATCACACAAGGCAGGTGGATGATGTTCACCTTGATGCATCACACAAGGCAGGTGGATGATGTTAACCTTGATGCATCACACAAGGCAGGTGGATGATGTTCACCTTGATGCATCACACAAGGCAGGTGGATGATGTTCACCTTGATGCATCACACAAGGCAGGTGGATGATGTTCACCTTGATGCATCACACAAGGCAGGTGGATGATGTTCACCTTCATGCATCACACAAGGCAGGTGGATGATGTTCACCTTGATGCATCACACAAGGCAGGTGGATGATGTTCACCTTGATGCATCACACAAGGCAGGTGGATGATGTTCACCTTCATGCATCACACAAGGCAGGTGGATGATGTTCACCTTGATGATAAACAACTTTACGAGAGCAACTTATAAAAGGAAAAATTTTACTTTCAGTAAAAAGTCGTATAATATTTATGTCCATGAACTATACACACACACACACACACACACACAACACACACACACACACACACACACAACACACACACACATATCCAGACTCACACATACACTCCCCCCCTCACCACCGACAACTCACTTCTTCCCCTGATCCCTCCCCTCCCTCGTTCACCCTCCCCTCCCCCGTTCACCCAGACCCTCCCGACCCCTCCCCACTCCTCTCCCACATAGCCACAGTTCCTCCACTACCTCCCCCCCCACACACTCTGACATACACACTACTAACCTAACATTCAGAACTACATAGGTTTCCCACTCTGAGGCAATCAGGATAAAACAGAAATGGGTTGTCAGAGAGCAACAAGAAAAACCAAGGGACAGGAGGAGGAAGCTGCAAAGGAAGATTGGGCAGCAGACCTCATAAAAAGAGTTCATGAATGGGAAAAGAAACTAGAAGAACTTAGCATGAGAATGGAAGAGAGGATAGATATGGAAAGCAGGAAGTGGGAGCTGCATATCAAAGCAGCAGAGGCTAGGATACAGAGTTTAGAAGAGGAACTGAAAAATCTGAAACAGCCTAAAGAACTAAAGAACATTTTGGGATTGACAACAGAGACTGCTACCTCAGCCACAAATAAGGGGACTGTAGGGAAAGAAGGGGGGCACAACTGCATGGGGAGGCTCTATCAGAGGAGACTGTAGTAAATGAAAGAGCTAAGCTTTATGTGGAGGCCCTAACAGACAACAACAGAGCCCAAGGAAAGCCGAGAAGGGAAAATGACAGGCCACTGAGCCCAAGTACATTAGCCAGTGAAACTGAAGAAAGGAAAGCTGCAGTGCAGGAAAACCAAATTAAATGAGGGGATACACAGGGATAAGCAGTGGGAGAATGAAAGGGTGAGGTCAGTCTTTGTGTATGGGCTCCAGGAAGCTGAAGGGGAAACATATGAAGCAAGAAAATAAGGGGAAAAAAAGCAATTGAAAGCATCATGAAAGCAATAGGAGAAGACGACATGACCCAGCTGGAAAATTTTCGGAGAATAGGGGGGTTTGTAAAAAAAAGAACCCGGCCAGCGAAAGTGACCTTCAAGGCAGAAGCGACTCGGACCAGGATCCTGCAGGAGAAAGCACGATTAAGGGACATGCCAGCATACAGGAAGGTGTATCTCGACCGCGACAGAACACAAGAAAGACGGAAACTGAGAGAGATGGTACAAAGGCGAAAGGAGAAAAGAGAGGGGATGGAGAAGACAGACAGGAGATCCCAGACACAGGAAAATCAAATACAGCCTCCCTCACAACTTCCTATAGAAGCCTCCCAACCAGGTCAACCCCAGTGCAACCAAACACTCTAAATCAAAACACCCATGCCACATCCAATGCCCCCACCCACTACATTACAAACTCCACCAATACAGCAACAACCCATAGTTCCTTACCAGGTCTCCCACTTCCCCAACCCCAATATACCTCCCAGATCACAGTCTTAGAAAAGAAGTTGAAGGTGTGGTATACAAATGCAGATGGAATAACAAACAAGTATGAGGAGTGGCACGAAAGAATCAAAGAGACATCCCCAGACATAATAGCACTCACAGAAACAAAACTCACCAGAATAATAACAGATTCAATCTTTCCATCCGGATACCAAATCCTCAGGAAAGACAGAGGGAGGAGAGGGGGAGGAGGAGTTGCACTGCTCATTAAAAACCAGTGGGATTTTGAGAAAATGGAAGGAATGGATGGCATGGGCGAAAGGGACTACTTAGTAGGAACAATCCAGTCTGAGGGACATAAGATGAAAATTGCAGTAATGTAGAACCCACCACAGAACTGCAGGAGGCCAAGAGAAGAATATGATGAGAGCAACAGAGCAATGGTCGACACACTAGCCGAGGTGGCCAGGAGAGCACACATGGGAGGAGCAAAGTTACTAGTTATGGGTGATTTCAATCACAAGGAGATTGACTGGGAAAACCTGGAGCCCCATGGGGGTCCCGAAACATGGAGAGCCAAGATGATGGATGTGGTACTGGAAAACCTCATGCATCAACATGTTAGAGACACTACCAGAGAGAGAGGAGAGGATGAACCAGCAAGACTGGACCTTGTATTCACCATGAGTAGTTCGGACATCGAGGGTATCATGTATGAAAGGCCTCTGGGAGCTAGTGATCATGTGGTTCTGTGCTTCGACTACATAGTTGAGCTCCAAGTGATGAGAGCAGCAGGAATAGGCAGGGAAAAACCAAACTACAAAAGGGGGAATTACTCAGGCATGAGGAACTTCCTTCAAGACATTCAGTGGGAGAGGGAACTGACAGGAAAACCAGTACAAGAAATGATGGACTATGTAGCAACAAAATGCAAGGAGGCAGAGGAGAGGTTTGTTCCCAAGGGAAACAGAAATAATGGGAAGAACAGAACGAGTCCTTGGTTCACCCAAAGGTGTAGGGAGGCAAAAACTAGGTGTACTAGAGAATGGAAAAGGTACAGAAGACAGAGAACTCAGGAAAATAAAGAAATCAGCCGAAGAGCCAGAAACGAATATGCACAGATAAGAAGGGAGGCTCAGAGACAATATGAAAATGACATAGCATCAAAAGTAAAGACTGACCCGAAGCTGTTGTACAGCCACATCAGGAGGAAAAAACAGTCAAAGACCAGGTAATCAGACTGAGGAAGGGTGATGGGGAATTCACAAGAAACGACCAAGAGGTATGTCAGGAGCTCAACACAAGATTTAAAGAGGAATTTACAGTGGAACCCAGTAGGACTCCAGGAAATCAGAACACGGGGGCAAAACCCGCAAGTGCTGGATGAGGTACATATAACCAAGGAGGAGGTGAAGAAGCTGCTATGCGAACTTG
>NC_069401.1:45463265-45479753 GCF_026875155.1 Cherax quadricarinatus | reverse complement strand
CTGCAATCAAATCCGTCCAGATTTTTGCTTGGCCGACTTCATGGACTGAAAATTTACCTGGGTGGGCTAAATTGGAAATGTCCTGACTATGGGTCAGTAGGTGATCTGGTTGCCAATATGACGTTTTTCAAAAGCATAGTTCTAGCTGCCCAGACAACTTTTGTTCCGAGTAGGGAAATTAGATCTAACAAAAATGATCCCAGATGGATGAACAATAGATTAAAACATCTCATTGGTCAAAAGAGAGGCATATATAGGCGTATCAAAAGAGGGGATGGGCAGTTAAGAAATTAATATATTCAATTGAAGAGAGAAATAAAGAAAGGAATAAGAAAAGCAAAAAGGGATTATGAGGCTAAGGTCGCAAGGGATTCAAAGACTAACCCAAAAGGGTTCCTTCAGGTATACAGAAGTAAGATTAGGGACAAGATTGGCCCACTCAAGAGTAACTCTGGTCAGATCACTGACAGTGATAAGGATATGTGTGAAATTCACAATACCTACTTCCTCTCAGTTTTCACCCAGGAAAATACTAGCGATATTCCTGAAATAATAGATTATGTAGAACAGGACGATAATAAACTATGCACGATTGCGGTAACTAGTGACATGGTCCTCAGACAAAAAGAGAAACTAAAACCTAACAAATCCCCAGGTCCTGATGAACTGTTTGCAAGGGTGTTAAAGGAATGTAAAGAGGAACTTAGCATACCTTTGACTAATCTTTTTAACATATCACTATAAACTGGCATAGTGCCTGATAAGTGGAAAATGGCAGATGTAATACCTATTTGCAAGGCAGGTGACAGGTCCTTGGTTTCAAACTATAGACCAATAAGCCTTATCTCCATAGTGGAAAAATTTATGGAATCAATAATTACCGAAGCAATTCGTAGCCATCTTGATAGTCACAGATTGATTAATGAATCTCAACAGGGTTTTACAAAGGGGTGTTCCTGTCTTGCGAATTTACTAACTTTTTTCACTAAGGTGTTTGAGGAGGTGTTACAAAAAACGCGATTCTAAAAGCTTAGAGATCTCCAGTGAATACTAGAAAGGACTGCCCTTCTAGCATCCAGCCTGTTACTGGGTTTTCGTAACAAGTAGTCAGTATCCTTGTCCAATTATCCATTAGAAATCAGTATTATTCAATAGTGCTTCAGGATTACAGCTGGTAGGCTACTAACTAGAGAAATTAAAATTTAATAAATTTATTAATCATTAAGTTGTCTAGAGGTATATTATCAAATTAAATTAATCACAGCAATCAAAATAAAATCAATCTCTCGAGTTCAATATTATTGTGCTGAAAGCACATATCACATTTATAATTCTTAAGTACCGTCTGGTACATTAACATTTAATAAGATATTACAAATATGTACAAGTAAGTTTGTGTATGCGTGTAAGTGCTCTAAGTAGTTCACTATGTCTCACGACTCGACTAGACTTAAACAAGTGACTGACAAAGTCCTCTAATAAACTAACTTCTTGACCGACTGGCAACCAGAACAGTCTGCTTGAACAATGAAAAGAATGCTAAGCCCAATAGCCATATAACAAGCGACTGCGACACAATCAGGATCAAGGAGATAATATAACGACACTAAGTAGGGACCATCAGCAGATCCTCCACAAAAGTTACAAAACTCTCGTACTACTGAATCTAAGTTCAGCATAGGAAAAACCCGACTGTGACAATACACAGAAACCTGAGATGTTCAGAGTGTCTAAACGACACACAACCTCAGTACAACGTCGAAAATCACGAAGTCTACACAATGTTCTGTGAACAGAGTTCTACAGAACTAACAAGAATAATGAAACAGACAATCTGTTCAACCACCAAGCGAGTCTAGAGCAGACTGAACTTCACGAGAGGTGAGGACACCCCCCCCTTCGATCACGTGATAGCCCCGTGGACAGCACAGCTCAGAAGCCGGCAGTATAACGAGCGACAAGCGATAATTACAGTAGTTTGACAATCAAGACTTGAACTGAGCACATATTATGTACATCCTAACAACATATGTCAAATAACAATATAACAGTCAAATAATAATATAAAGTCATACATTTACGATTTAGCTATTATCGCAAATATAAGCAATATAAAATTAAATGAAAAGGTAATATACATTATATATATATATAATAATCATTGTAACCCATTCAGGGGTTGCAACAGGAGGTAGATCATGGTAATGAATATGATATTGTGTATATGGACTTCAGTAAGGCTTTCGATAGAGTTCCACACCAGAGGCTACTGAGGAAACTTAAAGCACACGGAATAGGAGGAGAAATTTTTTTCTGTGTAGAGGCAAGGCTGACAAATAGGCAGCAGAGAGTTTGCATAAATGGGGAGAAATCAGAATGGGGGCACGTCACAAGCGGTGTTCCTCAGGGGTCAGTGTTGGGCCGGTTGTTGTTCACATTTTATATAAACGACATAGATGAGGGAATAAATAGCGACATAAGCAAATTTGCTGATGACAACAAATTAGGCCGTCCAATTCATTCTGATGAGGACACTAGAGCACTCCAGGATGATTTGAATAGACTGATGCAATGGTCTAAGTGGCAGATGCAGTTTAATACTGACAAATGCAAAGTTCTAATGTTGGACAGGTAAATAACCATGCCACATATAAACTAAATAATGTAGATATTAATACTACTGATTTCGAAAATGATTTAGGAGTTCTGGTTAGCAGAAATCTAAAACCTAGACAGCAGTGCATTAGTGTTCGCAATAAAGCTAACAGAATCTTGGCTTCATATCTAGAAGTATAAATAATAGAAGTCCTCAGGTTGTTCTTCAACTCTATATATCCTTGGTTAGGACTCATTTAGACTATGCTGCTCAGTTCTGGTCACCGTTTTACAGAATGGATTATAAATGCTCTGAAAAACGTACAAGAGTGTTACAAAAAACGCGATTTCTAACAGCTTAGAGACTCCATGAATACTAGAAAGGACTGCCCTTCTATCATCCAGCCTGTTACAGGTTTGTCGTAACAAGTAGTCAGTATCTCTTGTCCAATATCCAATAGAATTCAGTATGATCAAAAGTGCTTCAGGATTACAACTGGGTAGGCTACTAACTAGAGAAAATAAAATTTAATAAATTTATTAAGTTGTCTATTGGGTAACAATCAAATTAAATTTAAATTAATCACAGTAATCAAAATAATATTATCACTTTCTATCGTATAAATTGATATGGTGCTGAAAGCACATATCACATTTTATAATTCTAAGTACCGTCTGGTACATTAACATTTAAAAGAAAATAACAAATATGTACAATAAGATTTATGTTGTCTGTGAGTAAGGGCTCTAAGTAGTTCGCTATGTCCCTCACTAACGACTCGACCCTAGACTTAAACAAGGTGACTGACAAAGTCCCTCAAATACACTAACATCTTGACCAATGGCAATCAGAACATCTGCTTGAAACAATAAAAAGAAATGGCTAAGCCCAATAGCAATAAAAGACAAGCAACTGCGCCACAGATCAGAAACAAGGAATAATATAAACGACACTGAGTAGGTACCTATCAGCAGATCCTGCACAAAAGTCTACAAAACTCCCATGCGACAGAATCAAGTTCAGCATAAGAAAACACCCGACTGTGACAATACACAGAACCATACAAGTTTATGTCAGAAGCTTACAGCTCAGGACCTTGAGTTGCTCATAGTGTCCTAAGAGACACAACCTCAGTACAACGTCGAAAATCTACTAAGTCTATACTATTCGTCTGTGAAACAGAGTCTCTCTCAAAACAAACAAGAATAATGAACAAGAGACGATCTTCCAACAAAGTGCCAATAAGGGAGATATAGGCACTTTTGTTGTAGAATACATCCAACTCACCAAGCGAGTCTAGACAATACTGAATACTTTCTCGAGGTGAGGACACCCCCCTCGATCACGTGTATTGCTCCGTGGGGACACTGCACTCAGCAACAGACTCATCCGGCAGAATAACGATCCACAGCGATAATTACAGTAGTTAGACAATCAAGACTTGAACTATGAGCACATAATATATGTGTTACACCTACCTAACACAGGTAATCTAAAGTCAAATACTAATATAAAGCAATATATTCACGATTTAGCTATTATCGCAAATATAAGCAATATAAAAATTATATGAAAAGTATATATTTATATACATACACATTATATACATAATATACATTGCAACCCATACAAGGGGTTCAACAAGGGGATGACAAGATGATCCCATGTATCAGAAATCTTTCCTATGAGAAAGCTGAGGGCCCTGAATCGTGCACTCTCTCGAAAGCGTAGAAATTAGGGGGATATACTGATGTGGTATAAATGGAACAACAGAAATAAACAGTGAATGTAAATAGCGTGCTGAGAAAATTTCCAGCCAAGACTTGACTCGCAGGCAATGGTTTCAAAGCTGGAAAAATTCAGATTCAGTAAGGATATAGGAAAAGCACTGTGTTTGTAATAGAGTTGTGGGGGGGGGGGGAGAGGTGAACAAACACCCGAGCACAGTTACTAGGCTAAACGTTGTGTAGTTTTTAAAAATAGGTTAGAAAAATACATGATGGGTGATGGTTGGTGTTTTAATAGGACCTTACAAGCTTTTGCTTCTGGGTCTGGTGCCCGTGCTGTCTTTCATGAGTGGAATGAACCAGACTGGTGTGGTCATGGGGCAAATCCGGGGTGTCATTTGGCTAACCGGGGGTGGGGGACATGATCTGCTCCCCTGGGTCAGTAGAGGGTAGGCCTTGTGCAATGTTCCTTCATTCTTATGTTCTTAATTTCTCTCTCCCTCTCAGTGACGAGAAATATGCTCTCCCTCACAGTTGAGGAAATTCTCTCTCTCCACACAGTGAGAGAAATATCTCTCCCTGTAAGTGAGGAGAACTATCTCTCGCTCCCAGTGAGAACTCTCTCCTCACAGTGAGGATAATTCTTCTCCTCACAGTGAGGAAAATTAATCTCTCCCTCAACATTGAGAAGAACTGTTCCCTCTCCTCACAGTGAGGGATTCCTCTCTCTCACACAGTGGAGGAGAATTATCTCTCCTGTCATGAGGAGAACTACTCTTCTCACATTAGAATTTCTATGTCACAGTGAGAACTATCTCTCCCTCACAGTGAGAACTATCTCTCCCTCACAGTGAGAACTATCTCTCCCTCACAGTGAGAACTATCTCTCCCTCACAGTGAGAACTATCTCTCCCTCACAGTGAGAACTATTTCTCCCTCACAGTGAGAACTATTTCTCCCTCACAGTGAGAACTATCTCTCCCTCACAGTGAGAACTATCTCTCTCCTCC
Source organism: Cherax quadricarinatus (assembly GCF_026875155.1). Lineage (NCBI taxonomy): Eukaryota > Metazoa > Arthropoda > Malacostraca > Decapoda > Parastacidae > Cherax > Cherax quadricarinatus. The sequence goes on along the minus strand of NC_069401.1, from coordinate 45,474,420 downwards.
CAGTGGAGAACTATCTCTCCCTCACAGTGAGAACTACCTTTCCCAAGTGAGAACTATCTCTCCTCACAGTGATACCTATCTCTCCCTCACATGAGAAGTATCACCTCCCTCACGTGGAATGAACATCTCACCCTCACAGTGGAGAAACAATCATCCCCTCACAGTGAGAACTCTCTCTCCCCTCACAGTGAGAACTATCCTCTCCCTCACATTGAGAACTATCTCTCCTCACAGTGAAACTCTCTCTCTCTCCCTCACAGATGAGAACCATCTCTCCCTCACAGTGAGAACTATTTCTCCCTCACAGTGAGAACTAATTCCTCCCTCACATGAGAACTATCTCTCCCTCACAGAGAGAACTATCTCCTCCCTCACAGTGAGAACAAGCTCTCCCTCACAGGAACTATCTCTCCCTCACATTGAGAAGTATCTCTCCTCCCAGTGAGAAGTATCTCTCCCCCTCACAGTGAGAAGTAATCTCACTCCTCACAGTGAGAAAGTATCTCTCCCTCACAGAGAGTAGTATCTCTCCCTCAAATTGAAACTATCTCTCCCTCACAGTGAAAGTATCACCTCCCTCACAGTGAGAACTATCTCACCTCACAGTGAGAAGTATCTCTCCCTCACAAGTGAGAACTATCTCTCCCTCACATGAGAAATATCTCTCCCACACAGATGAGACTATCTCTCCTTCTCACAGTGAGAAGTAATCTCTCCCTCACAGTAGAGAAGGTATCTCTCACTCACAGTGATAAGTATCTCTCCCACACAGTTGAGAAGTAATCTCTCCCTCACAGTGAGAAGTAATCTCTTCCCTCACAGGAGAACAATCTCTCCTCACAGTGAGAACTATCTCTCCCCTCACAGAGAGAACTATCTCTCCCTGCACAGTATTAAGCATCTTCAATATTTTACTTAAGTGAAATACATTTATAATTGTAATATTTGAGCTCCAATCAACCACAATTATTGATTTATCGACTAAGTAGCGATGTGGTGGTGGGGGTATTGTGGTGGTAGTGGTGAGAGTATGTGGTTGGTAGTAGTGGTAGGGGAGGTGATTGTGTGGTGAGTAGTAGGTGGTTTAGTAATAGTATTAGAAACTGGTGCTACTAGTGGTTGGTGGTGGTGGTGGTGGTGGTGGTGGTGGTGGTGTGGTAGTGTGGTAGTATGGTGATATTGATGAATGGTGGTAGTGTAATTTAGTGGTGGTAGTGTAAAGTATAAGTGGTAGTTGTAATTTTGATAGTAATTGGTGGTGGCAGTGATAATGGTGGCTTCAGTGGCCTTTTAGTGGTGTGGATGAAGTGGTGACATGATGATGATGGTGGCCGGCGGTGAGTGATTGGTGGCCAGTGGTGCTGGTGGTGGTGGTGGTGTTGGTAGTGGTATTGTTGCTGAGCGGTAGTAATTATTAATAGTTTATGATGGTGGTAGTAGTGGTGGTTATAGTGAGTTGCATGGTGGTGTTAGTAGTGGTCGTGTGATGGAGGTAGTAGTGATAGTATGATATAGGGTGGTAGTGGTGGTAATGGTGGTGTGTAATTACAGTGGTGGTTATGTCGTGGAGGTGTGGTAATGGATTCTCTTTAGTGGCAGAAACACATAATATATCATGGCATTATGCTTCTGGGCTATGTTGGAAAAAATAATATAGGTAGTCCTTTGTAACACATCCCACCTCGACCAAGCTGGGTGCGAGACTGGTTGCTGGTGTGTCACTGAGCTAGCAATGGCGCATTCTAAATATACAAACAGTAATGGTGCCTAACCCAGTAGATAGCATGAACATAATACATAACGAATATAGTGTCACTGACAGCTTCGGATCACGCTAATGCACGGTGACCTGCGCCATGCAAACAGTACCTAATTACAATTGTAAACAAAGTTGCAGATGTGAAGTGCACCAAGTAAGGATTCTATATAAATCAAAGAATGTGTTGCAAAAAGACATATCATGATTAATCATGATGGATCATGGCAAAGCAATGGGAGATCGATCGTTGTTCAAGTGGTGTAATGAGTTCTGAGGAAAAATTAAATACAAAAGAACGAAACAGACAATGAAACTTGGAGCAGACGAGACACATCTGTTGAATGTCAGAAAACTCGGAGAAGACTTGATATAAAAATGAAATTTTAATGCACAGTAAAGAAATCAATATTTTTAATATGAACACACCGTCAAGGAACATGAACACAGTCATAAATGACAGTCAGATAATACGACACATACATAGCCATAAAATATGACACAAGTCCACAAAATCATAAAATATGACACAGAAAATATAACACAGTTATAAAATATGACACAGTCAAGGAATATGAACTACCACATTAAGAAAATGATGACACAGTCAACGAATATGACACATGGTCAGTTAACATGACATAGTCGAGGAATATGACACAGTCGCGCATAACAACAGGTAACAACTAATCAATTATAATAATATTTACATTAATAAACAGTCTCTAAAATAATTGAAACCATTCTGAATACTAGTTTATTTACACAACGTTGGACTGAAATGTGAAATAACTCACAGTCAGTCAGCAGTTGTAAAATGACACAGTCAAAAATGACAAAATATAACAAACTAAGGATGGTGAAGTATTTATGTATACAAGGCAGTGTGAACCCCGACTCTACTTGGGTAATAGTTTTATATGTAGTGTTTCCTCAGATCTAGGGGGTCAAATTCAGTGGTAATACTTAATACTTGCTCGTAAAGTGTAACGACAGTTGGGACGTGTGTCAGTCAGGTGGTTAGAGGGAGAAGATACATGTACTGGGTCAGAAGGATGGTCTGGGTCTGGCTCACCAGTCTGGGTAACAGAAATCTCATCAAAACCGTCACAAACTAACTTTATGTGGTTTAAATGGTGACTCTTGTACTGACCCACTATGAAGATTTCTCTAACCTTGTACTTATATACCACAAATGTGCTCTTCAACCAACTCGAAAAGGACCAACACACTCTGGTTAAGCTACACCATCGCAGGCATCTTATTGAAGGTATTATCATGACAAAATAACACTACTCAGAATTGTAAACTGAGAGAGTGTCATAACATTTTAATGTTTAACACTAAGTCTTGCACAATTTTAATTTTAATAAACATTTATAATCTGTCATATTAGGACATAATATTAAGTTATTAAACAAATACACAACGATGAGTAAGAGTGTAAGAGGAAATACGGCAATTAAATAAATGTTGAACCACAGCGACAACACAAACTCAGCGACTCACGCAGGCCTCCAGTAATAGAGGGAAGTGCATACGGTAGAAAGAATAAAACTTAATCACCGGTGTTAAATTCTCTTGTTCCACTTGACTTTAAAGACGAACGGTAACACTGACTTTGTAGACTAACGGAAAACATTCATAACAGGATAAATGGTGTGGGTATTGGAGGTGGTTGGTATGGAGGTTGATGCGTGATAGTCTGACTACCTCTACTCAATAACCCCACTTTGAAGTGCCTACATATAGCCATCAGGAGTAGGCTCTACTAGAACCCACATAAGGGCACTATAAACCGATTTTGACAGTAATTGCTTTACCAAAACAACCACATGAACAAGATTCTTAGGGCAGACGAAAACACCGAGTTACTCGTGTTGGTTTGGGTTAGCATAAGACACTGATTAGCTTTGGCATCACTCATCACGGTTAAAGAGGAAAGGAACACTGTAGACAACACTAACACAGGGAACCCAAGACAGAGACGAAATAACTTGTCAACTGCATCAAAACGTAACTTGGATTGGTGTGGGCTCTGGGTAACTGGCATGTGTGTGTGCGTGTCCAATACAACAATTTGAGTCAGAGCACTAAACCACATATTGGCAAAACAGGAGAAATACACTTAAGCCATCATAATTGATCGTAGTTCACATTTGCTGGTGCAGAACATGAGCAGCAGACATCTGGGAGGCAGAGAACTGGGTCGGAAGAATGCCATGACACAGATGCCCACTACCCACATATCACGATTCACTCGGCTCATAGAATTCTGCCCTAGATAGCCACTATATTTGGCGTGGTGTATAACGGGTTTTTCTTAGTGACAAGTGTACAGTAATACTTTATAGCAGTTTGCTTCTGTGGCTTATTATGGAAATAATAATAGGATATTGTCTAACATGTTTAACCTCGACTGGCTGGCTTCTTGGGCCGTGTTAGTCACTGCTAGGCTAGTTACAATGTTTGTCAGGAAATAAACAAATGTTTCCTGTCTTAGTCATTTGATGACCCGCAGCTGGAGTTTTGGTCACCTGACAAAGGACTTCCGCTGGCTTACCTGTCCACTTCTTTAAAAACAATGGTAATGATTATAATCATTAAAATCTACTAGAATTTTACTGCTAGGCTAGTCCAGACGACATTCCAATATCCAAACACTAACTGCTGTCCAGTGGTTACCCCTCAAGGAAGGTTCCTTGATGTTGGTGAGGGGCTCTTGATTTAGAGAATTGGATCTGTGCTCCAGTTCCCCGAATTAAGCCTGAATGCCTTCCACATCCCCCCCCCCCAGGCGCTGTATAATCCTCCGGGTTTAGCGCTTCCCCCTTGATTATAATAATAATAATAATGTCCAGTGGTTACACTACACATAATACATGACGAATGTACATCAATACAGTTTTAGTGTGATGGCGCTGGTGGTGGTGATGGTAGTGGGTTGGTGATGCTGGTGAGGGTGTGGTGATAGTGTTATGTATGATGCTGCTGGTGATAGTGTGGTGAGTTTAGTGGTGTGATGCCTTGTGATGTTAGTGGTGGTTGTGGTGAAGGTTGGTGAATGGTGTGTGATAGTGGAGTGGTAAGTATGGAGATAGTGGTGATGGTGTGGTGATGGGTGGAGTACAATAATGATAGTGGTGATGGTGTGGTGATAGTAGCGGAATGATGGTGAAGAGTGGTGGTGATGATAAGTGGTTGGTGATGGTGGGTGGGTGAGATAAGGGTTGTGTTGGTGGTGGTGAAGGTGTGATGTTGAGTGTGATGCTGGTGATGGGTGGTGGAGATAGTGTTTGAGTGCTGGTGGTGGAGGTGATAGTGGTGGTATGTTAGTGGTAGTGGTGGTGAAGGTGGTATATGGTGGTGGTGATAGTGGAGGTGATGTGGTAGTGATGGTGGTAGTGGCGAGGTGAGGTGATGTGGAAGCGAGATGATAAAAAGAGAAGTGGTGATGGTGGATGGTGCCTAGTGGCGGTAATTGATGAGCGTGGTGATGTGGTGATGAATAATGGTTGTTGTTGCTATGGTGGTGATGATAAGGGTTGTGTTGAGTGTTGGTGAAGGTGGTGATTGTATGGGATGCTGGTGATGGTGGTGGTGATAGTGTTTGTGCTGTGGTGGTGGATAGTGTGTGAGTTAGTGGTAGTTGGTGAAGGTGGTGAAGGTGGTGGTGATAGTGGAGGTGATGTGTAGTGAAAGGTGGGTAGTGGCGATGGTGGGTGGTGATGGTGGTAGCGATGATGATAGTGGTGATGCGATGGTTATAGAGTTGCGGAAAAATGGTGGTGATGGTAGTGATGATATTGGTGGTTGATGGTGGTGGTGATGAATAAGGGTTTGGTTGGTGTGAAGGTGTGATGGTAGTGGTTGCTTGTGATGGGTGGTGTTGATAGTGATTGTGCAGGTGGTGGTGGTGAATAGTGGTGGTGATGTTAGTGTGGGGATCGGTGGTGGTGAAGGTTGTGATGGTGGTGGTGATAAGTGGAGGTGGTGTAGCGTTGGTGATAGTGGTGAGGTTGGTGGTGAGGGTGGTAGCGATGGTGTTAGTGGTGAAGCGGTGGTGATATGGTGGTAATGGTGTGGTGATGGAAGTGATGGTAGTGGGTGATGATGTGGTGATAGTGGGGCGAGTAGGTAGTGGTGGATGGTGGTGGTGGTATTGGGTGGGTGGTGATGGGTGGTGGTGGTGATAGAAATTGGGAGGTGAGGTATGGTGGTGGTGGTATGGTGGTGTGATGGGTGGTGGTGATTAGTTTGAGTGAAGGTTTGTGTGATTGTGTGGTAATAGTGGGAGGTGGATGGTGGTATCGATGGTGATGAGTGGCGATGTGGTGGTGATGGGTGGGTGTGATGTGTTGGTGAAGGTGGTGTGATGGTTGGTTGTGATGGTGGTGGTGTGGTGGTGGTGATGGTGGTGGTGATTAGTGGTTGATGGTGGTGATGGTAATAATGGTGGTGATGGTGGAGGTGATGATGGGTGGTTGGTTTGAAATGGTGGTGATGGTGGTGGAGATTGTGGTAGCGATGATGATAGTGGGTGTGGGATGGTGGTGGTGATGAGTGGTGGTATTGTGGTGATGATAGTGGTGGTGGTGATGTTGGTAGTGGTGATGGTGGTGGTGGAAAGAAGAATGTGGAGTGAATGGTGGTGGGGATGGTGGTGATTGATGTTGATTTGTAGTGGTGATGGTGGTGGTGGTGATTAGATAATTGTGGAGGTGATGGTGGTGGTGATGGGCGCAATGGTGTGATGATGGATAGATGATTTGTGGAAATGATGTTGTGATGGTGGTGGTGATGGGTGGTGGTTATAGTTTGGGGAGTGGGGGTGTGAAGATGATGTGGAGTGGATGGTGTGTGATGGGTGTGTGGGATAGATGATTGTTGGAGGTGATGTGGTGATGGTGGTGTGATGGGCGGTGGTTTATTAGTTGTGGTGATGGTGGTGGTTGATAGTGGGGGTGATGGGGATGGTAAGCAATGGTGGTGTAATGGCGGTGATGGTGGGGGACTGATAATAATGGTGGTGATGGTGGTGGTGGTGGTGATGGGTGGTGTGTGGTGGTGGTATGGGTGGTGGTGGTGATGGTAGTGATGGTTGGTGATGTATAGTGGTTATGGGTGATGTGATGGTGATGATCGTGGTGTCGACGGGGTAGTGGTGTGATTGAGATTGTGTAGAGGAAAATGGGCGGTGGTGGTGATGGGAGGTGATGGTGATAATGTTGAACATAATGTTTAACATTATTATCAACAATAATGAAGACATAAATGTGAACATTAAATTCACAATAAAGTTCACAATTAACAATTATCATTAATCTTCATATTAATGTTAACACTTTAAATGAACATTGAAGTTTCGAAGACATGGTAGTTACGTGTTGATGTGGAGGGTGTGATGGAGGGGTGTTGGAGCGATCGTGGGGTGTTGGAGTGATTGAGGGGTGTTTGAAGTGAGAGAGGAGGGTGATAGAGGATTTGTGGAGGGTGATGGTGGGTGTATTAGGGTTATGATGAAGGGGTACTGTGGAGGAAGATGATGGATGTTTGGAGGACGGACGGGTGTTGAGTTATGGAGGGGTGTTGGAATGATGGGGGGTGTTTGGAGTGGTGGAAGGTTGGTGGATTGATGGAAAGGTGTGTTGGGTGATGAATGGTGTTGGGAGGAGTAATGCAGGTGTGTTGGAGAATGATGTAGGGAAAGTTAGAGAGTGATTGGAGGGATGTTGAGTGATGGAGGGGGTGATTGAGGAGTGATACAGGGGTGGTTGAAAAGTGATGGATGGGGTGTTTGAGAGTGATGGAAATGGGTGATAGATGATGAATGAAGGGGTGATGGAAGAGTGATAGAGGAGAAGCTGGAGAATGATGAAAGGGTGTTGGAGGAGGGATGATGGGTGATAGAAGAGAGTAGTGGAGGAGTGATGGTGGGGTTTGGAGTAGTGAAGTATGAGTGTTGGAAGAGATTAGGTGGTTGGAGGGGAATGGGAGGGGGGTATGAGAAAATGATGGAGGGTGTTGGAGATGGATGGGCGTTGAGTAGAAGGGTGTGGAGTGATGGAGGGTGTTGAGGAGTGATGGAGGGATGCATGAAGGCTCTGCTAATAACTAGTAATTAATGGGTTAATAAAGAGAAGATGTTACCTTCTAACAACCATTATTCTCACACCATCCATTAATGTAGCTACTTAGCCGACGATCATTACACCTCGCAAGGAAGAGGGGGGTGAGGGGCACGTGTATGTGTGTGGTTTAATTCATATCTATATAATGGTTGCAGGAAGTAAGTCACAGCTCCTGTCCCCGCCTCTTCACTGGTTACTATTAGATTTACATCTCCCGCATCCAACCAAGAGCCTTATCGTACTCTCCATAAAGCTATTTATGGATTTTGTCTCCATTACTTCACTCTCCAGTTTGTTCCACTTCTTAAAAAATCTAAGGCTGAAGAAATACTTCTACATTCCTGTGGACCATCTGAGTTTTCAATTTCCCACTTGTGTCCACTGGTTAATGTGTCTCTTCTCTGAAACATTCTGGCCAGTTCATTCGGGCCATTCCTCTCCAGTATTTTTATTACGTCGTTATCATATCTCCTTCTATCCCTCCTGTCCTCCAGTGTCATCAGTTGGATTCGCCTAAACTTCTCCTCGTAGGACCCATTCTCCGGGAGCTATCCTGTTGCAAACTTTCGCACTTTTCTTAATCTTCTTGACATGCTTGACCAGTTGTTGTTCCATAATGATACTGTGTAACTCCAGTATGGGCTGACGAACAGTGATAATGTTTTTGTGAATGACTCCTTACTTTTGATGTCGAAAAAACACTGTTTCTTAGGTTTGCCAGATGCCTATATGCTGTAGCAGTTATTAATAATCGTAATAAAATATATATATATATATATATATATATATATCTATATATATAAAGTATATATCATATATATATATATATGAATATATATATATAATATAAAAATAATATACAAATATAAATATATATATATAAATATATATATATATATAATAAATATATATAATAATAAATGTCTTGCTACTTCTACTTACACTTAGGTCACACTACCAAGCATATATATAAGACACCTCCTTCTGGTATTCTTCTATTTCTTTTAGATCTTATTCAACTTTAATTCTACTTATCTCCATGGAATGGAACAAATTCTTCCTCCGTAAGCATGGCGAGTTTGTAAGAGGCGGACTAAAATGCCAGAGAGCAAGGGCTATTAACCTCTACTCCTGTTATAATTAATAAATGGTTAAAAGGAGAAACTTTCGTTATAAACCGTTTGGGCCACCCTGCCTCGGTGGAAACGCCCGAGTTTGAAAGAAAGAATATATATATATAAATATATAGTAGTAGGTTGGAGACAGAAACCACCCAGGGAATACTACGTCCTGCCAGATACTGTGAAACAAAAAACCTGTAACTGTTTTGCCATGATGGTAAGGATTCTGGTTTCTTTTTCTGTCTCATAAACACCTAAGGAAACGGGATATCTTGCTACTCCTACTTACACTTTGGTCACACTTCACAGACACGCAATGCATTATATATATATACATCATCTAGGTTTTTTCCCTTTTTTCTAAATAGCTCTTGTTCTTTTTTTATTTCTTCTATTGTCCATGGGAAGTGGAAAAAAATCTTTCCTCCGTAAGCCTGCGTGTCGTATGAGGGACTAAAATGCCGGGAGCAATGGGCTATTTAACCCTTCTCCTGTATACAATTACTAAAAAGAGAAGAAGAAAAACTTTATAAAATGGGTTGCTTAAAAGTGCGTGGATGTAGGGGGCGGATGACAAGAAACAGATAAATTTGCTGATGTTATGAATGAAAGAAGTTGGATGTCCTGGCCCTAAGCGAAACAAAGCTGAAGGGGGTAGGAGAGTTTCAGTGGGGGGAAATAAATGGGATTAAATCTGGAGTATCTGAGAGAGTTAGAGCAAAGGAAGGGGTAGCAGTAATGTTAAATGATCAGTTATGGAAGGAGAAAAGAGAATATGAATGTGTAAATTCAAGAATTATGTGGATTAAAGTAAAGGTTGGATGCGAGAAGTGGGTCATAATAAGCGTGTATGCACCTGGAGAAGAGAGGAATGCAGAGGAGAGAGAGAGATTTTGGGAGATGTTAAGTGAATGTATAGGAGCCTTTGAACCAAGTGAGAGAGTAATTGTGTAGGGGACTTGAATGCTAAAGTAGGAGAAACTTTTAGAGAGGGTGTGGTAGGTAAGTTTGGGGGGCCAGGTGTAAATGATAATGGGAGCCCTTTGATTGAACTTTGTATAGAAGGGGTTTTAGTTATAGGTAATACATATTTTAAGAAAAAGAGGATAAATAAGTATACACGATATGATGTAGGGCGAAATGACAGTAGTTTGTTGGATTATGTATTGGTAGAATAAAAGACTGTTGAGTAGACTTCAGGATGTACATGTTTATAGAGGGGCCACAGATATATCAGATCACTTTCTAGTTGTAGCTACACTGAGAGTAAAAGGTAGATGGGATACAAGGAGAATAGAAGCATCAGGGAAGAGAGAGGTGAAGGTTTATAAACTAAAAGAGGGCAGTTAGGGTAAGATATAAACAGCTATTGGAGGAAGATGGGCTAATGAGAGCATAGGCAATGGGGTCGAAGAGGTATGGGGTAGGTTTAAAAATGTAGTGTTAGAGTGGTTCAGCAGAAGTTTGTGGTTACAGAAAGTGGGTGCAGGAGGGAAGAGGAGCGATTGGTGGAATGATGATGTAAGAGAGTAGTAAGGAGAGAAAGTTAGCATATGAGAAGTTTTTACAAAGTAGAAGTGATGCAAGGAGGGAAGAGTATATGGAGAAAAAGAGAGAAGTTAAGAGAGTGGTGAAGCAATGTAAAAAGAGAGCAAATGAGAGAGTGGGTGAGATGTTATCAACAAATTTTGTTGAAATAAGAAAAAGTTTTGGAGTGAGATTAACAAGTTAAGAAAGCCTAGAGAACAAATGGATTTGTCAGTTAAAAATAGGAGAGGAGAGTTTATTAAATGGAGAGGTAGAGGTATTGGGAAGATGGAAGGATATTTTGAGGAATTGTTAAATGTTGATGAAGATAGGGAAGCTGTGATTCGTGTATAGGGCAAGGAGGAATAACATCTTGTAGGAGTGAGGAAGAGCCAGTTGTGAGTGTGGGGGAAGTTCGTGAGGCAGTAGGTAAAATGAAAGGGGGTAAGGCAGCCGGGATTGATGGGATAAAGATAGAAATGTTAAAAGCAGGTGGGGATATAGTTTTGGAGTGGTTGGTGCAATTATTTAATAAATGTATGGAAGAGGGTAAGGTACCTAGGGATTGCAGAGAGCATGCATAGTTCCTTTGTATAAAGGCAAAGGGGATAAAAGAGAGT
>NC_069401.1:45455765-45458265 GCF_026875155.1 Cherax quadricarinatus | reverse complement strand
ATGCTGTTTCGATAGATGTGTTTGAAAAATTGTTGTTAAGTGGTACACGAGATGCCCTCAGCTCCATCTTCAGAAACCAAGTAGAATGTTATCCGGACCCATCGCCTAGCATGTATCTAACACATGATGGTGACCCCTCCTACTTCACGTCTTTCTGGGTGCCCGGTCTGTCTCTCTATGTGAGCACCATCCCCGTGGCCTGGTGGCTCAAGCTCTCGCTTCACACGGCGAGCGTCGGGTTCAATCCCAGCGAGGGTAGAAATAATGGGCGTGTTTCTTTACACCGTTGTCTATGTTCCCCAACAGTAAAATGGTACATGGTAGTTAGGAGACTGGGTGTGGGTCGCATCTGTACAAAACTGACCTAATTTCCCGAAATGCTCTGCATAACAAGTGGACTTCTATATAGTAGGGTATCATAGTATGTCAGTGATGTATAGCTAGACCTGCTATACCTTGGTACAGTACTTGTAGAAATACAGAAATTATTATTATCTCATGTTGAGCTCCTCACAAAACTTCACCGTCGTTTCTTGTGATATTCTCACCTTCATTCCACACCTTATTACCTTTCCTTGACTGTTGTTTCGCTTCCGATGTGTGTTGTACATAGCGTCGGGTCGATTTGGATTGCGCTGCTAGTGTCATTTCGTCTTGTCGTTGGGCCTCGCGTCTAACCTTGTATATTCGTTTCTGCTGGCTCTACGACTGCTTCCTTATTCTCCTTGGACTTCTTTGCTGACTATAACTGCTTCCAACTCTAGCAGCAATTGGATTTGACCTTCCTGTTAACTACACCTTGAGTGAACAATGGCTCATCCTGAGCCTTCTGCTATTCCTTTTTCCCTTGGTACAAAACCTCTCCTCAGCTTCCTTCATATTGTTGTCACATATTCCGCGTCATCTCCATAGACTGACTTCCTTCCACTGCCCAGTGCCCTGTCCCACTGAGACCTCGTGCAGGAAATTCTTCGCGCTTGTGTAGTCCCCTCTCTGGCTTTATTTGTCCCGTCCTTCCTGCTTCCTTCTCTACCTGTAACTCTACTATGTATTCGAAGCTCAGAACCACGTGGTCACTGAAGGAGACCTCTTCTTTCTCTGGTAGTGTCCCTTATGTGTTGGTACATGAAGTTTTCCAAGTACATACCACCTCCATCATCTTAGTCCTCCACGTTTCTGGGCCCCCATGTGGCTCCAAGTTCTCCCATTCAATTTCTTTGTGATTGAAGTTACCCACAATCAGCAGCTTTGCCCTGCTCACATGAGCCTTTCCTGGCACTTCAGCCTGTGTGTCAACCATCGCTGTGTTACTCTCATCATATTCTTGCCTTGGCCTCCTGCTGTTCTGTGGTGGGTTATACATCACTGCAATTACCACCTTGGGACCTCCAGACTGAAGTGTTCCTATTATGTAATCCCTTGCTTGGGGTTCTGAGGGTGGTGCTGTGTGTACTTGTGATTGTTACCCTGTCTGGCTCTGGTTGTCCTCTGCTGACTTTGCCCTTGTCTCTCTTCCTAGCCCCTTTCGTTTTTGTGTCTTCTACAGCTGCTGTCATCCTGCTCTTGTACTGTCGCAGTCTAGAAACACCCTCTTGCATGTTGATGTTTCCTTCAGCCGTGATTTCTCTTACAGGACCCTGTTCTGCACCATTTCTGTCTTGAAAATCATTCTAATCAGCTGATTTCTTCCTTTCAAGTACCCTCCTATCCTATGAAAATTTACTATCTTCGTCATGTCGTCCTCGCCTATTTCTTTGATGATGTTTTCAGTCTTCTGTTTTTTTTTTCTGTCGTCTTTCATTATGTGTCCTTCCTTCGCTCTCCTGAAGCCCATGAATAAACACTGACTTCTCCTTCTCCTCCTCCCATTGCCTTTCCCTCTGTGTCTCTGGGTCTTGTTTGTACATAACCACTGTCTCCCTTATTTTGTCCTGTAACTCTTGGTGGCATGGTCGTGCCTCCGCATTGAACCTGTCACCTTCTCTACCTTCTCCCCCCTCACTTACTGCTATCCCTGCTCCTAACAGCTCTCCCCCTACATTCCTCAACCTTGCTTGGTGGACTGATAGGGCCTTAGCATAAGTCTTGTCTCCTTCCTTTCCGTTGAGTTCCTCATTTAATAGGAGTGTACCTGCTTCAGATGCCATGTCTCCTCTGGACACTAGCCCTGTAACTTGCATATTTACCTCATATTCTAGGGTTCATATCCTGGCTTCTGCAGCTTCAGCTTGTGACTCCTATATCTTCTTCTCTGCCTTCATCCTTTTCTCCATTTTCACAGAAAACTCACCTAGTTTGCTCCCCCACTCTTGTTCCATCCTTCTTCCTTACGGGACCATCTTCCTCTGATCCCCTGAGCCTTTAACTTCCCCTCTTAGCCACCACTTTTTTTATATAATGGGTTAGGTTTTGTAGTGCGTGTGTGTGTGCACTTGTAAGTGCACACACACACACAAATGTGTATGTATATGTATGTGTGTTTGTGTGTTGTGTGTGCTTG
>NC_069401.1:45446498-45455265 GCF_026875155.1 Cherax quadricarinatus | reverse complement strand
TGTGGCCCTGTATTGGTGGTGTGTGTGTGTGTGTATGTGTGTGTGTGTGTGTTGTGTGTGTGTATGTGTGTGTGTGTGTGTATGTGTGTGTGTGTGTGTGTGTATGTGTATGTATGTATGCATAATCGGCAAGGATAAAACATGATAAACGTTCACTATACAACAATAATGGAGGTTTATTCAAATTAGATTCGTTAGAGTTAGTGCGTGTTTTTGTGGGATGGTTTTGATGGTTTGACCAGTGTGTGCCTCAGATCTTGTGAGATAAACCATGGCCATCTTCATTTTGAATAAATTACAGATGTCTTGGACTGGTGGGATAATCTATGGCCATATTACTTCTGGATAAACTACAGATGTCTCCCCCTTTAAATGAGTCGGTGGTGGACCCATTTTCCAATATATGGAAAAATACATAAGACAACTTCCAGAGAATGTTAATTCTTTTACAACATATTGAAGTCTGAACGAACTTTTGACAATTGTCATCTCACTAATGTTACGCTCGTCGGGTTACCACTACAGTATCAGTGCTTGTGGGCTGGCTCTCTTCGAATCCCCTATAAAATATTCAATTTTTCAGACACTGGGTACTGGTTGGTATGCCTGGGTACTGGTTGGTATGTCTGGGTACTTCGCCTCTACTGCTTCCCTCCTCCCTCATTCAAGCAAAATGTCTTCATCTGAATGTGTTTGATTGAACTTCATAAGAGCATAAGAAAGAAGGAACACTGAAGCAACCCTAGTGGCCCATGCGAGGCAGGTCCAAGTCCCCCATCAGCCCAAGCCAATGCCCCAACCTAGTCGGGTCAGGTCACATTCACTTAAGGAAGGAGCACGGCATCTGACCTAGTAGCAAAAGCTAGTCCTCTTTTCTGCACCACTGCAAGCTCCTGAAGTGTTGATTGCAACAAAAAAGGCCTAGAGCTATCATTCGACTCGCGAACAAGCAATATAAGAAGCAAAATAACCACGAGGGAGTTGAATGATAGCTCTAAGCCCCCCGTGTTGCAGTCAACACATCATCAGGAGCTCGAAATGTTGCATAAAAGATGTCCAAGAAAATATGATCACAGGAAACACCTTAGCTCGAACGAGGCAGAGAGGCAGGAGGCAGGAAGTGCCCCCCCCCCAGGCTTACCAATACCCACAACTACAAAGATTCAATAATATAGCATTAGAAGATAGACAGCCCACAAACACTGATATTGTAGTAGTAACTAACAAACATAACATATCAAATATCAAAAATTAAGTTAGACTACGATTTAATATAAATGACTTTACATACCAGATATATATATAACTGGCAATTATCTTAGGAGTCTCTGCATCTCTAGAAAATGGGTTCATTTAAAGGGACTCATTTAAAGGGAAACATCTGAAATTTATCCAAAGGGAGACAGCCATAGTTTACCTATCCCACAAGATTCTGAGGCAGATGCTGAATATGATATAAATGACTTTACACACCAAATGTAGATCTGGTAATTGTCTTAGGAATTTTTGTACCTCTAGTAAACAGGTCCATTTAAAGGGATTCATTTAAATGGAGACATCTGTTATTTATCCAAAGGAAGACGACCATAGTTTATGTATCCCAGAAGATTCTGAGGCAAATGCTGGTCTAACCTTCAGATAACAAGCAGGAAAAGGAGGCCTTAGTCCTCGGCGCGGAACTACACTTAAGACAATGCAATGCATTCACATAAGAGTCAGATTTTTTTGGCTACGTAAAACTGCCTCAACTAAAGACGAATCTAATTTGAACAACCCACCATCGTTATTGTATAATGAATGCTTATCACGTTTTACAATTGCCAATTCTACAATATTCTGTTGAAGTCAAGAGAAACAAATGACAATGATTCTTGGTTGCAACCAATTTGCTGAGTTATTGCAGGCTCTAATGTTGCTGAAAATCACATTCAACTCCTGTGCAGTACGTATCGAATAGAAGTTTGCCAGTCTGTCCCACATGGGATAAGTTGCAACCATTGCAACAAATTCTGTAGACACCAACACACTGTCGAAGAGAATTCTTTATCAGAATGCTTCTAACAGTCTGTGAATTCTTAAAAACTACTTCTATATTAAATCTTTTAAGGCCATTTGGCAAGACAGATAAATTCTCATTGTATGGGAGAACCAGCACATTTTTCATCCGAGGTGTTAACCTAGGCTCAGCTCTGTAAGTTTTCCTAGCTGCCAGCAACGCTGATTCCACAAACTCCTTAAGGTACCGAAGTTTCATGGCAATGTCAAATATTTTCCTAATTTCTTCATCGAACTTCATTGAACTCAGGGCTACACAACTGGTAAGCTCTCAGAAACACAGTGAGACAAACACTTCTTTTAACTCTTTGTCTCATAGCTGGAATAGTAGTGAATGTATTAGCATGCATTAGTGGCCTTCATATATACTGTAAACTTAAACTTTCTATCAACCCGGTGTATCAACGCATCTAAGAATAGAAGTTTACATTCCACTTCTTTCTCCACGGTGAATTTAATAGACGGGACTGAAGTGTTAAGTCTCGGTAAAAATGTATCCAAGGCCAAATTATTTTGCCAAAGACACAAGATGTCAACCACATATCTGAATCATTTAGTTTTACAAGACATGTTACCTTTCAATAACCTAGCCTCGAAAAACTCCATTTATAGATTGTTCAATAGGGGAGACAATGGATAAACCATAACCATTTCCTGCCTTTAAGCATAGTATTTCCCTTCAAACTCAAACTTGTGTGTGAATGTGTGAGTGAATGTGTGTACTCACCTATTTGTGGTTGCAGGGGTCGAGACTCAGCTCCTGGCCCCGCCTCTTCACTGATTGCTACTAGGTCCTCTCTCTCCCTGCTCCATGAGCTTTATCAAATCTCATCTTAAAACTATGTATGGTTCCTGCCTCCACTACGTCACTTTCTAGGCTGTTCCACTTCCTGACTTACTCTGTGACTGAAGAAATACTTCCTAACATCCATTTGAATGTGTGTGTGTGTGTGTGTGTGTGTGTGTGTGTGTGTGTGTGTACTCACCTAATTGTGGTTGCAGGGGTCGAGACTCAGCTCCTGGCCCAGCCACTTCACCGACCGCTACTAGGTCCTCTCTCCCCCTGCTCCATGAGCTTTATCATACCTCGTCTTAAAACTATGTATAGTTCCTGCCTCCACTACATCGCTTGGACTATTCCACTTCCTAACTACTCTATGACTGAAGAAATACTTCCTAACATCCCTTTGACTCGTCTGAGTCTTCAGCTTCCAATTGTGACCCCTTGTTTCTGTGTCCCATCTCTGGAACATCCTTTCTCTGTCCACCTTGTCTATTCCACGCGGTATTTTGTATGTCGTTATCATGTCTCCCCTGATCCTCCTGTCCTCCAGTGTTGTCAGACCTATTTCCCTTAACCTTTCTTCATAGGACATTCCCCTTAGCTCTGGAACTAGCCTTGTTGAAAACCTTTGCACTTTCTCTAATTTCTTGGCGTGTTTGACCAGGTGTGGGTTCCAAACTGGTGCTGCGTACTCCAGTATGGGCCTGACGTACACAGTGTATGTGTGTACTCACCTATATGTACTCACCTATATGTGGTTGCAGGGGTCGATTCATTGCTCCTAGCCCCGCCTCTTCGCTGGTCGATACTGATTCACTCTCTCCCTGCTCCATGATATTTGTAATACCTCTTCTTAAAGCTATTTATGGTACTTGCTTCCAGTACTTCACTCTCCAGATTATTCCAGTTCCTGACAACTCTAAGACTAAAGAAATACTTCCTAACATCCCTATGACACATCTGGGTTTTCAGTTTCCAATTGTGTCCCCGTGTGTCTGTATCCCATCTCTGAAACATTCGATCCTTGTCCACGTTGTCAATGCCTCTTAGTATTTTATACGTTGTTATCATGTCCCCTCTATCCCTCCTATCCTCTAGTGTCATCAGGTTGAGTTCCCCTAATCTCTCCTCATAAGACATACCCCTCAGTTCCGGGACTAATCGTGTTGCAAATTTTTGCACTTTCTCCAATTTCTTGACGTGTTTGACTAAGTGAGGGTTCCATACTGGCGCTGCATATTCCAGTATAGGCCTTACGTACACTATGTACAATGTCGTGAATGACTCCTTACTCAGATGTCTAAACGCCAATCTCAGGTTTGCCAATCTCCCATATGCTGCAGCAGTTATTTGATTGATGTGTGCCTCAGGGGACATGTTCGTTATGATGCTTACCCCAAGATCCTTTTCTTTAACTGACGTTTACAGCTGTTGGTTTCCTAACCTGTACTCCGTCTGCGGTCTTCTGTGTCCTTCCCCAATCTTCATGACCTTACACTTACTGGGGTTAAACTCCAGGAGCCATTTGTCGGACAATACTTGTAGTTTGTCCAGATCCCCTTGTAATCTTAACTCATCCTCTCCCACTTGTATTCTCCTCATCAGTTTCACATCATCAGCGAACAGTGACACTTCTGAATCTATTCCTTCCACCATATCATTCACGTATACAAGAAACAGCACCGGGCCTAGGACTGACCCTTGTGGAACCCCACTCGACACATTCGCCCACTCCGACACTTCAGCACGTACCAACACACGTTGTTTCCTTCCTGTCAGGTATTCCCTGATCCATTGCAGTACTTTTCCCCTTTATTCCTGCCTGCTCCTCTAATTTTTGCACCAGTCTCTTGTGTGGTACTGTGTCAAAAGCCTTCTTGCAATCTAAGAAGATGCAATCTACCCATCCCTCTCTCTCATGTCTTACTTCTCTTACCTTATCGTAGAACTCACCAAATTTGTGACACAGGATTTCCCATCTCTGAAGCCATGCTGACTGTCATGTATGAGCCCAATCTTTTCAATGTGTTCCACTACTTTTCTCCTGATAATCTTTTCCATGACTTTACATACTATACAAGTCAGTGACACTGGTCTGTAGTTTAATGCTGCCTGTCTGTCCCATTTCTTAAAAATTGGAACTACATGCGCTGTCTTCCACGCCTCAGGCAACTACCCTGTTTCGATAGAATTATTGAAGATTGTTGCTAATGCCACACACAGTTCCTCTGCTCCCTCTCTCAGTTTGTGTGTGTGTGAGTATGAGTGTGTGTGTGTGTGTGTGTGTGTGTGTGTGTGTGTGAGAGAGTGTGAGTGTGTGTGTGAGTATGAGTGTGTGTGTGTGTGTGTGTGTGAGTGTGTGTGTGCGTGTGTGTGTGTGTGTGTGTATGTACTCACCTAATTGTACTCACCTAATTGTGGTTGCAGGGGTCGAGACTCAGCTCCTGGCCCCGCCTCTTCACTGATCGCTACTGGATCCTCTCTCTCTCTGCTTCCTGAGCTTTGTCATACCTCTTCTTAAAACTATGTATGGTTCCTGCCTCCACTACTTCACTTGCTAGGCTATTCCACTTGCTGACAACTCTATGACTGAAGAAATACTTCCTAACGTCCCTGTGACTCGTCTGAGTCTTCAGCTTCCAGTTGTGACCCCTTGTCCCTGTGTTCCCTCTCTGGAACATCCTATCTCTGTCCACCTTGTCTATTCCCCGCAGCATATTGTATGTCGTTATCATGTCTCCCCTGACCCTTCTGTCCTCCAGTGTCGTCAGTCCGATTTCCTTTAACCTTTCCTCTTTACGACATTCCCTTGAGCTCTGGGACTAGCCTTGTTGCAAACCTTTGTACTTTCTCTAACTTCTTAACGTGCTTGACCAGGTGTGAGTTCCAGACTGGTGCTGCATACTCCAGTATGGGCCTAACATACACAGTGTACAGTGTCTTGAACGATTCCTTATCAAGGTATCGGAACGCTATTCTCAGGTTTGCCAGGCGCCCGTATGCTGCAGCGGTTATTTGGTTGAAGTGTGCCTCCGGTGATGTGCTCGGTGTTATGGTCACCCCAAGTCTTTCTCCTGAGTGAGGTCTGTAGTCTTTGTCCACCTAGCCTATACTCTGTCTGCGGTCTTCTTTGCCCTCCCCAATCTTCATGACTTTGCATTTGGCTGGATTGAATTCGAGAAGCCAGTTGCTGGACCACATGTCCAGCCTGTCCAGGTCTCTTTGCAGTCCTGCCTCATCCTCGTCCGATTTAATTCTTCTCATCAACTTCACGTCATCTGCGAACAGGGACACTTCAGAGTCTATTCCTTCCATCATGTCATTCACATATATCAAAAATAGCACTGGTCCTAGAACTGACCCCAGTGGGACCCCGCTCGTAACAGGCGCCCACTGTGATACCTCTTCACGTACCATGACTCGTTGCTGCCTCCCTGTCAGGTATTCCCTTATCCATTGCAGTGCCCTCCCTTTCACGTGCGCCTGATCCTCCAGCTTCTGCACTAATCTCTTGTGGGGAACTGTGTCAAGGCTTTCTGCAGTTAGGAAAAACGCAATCTACCCACCCCTCTCTCTCGTGTCTTACTTCCGTTACCTTGTCATAAAACTCCAGGAGGTTTGTGATACAAGATTTGCCTTCCATAAACCCCATGCTGGTTTTCATTTATAATCTTGTTCCTTTCCAGGTGTTCGACCACTCTCCTCCTGATAATCTTCTCCATGACTTTGCACACAATACATGTCAGAGACACAGGTCTGTAGTTTAGTGCCTCGTTTCTGTTTCCTTTCTTAAATATGGGGACTACATTAGCTGTCTTCCATTTCTCAGGTAGTTGCCCAGTTTCAAGGGATGTGTTGAAGATTGTGGTTAGAGGCACCACAGCATCTCTGCTCCTTCTCTAAGGACCCATGGGGAGATGTTGTCCGGTCCCATCGCCTTTGAGGTGTCAAGATCACTTAAGAGCTTCTTCACCTCCTCCTCAGTTGTTCGTATGTCATCCAACACTTGTTGGTATATTCCCTCTTGATGTTCCCTTCTGTGCTGTCTTCCCACAGCCCTTCCTGTCTCTACTGTAAAAACTTCCTTAAATCTCCTGTTCAGCTCCTCACATACCTCCTGATCATTTCTTGTGAGTTCTCCACCTTCTGTCCTTAATCTGATCACCTGGTCTTTGACTGTTGTCTTCCTCCTGATGTGGCTATACAACAGTTTCGGGTCAGTCTTGATTCTCGATGCTATGTCATTTTCATACTGTCGCTGGGCCTCCCTCCTTACCTGTGCGTACTCATTCCTGGCTCTGCGATCTCCCTATTTTCGTGTGTTCTCTGCCTTCTGTACTTTTTCCATGTGTATGTGTGTGTGTGTGTGTGTGTGTGTGTGTGTGTGTGTGTGTGTGTGTGTGTGTGTGTGAGTATGAGTATATGTGTGTTGACATTTCCAACAAGGAAGGAGAGCAGCTGTGGGTATCCAGCAACAACCTCAGTAAGAGACAACTCTCCTTACAATATTAAGAAGTAATTGTGAAGGTTGATCAGAGTGCATGTTGGCGTCTTAAACGCTGGAAGCATGGCGACACAAGCTCTAGCTCATTAAGGCTTCAACTTCCTTAATAAACGCTGCGATATTACGAGAAAACACTCGCAATTACCGAATATAAACTATTTTTTTCTTTATTAACGCGTTGTTGTTTGATAATAAAAGCTGGAACTTTGGGAATAAACATTGAAAGTGTCAGTGTAACTTGTGTTTAGTGTTGATAGTGTGTTAGTGAAGTGATTCTTCTGCTGTGTTGATAGTGTGTTAGTGAAGTGACCTTCTGCTGTGTTCATAGTGTGTTAGTGAAGTGACCTTCTGCTGTGTTGATAGTGTGTTAGTGAAGTGATTCTTCTGCTGTGTTGATAGTGTGTTAGTGAAGTGATTCTTCTGCTGTGTTGATAGTGTGTTAGTGAAGTGATTCTTCTGCTGTGTTGATAGTGTGTTAGTGAAGTGATTCTTCTGCTGTGTGTTGATAGTGTGTTAGTGAAGTGATTCTTCTGCTGTGTTGATAGTGTGTTAGTGAAGTGACCTTCTGCTGTGTTGATAGTGTGTTAGTGAAGTGATTCTTCTGCTGTGTTGATAGTGTGTTAGTGAAGTGATTCTTCTGCTGTGTTGATAGTGTGTTAGTGAAGTGATTCTTCTGCTGTGTTGATAGTGTGTTAGTGAAGTGATTCTTCTGCTGTGTTGATAGTGTGTTAGTGAAGTGATTCTTCTGCTGTGTTGATAGTGTGTTAGTGAAGTGATTCTTCTGCTGTGTTGATAGTGTGTTAGTGAAGTGATTCTTCTGCTGTGTGTTGATAGTGTGTTAGTGAAGTGATCTCTGCTGTGTTGATAGTGTTGTTAGTGAAGTGACCTTCTGCTGTGTTGATAGTGTGTTAGTGAAGTGACCTTCTGCTGTGTTGATAGTGTGTTAGTGAAGTGACCTTCTGCTGTGTTGATAGTGTGTTAGTGAAGTGACCTTCTGCTGTGTTGATAGTGTGTTAGTGAAGTGATTCTTCTGCTGTGTTGATAGTGTGTTAGTGAAGTGATTCTTCTGCTGTGTTGATAGTGTGTTAGTGAAGTGACCTTCTGCTGTGTTGATAGTGTGTTAGTGAAGTGACCTTCTGCTGTGTTGATAGTGTGTTAGTGAAGTGATTCTTCTGCTGTGTTGATAGTGTGTTAGTGAAGTGACCTTCTGCTGTGTTGATAGTGTGTTAGTGAAGTGACCTTCTGCTGTTTGATAGTGTGTTAGTGAAGTGACCTTCTGCTGTGTTGATAGTGTGTTAGTGAAGTGACCTTCTGCTGTGTTGATAGTGTGTTAGTGAAGTGATTCTTCTGCTGTGTTGATAGTGTGTTAGTGAAGTGACCTTCTGCTGTGTTGATAGTGTGTTTTAGTGAAGTGACCTGCTGCT
>NC_069401.1:45421498-45443998 GCF_026875155.1 Cherax quadricarinatus | reverse complement strand
TAATGGGCGATTTCAACCACAAGGAGATCGACTGGGAAAACCTGGAGCCACATGGGGGTCCCGAAACATGGAGAGCCAAGATGATGAATGTGGTACTTGAAAACCTCATGCATCAACATGTCAGGGACACAACCAGAGAGAGGGGAGGATGAGCCAGCAAGACTGGATCTTGTGTTCACCCTGAGCAGTTCAGACATTGAAGACATCACTTACGAGAGGCCCCTTGGAGCTAGCGATCACGTGGTTCTGAGTTTTGATTATATAGTAGAGTTACAAGTGGAGAAGGTAACAGGAACTGAAGGGGACAGGCCAAACTATAAAAGGGGGGACTACACAGGTATGAGAAACTTCCTGCAGGAGGTTCAGTGGGACAGAGAAATGGTAGGAAAATCAGTAAACGAGATGATGGAATATGTGGCAACAAAGTGCAAGGAGGCAGAGGAAAGTTTTGTTCCCAAGGGAAACAGAAATAATAGGAAGACCAAAACGAGTCCTTGGTTTACCCGAAGGTGTAGGGAGGCAAAAACTAAGTGCAACAGAGATTGAAAAAGGTACAGGAGGCATAGGACCCAGGAAAACAAGGAGATTAGTAGAAGAGCCAGAAACGAGTATGCACAGATAAGGAGGGAGGCCCAGCGACAGTATGAAAACGACATAGCATCGAAAGTCAAATCTGACCCGAAACTGCTGTATAACCACATTAGGAGGAAGACAACAGTCAAGGACCAGGTGATAAGGCTGAGGAAAGAAGGTGGAGAACTCACAAGAAACGATCAAGAGGTATGTGAGGAGCTCAACACGAGATTTAAGGAAGTATTTACAGTAGAGACAGGAAGGACTCTGGGGAAACAGACCAGATGGGGACACCAGCAAGGAATACAGCAACAAGTGTTGGACGACATACATACAGATGAGGAGGAGGTGAAGAAACTGCTAAGGGACATCGATACCTCAAAGGCAATGGGACCGGACAACATCTCCCCGTGGGTCCTTAGAGAGGGAGCAGATATGTTGTGCGTGCCACTTACCACAATCTTCAACACGTCCCTGGAAACTGGACAACTACCTGAGGTATGGAAGACGGCAAATGTAGTTCCCATTTTTAAAAAAGGAGACAGAAAAGAGGCACTAAACTATAGACCTGTGTCATTGACGTGTATAGTATGCAAAATTATGGAGAAGATTATCAGGAGGAGAGTGGTGGAGCACCTGGAACTGAACAAGAGTATAAATGCCAACCAGCACGGATTCACGGAAGGCAAATTCTGTGTCACAAACCTTCTGGAGTTTTATGATAAAATAACAGAAGTAAGACACGAGAGAGAGGGGTGGGTTGATTGCATCTTCTTTGACTGCAAGAAGGCCTTTGACACAGTTCCTCACAAGAGATTAGTGCAGAAGCTAGAGCATCAGGCGCATATAACAGGAAGGGCACTGCAATGGATCAGAGAATACCTGACAGGGAGGCAACAACGAGTCATGGTACGTAATGATGTATCACAGTGGGCACCTGTGACGAGCGGGGTCCCACAGGGGTCGGTCCTAGGACCAGTGCTATTTTTGGTATATGTGAACGACATGATGGAAGGGTTAGACTCAGAAGTGTCCCTGTTTGCAGATGATGTGAAGTTAATGAGGAGAATTAAATCTGATGAGGACCAGGCAGGACTTCAAAGAGACCTGGACAGACTGGACACCTGGTCCAGCAAATGGCTTCTCGAATTTAATCCTGCCAAATGCAAAGTCATGAAGATAGGGGAAGGGCACAGAAGACCACAGACTGAGTATAGGCTAGGTGGCCAAAGACTGCAAACCTCACTCAAGGAGAAAGATCTTGGGGTGAGTATAACACCGAGCATGTCTCCGGAAGCACACACCAATGAGATAACTGCTGCAGCATATGGGCGCCTGGCAAACCTGAGAACAGCATTCCGATACCTTAGTAAGGAATCGTTCAAGACACTGTACACCGTGCATGTCAGGCCAATACTGGAGTATGCAGCACCTGTTTGGAACCCGCACTTGATAAAGCACGTCAAGAAACTAGAGAAAGTACAAAGGTTTGCCACAAGGTTAGTTCCAGAGCTAAGGGGAATGTCCTATGAAGAAAGATTAAGGGAAATCGGCCTGACGACACTGGAGGACAGGAGGGTCAGGGGAGACATGATAACGACATAAAAATACTGCGTGAATAGACAAGGTGGACAAAGACAGGATGTTCCAGGGAGGGGACACAGAAACAAGAGGCCACAATTGGAAGTTGAAGACACAAATGAGTCAGAGAGATATTAGGAAGTATTTCTTCAGTCATAGAGTTGTAAGGCAGTGGAATAGCCTAGAAAATGACGTAGTGGAGGCAGGAACCATACACAGTTTTAAGACGAGGTTTGATAAAGCTCATGGAGCGGGGAGAGAGAGGGCCCAGTAGCAACCGGTGAAGAGGCGGGGCCAAGAGCTAAGACTCGACCCCTGCAACCACAAATAGGTGAGTACAAATAGGTGAGTACACACACACACACACACACACACACACACACCGAGAAGATTATCAGGAGAAGAGTGGTGGAACACCTAGAAAGGAATGATCTCATCAACAGCAGCCAACATAGTTTCAGGGACGAGAAATCCTGTCTCACAAACCTACTGGAGTTCTATGACATGGTGACAGCAGTAATACAAGAGAGAGAGTTGTGGGTGGATTGCATTTTCTTGGACTGCAAGAAGGCGTTTGACTCAGTTCCACACAAGAGATTAGTGCAAAAACTGGAGGACCAAGCAGGGATAACAGGGAAGGCACTACAATGGATCAGGGAATACTTGTCAGGAAGACAGCAGCGAATCACGGTACGTGGCGAGGTGTCAGAGTGGGCACCTGTGACCAGCGGGGTCCCACATGGGTCAGTCCTAGGACCAGTGCTGTTTCTGGTATTTGTGAACGACATGACGGAAGGAATAGATTCCGAAGTGTCCCTGTTTGCTGATGACGTGAAGTTGGTGAGAAGAATTCATTCGATCGATGACTAGGAAGAACTGCAAAGGGATCTGGGCAGGCTGCAGACCTGGTCCAGCAATTGGCTCCTGGAGTTCAACCCCACCAAGTGCAAAGTCATGAAGATTGGGGAAGGGCAAAGAAGACCACAGACGGAGTACAGTCTAGGGGCCAGAGACTACAAACCTCACGCAAGGAAAAAGATCTTGGAGTGAGTATAACTCCAGGCACATCTCCTGAAGTGCACATCAACCAAATAACTGCTGCAGCATATGGGCGCCTAGCAAACCTCAGAACAGCATTCCGACATCTTAATAAGGAATCGTTCAGGACCTTGTACACCGTGTACGTTAAACCCATATAGGAGTATGCGGCACCAGTTTGGAACCCACACCTAGCCAAGCAAGTAAAGAAACTAGAGAAAGTGCAAAGGTTTGCAACAAGACTAGTCCCAGAGCTAAGGGGTATGTCCTACGAGGAGAGGTTAAGGGAAATCGACCTGACGACACTGGAGGACAGGAGAGATAGGGGGGACATGATAACGACATACAAAATACTGAGAGGAATTGACAAGGTGCACAAAGACAGGATGTTCCAGAGATGGAATACAGCAACAAGGGGACACAGTTGGAAGTTGAAGACACATATGAATCACAGGGATGTTAGGAAGTATTTCTTCAGCCACAGAGTAGTCAGGAAGTGGAATAGTTTGGGAAGCGATGAAGTGGAAGCAGGATCCATACATAGCTTTAAGCAGAGGTATGATAAAGCTCACGGTTCAGGGAGAGTGACCTTGTAGCGACCAGTAAATAGGCGCGGCCAGGAGCTAGGACTCGACCCTGAAACCTCAACTAGGTGAGTACAACTAGGTGAGTACTCACACACACACACAGAAAGCGCAAAGGTGGAAGCAGAAGCTAGAGGATCAGGCGCATATAACAGGAAGGGCACTGCAATGGATCAGAGAATACCTGACAGGGAGGCAACAACGAGTCATGGTACGTAATGAGGTATCACAGTGGGCACCTGTGACAAGCGGGGTCCCACTGGGGTCGGTCCTAAGATCAGTGCTATTTTTGGTATATGTGAACATGATGGAAGGGTTAGACTCAGAAGTGTACCTGTTCGCAGACGATGTGAAGTTAATGAGGAGAATTAAATCAGATGAGGACCTGAACAGACTGGACACCTGGTCCAGCAACTGGCTTCTCGAATTTAACCCCGCCAAATGCAAAGTCATGAAGATAGGGGAAGGGCACAGAAGACCGCAGACGGAGTATCGGCTAGGTGGCCAAAGACTGCAAACCTCGCTCAAGGAGAAAGATCTTAGGGTGAGTATAACACCGAGCATGTCTCCGGAAGCACACATCAACCAGATAACTGCTGCAGCATATGGGCGCCTGGCAAACCTGAGAACAGCGTACCTTAGCAAGGAATCGTTCAAGACACTGTACACTGTGTACGTCAGGCCCATACTGGAGTATGCAGCACCTGTTTGGAACCTGCACTTAATCAAGCAAGTCATGAAATTAGAGAAAGTGCAAAGGTTTGCGACAAGGTTAGTTCCAGAGCTAAGGGGAATGTCCTATGAAGAAGAGTTAAAGGAGGAGAGAAGGGTCAAGGGAGACATGATAACGACATATAAAATACTGCTCGGAATAGACAAGTTGGACAAAGTCAGGATGTTCCAGGGAGAGGACACAGAAACAAGAGGTCACAATTGGAAGTTGAAGACTCAGATGAGGTCAAAGGGATGTTAGGAAGTATTTCTTCAGTCATAGAGTTGTCATGCAGTGGAATAGCCTAGAAAGTGACGTAGTGGAGGCGGGAACCATACATAGTTTTAAGATGAGGCTTGATAAAGTTCATGGAGCAGGGAGAGAGAAGACCCAGTAGCAACCGGTGAAGAAGCAGGGTCAGGAACTAAGATTCGACCCCTGCAACCACAAATAGGTGAGTACAAATAAGTGAGTACACACACACAACCTTAAGGCACCCGTGTTTAAGCCGTCACTCTATACCCTTCCTTCCCCCCTTTCCTTCCATCCCCCTTCCCCCTCCTCCCCTCCCCCTTCACTCCCATCCCCCATCCTATCACTTTCTCTATCTGTCTGTGTCTGTCTGTCTGTCTGTCTCTCTCTCTCTCTCTCTCTCCTCTCTCTCTCTCCTCTCTCTCTCTCTCTCCTCTCTTCTCTCTCTTTCTTTCTCTTTCTCTAACCCACCCACTACCAGGCCCAACATAATCTCCCATTCTCCACCTCTCCAGCACCATCTTTCTCCCCATCACTCCCCCACTCTCTCTTTCTAGTACTCAGTCACTCTATCCCTCTCCCCTCTCCCATCCCTATCCTATCACTTTTCTCTCTCTCTCTCTCTCTCTCTCTCTCTCTCTCTCTCTCTCTCTCTCTCTCTCTCTCTCTCTCTCTCTCCTCTCTCTCTCTCTCATCCATCTTTCCTCTCCCATCTTCTTTTCTCCCTTTCTCTCCCTCTAGCCTCTCCCACACTCCTTATCTCCTCCCTCCCTATACCCTATTACAACCCCTAAAACTCTCCTTGATACTGCCCCCCTCCCACCGTATATCCTTTTCCCCCCCCTGCCCTACCTCCCTCCCCTTTCTCTCCCTACAATACCTACAACACCCATCCTCACACAAACACCCACTCCGAAAATAAATAAGTTTCGTTCTGTGGTACAATGGGGCAACCAAGAACAAGGCCGAGAGCCAAGGGTCTGACGGACGAATCTGGGAAGGAAGATTGGGAGGCAGAGCTCTAAAAATGGAGGAAGACTGGGGAAGGAAGCTAGAAAAGCTGGGAAGGAGAATAAAGGAGAGGTTAGCTGCAGAGAGCAGAAAGTGGGAGCAACATGCCATAGTAGCAGAAGCCAAGATACAGCACTTAGAAGAGTAACTGAGAAATCTGAAACAGCCTAAAGAAAAAAATAATGATACAGACATAACATCAGGAACTTCTACATCAGACACAGACAAGGGGATTGGAGGTAGCACACTAGGAACAGAGAGCACACTAGGAACAAATGAGAGGCTGGAAGACATTGAAGGAGATAGGATATATACAAGGACTCTACCAGACACTTGCAGGGGCCAGGAATAGCTGAGCAGGAAAGACAGACTAATGAGCATAGTGGCTTCAGCTGGGGAAGGGATTGAGGGAAGGACTGCTCCAAGGGAAGGAACTAAAACAACTCAGAGCACACAATGGGAGACACAGTGGGAAGAAGAAAGGGAGAGATCAGTTTTTGTCTAAGGGCTCCAGGAAGCTGAAGGGAAAACCTATGATGAAACAAAACAGGAAGAGAAAAAAGCGATTGAAGGTATCATGAAGGTGATAAGCGAGGGCAACATGACCCAGGTGACAAATTCTCGGAGAATTGGGTGGTTTGGAAGGAGAAGGAAACGGCCTCTCAAAGTAATTTTCAAGGCAAATCAACTCGAACCATGATCCTGCAGGAGAAAGCACAGCTGAGAGACAAACTGGAGTTCCAGAGTGCTTTCGAGAAAGAAAGCAAGAGGGAAGAATGATACTGAAAGAAAGAAAGCAAAAATGAAAGGAGGAATGGGATAAAATGACAAACAAAAGCAGAATAACCCAGACACAGATGGAAGGGCAACCCCCTCCCCCCCAGAAACACTTGCAGAAGGACTCGAACCATGACAACCCCAAGGCAACTGAACAATCTAAACCAACAATCACACACCGATCCCTCTGTCCCACCCCCTACACCATGAACCCTACCCATAAAGCAACCCCCTATGGGAACTCTGCCACCACCTCCACTGCAACCCCCCACAGGCCCCCACCAGGGCTCCTGCTCTCCCAACCCCAATATTCTCCTAGGACCACAGCTCTAGAACAGAAGTTGAAGGTTTGGTACATGAATTCAGATGGATTAACGAATAAATATGAGGAGTGGCATTAAAGAATCAATGAGAAGTCCCCAGACATCATAGCAGTCAGAGAAACGAAACTCACTGAGACAATAACAGATGCAATCTTCCCACCAGGGTATCATATCCTGAGGAAAGTTAGAAGAGGAGGTTGGAGGAGGGGTTGTACTGCTCGTAACAACACCGATGGAAATTCGAGGAAATGGGAGGCATGGACGAGATTAGAAAAAGGGAATACATAGTAGGTACACTTCAATCTGGGAGCACAAGGTAGTCATTACAGTTATGCATAATCCACCAAAGAACTGCAGGAGGCCAAGAGAGGAATATGAGGAGAGCAAGAGAGCAATGGTGGACACATTGACTGAGGTGGCAAGAAGAGCTCACTCGAGCAGAGTAAAGTTACTGCTTATAGGCGATTTCAACCACAGGGAGATCAACTGGGAAAACCTGGAGCCACACAGGGGTCCCGAGACATGGAGAGCCAAGATGATGGATGTGGTACTGGAAAGCCTCATGCATCAACATGGTAAGGACACTACCAGAGAGAGAGGGGAGGATGAACCAGCAAGATTGGACCTTGTGTTGACCCTGAGCAGTTCAGACATTTAGGACATCAATACACAGCAGAGTTACAAGTGGAGAGGGTAACAGGAGTCAAATGGGAAAAGCCAAACTATAAAAGGGGGGACTACATAGGTTTGAGGAACTTCCTGCAGGACGTTCAGTGGGACAGAGAACTGGTAGGAAAGTCAGTAAACGAAAAGATGGAATATGTAACAACAAAATGCAAGGAGGCAGAGGAAATGTTTGTTTCCAAGGGCAACAGAAACAATGGGAAGGCCAGAACGAGTCCCTGGTTTACCCGACTGTGTAAGGAGGCAAAAACTAAGTGCACTAGAGAATGGAAAAAGTACAGAAGGCAAAGAACATAGGAAAATAAGGAGATTAGTCGAAGAGCCAGGAACGAGTATGCACAGGTAAGGAGGGAGGCCCAGCGACAGTTCGAAAATAACATAGTATCGAAAGTCAAGTCTGACCCGAAACTGCTGTATAGCCACATCAAGAGGAAGACAACAGTCAAAGACCAGGTGATCAGGCTGAGGACAAAAGGCGAGGAACTCACAAGAGACGATCACGAGGTATGTGAGGAGCTCAGCAGGAGATTCAAGGAAGTATTTACAGTAGAGACAGGAAGAGCTCTGGAAAGACAGCAAAGAGGGGAACATCAACATGGAATATACCAACAAGTGTTGCATAACATACAAAGAACTGAGGAGGAGGTGCAGAAGCTGCTAACCGACCCTGATACCTCAAAGGCGATGGGACCGGATATCTCCCCATGGGTCCTTAGAGAAGGAACAGAGATGCTGTTTGTGCCTCTAACCACAATCTTCAACACATCCCTTGAAACTGGGCAACTACCTGAGGTATGGAAGACGGAAAATGTAGTCTCCATTTTAAAGAAAGGAGACACTAAACTACAGACCAGTGTCTCTGACTTGTATAGTATGCAAAGTCATGGAGAAGATTATCAGGAGAGTGGTGGAGCACCTAGAACGGAACAAGATTATAAACGACAAACAGCATGGATTCATGGAAGGCAAATCCTGTGTCACAAACTTTCTGGAGTTTTATGACAAGGTAAAAGAAGTAAGACACGAGAGAGAGGGGTGGGTTGATAGCAATTTCCTGGAGAGCAGGAAAACCTTTGACACAGTTCCTCACGAGAGATTAGTGCAGAAGCTGGAGGATCAGGCGAGTATAACAGGAAGTTTACTGCAATGTATCAAAGAATACCTGACAGGGAGGCAACAACGAGTCATGGTACGTGGGCGCCTGTGACGAGTGGGGTCCCACATGGGTCATTCCTAGGGCGAGTGCCATTTTTGATATATGTGAATGACATGATGTAAGGGATAGACTCTGATGTGTCCCTGTTCGCAGATGATGTGATGTTAATGAGAAGAATTAAATCAGATGAGGATCAGGCAGGACTACAAAGAGACCTGAGCAGGCTGGACACGTAGTCCAGCAACTGGCTCCTTGAATTCAACCCTGCCAAATGCAAAGTCATGAAGATTGGGGAAGGGCAAAATAGACCGCAGACAGAGTATAGGCAAGGTGGACAAAGACTGCAAACCTCACTCAAGGAGAAAGATCTTGGGGTGACCGTAAAACCGAGCACACCTCCGGAGGCACACATCAACCAGGTAACTGCTGCAGCATATGGGCGCCTGGCAATCCTGAGAACAGCATTCCGATACCTTAGTAAGGAATCATTCAAGACACTGTACACTGTATACGTCAGGCTCATACTGGAGTATGCAGCACCAGTTTGGAACCCAGACCTGGTAAAGCACGTCAAGAAGTTAGAGAAAGTACAAAAGTTTGCAACAAGGCTAGTTCCAGAGCTCAGGGAAATGTCCTACGGTGAAAGGTTGAGGGAAATCGGACTGACGACACTGGAGGACAGGAGGGTCAGGGAAGAATGATAACGACATACAAAATACTGCGTGGAATAGATAAGTTGGACAGAGACAGGATGTTCCATAGAGGGGACACAGAAACAAGGGGTCACAATTGGAAGCTGAAGACTCAGACGAGTCACAGGGCTGTTAGGAAGTATTTCTTCTGTCATAGAGTCGTCAGGCAGTGGAATAACCTAGCAAGTGATATAGTGGAGGCAGGAACCATACATAGCTTTAAGACGAGGTATGACAAAGCTCTGGAAGCATAGAGAGAGAGAGGATCTAGTAGCGATCAGTGAAGAGGCGAGGCCAGGAGCTGAGCCTCGACCCCTGCAACGACAATTAGGTGAGTACACCTGGAGTTTAACCCCACCAAGTGGAAAGGCATGAAGTTTGAAGACTGTCAAGAACCACAAGAGACGGAATTCAGGCTAGGGAGCCAAAGACTGCAAACCTCAGTTAAGGAAAAGGATCTTGGGGTGAGTATCATACCGAGCACATCTCCTGAAGCGTATATCAACTAAGTAACTACTGTATTATATGGACACTTGACAAACCTAATAATAATATTTCGATACATGAGTTAGCAGTCATTCAAGACACTATACACCGTGTACGTCAGGCCCATATTGGAGTATGGACCACCTGTATGGAACCCAAATCTGGTCAAGCATATTTAGAAATCAGAGAAAGTGAAAAGGCTTGCAAAAAGACTAGTCCCGGAGCTAAGGGGTATGTCCTAAGAGGAAAGGAGAGATATGGGTGACATAATAACAACGTATTAATTACCGAGAGTAATTGACAAGGTAGATAGTGACAGAATGTTTCAGAGATGGGACGCAACAACAAGGGGTCACAATTGGAAGCCGAAAACGCAGATGAGTCAAAGGGATGTTAGTCAGTATTTCTTTAGCTTTAGGGATGTCAGGAAATGAAACAATCTGGAGAGTGAAGTGGTGGAAGCAGGATCCATACATAGCTTTAAGAAGAGGAGAGAGTGAACTTAATAGCGACGTGAGGCGAGGCGGGGCCAGGTGCTGTGACTCCTCCCCTGCTACCACAAATAGTTGAGTACAAATAGATGAGTACACACACACGCGCACACGCGCAGGCCATTTTTATTCTTTGCGACCAAGTTTAACAGTGATCAAATTATTGGAACCATATATGTAAACTGAGTAGAAAGTGACATTATTGTGTCAGATGTGATCAGTAAGTCTTATTATAACACTCTTCCAAGACTGCAGAGGTATTTGTGTATCTTCTGAGAGGGAAAACTCAACTACCAAATATCAGAGAAAGATAGTAGTAGTAGTAGTAGTAGTAGTAGTAGTAATAGTAGAAGTGATTAGTGCAGTAATAATGTTGTTGTTTGTGTTAGTAGTAGTAGTGGGGTAGCGTAATAGTAGTAGTTTTTAAAAAAATAGTAATATTAGTAGTAATAGAAGTGTAGTAGTAATAAAAATAGTAATGCAGTAGTAATAACAGTAGTAGTTAGTATTTAAAAGTAAGAGTAGTGTAGGGTTTAGTAGTAGTACTAGGCAGCATTGTAGTAGTGGTTTGAAGTAACAGTAGTAGTAGTAATAGTGGTAGAAATAGTAATAGTTGTAGTAGTAGCAATAATAGTACTAGTAGTAATAACAGTAGTAAAAGCAGTAGTAATAGTAGCAGTAGTAACAGTAGTAGTAGTAGTAGTAGTGTAAGCAGTAATAGTAATAGTATATTTTTAATTATTTTTATTAACACATCGGCCGTCTCCCACCAAGGCAGGATGGCCCGAAAAAGAAAAACTTTCATCATTCACTCCATCACTGTCTTGCCAGAAGGGTGCTTTACACTACAGTTATAAAACTACAACATTAACACCCCTCCTTCAGAGTATAGACACTGTACTTCCCATCTCCAGGACTCAAGTCCGGCCTGCCGGTTTCCCTGAACCCCTTCATAAATGTTACTTTGCTCACACTCCAACAGCACGTCAAGTGTTAAAAACCATTTGTCTCCACTCATTCCTATCAAACACGCTCACGCATACCCCCTGGAAGTCCAAGCCACTCGCACACAAAACCTCCTTTACCCCCTCCCTCCAACCTTTCCTAGGCCGACCCCTACCTCGCCTTCCTTCCACTACAGATTTATACACTCTCGAGGTCATTCTATTTTGTTCCATTCTCTTTACATGTCCGAACCACCTCACCAACCCCTCCTTAGTCTTCTAGATAATAATGGTTTCAAGTTGGAAAAATTCAGATTCAGGAAGGATATAGGAAAGCACTGGTTTGGTAAAAGAGTTGTGGATGAGTGGAACAAACTCCCGAGTACCGTCATAGAAGCGAAAACGTTGTGTAGTTTCAAAAATAGGTTACATAAATACATGAGTGTGTGTGGGTAGGTGTGAGTTGGACCTGACTAGCTTGTGCTAGTAGGTCTGATGCCGTGCTCCTTCCTTAAGTGGATGTGACCTGGATCTGACTAGGTTGGGTCAGTGGCATAAGCCAGTAGGCGGCTTGGACCTGCCTCACAAGGGCCAGTAGGCTTGCTGCAGTGTTTCTTATGTCTTATGATCATGTCATGTTAAAAGCAGGAGGCGATATAATGTTGGAGTCGTTGGTATTTTTGTCCAATAAATGTATGAAATAGGGGGAGGGTACCTAGGGATTAGCAGAGATCATGTATGGTTCTTTTATATAAAGGGAAGGGGGACAACAGAGGCTGTAAAAATTATAGGAGAATAAGTTTACTGAGTATACCAGGTAAAGTATAGGGTAGAGTTATTCTTGAAAGAATTAAACGTAAGACAGAGAGCAGGACTGCAGATGAACAAGAGGTTTTAGAATGGGTAGGGGATGTGTAGATCAAGTGTTTACATTGAAGTATATATGTGTGAACAGTATTTAGATAAAGGTAGAGAAGTTTTCATTGAATTTATGGATTTAGATAAGTCATATGACAGGATGGATAGGGAAGCAATGTTTCAGGTGTATGAAATAGGTAGTAAATTACTAATTGCTGTATGAAGTTTTTATGAGGATAGTGAGGCTCAGGTTAGGGTGTGTAGGAGAGAGGGAGAATACTTCCCTGTAAAAGTAGGTCTTAGGGATGTGTAATGTCACCATGGTTATTTAACATACAGATGGAGTTGCAAAAGAAGTAAATGTTAGGGTGTTGGGGAGAGGGGTGGGATTAAATTATGGGGAATCAGATACATAATTGGAGTTGACACAGTTACTTTTTTTGCTGATGACACTGTGCTTTTGGGAGTGTCTAAAGTTGCAAATACTAGTGGATAAGTTTGGGAGGGTTTGTAAAGGTGGAAGGTTGAAGGAGAACATAGATAAGAGTATGGTGATGTAGGTATCAAACGTTTTAGATAAAGAAAAAATGGATATCACATTGGTGGGAGGGAGTATGGAAAAAGCTTATATGCTCAGATATTTGGGAGTTGACTTGTCAGCAGATGGGTTTATGAAGGATGAGGTTAACCACAGA
Organism: Cherax quadricarinatus; assembly: GCF_026875155.1. Taxonomy (NCBI): domain Eukaryota; kingdom Metazoa; phylum Arthropoda; class Malacostraca; order Decapoda; family Parastacidae; genus Cherax; species Cherax quadricarinatus. Next base: position 45,431,141 of record NC_069401.1, on the reverse strand, counting down.
ATTGATGAAGGAAAAAATGTGAGTGGTGTTTTGAGGTTATTCATGGAGGCGAAGAAGGGAACATACGAGAGTATAGTAATACCAAAAATTTTATATGGGTATGAAGCATGGTTTGTATTGTAGCAAGGAGGAAGCTGGGGACAGTGGAGATGTCGTGTCTAAGGGCAATGTGTCGTGTAAATAGCATGCAGAGAATTCGTAGTGTGGAAATTAAGAGGAGGTGTGGAATTCCTAAAAGTACTAGTCAGGGGCCTGAAGAGAGGTTGTTGAGGTGGTTTGATCTTTTCAAGAAGATGGAGCATAGTAGAATGACTTGAGTGTATAAATCTGTAGGGGAAGGAAGACGTGTAGGGGTAGTCCTAGGAATGGTTGCAGGGAGGGGGTAAAGGAAGTTTTGTGGGCGAGGGGCTTGGACTTCCAGCAAGCGTGCGTATTAGAGCGTATTAGATAGGAATGAATGGAGACGAATAGTTTTTGGGACCTAACGAAACTGTTGGAGTGTGAACAGGGTAATTTTAGTGAAGGGATTCAAGGAAACCAGTTAGCCGGACTCAAGTCATGGAGGTGGGAAGTACAATGCCTGCCACTTTAAAGAGGAGGGTATGGGATATTGGCTGTTTGGAGGGGCATCTAAACTGTGGTATCTGAGCGACTCAACAAAGACAGTGATTGGATGACAATGAAAGTTTTTTCCATCTTTTGGGTTTTTCTTTCCTTTGGGTCACCTTTCCTGGGTGGGAAACGACCGATGTGTTATTATATATAATATATATTATATTATATATAATATATATTTTATTTATATATATATATATATATATATATATATATATATATATATATATATATATATCTTTCAACACATCGGCCGTATCCCACCGAGGCAGGGTGGCCCCAAAAGAAAACGAAAGTATTTCTTTTTAAATATAGTAATTTATACAGAAGAAAGGGTTACTAGCCCCTTGCTCCCGGAATTTTAGTCGCCTCTTACAACACGCATGGCTTATGGAGATAAGAGGAAATAAACAAGAACAAGAACTAGAAAGAAAATAGAAGAAAACCCAGAGGGGTGTGTATATATATGCTTGTACATGTATGTGTTGTGTGACCTAAGTGTAAGTAGAAGTAGCAAGATGTACCTGAAATCTTGTATGTTTATGAGACAAAAATGGACACCAGCAATCCTACCATCATGTAAAACAATAACAGGCTTTCGTTTTAGCACTCACTTGGCAGGACGGTAGTACCTCCCTGGGTGGTTGCGTTTACCAGCCTACTACCTAGGATATATATATATATATAGATTTTATATTTATATATATATATATATTATATAATGATATGAATATGATATATTTATGTATATATTATTATATATATATATATTTATTTTGTCTATATGTAGTATATATATATTATATTGTATATATGTATATATATTATATATATGTATATATGTATATATATATATAATGGTATATATGTATATATATATATATATATATGTATTATATGTATATATATATATGTAAATGTATAGTATATTATATATATATATATATGTATTATGGTATATATATATATATGATATGTAGTATAAATTATATATGTTAATGTATATTTTATGTATATGTATAATATATATGTATATATGTATAATAATATATATTATGTTATATGTAATATATATTATGTATATATGTATATATAATATGTATATGTATATATATATATTATATATATGTTAATGATATATGTATTATGTATATTATATATATTGTATATATGCTATATATGTATATTGTATATATTTTGTATATATGTTTATATATATATATATATGTATATATGTAGTATATATATATATATATATAATATGATATAGTATATTGTATTTTATTAGTATTTATATATATGTATATATGTATAATTTGATATATATTATATATATATAGTAATGATATATATATATATATTAATGTATATATGTATATATTTATATTAGATTGTATATAGTATATATATTTTATATATTATATATGTATATATATATATATATATATATTATATATATATATATATATATATTTGTATATATTATATATATATATAGTATATATAAGAATTGATATATATATATACAATCTGATATATATATATAAACTTATCATTGTTATTATTTAAGAATTATATAATTGTGCCAATCGTGATTATATGACGAACTTGTCTTTTAATATATTTATAGCAATACAGTTTTTATTTATAAAATATCCAATTATACAGAAACAGAGTTGTCATGGAATGTGTCAGCTGTTCTGATAGTGAGTGCAGCATCATGGATTTCCTGACAGTTGTCACAGGTTGAAGTTCTGAAAGTGTCAGCAACCTGAATGGTGTTGACAGTGATCGTCAGCACATGGTTTGTTGTTGACAGTGACTGTACATAGAAGTTGCAGTGACTCAGCGTAAGAGCCTTACTGAATGTCATAGCAATAAGTACTCTAACTTATAACCACTTTAAATAAACTTTGTTGTATTATATAGAGAGAGGTATATCTCTCAGTGTGCGTGTGTGTGTGTGTGTGTGTGTGTGTGTGTGTGTGTGTGTGTGTGTGTGTACGCTGAGAATTTCTTACTCTATATTTTAGGGACTCAAATATTCTTGACCTGTTGTGTAGAGCTACCAAGGAAACACGTTCACCATCACTCAGTCAATTGCTCTGTTTCTCTTAGTCAATTGCTCTCTTAACATCCTCATCTCTCCTTCAGTATGCTAGTACAACGATTCCCACACCCAGTATTTATGTCCGGAATCACTTCATAAATATTACCTTGCTCACACTACATCAGCACGTCAGATATCCCCTTCAACTCTAATATTCTCACACACACCTACTGGACACTCAAGCCCTTACCGCTCAAAATCTTCACACCCTCCCTGTAGCCTGAGTTAGCCCCTACATTTCCTTTCCCCTATCCTGGATTTCTACACCTCTGGGTCAACCTATTCTCAGTCATCCTTTATCAGTGACCAAACCATCTCAACAAGGCCTCACACCTCTCAGTTATATCCTTCATATCCTCCACCGTCTTTTAATTCCTCTGCATAATTTTCAAGCCATACATGTCTCTCGGTCATGATATCTCCACTGCCTCAGCCCCTTTCTTCGTTGCAACATTTTAAACTTCTCACCCATAGTGCTGGCACTACTATGTCTGGTGCTGTAATGTTTTTGCCTCCAGAGATAAACTTTTCTTCCTACAGTTGCCTCAACACACTATCCACCTGTTTTTCCTGCTCTTCTGTTATTAGGTTCAACTCGTGTTTCATAGACCCATCTGCTAACATGTCCACCTATATCTAAATACTTCTGAGTGACCAGTCTGATGTCCGAAGTCTTATTGCCCACTATTTTTTTATCCTCATTGCCTTGCTTTCTTTTTGCTTTAATTTTCTTTTACAAACACTCCCAATATCATCCACCAACCTTTGCAAACTTCTTTTCAGAATCTCACAAAAACACAGTATCATCAGCGAAGAGCAAGTGTGACAGCTCTCACTTTGTGTCACATTCTTTATCTTTCAATTCCACACCTCTCTCCCAACACCCAGCGTTCACACCTCTCCCCAACACCACAGCGTTCACACCTCTTCCCAACACCACAGCGTTCACACCTCTTCCCCAACACCCCAGCGTTCACACCTCTCCCCAACACCATCAGCGTTCACACCTCTCCCCAACACCCCAGCGTTCACACCTCTTCCCAACACCTACAGGTTCACACCCTCCCCAACACCCAGCGTTCACACCTCTCCCCAACACCCCAGCGTTCACACCCTTCCCCAACACCACAGCGTTCACACCTCTCTTCAACACCCTAGCGTTCACACCTCTCTTCAACACCCTAGCGTTCACACCCTTCCTCAACACCTCAGCGTTCACACCTCTTCCCAACACCACAGCGTTCACACCTCTTCCCAACACCACAGCGTTCACACCTCTTCCCAACACCACAGCGTTCACACCTCTTCCCAACACCACAGCGTTCACACCCTTCTCCAACACCTCAGCGTTCACACCTCTCCCCAACATCCTAGCATTCACATCTCTCTTCAACACCCTAGCATTCACACCCTCGCATTCACACCCTCAACACCTCAGCGTTCACACCTCTTCCCAACACCTCAGCGTTCACACCTTTACCCAAGACCTCAGCGTTCACACCTCTCCCCAACACCCTAGCATTCACACCCTCAACACCTCAGCGTTCACACCTCTTCCCAACACCTCAGCGTTCACACCTTTACCCAAGACCTCAGCGTTCACACCTCTCCCAACACCCAGCGTTCACACCTGGTTCACACCTCTTCAACACCCCTAGCGTTCACACCCTTCCTCAACACCACAGCGTTCACACCTCTCCCGAAAACCACCAGCGTTCACTGCTCAACTATAAGTATGTTAAAACACCATGGTTTAACACATCCTTGTGAGAGGCCTACTTGTGAGAGGCCTACTTGTCAGAGGCCTACTTGACAGAGGCACTACTTGTCAGAGGCCACTTGTAAGACCTACTTCAAATTAAAATAATTCCTCTTCCTAAGTACCGCACTTGAACTCTCTTCCCCCCATTAAAAAAAATATTAACAAGTCTGTTCACACTACTTCTAAACCACACTTCCACTCGTTTCCCAACCCTTTGCAAAAATGTTCATGTATATAACTAAGTTTCCTTCGTGTGGTCCAAATTATTCGAACTTATTCGCCAATCCTAATTCACCCCGTTCCCTGCACGCTCACAATTACGTCGTATAAGATCCACAATCGGGCTGGAATCGATCTCTTTGCCCACTCGGCTGACTTGGAAAATCCATTATTAAGACATCATTGTTGTGGTGCAACATGCGGCTTCCCGTTATAATTTCCAATGTTGGTGTTTCAGCCCCAAAGCACACGGGAGCGCTTCACACGGAGGTCGTCCCACGGAGGCGCTCACACGGAGGCGCTCACAACGGGAGCTCTCCACGGGAGGCGCTCACGGGAGGCGCTCACACGGAGCGCTCCCAAAACGGAGGTGCTCACACGGACGCGTTTCACACGCAAACGTTCAACAAGCGAGGCGCTTACCTGCGAGATGCCCTCACGTGCGAGCACTCACAACACCACCACTCACACACGACGCCTCACACACGACTCACACACACAGACACTCTCACACACGACCACACTCACAACGTACTCCAACACGACGCACTTAACACAAGCACTCATACGCACTACCATGACGCACAGCACGACCTCATCCCAACATCTCACACACGACGCACTCCACATGACGCTACACGACGCACTCCAACACTCAGCTTCAACTGCTTCCAAGTCTACAGCGATTCACACCTCTTCCCAACACCTAGCATTCAACCACTATTAACACCTAGCATTCACACCCTCAACAACCTCAGCGTTCAACCTCTTCCCAAACCTCAGCGTTCACACTCTTCCCAACACCTCAGCGTTCACAACCTTCCCAAGACCTCACTTCACACTCTCCCCAACACCCTAGCGTTCACACCCCTCTTCAACACCCTAGCGTTCACAACCCTTTCCCCAACACCTCAGCGTTTTAAACCCTTTTCCCCAAAACCACGCGTTCACACCCCTTCCCAACACCTCAGCGTTCACACTCTTCCCAAACCCCAAACTTCCCACCTCTTCCAACACCTCAGCGTTCACACCTCTTCCCCAACACCACAGCGTTCACACCTCTTCCCAACACCTCAGCGTTCACACCTCTTCCCAAGACCACAGCGTTCACACCTCTTCCCAACACCTCAGCGTTCACACCTCTTCCCAAGACCACAGCGTTCACACCTCTTCCCAACACCCTAGCATTCACACCTCTCTTCAACACCCTAGCATTCACACCCTCAACACCTCAGCGTTCACACCTCTTCCCAACACCTCAGCGTTTACACCCCTTCCCAACACCCGCGTTCCACCCCTTCCCAAAACCCCAGCGTTTCCAAAACCCTTCCCCAAAACCCTACATTCACACCTCTCTCAACACCCTGCATTACACCCTCAACACCTCAGCGTACACCTCTTCCCAACACCCCACGTTCACACCTTTCCCAAAACCTCAGCGTTCACACCTCTCCCCCAACACCCTAGGTTCACACCTCTTCAACACCTAGCGTTTACAAAACCCCTTCCCCAAAACCTCAGCTTTACACCCTTTCCCCAAAACCCCACGCACACCTCCCCGAAAACCACCCGCGTTCATGCTTTAACAACTCAACTATAAGTATTTAAAACACCATGGTTTAAACACCCCGGAGAGGCCTACTTTTGGAGGGCCCACTTGTCAAGCCTACTTGTCAAGGCCTACTTTCAGAGTACTTGTCAAGGCCTACTTGTCAGAGGCCTACTTGTCAAGGCCACTTGTCAGAGGCCTATTGAAGACCACTTCAAAAATAAAAAAAATTTTCCCTTTTTCCTACGTACCCCCCCCCAACTTGAAATTCTCTTCCCCCTTAAAAAAAATATAAAAATCTGTTTTCCCACTTTTAATACCCCACCCCTGTTTTCAATCCCTTTTCAAAAATTTATGATGTAATAATTTCTTCGTGTGGTCCAAATTTTTTCGATATTTCCCCCTTTTAACCCGCCGTTTCCCTGACGTCCAATACGTCGAAAGATCCCCAATCGGGGGGGGGGGGGTGGGGGAAACGTATCTCATTTTTCCCATCGGCTGACTGGAAAAAACCATTTTATGACATCATTTTGTTGGTGCCAAATGAGCTGTTTTTTAAAATTTTCCCAAATTTGGGGTTTTAGCGCCCCGAAGACACGGGCGCTCACACGGAGGCGTCAACGGGAGGCGCTCACACGGGAGGCGCTCACACGGGAGGCGCTCACACGGGAGGCGCTCACACGGGAGGCGCTCACACGGGAGGCGCTCACACGGGAGGCGTTCACACGCAAAACGTTCACAAGCGAGGCGCTTACATGCGAGATGCTCACGTGCGAGGCACTCACACACGACGCACTCACACACGACGCACTCACACACGACGCACTCACACACGACGCACTCACACACGACGCACACACACATGACGCACTCACACACGAAGCACACACAACGTACTCACACACGACGCACTAACACGAAGCACTCATGACGCACTTACACATGACGCACACACGACTCACTCACACATGACGCACACACGACGCACTCACACATGACGCACACACGACGCACTCACACACTCAGCTTCTGAAGGGTTGATGTCTGAGTCTATCAGAATATATTAACCTCACCTTAACTATTCTTCCAATAATAATAATAATATAATAATAATAATAATAATACCCAGAGTGAAACTATAGTTTCACTCCCATGTTGGTATGAATTATAAAATATCTACCAGACAGATTTTACAAACCATTTGTTACACAATTTAAGTGCACAATTATGTATATTCGGTAGTACGAACACTTGTGTACACCTTGTGTACACTCAGTAGTACGAACACTTGTGTACACCTTGTGTACACTCGGTAGTACGAACACTTGTGTACACCTTGTGTACACTCGGTAGTACGAACACTTGTGTACACCTTGTGTACACTCGGTAGTACGAACACTTGTGTACACCTTGTGTACACTCAGTAGTACGAACACTTGTGTACACCTTGTGTACACTCGGTAGTACGAACACTTGTGTACACCTTGTGTACACTCGGTAGTACGAACACTTGTGTACACCTTGTGTACACTCAGTAGTACGAACACTTGTGTACACCTTGTGTACACTCGGTAGTACGAACACTTGTGTACACCTTGTGTACACTCGGTAGTACGAACACTTGTGTACACCTTGTGTACACTCGGTAGTACGAACACTTGTGTACACCTTGTGTACACTCGGTAGTACGAACACTTGTGTACACCTTGTGTACACTCGGTAGTACGAACACTTGTGTACACCTTGTGTACACTCGGTAGTACGAAACACTTGTGTACACCTTGTGTACACTCGGTAGTACGAACACTTGTGTACACCTTGTGTACACTCGGTAGTTCGAACACTTGTGTACACCTTGTGTACACTCGGTAGTACGAACACTTGTGTACACCTTGTGTACACTCGGTAGTACGAACACTTGTGTACACCTTGTGTACACTCAGTACGAACACTTGCGTACACCTTGTGTACACTCGGTAGTACGAACACTTGTGTACACCTTGTGTGCACTCAGTAGTACGAACACTTGTGTACACCTTGTGTACACTCAGTAGTACGAACACTTGTGTACACTTTGTGTACACTCAGTAGTACGAACACTTGTGTACACCTTGTGTACACTCAGTAGTACGAACACTTGTGTACACCTTGTGTGCACTCAGTAGTACGAACACTTGTGTACACCTTGTGTACACTCAGTAGTACGAGCACTTGTGTACACCTTGTGTACACTCAGTACGAACACTTGTGTACACCTTGTGTACACTCGGTAGTACGAACACTTGTGTACACCTTGTGTGCACTCAGTAGTACGAACACTTGTGTACACCTTGTGTACACTCAGTAGTACGAACACTTGTGTACACCTTGTGTACACTCAGTACGAACACTTGTGTACACCTTGTGTACACTCGGTAGTACGAACACTTGTGTACACCTTGTGTGCACTCAGTAGTACGAACACTTGTGTACACCTTGTGTACACTCAGTAGTACGAACACTTGTGTACACTTTGTGTACACCTTGTGTACACTCGGTAGTACGAACACTTGTGTACACCTTGTGTGCACTCAGTACGAACACTTGTGTACACCTTGTTTTACACTCGGTAGTACGAACACTTGTGTACACCTTGTGTACACTCAGTAGTACGAACACTTGTGTACACCTTGTGTACACTCGGTAGTACGAACACTTGTGTACACCTTGTGTACACTCGGTAGTACGAACACTTGTGTACACCTTGTGTACACTCGGTAGTACGAACACTTGTGTACACCTTGTGTACACTCAGTAGTACGAACACTTGTGTACACCTTGTGTACACTCGGTAGTACGAACACTTGTGTACACCTTGTGTACACTCGGTAGTACGAACACTTGTGTACACCTTGTGTACACTCGGTAGTACGAACACTTGTGTACACCTTGTGTACACTCGGTAGTACGAACACTTGTGTACACCTTGTGTACACTCGGTAGTACGAACACTTGTGTACACCTTGTGTACACTCGGTAGTACGAACACTTGTGTACACCTTGTGTACACTCGGTAGTACGAACACTACATATATCAAAATTTTACTGATAAACGGAATTTCCAGAAAATAGAAAATACTTGAAAACTTTCAATTTTTTTAAAAACTTCAAAAATCGCGAAAAAAATAAAAAAAAAATGCGAAGAATCTCAAAGCTGTGAAAAAAGTTAAAAAAAAAAAATAAAACAAAACTATCAAAAATAAAAAAAAATATCAAAAAAAGTGAAGAGTTTTTCAAAAGGTGAAAAACTGAATATGAAAAAAACGTGAAAGTTCGTAAAAAAACATGAAATATATGTTTATAAAAAAACGCGAAGGAAAAATACAAAAAAAAAAAAAAACGTGAAACC
>NC_069401.1:45233998-45416498 GCF_026875155.1 Cherax quadricarinatus | reverse complement strand
ATCCCTCCCTGAATTTCCCCCCTTTACCCCCTTCCCTCCCCAAACTCTCTCCCTTTCCCCCCTACCTCCCTGAAACTCCTGCCATTCCCTCCCCAGACAATCCCCGGCCCCTCCCCCCTGCCACCCTCCCTCCCCCCCTTTTCCACTCCCCCCTGCCCCCCACTCCCCCCTTTCCACTCCCTTCCCCACTACCTCCCCCTCCCCCCCCCCCCCCCCCCCCCCTTCCCCCCAGCCACTCCCTCCTGTTTCACCCCCCTCCCTGCCACTCCCCCCCTCCCACCCCCTCCCCAACCCCCCCTCCCAGCCACTCCCCCCCGCCACTCCCCCCCCAGCCATTTCCCTCCGGGCCCTCCCCTGCCATTCCCTCCCATTCCCTCCCGCCACTCCCCCCCAAACCCCATTCCCCCCCGGGCCACTCGCTCCCCCCAATTTCCCCGCCACTCCCTCCCTCCAACCCCTCCCTCGTGGCACTCCCCTCCCTTTTTTCATTCCCCACTCCACCTCACCCCTCCCCCCCTGGACTCCTTCCCCAAACCCGTTTTTTAAATTGCCATCCCTTCTGATGCCTCCCCCTTTCCCCGGGTTTCCCTCCCCCCACCTCCCCCTGCCCCCTTTTTCATTCCCACTCCTTCCTTATCCCCCTTCCTCTTTCCCCTTCCTCCCTGCTACTCCCCCCCCGTAATTTCCCTCCCTAATTTTCCCCTTTTCTTTGCCCAACTCCCAACCCCCTGCCCTCCCCCCCTTTGCCATTTCCTCCGTAACCCCCCCCCCTGCGACCCCCTCCCTGACCCTTAAAACCCCTCCCAAACAAACCTCTCTGACCCCCCCCCTTTCCCTGCCACTCCTTCACTGTACTCCCCCCCTTTTTCCATTTCGGCCCCTGAACACTCCCTTCCTCCCCCCCTCTCCCGGGCCACCCCCTTTGCCCCCTTTCTCTCCCTCTCACCCCCCCCCCTGCACTCCCTCCCTCCCCACTCCCCCCCTGACCCATCCCTGTAACTCCCCCCCTTTTGACCCTCTTTCATTGCCACTCCCCCCTGACCCCCCCCTTGCCCCCCCCTCCCAATTTTCCTCCCTGTTTCCCTTTCCCCCCCTGCCCCCCTCTTTCTTTGCCCTCCCCCCCTGACCCCTCCCTCTCTGAAAATCCATCCCTAAACCCCTCCTTCCCTGAAAAACTCCCCCGGGCCCAAACCCCCTCCCGCCACTCCCTCCCCACTCCCTGCCACTCCCTGACCTTTCCCCCCCTGCATTTTTTTTCCTGCCCCCTCCCACCCTGCCACCCCTTCCCTGACCTTTTCTCCCTGCCACTCATCCCCCTGACCCCTCTCTGCCATACTTCCCTGCCCCCATAAATTTTCCCTCCCACCCCTTTCCCTGACCCCACTCCCTTTTCACTTCCCCCCCTTCCCATTCCCCCCTGCCACCCCACCCTGACCCCTCAGTCCCTGCCATCCCCCCGCACTCCCTCCTCCCACTCTCCCCCTTTAACCCCTTTCCCCCCTCCCAACCCTTTTCCTTAACCCCTCCCTCCCTCCCCACCCCCTAAATTGACCCCTCCCCCCCTGCCTCTCGCTCCCTAAACTCCTCTCTCCCACTCCTCCCCCCCCCCATCACCCCTCCCCCCCCCCTCCCTTCCCCCCCCTTCCCCTCTCATTTCCCTTCCCACCTCCCACCCTTCCACACCATCCCTACCCCTCCCCCCCGGATCCCCCCCCCCCCCCCCCCCCCCCCCCTCATTCCCTGACCCCCCCCTTCCCTGCCCACTCCCCTTTATTTTTCTCTCCCTCCCCCCCCCCTGCCCCTCCCCCCCTCCCACTCCCTTCCCCCCAAACACCCCCACTCTTCCCTTTCCCTCCCATTCCCACCCCCTTCCCGGCCCCCCCCCCTTTCTCTGTCACTCCCTCCCCTGACCCCTCCCTCTCTTCCATCTCTCCCTGCCACTCCCCCCTCCCACTCCCTTCTGACCCCCCCTTTCCCCTGACCCCCCCTTTCCCTCCCCAACTCCCCCTGCCCCACTCGCCCTTTCCCACTACCCCCCTGACCCCTCTCCCCTGCCCCCCCTTTCCCCGACCCCCTCCTACCCCACTCCTGTAACCTCCCTCCCTCCCCCCCCTCCTTCTGACCCCTCCCCTTCCCCCCTTTCCACTCCCTCCTGACCCGCCCTTTCCCCCCTTTTGCCCCCCCTTCCTCCCTCCCTACTCCATCCCTCCCCACTCGACCCCTGAAACCCATTCCCTGACCCCCCCTCTCCGTCCCACTCCCCCCCCTGCTACCCCCTCTCTCCCGTTGGGCCCCCTGACCCCCCCTACCTCCCACTACCTCCCTGACCCCCCCTCCAGGGGCCCCCTTCCCTCCATGCCTTTTTCCTCCCCCCCCCATGACCTCCCCCTCCCTGCCCCCTCCCCTCTCTTTTCCCCACACCTTCCCCCAAATCCCCCCTCCCCACCCCCTGTACACCCCCCCTTACCCATCCCCCCCGGGCCCCTTCCTCCCACCCCTTCCTTCCCACCCCTTTTCCACCATCCCCCCCTGCCACTCCCCCCCTGTTTACCCCCCTTCTGCCCTTTTCCCCCCCCTCCCAACTCCTTTCCCTCCCTACTCCCCCCCCTGCCACTCGGTCCCTGACCATCCTTTTCCGGGCCCCCCTCTTCCCTGCCCCCCCTTTTCCCTGACCCCCTTTTTTAAAGCCCCCAACTCCCTCCCTCCTCTCTCTCTCCTTGCCACCCCCTTTTCCCTGCTACCCCCTCCCCTGCCACTCGGTCCCTGCCAAACTGCCTTCCTGAACCCTTTTCCCTGCCCCCTCCCCCCTGCCCCCTTCTCTCCCTCCCACTCCCCCCTCCCAAACTTCCTCCCGGCCCCCTCCCTACCTCCACTGCCTCACTTACCCCTCTCTCCCTGCCACCCCCCGACCCCCTCTCCCCAAGTCCCACTCCCCCCCCTGACTTTTCCCCCTCCCACTCCCCCCCTGTATTTCCCTTTCCCTCCCACCCCGGTCCCGGGACCCCCTTTTTTCCCTGAACCCTCTCTCCTGCCACTAGCTCCCTGACCCCTCCCCCCTTTGACCTCTCCCTTCCTGTCCCCTCCCTGACCCCCTTTCCCCCACTCCCTCCTTTTTCACACCCCCCTGACATTTCCCCCTGCCCTCCACCTGCTACCTACCCCTGATCCCTCCCCCCCTTGCCACTCCCCCCCTGTACTCCCTCCCTGACCCCCCCTCCCTGCCCCCTCCCTTCCCTTTTCCCCTCCCTTGCCCTTTCCCTTTTTTAAAAGCCCTCCCAAACCTCTCCCCCCACCCCCCCCCTGTCACTTTTTCCCCCTGTACTCCCCCTTTCCCCCAAATTCCCTACCTGACCCCTCCCTCGCAATCCCTCCCTCCCACTCTTTCCATGCTACTCCCTCCCTGCCACTCCCTGCTACTCCTTCTCTAACCCCTCCTATAACCCGTTTGTTTGGTGGCTCTTGCAGAGCGGGGTTCAATGATAAACGTCTTCAGAGGCTTCTTACTTTATTTGCAAAGTCGTGGTGGGTACACAGGCTTGTGTGTTGAGTGCCCATGGCCCGGGAGGGCCATCCCACGAGGGAGAGAGCTAGTATGACTTGACTGCTTCTAGGCCGCTGAATGAGTGTGAGCGAGTGGGACCAGCGTCCCACTGACCTGGGCAGGCCTAGAGAGGGCAGCACCTTAGTGCCGCGAAATATGAACTAAGCTGGCAGACAGCATAGGCTGTCTGTGCAGACAATACAGGCTGTCTACATTTGCTCGGCTACCTACCACATGGTCGTCCCGACCATGTCTGGCGGTAAATAAAGACTCGGTCTCTCTCTCGTAGGAACAGAGCACAGAACACAAAATAAAAAACATGTATATACATATGGACATGGAAAAAAAAACTTCCTACAGGGAGGGAAGAAAAAAACATGTGGGGTGTGCTAAACATCGTGGTCATAGGCAGTGAGCGTCGATGGGCATCACTGCAACGCCTTTTCCTGCGTCTGGACGGATACTGCAACACAGGAGACATTGCTGCGGCTGAGCCGTGACGTAACAGGGTACGGTCTCTTCTAGAACGATGAAACAGTCATCGTAGGAGTCCCTGCAGGTTTCACTCAACCTGGGGCACGACATGCTGGTGCCCTCGAGTGAGGCGTCGACAAAACTTCGCAACTGGGCAGGACTTCTTCTGGCAAGCGACTCAGGAGGACACTTCTCGACTGGTACTGTCGCTGGGCTGTCACTGCCGGCGAGCGTGGAGCGAGTCGTGGAGCGAATCGTGGCAGAGACGACTGGGCGAAACATCTGTGAGTCGTAACATCGTACACCATACTGCAGTGAGCGAGCTAGCAGTCAAATTGACATCATCTTCGTGCAGGAGCTCACTGAAGCTTGACACAAGACTTACACAGCGCCTGCCGACAGGGCTAACTGCGGCTTGACGAGTGTCATTCTCTCGGCAGTTGGAGTTAGAGCAGAGGTTAGTCTAAGCGTCCCCAGACTTGTTTCTCTACATATAACTGCACTCTGAAGGTCTGGAGGTGAAGTGAAACAAATCTCGATGGGAATCGTAGCAGGTACGATTCTGCAGAACATCACGAGCGGCAAACAATAAGAGCTTTCTGTACAAGATGCTCGGTCAAACGCGCTGGTCATACTGGGTGACTTAACACAGTGGTGCTACCCTGGGGTCTGGGCTCAAGACCACACTGGACACAAGGAAAACTTTACACACACATGCAGTACATGCGGTAGAACATGGCTTAACTAGCAAATGATGCTTTTCTGTGCACAAAATTGACGCTAAGCCATACAGTAACATGTGAGAACACTGAGGGGAATTAATTAATACACGACATATATCTTCTCTCAATCTTCTCAACAATACTGACATAATTACTGAAACACTCGATGTGACATCATGTGATGTCAGGCGTGACGTCAGGTGACGTCAGCAGCACTGTGACGTCAGCAGACATCTCGAGGTGACGTCAGGCAGACATCATGACGTCGGGCAGCAGCACTGGTAACTCACGTGGCTCGTAGATCCACGTGGCATCGTCCACACCCCATGTGGCGTCAGACTCCGTGTGGCGTCGTGATCTACATGGCATGCTGATCCACGTAGCTTGCTGATCCATGTGGCTTGCTGATCCACGTAGCTTGCTGATCCACGTGGCTTGCTGATCCACGTGGCTTTCTGATCCACGTGGCTTCGTGATCCACGTGGCTTAGTGATCCACGTGGCTTCGAGTGGCCTCGGGCACTCGGATACACAGCTCTGGCAATGAATTCACATGGAAAACAGCAGAAAACATAGCAGAGGGAGTGATGACATGGTGATGTATGGTAGTCTGGTGAGGTGTGAGTGTACAGCAGGGCGAGCATGGGCGAGGCAAGGAACGGCCACTTCCTCCTCTTCTCTCCACAAACATGTGGAGAAACTCACACTGGACGCAGAAATCACCACAAAACTCATCTCTGGCTTGCTGAAATAGCCGTGCTGAGCTGAACAACAACAGCAGAACATACAATTGATGCTGAACACGTGACTTGAGAAACAGCGAGACGCTGTGGCTGGGTCACTGGGGCAAACCCCTTCAATTTTCCCAAAAAATTCGGCAAATTTCTTCTAATCCCGGTACCTGTGTCAGGATCTGAAACAGCAACACGAATCAGATAACTGGGGGGGGTTTTGGGGGGGGGTTTTTTGGGGGGGGGGGGGGGGGGGGGGGTTTTAAAAAAAGTTTTTTTGGGGGTTTAAGGGGGGGAAATGAAAACTTTTTTCCCTTTTTCTTTTTGCAAAGTGGGGGGTCCACCCTTTTGTTGGGGTTTTTGGGCCGGGAGGCCGGGATCAAAAAAGGCCTGGAAAGGGCCTAAATGCCAGGGGGACACAAAGGGGGGTATGCAATGCCAAAACATGGCTTTTTCCCAAAGTAAAGGGCCCAATCCCCCGCACCCTTTTTCCCCCATTTGAACTGCCCCCGCCCCCAAAAACTCCCCTTTTTGCCCCCTCCCCTGCCACTCCTCCCTGCCCCTCTTCCTCCACTCCCTCCTGCCCACCCCCCCGCCACTCCCCCCCCGTACCCCTCCCTGCCCCTCTCCCCCGCCACCCCTTTCCCGACCCCTCTCTCCCTCCCCTCCCCCACCCTCCTCCCCCTCTCCCTTCCGCCACTCCTCCCTGCCACCCCTCCCCGCACCCCCCCCCCCCCCCCACTCCCTCCCTGACCCCTCTCTCTGTCCCACTCCCTCCCTGCTACTTCCTCCCTGCCACTCCCTCTCTGACCCTTCAATCCCTGCCACTCCCTCCTAGACCCCTCCCTTCCTGCAACTACCTCCCTTACCCCTCCCTCCCTGTCACTACCTCCCTGATCCCTCCCTCCCACTACGTCCCTGACCCCTCCCTCCCTGCCACTACCTCCCTGACCCCTCCCTCCCTGCCACTCTGTCCCTGACAACTCCCTCCATTGTAGATGAATGGTTCAGAGAACCGACATGTTGATAAATTAGACACATGTGCAACTCTTGGGTATTTCTATTGAGGAAACGTTTCGCCACACAGTGGCTTCATCAGTCCATACATAGGAGAAACTTGAAGAACAGGAGGAGAATGAGGTAATCAGTCCCTCAACCTTGAGTCGATGTGTTCAGTCCATCAATCTTGAGTAGAATACGGCAGATGAGCGGAGAAGCAGCTTATAAAGCGTATGGCAGGAGAGGTGCAGCAGTCATAGGTCGTGTCACATTTGTTCAATGTGGAAGTAGGTTGTGCCCAAGAATTAGGCAAGCGAAGAATTCCTAAGTATTAAGATCCCAAGAAGTTGCAGTGTATGACAGGTTTGTAGATGAATGGTTCAGAGAACCGACATGTTGATAAATTAGACACATGTGCAACTCTTGGGTATCTTTATTGAGGAAACGTTTCGCCACACAGTGGCTTCATCAGACTGATGAAGCCACTGTGTGGCGAAACGTTTCCTCAATAAAGATACCCAAGAGTTGCACATGTGTCTAATTTATCAACTCCCTCCATCACCCCTCCTTCCCTGACACCTCCCTCCTTGACCTCTTTCTTCCTGAGCCCTCCCTGTCCCCTCCCTGCCACTTCCTCTCTCCTACACCCTCCCTGCCACTCCCTCCCTGCCACTCCCTCTTTGCTACTCCCTCTCTGACCCCTCCCTCCCTACCACTCTCTTCTTGACCCCTCCCTCTCTGCCACTCTCTCCCTGCCACTCCCTCCCTGCCACTCCCTCCCTGCCACTCCTCCCGACACTCTCTCCCTGACCCCTTCCTCCCTGACCCCACCTCCCACTTCCACCCTCCCACTTCCTCCCTCCATGCTACTCCCTCCCTGACCCCTCCATCCTTGACCCCTCCCTCCCACTCCCTCCCTCCCACTTCCTCCCTGCTACTTCCTCACTGACCCCTCCCTCCCTGCCACTCCCTCCCTGACTCCTCCTTCCATCCCACTCCCTGCCACTCCCTACTACTCCCTCCCTGAACCCTCCCTCCCTGCTACTCTCTGCTACTACCTCCTGACCCCTCGCTCCCTGCCACTCCCTCTTTGCCACTCCCTGTTACTCCCTCCCTGCCACTCGGTCCCTGCCACTTCCCTCCCTGACCCCTCCCTACCTGACCCCTCCCTACCTGCCACTACTTCTCTGACCCCTCCCTCCCTGCCACTCCCTGCCCCCTGCTTCTCACTCCCTCCCTCCCACTCGTTCCCGGCTCTCCATCCCTGTCAGTCCCTCCCTGCTACTCCTTCCCTGGCCCCTTCTTCCCTGCCACTCCCACCATGACCCTTCCTTCCCTGCCTCTACCTCCCTGACCCCTGCCTCTTTGCCATTCCCTCCCTGCCACTTCCTCCCTGCTACTCCCTTCCCTGCCACTCGGTCCCTGACCACTCATTCCTGACCCCTCTCTCCCTGCCACTCCACCCCTGTCCCCTCTCTCCGTCCCACACCCCCCCTGCCACTCCCTCCCTCACCCCTCTCTCCTCCCACTCCCTCTCTGCCACTCCCTCTTTGACCCCTCCCTCCCTGCTACTCCCTCCTAGACCCCTCCTTCCTGCCACTACCTCCCTGACCCCTCCCTCCCTGCCACAACCTCCCTGACCCCTCCCTCCCTTCCACTATCCCTACCCTGCCACTCTCCCTGACCCCTCCCTCCCTCCACTCTGTCCCTGACACCCTCCCTGACCCTCCTCCCTGCCACTCCTCCCTGACCCTCCCTCCCCTCCCCCATCCACCCCTCTCTCCCACTCCCTGCCTCCCACTCCCTGCCCTCCCCTGCTCTCCCTCCCTGACCCCTCCCTCCTACCATACTCCACTGACCCCTCCCTGCCACTCCCTGACCACTCCCTCTTGCCACTCCCTCCCTGACCCTCCCCTGAACCCTCCCTCCCACTCCTACTCTCCCTTCCCCCTCCCCTCCCCCTGCCACACTCCTCCCTGACCCCTCCCTTCCACTCCCTCCCTACTTCTCACTCCCCCCTTCCCTGCCCTCCCTCCCTGACTCCTTCCCTCCCACTCTCCCCTCCTCCCACTCCCTCCCTGCCCTACCACTCCCCTTTCCCTCCGACCCCCTCTTCCATCCTACTTCCTCCCTGCCACTCCTCCACTCCCTACCCCTCCCTCTCTGAACCCTCCCTCCCTGCACTCTCTCCCTCCCTGACTCCTCCCTCCCTCCCACTCCCTGCCACTCCCTACCACTCCCTCCCTGACCCCTCCCTCTTGCCACTCCCTGACATCCTCATCCCTCCCTGCTCTTACCTCATCCCTTCTGACCCCTCTCCCAACCCCTCCCTCTCTGCCACTCCCTCACTGCCTCCTCCTGCTAATCCCTCCTGACCCCCCTCCCTGACCCCTCCCTCCCTACCTCCTCCTGACTTTCCCTGACCCCTCTCTCCCACTCCCTCCCTCCCACTACCCCCTGCCACTCCCTTCCCTACTCTCCCTGACCCCTCTCTGCCACTCCCTGAACCCCTCCATCCACTCCCTCCCTACCCATCCCTTTCCTGACCCCTCCCTGCCACTCCTCTCTTTACCCCTCCCTGCCACCTCCCTCCCTGCCACTCCCCCTGCCCCCTCCTTCCCTGCCATCCCTCCCTCATGCACTCCCTCTCCCCTCCCTGCCCCTCCCTCCCTACCTCTCCCCATTCCCTGACCTCCTTCTCTGACCCCTCTCTCCTCCACTCCCTCTCCCTGACCCCTCTCAGTTCCCACTCCCTCCACTCCACTACCTCCCTACCCCATCACTCCCTGCCACCCTCCCTGCCATCCCTCCACTCTCTCCCCAACCCCACTCCTACCGCTACTCCCTCCCTGCCCCTCCCTCCCTGCCACTCCCTCCATGGCCCTTCCCTTCCTGCCATGTCCCTCCCTGTCACTGCCCTCCCTACTACTCCCTCCCTGCCACTCCCTCCCTGCCACTCCCTCCCTCCCATCGGTCCCTGACACTCCCTTCCTGACCCCTCTCTCCACTTCCACTCCTCCCTGACCCCTCTCTAGATCCCTCCACCCCTCCCTGCCACTCCCTCCGACTCCCCACTCTGTCCCTGACAACTCCTCCCTGACCCTCCCTCCCTGTCCCCTCCCTCCCTGACACCCCTCCCTCCTGACCTTCCCTTCCTCGAGCCCTTCCTGATCCCTCCCTCCCCCTCCTCCCACCCTCCCACACCCTCCCCTGCCACTCCCTCCCTGCTACTCCCCCCTTACCCATCCCTCCCTGACCCCTCTACCCTCCCACCTCCCTACCTTTCCCGACCCATTCCCTGCCACTCTCTCCCTGCCACTCCTCCCTTCTATCCCTCCCTGAACCCTCTCCCCTGACCACTCCCTCCCTGACCCCTCCCTGCCACTTCCTCCCTGACCCCTCTCTCCGTCCCACTCCCTCCCTGCCACTCCCTCCCTGCTACTCCCTCCCTGCCACTCGTCCCTGGCCACTCCTTTCCTGACCCCTCTCTCCCTGCCACTCTCTCCCTGACCCCTCTCTCCCTGCCACTCCTCCCTGCCACTCCCTTCCACTCCCTCCCTGACCCCTTCCTTTCTGCCACTCCCTCCCTACCGCTCCCTCCCTGCCCCTCCCTGCTACTACCTCCCTGTCCTCTCCCTCCTACACACTTCCCTGACCCCTCCCTCCCTGCCACAACCTCCCTGACCCCTCCCTCCCTGCCACAACCTCCCTGACCCCTCCCTCCCTGCCACTCTGTCCCTGACAACTCCCTCCCTGACCCCTCTCTCCCACTCCCTCCCTGCCACTCCCTCCCTGACCCCCTCCCTTCCTCTTCACGCCCCCCTTTCCTTCCCAGCATAAACTTGTTCCAACTTGCTCTAACTTGCTTCCTCTAGAGAGTTTAATCATGTCTCGGTTAGTTGACGGTCCAGTCTGATGACCTTAACTCTGGCAGTAGGTCAGTGCTTACTCACCAGCTCATTACCAGAGGTCTGGTGCGACCTTTGTGGTGTGGCGTTGGTTATGTGACCTTGGTGATGTGACCTTGTTATTTGAGTGATCTTATCTGTGTCACCTTGTTATTTTAATCTTCGTAGTGTGACCTTGTTATTGGTGTGGCCTTGGTGCTGTGGCGTTGGTGTGACCATGGGGGTGTTACCTTGTTATTATAATCTTGGTGATGTGACCTTGTTATTACGATGACCTTCTTTGTGTCACCTTATTGCTATAGCCTTGGTTTCGTGACCTTGTTATTGGTGTGACCTTGGTGGTGTGACCTTGGTGGTGGTGTGACCTTGTTATTGGCGTCACCTTTGTGTGACTTTGGTGTCACCTTTGTGTGACTTTGGTGTCACCTTTGTGTGACTTTGGTGTCACCTTTGTGTGACTTAGGTGTCACCTTTGTGTGACTTTGGTGTCACCTTTGTGTGACTTTGGTGTCACCTTGTTAATGTGTCCTCGTTAGTAGTGTGACTAGTAACAATGGTAGCACCAGTAGCAACGGTACCACCAGTAGCACTGGTACCACAGGTAGCCCCAGTAGCAATGGTAGCACCAGCATCAATGGCATGACCAGAACCTCTGATAGCACTAGTAGCACCATTAACACTAGTAGCACCAGTAGCACTAGTAACACCTATAGCCCAAGTAGCACTGGTAGCACCATTAACACCACTAGCAACGGTAGCGCCATTATCACTAGTAACACCAGTTGTACAGGTAGAACCACTAACACTGGTAACACCAGTAGCACCTTCTCCCTCACCTCCCTCATCCACCTTCTCCCTCACTCACTTTCTCCATCGCCCACCTGCTTCCTCCTCACCTACTCCTCACCCACCTACTTTCACTCCCTCACCCACCTATCCCTCACCCACCTACTCCTCACCCACCTACTTCCTCACCCACCTACTTCCTCACCCACCTACTTCCTCACCCACCTACTCCCTCACCCACCTACTCCCTCACCCACCTACTCCCTCACCCACCTACTTCCTCACCCACCTACTTCCTCACCCACCTACTTCCTCACCCACCTACTCTCCCTACTCTCACCACTACTCCTCACCCACCTATTTTCCTAACTCCCACACCTACTTCCTCACCCACCTACTCCTCACCACCTACTTCCTCACCCACCTACTCCCTCACCCACTCGTACTCCTCACCCACCTACTTCCCTCCCACCTACTCTCCTCACCACCTATTTCCCCACCATCTCCCACCCACCTATTCTCACCACTACTCCTCACATATTCACTTCTACCCCACTCCTCCCACTCTTCACTCCACTCTCCCAACCTACTTCCTCACCACTCTCCTCACCCACTCTCCCCACTTTCTATTTCCTCACACCACTACTCCTCCCCTACTCCTCCCACCTACTTCCTCACCCACTACTCCTCACCCACCTACTCCCTCACCCACTGAGTGTTTGTACTCTCCCACACTACTTTTCTCCTTCACTCCCTCACTCCACTGAGTGTATGGTTTGTACTCTCCCACTGTTTTGTGCACTCTCACACCTGGTTCTTTGTGCACTCTCCTACTGGTTTTTGTGCACTCTCACACTGGTGTTTGTGCACTCTCTCACTGGTTTTTGTGTACTCACTGGTGTTTGTGCACTCTCCCACTGGTGTTTGTGCGCTCTCTTACTAGTTTTTGGGCACTCTCACACTGGTGTTTGTGCACTCTCACACTGGTGTTTGTGTACTCTCACACTGGTGTTTGTGTACTCTCACACTGGTGTTTGTGTACTCTCCCACTGGTTTTTGTGTACTCTCCCTCTGGTGTTTGTGCACTCTCCCACTGGTGTTTGTGTACTCTCCACTGGTGTTTGTGTACTCTCCCACTGGTTTTTGTGTACTCTCCCTCTGGTGTTTGTGCACCCTCCCACTGGTGTTTGTCACTCTACACTGGTGCTTGTGTACTCTCCCACTGGTGTTTGTGTACTCTCCCACTGGTGTTTGCGCACTCTTCCACTGGTGTTTGTGTACTCTCACACTGGTGTTTGTGTACTCTCCCACTAGTGTTTGTGCACTCTCACACTGGTGCTTGTGTACTCTCCCACTGGTGTCTGTGCACTCTCCCACTGGTGTTTGTGCACTCTCCCACTGGTGTTTGTGCACTCTCACACTAGTGTTTGTGTACTCTCCTACTGGTGTTTGTACACTCTCCCACTGGTGTTTGTGCACTCTCCCACTGGTGTTTGTGTACTCCCCCACTGGTATTTGTGCACTCTCCCACTGGTGTTTGTGCACTCTCCCACTGGTGTCTGTGCACTCTCCCACTGGTGCTTGTGCACTCTCGCACTGGAGTTTGTGTACTCTCCCACTGGTATTTGTGCACTCTCCCACTGGTGTTTGTGCACTCTCCCACTGGTGTTTGTGTACTCTCCCACTGGTATTTGTGCACTCTCCCACTGGTGTTTGTGCACTCTCACACAGGTGCTTGTGCGCTCTCACACTGGTGTTTGTGTACTCTCACACTGGTGTTTGTGCCCTCTCACACTGGTGTTTTTGTACTGTCCCACAGATGTTTGTGCACTCTCTCATTGGTGTTTGTGTACTCTCCCACTAGTGTTTGTGCACTCTCCCACTGGTGTTTTCGTACTCTCCAACTGGTGTTTGTGCTCTCTCCCATTGGTGTTTGTGCACTCTCCCACTGGTGTTCGTGTACTCTCCCACTGGTGTTTGTGCACTCTCCCACTGGTGTTTGTGCACTCTCCCACTGGTGTTTGTGTACTCTCCCACTCGTGTTTGTGCACTCTCCCACTGGTCCTTGTGCACTCTCCCACTGGTGTTTGTGCACTGTTCCACTGGTGTTTTTGCACTGTTCCACTGGTGTTTGTGCACTCTACCACTGGTTTTTGTGTACTCTCCCACTGGTGTTTGTGCGCTCTCCCACTAGTGTTTGTGCACTCTCCCATTGGTGTTTGTGCACTCCCAATGGTGTTTGTGTACTCTCCCAATGGTGTTTGTGCACTCTCACTTTAGTGTTTGTGTACTCTCCCACTGGTGTTTGTGCACTCTCCCAGTGGTGTTTGTGCACTCTCCCACTGGTGTTTGTGTACTCTTCCACTGGTGTTTGTGTACTCTTCCAATGGTGTTTGTGTACTCTCCCACTGGTGTTTGTGCACCCTCCCACTGGTGTTTGTGCACTCTACAACTGGTGTCTGTGTACTCTCCCACTGGTGTTTGTGCACTCTCCCACTGGTGTTTGTGCACTCTGCCACTGGTGTTTGTGCGCTCTCGCACTGTGGTTTATGTACTCTCCCACTGGTGTTTGTGTACTCTCCTACTGGTGTTTGTGCACTCTCCCACTGGTGTTTGTGCGTTCTCCCACTGGTATGTGTGTACTCTCCCACTTGTGTTTGTGTACTCTCCCACTAGTGTTTGTGCAATCTCACACTGATGTTTGAGTACTCTCCCACAGATGTTTGGTGCACTCTCACACTGGTGTTTGTGTACTCTCACACTGGTGTTTGTGAACTCTCCCACTGGTGTTTGTGCACTCTCACACTGGTGTTTTTGTACTGTCCCACAGATGTTTGTGTACTCTCTCACTGGTGTTTGTGTACTCTCCCACTGGTATTTGCGTCCTCTCCCACTGGTGTTTGTGCACTCTCACACTGGTGTTTGTGCACTCTCCCACAGGTGTTTGTGCACTCCCACACTGGTGTTTGTGTACTCTCACACTGGTGTTTGTGTACTCTCCCACTGGTGTTTGTGCACTCTCCTACTGGTGTTTGTGCACGATCACACTGGTGTTTGTGCACCCTCCCACTGGCGCTTGTGCACTCTCACACTGGTGTTTGTGCACTCTCCCACTGGTGTATGTGCACTCTCCCACTTGTGTTTGTGCACTCATCTACTGGTGTTTGTGTACTCTCCCACTGCTATTTGTGCACTCTCACACTAGTGTTTGTGTACTCTCCCACTCTTGTTTGTGCACTCATGTACTGGTGTTTGTGTACTCTCCCACTGGTGTTTGTGCACTCTTCCACTAGTGTTTTTGCACTCATCTACTGGTGTTTGTGTACTCTCCCACTGGTGTTTGTACACTCTCCCACTGGTGTTTGTGCACTCTCCCACTGGTGTTTGTGCACTCTCCCACTGGTGTTTGTGCACCCTCCCACTGGTGTTTGTACACTCTCCCACTGGTGTTTGTACACTCTCCCACTGGTATTCACTCTCCCACTGGTGTTTTTTCACTCTCCCACTGGTGTTTGTGCACTCTCCCACTGGTGTTTGCTCACTCTCCCACTGGTGTTTGTGCACTCTCCCACTGGTGTTTGTGCACTCTCCCACTGGTGTTTGTGCACTCTCCCACTGGTGTTTGTGCACTCTCCCACTGGTGTTTGTGCACTCTCCCACTGGTTTTTTGTTCACTCTCCCACTGGTTTTTTGTTCACTCTCCCACTGGTTTTTTGTTCACTCTCCCACTGGTGTTTGTTCACTCTCCCACTGGTGTTTGTGCACTCTCCCACTGGTGTTTGTGCACTCTCCCACTGGTGTTTGTGCACTCTCCCACTGGTGTTTGTGCACTCTCCTACTGCTGTTTCCAAGGGTCGAAATTCGGCTCCTGGCTTCACTTTTTAATTTCCAAAATGGTCCAGTATTTGCAAGCGTTTATCTTCTTGGTCAGCATCGTACCTTATTCTAAAACTGAGCATAGAACTCATCTAGCTAATTTCACTTGTTTGCCATTCTAAAGACCGAGGAAGACCTTCATTATCAACTGCGACTCAAATATGATTTTGATTCCCCTTTTCTTTTTTTTTACGAGAAATCGCTAAACCCTTAAGGTTTCTGTCGTTTGCAACAAGACTAGTCCCGGAGCTAAGAGGTATGTCCTACGAGGAGAGGTTAAGGGAAATCAACCTGACGACACTGGAGGACAGGAGAGATAAGGGGGACATGATAACGACATACAAAATACAGAAAGGAATTGACAAGGTGGACAAAGACAGGATGTTCCAGAGATGGGACACAGTAACAAGGGGACACAGTTGGAAGTTGAAGACACAGATGAATCACAGGGATGTTAGGAAGTATTTCTTCAGCCACAGAGTAGTCAGGAAGTGGAATAGTTTGGGAAGCGATGTAGTGGAGGCAGGATCCATACATAGCTTTAAGCAGAGGTATGATAAAGCTCACGGTTCAGGGAGAGTGACCTAGTAGCGACCAGTGAAGAGGCGGGGCCAGGAACTTGGACTGGACCCCTGCAACCTCAACTAGGTGAGTACAACTAGGTGAGTACACAGACACACCAGTGAAGAGGCGGGGCCAGGAGCTTGGACTCGACACCTGCAACCTCAACTAGGCGAGTACACACACACAACACACACACACACACACACACACACACACACACACACTTATATATATATATATATATATATATATATATATATATATATATATATATATATATATATATATATATATATATATATATATATATAGTAGCAGGTTGGTAGACAGCAACCGCCCAGGGAGGTACTACCGTCCTGCCAAGTGAGTGTAAAACCAAAGCCTGTAATTGTTTTATCCTTACCCATTTCTACTTTGTATTGGACTGATGAAGCCACTGTGTGTCGAAACGTTTCTTCAATAAAGATTCCCATGTGTTGCATAAGTGTCTCAATTCTTCAAAATTTTAGGTACGTCTTGCTACTTCTACTTACACTTGGGTCACACTACACATACATGTACAAGCATATATATACACACCCCTCTGGGTTTTCTTTCTAGTTCTTGTCCTTGTTTATTTCCTCTTACCTCCATGGGGAAGTGGAACAGAATTCTTTCTCCGTAAGTCATGCGTGTAGTGAGAGGCGACTAAAATGCCAGGAGCAAGGGGCTAGTAACCCCTTCTCCTGTATATATTACTAAATGTAAAAGGAGAAACTTTTGTTTTCCTTTTGGGCCACCCCGCCTCGGTGGGATACGGCCGGTGTGTTGAAAGAAAGATATATATATGTCGTGTCGAATAGGCAGAACTTGCGATCTTAGCTTAAATATCAACGCTCATCTTGCCATATAGGACAAGTGAAAATTTGTGTATGCAATAATTAAGCCAAAATCATTCTGAACCTAACGAAAAAAATATATTTCAATGTGTTTGTTTAGTATTAAATTATTGTAAACAAATCTAAAATATATTTAGTTGGATTAGGCTAAAATAAATTGTGCCCTTTATAATAAGGTTAGGTAAGTTTTCTAAGTTCCTTTTGGTGCAAAATTATAAATTTTTACATCAACATTAATGAAAAAAATATATCTTTAAACGTTTAAGAGAAAATTTTAGAAAGGACTTAATTTTAAATGAGTTCTTGCTAATTGACCAGTTTTACATATTCGGCACGACATATATATATATATATATATATATATATATATATATAATATATATATATATATATATATA
Organism: Cherax quadricarinatus; assembly: GCF_026875155.1. Classification (NCBI taxonomy): domain Eukaryota; kingdom Metazoa; phylum Arthropoda; class Malacostraca; order Decapoda; family Parastacidae; genus Cherax; species Cherax quadricarinatus. Next base: position 45,399,622 of record NC_069401.1, on the reverse strand, counting down.
TATATAAACACTGATCTCTGGCTGAAGGAGACTCGAACCTACGAACCTTAGGACAAGGTACGCAGTGCTTTACCAATCTACCCACACTGGACAATACCTTGGCGTGTACCTTGCACTACACGCTGGCTGCCTTGAATCAAACGTGTAGCGCAAGCTACACGCCAAGGTATTGTCCAGTGTGGGTAGATTGGTAAAGCACTGCGTACCTTGTCCTAAGGTTCGTAGGTTCGAGTCTCCTTCAGCCAGAGATCAGTGTTTGTGTATATTTCGCCTGCTCTCGCGAATTCCTTGCATTGTTCAAATCTCTAGTAAGGCTGATGCATGCAGGGGATGAGATGAAAAGCTGTAAGCTTTCTCCCTGAAAGCTGGCTGCCTTGGATCAAACGTGTAGCGCAAGCTACACGCCAAGGTATTGTCCAGTGTGGGTAGATTGGTAAAGCACTGCGTACCTTGTCCTAAGGTTCGTAGGTTCGAGTCTCCTTCAGCCAGAGATCAGTGTTTGTGTATATTTCGCCTGCTCTCGCGAATTCCTTGCATTGTTCAAATCTCTAGTAAGGCTGATGCATGCAGGGGATGAGATGAAAAGCTGTAAGCTTTCTCCCTGAAAGCTGGCTGCCTTGGATCAAACGTGTAGCGCAAGCTACACGCCAAGGTATTGTCCAGTGTGGGTAGATTGGTAAAGCACTGCGTACCTTGTCCTAAGGTTCGTAGGTTCGAGTCTCCTTCAGCCAGAGATCAGTGTTTGTGTATATTTCGCCTGCTCTCGCGAATTCCTTGCTTATATATATATTATTATTTTTATTATCACACTGGCCGATTCCCACCAAGGCAGGGTGGCCCGAAAAAGAAAAACTTTCACCATCATTCACTCCATCACTGTCTTGCCAGAAGGGTGCTTTACACTACAGTTTTTAAACTGCAACATTAACACCCCTCCTTCAGAGTGCAGGCACTGTACTTCCCATCTCCAGGACTCAAGTCCGGCCTGCCGGTTTCCCTGAACCCCTTCATAAATGTTACTTTGCTCACACTCCAACAGCACGTCAAGTATTAAAAACCATTTGTCTCCATTCACTACTATCAAACACGCTCACGCATGCCTGCTGTAAGTCCAAGCCCCTCGCACACAAAACCTCCTTTACCCCCTCCCTCCAACCTTTCCTAGGCCGACCCCTACCCCGCCTTCCTTCCACTACAGACTGATACACTCTTGAAGTTATTCTTTTTCGCTCCATTCTCTCCACATGTCCGAACCACCTCAACAACCCTTCCTCAGCCCTCTGGACAACAGTTTTGTTATTCCCGCACCTCCTCCTAACTTTCAAACTACGAATTCTCTGCATTATATTCACACCACACATTGCTCTCAGACATGACATCTCCACTGCCTCCAGCCTTCTCCTCGCTGCAACATTCATCACCCATGCTTCACACCCATATAAGAGCGTTGGTAAAACTATACTCTCATACATTCCCCTCTTTGCCTCCAAGGACAAAGTTCTTTGTCTCCACAGACTCCTAAGTGCACCACTCACCCTTTTCCCGTCATCAATTCTATGATTCACCTCATCTTTCATAGACCCATCCGCTGACACGTCCACTCCCAAATATCTGAATACATTCACCTCCTCCATACTCTCTCCCTCCAATCTGATATCCAATCTTTCATCACCTAATCTTTTTGTTATCCTCATAACCTTACTCTTTCCTGTATTCACTTTCAATTTTCTTCTTTTGCACACCCTACCAAATTCATCCACCAATTTCTGCAACTTCTCTTCAGAATCTCCCAAGAGCACAGTGTCATCAGCGAAGAGCAACTGTGACAACTCCCACTTTATGTGTGATTCTTTATCTTTTAACTCCACGCCTCTTGCCAAGACCCTCGCATTTACTTCTCTTACAACCCCATCTATAAATATATTAAACAACCACGGTGACATCACACATCCTTGTCTAAGGCCTACTTTTACTGGGAAATAATTTCCCTCTTTCCTACATACTCTAACTTGAGCCTCACTATCCTCGTAAAAACTCTTCACTGCTTTCAGTAACCTACCTCCTACACCATACACCTGCAACATCTGCCACATTGTCCCCCCTATCCACCCTGTCATACGCCTTTTCCAAATCCATAAATGCCACAAAGACCTCTTTAGCCTTATCTAAATACTGTTCACTTATATGTTTCACTGCAAACACCTGGTCCACACACCCCCTACCTTTCCTAAAGCCTCCTTGTTCATCTGCTATCCTATTCTCCGTCTTACTCTTAATTCTTTCAATAATAACTCTACCATACACTTTGCCAGGTATACTCAACAGACTTATCCCCCTATAATTTTTGCACTCTCTTTTATCCCCTTTGCCTTTATACAAAGGAACTATGCATGCTCTCTGCCAATCCCTAGGTACCTTACCCTCTTCCATACATTTATTAAATAATTGCACCAACCACTCCAAAACTATATCCGCACCTGCTTTTGTCATTTCTATCTTTATCCCATCAATCCCGGCTGCCTTACCCACTTTCATTTTACCTACTGCCTCACGAACTTCCCCCACACTCACAACTGGCTCTTCCTCACTCCTACAAGATGTTATTCCTCCTTGCCCTATACACGAAATCACAGCTTCCCTATCTTCATCAACATTTAACAATTCCTCAAAATATTCCCTCCATCTTCCCAATACCTCTAACTCTCCATTTAATAACTCTCCTCTCCTATTTTTAACTGACAAATCCATTTGTTCTCTAGGCTTTCTTAACTTGTTAATATCACTCCAAAACTTTTTCTTATTTTCAACAAAATTTGTTGATAACATCTCACCCACTCTCTCATTTGCTCTCTTTTTACATTGCTCCACCACTCTCTTAACCTCTCTCTTTTTCTCCATATACTCTTCCATCCTTGCATCACTTCTACTTTGTAAAAAACTTCTCATATGCTAACTTTTTCTCCCTTACTACTCTCTTCACATCATCATTCCACCAATCGCTCCTCTTCCCTCCCGCACCCACTTTCCTGTAACCACAAACTTCTGCTGAACACTCTAACACTACATTTTTAAACCTACCCCATACCTCTTCGATCCCATTGCCTATGCTCTCATTAGCCCATCTATCCTCCAATAGCTGTTTATATCTTACCCTAACTGCCTCCTCTTTTAGTTTATAAACCTTCACCTCTCTCTTCCCTGATGCTTCTATTCTCCTTGTATCCCATCTACCTTTTACTCTCAGTGTAGCTACAACTAGAAAGTGATCTGATATATCTGTGGCCCCTCTATAAACATGTACATCCTGAAGTCTACTCAACAGTCTTTTATCTACCAATACATAATCCAACAAACTACTGTCATTTCGCCCTACATCATATCTTGTATACTTATTTATCCTCTTTTTCTTAAAATATGTATTTCCTATAACTAAACCCCTTTCTATACAAAGTTCAATCAAAGGGCTCCCATTATCATTTACACCTGGCACCCCAAACTTACCTACCACACCCTCTCTAAAAGTTTCTCCTACTTTAGCATTCAGGTCCCCTACCACAATTACTCTCTCACTTGGTTCAAAGGCTCCTATACATTCACTTAACATCTCCCAAAATCTCTCTCTCTCCTCTGCATTCCTCTCTTCTCCAGGTGCATACACGCTTATTATGACCCACTTCTCGCATCCAACCTTTACTTTAATCCACATAATTCTTGAATTTACACATTCATATTCTCTTTTCTCCTTCCATAACTGATCATTCAACATTACTGCTATCCCTTCCTTTGCTCTAACTCTCTCAGATACTCCAGATTTAATCCCATTTATTTCCCCCCACCGAAACTCCCCTACCCCCTTCAGCTTTGTTTCGTTTAGGGCCAGGACATCCAACTTCTTTTCATTCATAACATCAGCAATCATCTGTTTCTTGTCATCCGCACTACATCCACGCACATTTAAACATCCCAGTTTTATAAAGTTTTTCTTCTTCTCTTTTTTAGTAAATGTCTACAGGAGAAGGGGTTACTAGCCCATTGCTCCCGGCATTTTAGTCGCCTCATACGACACGCATGGCTTACGGAGGAAAGATTCTTTTCCACTTCCCCATGGACAATAGAAGAAATAGAGGAACAAGAACTATTTAGAAAAAGGAGAAAAACCTAGATGTATGTATATATATATATATGCATGTGCGTGTCTGTGAAGTGTGACCAAAGTGTAAGTTGGAGTAGCAAGATATCCCTGTTAACTAGCGTGTTTATGAGACAGAAAAAGAAACCAGCAATCCTACCATCATGCAAAACAGTTACAGGTTTCTGTTTCACAGTCATCTGGCAGGACGGTAGTACTTCCCTGGGTGGTTGCTGTCTACCAACCTACTACCTATATACATTATATATATATATATATATATATATATATATATATATATATATATATATATATATATATATATATATATATATGTACCTACTATATAGCCAAACCCCAGATTAAGATGGTAAAGAGAGTGCTAAAAGAGAAAAAGTTAGGATATAAGATGTTTTTACAAAGCAGAGGTGATGTCAGGAGGGTGGAGCGAATGGAGAATAAGAGTGGTGAGGAAGTGTAAAAGGAGGTTCCATCAACAAATTTTGCTGAAAATAAGAAAAAGTTTTGAAGTGAGATTAATAATTTGAGAAAGCCTATGGAACGAATGGATTTAACAGTTAATAACAGAAGAGGGAGGTTATTAGATGGTAAGTTGGAAGTATTGGGAAGGCGGACGGAATATTTTCATGAGCTGTTAATGTTGATGAAGAGAGGGAAGCAGTGTTTTCATGCTTTGGCCAGGAAGGTAGTATAACATCTTTTACGAATGAGGAAGAACTAGATGTGAGTGTGGTGAAGGTGCATGAGACTGTGGATAAAATGACAGGGGGAGTAAAGTACGTAGTTGGGATTGATGGGGTCAAGACAGACATGTTAGTCATGTAGGGATGTAGCTTTGGAATGGTTTGTGTTATTGTTCAATAAATGTATGAATGAGGGAAAGGTATCTAAGGATTGAGAGAGAACATGCATAGTTCCTTTGTATACAAGCAAAGGGAATAAAGGAGAGTGTTAAAATAATAGGGGAATAAGCCTGTTGAGTATACATGGTAGAGTGTATGGTAGTTAAGAGTAAGACGGAGAGCAATGTAGCAGATGAACAAGGAGGCTTTAGGAAGAGTAGGGGGTATGTAGACCAAGTGTTTGCAGTGAAACATACTAGTGAACATTATTTAAAGGTAAGGAAGTTTTCATTGAATTAATGTATTTAAAAAATGATAAGATGGATAGGAGAGGAATGTGGCGGATGTTGTAAGTATGTGGATTAGGTGGAAGGTTACTTAAACCTGTTAAGAGTTTTTTCTGAGAATAGTGAGGCTCAGATTAGGGTGTGTAGGAGAGAGGGAAATCATTTTTCAGTAGGCATCGATATGTAATTTCACCATGGTTGTTTAACATATTTATAGATAAAGTTGTAAAAGAAGTGAATGCTGGGGTGTTGGAGATAGGTGTGGGATTGAAAGATAAAGAATCTAATACAAAATGGGAGTTGTCACAGTTGTTTTATGCCGATGACACTGCTTTTGGGGAAGGGAAGTTACAAAGGTTAGTGGATGAATTTGGGAGGGTATGTAAAAGAAAGAATTAAAAGTAAACGTAGGTAAGAGCAAGTTGGCGAGGGTTACAAAAAATCTAGTAAATAAAGACTGGATATCAGACTGGAAGGAGGGAGAATGTAGGAAGTGAATATGTTCAGATATTTGGAAGAGGATTTGTCGATGGATGGGTCTGTGAAAGATGTGGTGAACCATAGAAGTGTCGAGAAGAAAACGGTGGGTGGGTGGTGTTTTGAAGCATTTGTGGAGACAAACAACGTTATTCATGGTGGCAAAAAGAGTATAGTGGTTCCAACATTCATATAGTAGTGTGAAGCATGGGTTCTAAACGTTGCAACGAGGTTACAGGCAATGAAATGTCGTACCTGGGGACAATATGTGACGTGAATATATTTAAAGAATTCGTAGTTTGGAGATTGGGAGATGCAGTGTTCCTGAGGAGGGGTTGTTTATGGTGGAATGGAAATTTGGAGGGGATGAAACAAAATAGGATGACTAGAAAGATATATAAATCTGTATTGGAGAGGGAGAGGGGTAGGGGTCCTCTTAGAAAAGGATAGAGGAAGGGGTAAAGGGGGTTTTGCTGTGAGTGGCTTTGATATTCAACAGGCGTGTGTAAGCGTGTTAGACAGGAATGATTGGAGGCAAGTGTTTTTTATGACCTGACGTGCTGTTGGAGTGTGAGCAAGGTGACATTTATGAAGAGATCCGGGAAAAACCTGTTAGCCGGACTTGAGCCTTGGAGGTGGGAAGTACAGTATCTACACACTAAAGGACTGGTGGGGATTTTGTAGTCTGATGGGGCATCGGAGCTTTCAAATTCACGTGTAAAGCAAACTTTAGCAGTCACGCCCAGAACATATCTAAGAAAGTTTCCATAACAGTAATCATTATTTCTAGAGATTACTGTGTACCACAAATGACATTGTTTACTCTCTGCTTCTCTTTAATATAACCTTACCTTATCTATAGAGTCTGCCGGAGGAGCTATAACACGAAATCAACTAAAACCAATCAAAACACAGAAAAAAAAATCTGCCATTAGAATGACCACTCCGGTCGCAAATTCTCTCTCTCCTCATTACTATTCAGAGACTTCAACCTACTTAACGTACCTATTATCCAGATTTCCTGCTGTACAAGTTACATATACAAAACATTCAGTTTATATATTAACCTGAGTTTGAGCAATTTATGTAGTTGCAACAGAACAGATATAACACTAGAAATAACACCTCTGTTATGTTGCAAGTGCACGACTGAACCTAATTCAATAATCTAGGAAAATCAGACAATAAAAATTGTAATAACCTGCTCATAAGAAGTCTAAAAAGAATTGATCTCAGTAGTTCCGAAGACACTTGAGAAACACATTTCTTGAAATTGGGTAATGATTTACCCGACCGCTATATATATATATATATATATATATATATAACTAAGCAATGACAGAATGTAACTTCCATAAAAATAGCATCTCAAAGTGCTAGCTGTTTCATTGTTTAGCCGCCACTGAAATTCATTGTAGCCGTCAAGGAACTCTAAACTTTCGTATACTCGTACAGACATTTAAATAATGTTTTAGGTTTTTGTACTTATGATAAAGAAATTAATTCTAGCATGACAGATATGTTTCTCGTATAAGAGGTCTTCCTTGGATTATCCAGTTATTATGACTCACGAAATCGTAATAAAGCGTCTGTGAACAAATCACTGAAATGATGGGACTTAAACCCAAGACAAGTGAATCTTAAACCTGGCCTGTGAGTTTTAAAACTCACTCGCCCTGGTCTCAAGCCCCACCCGTTCCGATCTGATTATCATACAGTTATTGTACTGCCACACATAGCCACTTCTCTGCAACATTCATCTATATTCTGAAGAAATATAGTTTGTGTTTGAAGGTGCTTCCTGTGGTGTTGACGCCATGCTGGTGTTGGGTTTTCCAATAACGACCTGACTTACGTTTGGACATATTGTCTCAGCTGATAAATAAGAATAAGGTTTTGCAGGCGGTGATGTTACTGTCAGTGTTCTCGCAGCGTCAGAGGGATTTCAAGAAGAAAAAATATCGTGTGGAGGTAGGAGGGTGATGTTGCTGGAGGTTGTGGACAATATTCTCCAGAATAATGGAAAGAATCGGCCGAGAAAATTCACAGAAGCCGTCCTGAACCACCTCGTTCCTCTGAACGGAGAATTCAGTTCATATTTTCCCGAACTTAAGGTCTTGCATGAACATTGACCTGGGACCCATTCTGGGGAGACCCACTGTTCCGTCCTCCAGGAAGTGGACCTCAAGTGAGCCAGACGCTGCCTGCTGGACTTGTGTAAAGCTGGGACCAGAGCTGACGGTCCTGAACTTCAAGTGGCAATCCAGAACTTTAAGTGAAAATCTTGAACATCAAGTGACAATCTTGAACATCACATACACCTGCACACTTACATTCGCCCGTCTTCCTCTCCTTTCCCTCTCCTCCCCTCTTTCCTCTCCTCCTCCCTCCCTTCCTCCTCCTCCTCCTCCCTGCAACATTCTCTCTCCAACTTGCACAAAGTTTTGATTGAGTGACTTGTGAAACAAAAAACTTAGGCGGCCATAAACCTGGGTGTCCTATCACAGTCCCGATTCCAGATTCCAGAGTTCAGAGTTCACAGTCTAGAGACTAGGGTCCAGAGTCTGGTGTCTGGAATCCAGAGTCAGGTGTCTTGAGTCTAGAGTGTAGACTCCAGGGTACAGAGTCTGGAGCCTTGAGTCTAGAGTATAAACCCCAGAGTACAGAGTCTGGAGCCTTGAGTCTAGAGTATATACCCCAGAGTACAGAGTCTGGAGTCTAGAGTATATACCCCAGAGTACAGAGTCTGGAGCCTTGAGTCTAGAGTATAGACCCCAGAGTACAGAGTCTGGAGCCTTGAAGTCTAAGTATAGACCCTCAAGTACAAGTCGAGCCTTAGTCTAATATAGACCCAATACAAGTCTGATCCTGATCTAAGTATACTCCTCCAGGTTACAGATTCCTTGGCCTCTGACCCTGATTAACCCCAGATGACAGAGTCTGGATCCTTGAGTCTTGAGAAGACCAAGTACAGACTGAGGCCTTGGCCTAGAGTATAGACCCAGAGTATCAAGTCTCGATCCTTGATTCCAGAGTATAGACCCAAGTACAGAGCTGGGCCTTAGGCTGAGTGTATGGACCCCAGAGTACAGAGTTGATCCTTGAGTCTAGAGTATAGACCCCAGGGTACAGAGTCTGGAGCCTTGGGCCTAGAGTATAACCCCAGAGTACAGAGTCTGGATCCTTGAGTCTAGAGTATATACCCAGAGTACAGAGTCTGGAGCCTTGGGCTAGAGTATAGACCCCAGAGTACAGAGTCTGGAGCCTTGAGTCTAGAGTATAACCTCAGAGTACAGAGTCTGGAGCCTTGAGTCTAGAGTATAGTACCTCAGAGTACAGAGTCTGGAGCCTTGAGTCTAGAGTATAGACCCCAGAGTACAGAGTCTGGAGCCTTGAGTCTAGAGTATAGACCCCAGAGTACAGAGTCTGGAGCCTTGAGTCTAGAGTATAGACCCCAGAGTACAGAGTCTGGAGCCTTGAGTCTAGAGTATAGACCCCAGAGTACAGAGTCTGGATCCTTGAGTCTAGAGTATAGACCCCAGAGTACAGAGTCTGGAGCCTTGAGTCTAGAGTATAGACCCCAGAGTACAGAGTCTGGAGCCTTGAGTCCTAGAGTATAGACCCAGAGTACAGAGTCTGGAGTCCTTGAGTCTAGAGTATAGACCCAGAGTACAGAGTCTGGAGCCTTGAGTCTAGAGTATAGACCCAGAGTACAGAGTCTGGAGCCTTGAGTCTAGAGTATAGACCTCAGAGTACAGAGTCTGGAGCCTTGAGTCTAGAGTATAGACCTCAGAGTACAGAGTCTGGAGCCTTGAGTCTAGAGTATAGACCTCAGAGTACAGAGTCTGGATCCTTGAGTCTGAGTATAGACCTCAGAGTACAGAGTCTGGAGTCCTCGGAAACTGATAATATTACGATAGACGGGGAAAAAAGTAGGGAGTTAAAGCAAAAATGAGAGAGAGTAGGGAAGGAGGGAAGGAGAGATGGAGGAAAAAAAGGAAAGAAGACAGGGGACAGATAGAAAAAAGGGAAGATATAGACAAAGGGAGATAAGCACTAGGTATAGAGAAACTATGGCAGGGAGGAAGACAGGGAGGGAGGGAGGGAGGGAGGGAGGGAGGGAGGGAGGAAGGGAGAAATGGATAGAGGAAGAGATGCCGATAACAAGGAGAGAAGGACAACAGAACTCATCCACCACACTGAGTAAATACACACAGTGTTAGAGTGTGGTACACTGAGTACATACACAGCATAAGAGTGTGGCACATCTTAGTACAGACAGTGTGGTACATATGAGTACATACAGTGAAAGAGTTTAGTACATCTGAGTACATTTACAGTGTAAGAGTGTAGTACACCTGAGTACATAAACACATTGTAAGAGTGTAGTACATCTGAGTCCATACACAGTGTAAGAGTGTGGTATGTCTGAGTACATACACAGTGTAAGAGTACTATACATCTGAGTACATACACAGTGTAAGTGTTGCACATATGAGTACATATACAGTGTAAGAGTGTGTGCATCTGAGTAATACTCAGTGTAAGAGTGTAGTACATCTGAGCCATAACCAGTGTAAGGAGTGTGGTATGTCTGAGTACATAACAAGTGTAAGAGTACTATACATCTGAGTACATACACAGTGTAAGTGTTGCACATATGAGTACATATACAGTGTAAGAGTGTGGTGCATCTGAGTACATACTCAGTGTAAGAGTGTAGTACATCTGAGTCCATACACAGTGTAAGAGTGTGGTATATCTGAGTACATACACAGTGTAAGAGTACTATACATCTGAGTACATACACAGTGTAAGTGTTGCACATATGAGTACATATACAGTGTAAGAGTGTGGTGCATCTGAGTACATACTCAGTGTAAGAGTGTAGTACATCTGAGTCCATACACAGTGTAAGAGTGTGGTATGTCTGAGTACATACACAGTGTAAGAGTACTATACATCTGAGTACATACACAGTGTAAGTGTTGCACATATGAGTACATATACAGTGTAAGAGTGTGGTGCATCTGAGTACATACTCAGTGTAAGAGCATGGTTCCTCTGAGTACATTCACAGTGTAAGAGTGGTACATCTGAGTACATACACTCAGTGTAAGAACCTGTACCCCAGAGTGCAACATTCCTTGTTCCTTCCTTCACCAGTAACTCTTCCTATTCCTCCATTAACCATTAACCCTCCTGCTCTTCCCTTCACCCATTAACTGTTTCTGTTCCTCCCTTCACCATTAACCATTACTGTTCCTTATAATTAACCAATTGTTCCTTATAATTAACCAATCCTGTAACCTCCTGCTCTTTCCTTAACCATAACCCTCCTGCTCTTCTCTTTACCCATTAACCCTCCTGCTCTTCTCTTTACCCATTAACCCTCCTGCTATTCCTTTCACCCATTAACCTTCCTGCTCTTCCCTACACCCATTAACCCCTCCTGCTCTTCCCCTCACCCATTAACCCTCCAGTTCTTCCCTTCACCCACTAACCCTCCTGCTCTCCCCTTTGCCCTTTAACCCTCCTGCTCTTCCCTTCATCCATTAACCCTCCTGCTCTTCTCTTCACCCATTAACCCTCCTGCTCTTCCCTTCACCCATTAACCCTCCTGCTCTTCCCTTCACCCATTAACCCTCCTGCTCTTCCCTTCACCCATTAACCCTCCTGCTCTACCCTTCACCCATTAACCCCTATCACCAGCCAGTGGGAGGAAATTTACACTCGCAATTTCCTGAGGAATTAGTTGATCAGGAATTCCGTTAATTCTCCCACTGGCTTAATAAAACATCAGAAGACCACAAGCCACTCTCACTGGCTTGTTGTTCCAGCCTTATCTATTAACTTTTTTATATATTTTTTAAGCTAAGAGCTGCTTTTCTATATGCTAAGAAGTGATTATCTACAAGCTAAGAGTTTTTCAACAAGCTAAGAGCTGTTTACCACAATATAAGAGTTGTTTTTAACAAGAGATGATATTCCACAAACTAAGAGCTGATCTTTTACAGGATAAGACTTGATATTCTACAAGTTAAGAGCTATTTTTCTGCAAGTATATGAGCTCTTTTTTCTCAAGCTAAGAGCTGCTTCTCTACGAGACACGATGCATTATTCTCGACATTAAGAGACGATAGTCTGCAAGCTTTACGAAGGCACATGCAGATATATGGTGCGTGGGAAACCTGACCGTAAGGCAGATTACTACAAGCGAGGGCAAACACTAAGCGAAGGCAAACAACAAGCAAAGGCAAACAAGCAAAGGCAAACAACAAGAGCAGGCAAACACCAAAGTAAAGACAAAAAAAAAGTCAAATACCAAGCAAAGGCATCGGATATTTGTAATCAGCCATAGGTAGTGAGAGACCGTCCTCTTGACCAGAGTGTAGATATAAAGTCAGGTGACCTGGAGGTCAGTCTCTCTCATCCTGATTCCTTGTAGCTTATAACCAGCAGCTACACACAGTACAGTTGTAATGCCCCGACAACTGCACAGCCATAACTAACCAATTACTGAGGATAACTGGATGATTATAAAGGATAGCTGGATCATTATAGAGAATAACTGCATTATTATAAAGGATAAATGCATCAGTATAGAGGACATACAAGAGGTGGTTGTGTCATTCACAATGAGTCCGATATAACGTAGTCGGTGCCCATCACAATCAAAGGATTAATATTTTCAAGTAAAGAGCAGATATTTTACCTGCTAAGAGCTGGTAGGTTGTAACTAATACTGGATGTTATGAAGGTTAATAGCTGTTATTCTACAAGCTAATAGCTGTTATTCTTAAAGCTAATAGCTGTTATTCTTCAAGCTAATAATTGATATTCTACAAGCTAATGGCTGATATTCTACAAGCTAATGGCTGATATTCTCCAAGCTGATGTTCAATAGACTAATAGCTGTTATTCTGCAAGCTAATAGCTGTAATTGTTCAAGTTAAGAAGTCATATTCTACAAATTAAGATCTGATTGATACTCCACAAGCTAAGAGCTGATATTTTACAAGCTAACAATATCGTCTGTGTGTGTGTATATATATATATATATATATATATATATATATATATATATATATATATATATCCTAGGTAGTAGGTTGGTAGACAGCAACCGCCCAGGGAGGTACTACCGTCCTGCCAAGTGAGTGTAAAACGAAAGCCTGTAATTGTTTTACATGATGGTAGGATTGCTAGTGTCCATTTTTGTCTCATAAACATGCAAGGTTTCAGGTACGTCTTGCTACTTCTACTTACACTTAGGTCACACTACACTTACATGTACAAGCATATATATACACACCCCTCTGGGTTTTCTTCTATTTTCTTTCTAGTTCTTGTTCTTGTTTATTTCCTCTTATCTCCATGGGGAAGTGGAGCAGAATTCTTCCTCCGTAATCCAGGCGTGTTGTAAGAGGCGACTAAAATGCCGGGAGCAAGGGGCTGGTAGCCCCTTCTCCCGTATAAATTACTAAATTTAAAAGAAAAACTTTTGTTTTTCTTTTTGGGCCACCCTGCCTCGGTGGGATACTGCCGGTTCGTTGAAAGAAAATTATATATATTATATAATATATATATATATATATATATATATATATATATATATATATATATATAATATCAGTAAAATCCACAGTGTAAGGATACTGTGATTTTCATTTTATTGATGTAGGTACAAGCTGATCTTTGTCTGTCGTTGTTATTAATAAATTGCTGATTTTATTGTTCTGAGTATTTGATTTGATTTAATAAGTACTTGCTTTGCTTTACAGGAGGAAGAACCATGGATGGAGTACAAGCGGTCCACTTAGGCCACATTGATGGTAAGTTGCGATCCAGCGGGGAAATACTTGCAGCATTCTGGGCACGCGGCCCACAGCCGGGGAGCTGGACGAAGTATTTGAGATGTAGCTCTGAGTTGTCATCTATGTTGTTTTACTCTTATTGTATTTTTGTCAATGCATTTTGGCAATGTATTTTCTCTTTAAATAAAATTTATATTAAATAGAGGAAGTGGTAGGAGAAAATTTTCAAACAGCTTCAGAGTTTTCCCTGAAGCAAATTTATTCTTTTCTCTGAGGATGAGGGTTCCCAGGACAGTTCTAGAGGTGGTACCTCCTTATATATATATATATATATATATATATATATATATATATATATATATATATATATATATATATATATATATGTTTGTATGTGTGTATGTGTGTGTGTGTGTGTGACATAGTGGGAACGACAGTTAGTTGGGTTTTCCTGTACTATATCATCACACAGGATGAGGTTACACTGTCATATTCCATCATACAGGATGATGTTACACTGTCATGTTCCATTACACAGGATGGTGTTTCCCTTGTCATATTCCATCACACGATGGATTTCCCCTCTCATGTGCCATCACACACAGTGGGTTTCCCTGTCATATTCTCTTCTCACGGAATGTTTCTCGTACATCAACTGCTGGAATTCTGTATGTCAGTGTGAGCTGGAAGACTTCAGTACCGGTTATCAGGCTGGGAAGTGGATTCTGGGTGCTGACTGTAGACAGAAACGCGGGTAGTTGATGAATCAGATGCTACGTCAGTGCCTAAGTGTACAGAGTGAGAAAAAAAAGAGTATGGACAGTGAATGAATATGATGTGCAGTGACTGAAAGTGACCAAATTGTTGCTGTTTTAAGTTACTTATGCGTAGTATTTTTGGCTTGGTCAGCGTGGGCGTGGATGCTGACCGTGGGCGTTGGCGTGATGGTAAGCATGAAGGCGGTGCCCACACAGGGCCAAGTTACAGGGTACCGTAAAAAATGGTGTCACTGTGACCTCGACCCTTGCCTGCAGAGTGTCCTTGCTGCCCTGCTGGCCAACAAGACCATCCCTAATTGCTCTCCAGGTGAGTCTCAAGACCACATTTTTCTCAGATGAATTCCAGGACCTGTCCCAAACATTACATAATTTGCTCCCCCAAGAAAGTCCCAAGATCTTTATCTTCTTAGTCTGCCTCTCAGGTCAGTCACAAGACCTCTTTCATTTTTAGACCGATCCCAGATAGAATGTTGTCGATAGTGAGGGGGGTTCTGCTTTGACACTAATCACACATCCAACTCACTTAGATTCCAATTCGGATCTAAATTACGTGAACTCTTCCCTTTGACAGGGCTGCATACTACTTAGCATACTGGTTACTTACCAATCTGATGTCTCTGATGACACCTGGCACCTGGTCTAATCCAGGCCGTAACTGTCCAATACGTTCTGATAGAGTGAAACGCAAGCCTTGTGCCTGTCTCACGTGACTGACACCATGACTGACTCTAATGACTCCCGGTAATCTGAACCTTCTCCCATCTACCTTGAATGAGATTATGGACTGCAGTCTAAACCGGACAAAGTTGTCAGCTGTACCGCTAGTGGCGGCTCTTAGGGAGGTCAGGCATGGCCACACACAGGTAAGGTCCCCACGACTAGTTCACTAAACTTGACTGTGAATCCGGTGCAACTCCAAAGATCTACAAATCACTTGATTGAGCCTTAAATTCTATAATACTGCCAACTTTAATTAGGTGATGCACGTAGTGCTACGAGATACCCCTCGCTGGGCGATTTGGACACAGCCTACATTGTGCCTAGTTGGACTCAGACTGTTGCTCCCTGGCTATCAAACGTATACTTGGGCCAGAGAGGCATAGTTGCCAGAGACGGGAAAAATTAACACTTACAAAGTTTTGTAGACATGAGAGAATGTCTGTATGGCATTCATAAATTGGAGATCCTAGCCTAATGGGTACGGGTCTCGTAATTATATCAAGTCACTGACGGCTTCTCAAGAGAGGGGAAAATCTGTTAGGCAACCCCTCCCCCCTTTTCCCCGTAGTGGGGGTTTCTAACAGTCACTATGACACAGGGTTCATTCACCCGCGTAATGGAATGGTGGAGGACTCTGTGGAATAAAATTCGAGTCACACACACACAGAATGGGTACTGTTACCTCGCTGTGACAGGTGAGTAAAGACGCCAGCTCCAAAGGATGAGTCTGGAAGTGATGGCACTCCAGTCACACAGAAAGCAAGTAGTGGCACTTTGCAGTGGCTGATGATTGATGTCGCCATCACATAGAGTAAACGAGTCTAGCTGGTGTGATGACCCTTCATTTACATATAACAGCAGGTGATTGTAACTTATAGAATCAGTCCATATGACTGTGTCGTTAACAATTCCACCAAGAAATCTAGCTAGTGGCACGACCCTCCAGTCACATACAGACCGAGTATAGACCGATCAGTGTATACGACTGGAAGGTAAACAATGGGTTATTAAATGTTTCCACTTGAAAGCTTGATTGATCAACCTAGTGATACTGATCACTTGCGAGTTGATATTAGATGAGGCTTGAGTACCATCGCGAATGAGTTGTTAGTCACACCAAGAACCTAATCACCTTTGTTGTGCATCGGGTAAATCACTTTCTTGGGACAGTGACGTATGCTGGGAGCTGTTAATGACAATTGTTGTAGTTAGCATCGTGTCCACAATAATGCTGCCCTGGGCGAACTAATTACCCAATGGGAGATTGTGAGACCAGAAGTGTGGTGGAGTTATGATCGGATTCTCCGATCATATAGCAGCCATCAGAGCCGGCACAGCCTCGCAGAAAGAAAAATAATGAGATTTCTCATTGAGACTGCTTATCTACTGATATTCTCCTATCATCCCACCATTTATACACACAAACAAATATGCTTTACTAAGTACAGTAATATTTTCATTTGACCATGAAACTATATTTTCCATAATTGGAGTGTGTTTAGTTTTGAGTCTTTGATGATATTATTTTTATTGTACGACTTGTGGGTTCCAAGGCTTCAAAATGCCACAATTCCTCTCTTCCCTCAGGTCGAAAAGAATATTTTGTTTTATTTTAAACTTTTGTAATTTTTGCTATTTAGAATAGTATATACATAATATATTCATTGGTATGCTAATATCATGAGAAAATGTTCGAGAATTTTTATTCTAAAAGACAGACGAGATAATTAAAAATCTGTGATCTGCTTACGTGATTTTTTTTTCTTTTTTTTTTTTTGCTTTATTTTTCTCAAGCTGGGTAAAACATGTTTATGTTTTGGGGATCATTGTTTTTCAACAGCGTGTTCATTATAGTTTACACATGTTTATTTTAGGTAACATCCAAACTATCTTCTAAGGTGGGTGTTTTGACTTGTTGAATGTGTCTATTCCTAAGAGGTTCATCATTGCTCCTTCTCACTACCACTGATCTATGTCCATGTTCTTCAAAATGCGCCTCATCTGACTAATCTCCATCCCGTTTATTATAGTTAACACGTGTTTAAATTTTATAGGTAGTTTATCTCTTGCCTCACTCATTGCCAAAATAATGAAAAATATTTAAATTAAATATAACTATAATCATATTATATTCTGCCGTTCCGTTTTTTATTCTCTGTCGTTTTTCTCAAATTTCCGTCGAGTCTTTCAACTTTTTAATCGCCTTCCTTGTCTTCCACCACGTCTTCCTTCTTTTCCTCTCCCTCATCATTATTTTGACTCTATTTCTTCTTCTCTTCCTGGAAACAGAAAATCCATTTGTAGATGCAGGGCCACCGCCGAGCAACAATACTTCAGGCAACACCACCGCAGGCGCTGCTGGTGCCTCGACCAATTCTTCAGGCAACGCCACCGCAAATACCTCAGGAACATCGAACGGTACCGCATCCAACTCTACCACTGGTGCTGGATCGGCATCAAACACCACTTCGTCCAACTCTACCACTGGATCAACATCAAACACCACTTCGTCCAACTCTACCACTGGATCAACATCAAACACTACTTCGTCCAACTCTACCACTGGATCAACATCAAACACTACTTCGTCCAACTCTACCACTGGATCAACATCAAACACCACTTCATCCAACTCTACCACTGGATCAACATCAAACACCACTTCGTCCAACTCTACCACTGGATCAACATCAAACACTACTTCGTCCAACTCTACCGCTGGATCAACATCAAACACCACTTCATCCAACTCTACCACTGGATCAACATCAAACACTACTTCGTCCAACTCTACCACTGGATCATCATCAAACACCACTTCATCCAACTCTACCACTGGATCAACATCAAACACCACTTCGTCCAACTCTACCACTGGATCATCATCAAACACCACTTCATCCAACTCTACCACTGGATCAACATCAAACACCACTTCATCCAACTCTACCACTGGATCAACATCAAACACCACTTCATCCAACTCTACCACTGGATCAACATCAAACACCACATCGTCCAACACCACAACTACAGGAAGGTGAGAGATAGAGGGGTAAAGAAATCAGAGGGTCAGAGAAAGTACGTGGGAATGCAGAGAAAAGGCAGACAGTCTAACTACTTTCTATTCTGTATGGATTGCTGAGATGGAAACTGATTTCTACTGGTAGTACTACTAACAGTAGCACCTAACTGGGTAATTAATTCTTCACTGATCAGGCAGTCTCTGCTCGATAAAGCACCAACATGGTATCGATTTGAATTAGGCATTTGCAGCCTATGCTTATGCTCATTTTATTCTATAAAATGTACACCGAAACTGGACAGCATATTTGTTATAAAGTTTGGGGATCCTTGAGGGTAAAACACAGTTCTAGGGATAAACTCAAAATTATTTAAATTATAAGTGGTCAGTACCGTTATTAATGACCTTAGATTTGATCTTCCAGGAAGGTCAATTAAACTGCCCTTTATAAAAATAAACATGCATTATACCAAATAGTATACATAACACCAACCCGTCATCAACACACATCACAAAAACAGTAAATAATACACTCGTAAACTTTTACTAGTTGATTAAAGTTAGGCCGTAAGAAAATTAACATGATCAGTGACTCGAGTGGACTGGCGTACTCCCAACCTGCTGGTAAACACGCTATTATTACTGTACTTCTTGTTATTCTTATTCTGTGCATCAAACAACAATGCCAGGCACCTTCCAGGGCCCACATGAGCACAAAAGCACCAAACACAACCTATGGCCTGAGCATAACCACAAAATACACAAAGTCACTTACCTGCCACTTCAACACCATGTCCCTCGACGCTTCACTCTGTGATGCCATGACGTCATGAGACACGAAAACCGTCCACAAAACGCCGACATGATTTCTGAAATTATGGAGCACTTCTGTTTACACTATTAATACCTTATTTTATGACATATTCTATCACAATCAGGCAGTAGCCTGCACAACACCCCTGCCATCAAACCAACGGTCTCACCCAACTAGCTGTGTACAATCGGATGCAGCTAGTCAAAAGAAAAAAAAGGACAGAAACGAAAATAAACATCAAAGACAAAAAAAAAAAAGTGCATCAGTACAGGCAGTAATCCTTACCTTAATTGCCTTGGTACACTCTTTTTATATAGACAGCGAACCAAAACCCAACTGGATAAACCCAACACAACAACTATCACCACAATATGAGCTCTGCTAATACACAGACTTGTGAAACTTGTTTAATATAAAAGTGAACAAATTTTATGCCCACAGTCATGACTTATAGCCATATCCTCACAGAAACCATAAATTACGAAAATGCACCATCACAGCACATTGCTGGCCAAGCACCTGCCTTGATACATTTTACCTATACAGTATACAACTTGATACACTACTGAATGGGTTTCCTCTGTACAGCATATTTGCACATAACCAAATAAGAGTAACTTGGTTACATCAGTACAAAATAGGTCAGAAATTGAAAAACTCTTTGTCTTAATAAGCATTACTGTCAAGTACCACAAATTCCTGCTTACAATAGATACAAAGTTTCAAAAAAATCTGGCACGAAACATAAGTGACTTTTCACAGTAATAGCATAAATATTTGACAAGTCCACATATTAGTTACTACACAGAAAGGGATATCACATTATCAACCTGTGCCCATATCAATCTTTAGTAAGCAAAACTGACTGCGCAAAACACGCCTCTGAGAAAAATGGTAGGAGAGCACAGGATGGAAAAGTATAAGACCCCAAAAAACCTGGGTGGATAGCCGTAAAAAAATTTTATTGGTGGGATTGTGGCCATAAAGAAAACACTGGAATCATCACTGATGCCTCTCAGAAGGTTAGCTTCGGAGGCCTTCACGTGCACTGTCATTCCTAAGAAACCTGGAGCCACTCACACTGGTGACCCATGATCACTATTCATGATTCAAAATAATGGTGAGGCATCAGTACCCCGTAAACTGAAACCCTTTTGGTCCGACAGTTCATAGGACACTAACATTACACACGTAGGTGAGGCATACCAGCCAGCACCTAAAAATAAATTTAACATATCTTACCTAGGCATGTAAAACAGATGTGACTACCACTAAAAATAACACACACTCTAGGGAAATCTGATACTCCCACCACCAATTCAACTCGCATGTCTCCTTTAGGTGTTGCGAGATATCATCTACTCGCCCACTGCAAAACACTGTTCAATAAAAGCAGATTAGTGATCTATACGCCACATTATGTACATTTTTTACACATGAGATAATGCATCAGCAACCACATTCTTTGTTCCCTGTGCATAATGAATCACCAAATACAGAGATTGTAGGTACTGAGCCCACCTAGTGAGTCTTTGGTTGATGTTTCTCATTAGGTGAAGGAAACATAAAGATCTGTAGTTAGCATACACAGTGACAGTATGAGATCTTAATAATATAAAAAGCTGCTATATACACAACACCAGTTAAAATTTTCTTTCCCGTGATCAAGTTTTCTTGATATTATACTCAGAGAAATAACTTATAGTAAGAATTCTGCGACTTTTCTCAACAATACAGAAAACATCAATACACCAGGTTATGTCAACAATGTTTGTACATTTCCGGAAAATCTTGAATTTTCATATCCCACACAATCTCAAGTACAGAAAGAGACCAACTGGCATTACAAACAGGAAGATGTCACTGGTACACAGTGTCATGGGAATTTAGATAACCTTTCCACATATCTAGTTTACAGACATATTTAGCTCCCCTAACTGTATCATACGAACTGAAGATGCAGGAGGCTGCATCAGTGACATCATCCACACTAGGAAAATGAAAACAATTAACCTTTGTTAATAAATTTACCTTGAGTTAGTCAGTGCACATTCTTGTGGTGTAATCTGGTTTGGAACTATTAAGCAGGGTGATGCCCACTGACTCGCTAGGTACTATTAAATTATTGTCATGTAGGAATTTCACCTCCTTCACCATATTCGCCTTTCTTTGTAGGTTCTTTCTATAAGGGGCCTGCCGAATTGACTTATCCTTCCCTAGATTAAATATTTCTATCATTTTCCTATTCCTTGTTCAGAAGCAAATTGAACTCTCTTTTTCTTCAGCCCTAAGGATTGCTGACTCCTTTTCTTCCCAGAGCTTCGTACATTCCATCCTTCTCAGGTCTTTTTCCTCCTGAATTAGGGTTAATTTCAACCTTAAAATCTCAGCTTTATTAGTTCCCTTATTAGCAGTGATGTGTGAACCAGGGAAATTTTCGCCAAGGTCACTGCCACCAACATAATCTGTACTGGTTCCAGACATTTTTGTATATATTAGAAAATTGTAGGTAAAAGACGCACGCCTACTTATTATTACAGCAGAAACCTAATAATGCAAAATAATAAACCATTAAATAGCAAATCACAAAATTTTAAAGACACAGCTTACCATCTTCCCTCAAAAATGTTACACAAAATGTTATATATTCATACAGAATTACTATCAAGAAAACACTTCCTAAAACTCACCAGATTTACAAAAATAAAATTAATCAGGAAAATATATTTTCTGGTTATACCTGATAAAAGGTAAATTATTATTTTCTGTAAATATGTTATGATACCTCCTAGGTATAAACTTGGTTTAGAAAGAGTCTCGAGCAAACAATGGGATATAACAAAAAAGGCACAATACCGTGACTGGAACAATACACAAATAACACGCACATAGAAGAGACGAGTTTACGACGACGTTTCGGTCCGATTTGGACCATTTACAAAGTCACACTAATGAAAAGGAAAGAAGAAAGGGTATAAATAGTCAGGAGGTGGAGGTAGAGGGAAGTAGTAGTGGGGAAGGTAGTAAGAAGGAGGAGAGGCCAGTCAGATATTAAGAAAGTGGAACACTGCAAGGGAGCTAGGTGCCCACAAGGGAGCTAGGTGCCCACAAGGGAGCTAGGTGCCCACAAGGGAGCTAGGTGCCCACAAGGGAGCTAGGTGCCCACAAGGGAGCTAGGTGCCCACAAGGGAGCTAGGTGCCCACAGAGGGTAACAGCAAGAACGCAGAGGGGGGGGGGTGGAAATATACCTAAATAAAGAAGGAACATATACACAGGGCAGAAAAAAGACAATCCAAAGGAGAAAGAGGAAAGAGGAAAGGGAAAGAGGAAGAAGAAAAGGAGGAATCAGGTTAAGTCACCGGTGTTCTGAAGTTTGGAGCATTTTACAATGTAGTGGGAGAGGAAGGCATCTACAGAGACGAAGCCAGGACTAAGATCCATACAAGGAAAGTTGTGCATTAGGGAGGATTCAACCAGACGGCGACTGTTAAAGTTGGAAGTAGGGAAGACAGTTTTAGCAGAAGACCAGTCAATAGGATGACTGTGATCTCTGACGTGACAGAAAAGAGCATTGTTAGTGTCGGCAAGCCTAACACTACTTTTGGGCTGGCTAGGTCTGTCAAAAAGGGATCGACCAGTTTCTCCAAAGTATTGAAGAGGACAGGAGGAGCAAGAAATAGAGTAGATACCAGGCATCTGTAGAGGGAGGAGATTAGTGCGAAGAGTGTTAGTCTGTCGGAAAGTAAGTTTGATGTCCAAGGAACGGAGGGCTGTATAGCCCTTGTGGCTTAGCGCTTCTTTTTGATTATAATAATAATAAGGAACGGAGAGAGTTGTTGACATTAGAAAGGCCGGAAATGTAGGGAAGGCAGAGGACAGAAGAGTTCCCAGGAGTAGAGAGTTTGGGAGAGAAGAAATTACGTTGAGCACGTGAGAGGGCAGAGTCTGTGAAATGGGAAGGGAAGCCAAGACGGGAAAACGAATTATGAAGAGTGGAAATTTCTGATTGAGGGAACTGAGGATCACAAATGCGGAGAGCACGAAGAAAGAGGGATATAAGAACACTTTTCTTGACAGAGGAAGCATGATAAGAAAAGTAGTGAATGTACATGCCACTGTGCATAGGTTTGCGGTAAACGGAAAAGGCAAAACCTGTATCTGAGCGGTGGACATTAACATCAAGGAAAGGAAGCAAGGAATTAGATTCCCATTCAGCCTTAAACTTAATGAAAGGGGCAAAATTATTAAGAGCATCAAGAAATGGTTGGAAAAGACTAGAGTCATGAGGCCACAGAGCAAAGATGTCATCTACATAGCGAAGCCAAAGAGGAGAGTTTGAGGTAATCAATCCCTTGAGGTGTTCAATCCATTAATCTTGTAGAAAGTACAGTATATGGCGGAGAAGTGGCTTACATACTGTAGTCAGGTGAGTCGAAGCAGGAGAAAGCGGAATCACAGTGGAACCATCCACTAGTCTAAGTAGGTCAAAGGTTGGACAAGGTTGTATCAAGATCCCATGATGTTGCAGTGTCTGACGAATGTGATAAATGGTTTTCAAAACAGACAAGTTGAAGATTGAGACACCTGATGAAGCCAATGTGTGGCGAAACGTTTCCTCAATAGAGATTCCCATATGTTTCACAAGTGTCTCAATCTTCAACTTGTGGGTTTTCAAAACTATTTATCACATGTGTCAGACACTGCAACATCATGGGATCTTGATACAAGGAATTCTTCAACACTTGTGTCTCTTTGTTGCTGTGTTTCATCTCTGAAGCATTCTGTCCCGGTTCACCTTGTCAATTCCTCTCAGTATTTTATGTCGTTATTATGTCCCCCCCCCCCACATTCTTCCTGTCCTCTAGTGTCATCAGGTTGAGTTCCCTTAACCTGTCTTCGTGGGACATACCCCTTAGCTCTGGGACTAGTCTTTTTTTTTTGTTTGTTTGTTTTTTTGTTTTGCATATTTTCCACTTTCTCTAATTTCTTCACGTATTTGACTAGGTGTGGGCTCCATACTGGTGCTGCATACTCTATTATGGACCTGACGTAAACAGTATAAAGTGTCGTGAATGACTCCTCACTTACATGTCGAAACGCTATTCTTAGGTTTGCCAGGCACCCAAATGCTGCAGCAATTATTTGGTTGATGTGCGCCTCAAGAGATGCATTTGGTATTACACTCACCACAAGATTCTTTTTCTGAGTCGAATTTGCAGTCTTTGACCCCCGAGCCTGTATTCCGTCTGTCATCTTTGTACTTCCCCAAGCTTTATAACCTTGCACTTGATGTGGTTAAACTCTATGAGGCAGTTGTTGGACCAGGTTTGCAGACTGTCCAGATTCCTTTGTAGTTTTACCTGATCCTCGTCCACTTGTATTCTCATTAGTTTTACGTCCTCAGGAACAGCTCTGAATCTATACTTTGTGTCATGTCATTCACATACACAAGAAACAGCATCGGCCCTAGGAATGACCCTTGTGGAACATCACTCGACACACGCGCCCCTTCCGACACCTAGTCGCATACCATCACTCGTTGTTTCCTTCCCGTCGGCTATTCCAAGATCCATTACATTGCTTTTCTTATTGTTCCTGCCTGCTCCTCTAACTTTTGAACGAATCTCTTGAGCGGTACTGTGTCAAAAGCCTTCTTACAGTCCATGAAATTGTAATACACCCATCCCTCTCTCCCTCTCTCTCCTGTTTTATTTCTGTTACCTTGTCGTAGAACTCCAGTTGGTTTGTGACACAGGATTTTCCATCCCTGAAGCCCTGCTGGTTGTCATGTAAGAGCCCGTCCCTTTCTAGATGCTCCACTACTCTTCTGATAATCTCCATATTTTCATACTATACATGTCAGTGACACTGGTACGTAGTTTAATTCTACCTGTGTTATATTGTGTTATTGAAAACCAGGTCTGTGTTATACTGCGTTCTTGAAGTCCAAGTTTGTGCTAAATTGTGTTCTTGAACTCCAGGTCTGTGTTATGTTTTAGAGATGTATCTTTTCTCCTCCTCTGATGTTATTATTGTATAGAAAGAAAAAACAACGTCACAGTTTTAGATTAAACTTGCTCGCTCAACTTCATTTTAAGGAGAAAACTGAGCAAAATCTTTTTAGTAGGAAATGAAAAAACCTTGACGTTCCATGTCTTGATAACTTGTCAACTAACATAAGGGCGAGGGGACACTGATAGGCTTGGTCTGGGACCAGGCAACTGGGGCGTTGACCCTCGATAACATCCTTCAGGCATGTCTATTCTATTCTGCTTCACCTTATTTTCAACAGAAAGAAGCGCTCTGCTGGTGACGCTACTGAAGGAATCACCAGATACGCTAACCAGGTGACCGAGGTCGTCGATAAAGTGGTCAACAAGGCTGAGAAAGTGGCTCAAGTGGTCCAGCAAATGACTCAAGTGGTCGCTTGGGCAGGCCAAGTGTCTGGAGATGCCACGGTAGATGTTGGCACGGACGGTGCCAAGACAGTAGCTAACGAGGGTGTCAGAGCAGAGCCTCAGGGAGAGGGAGAAGCTGCATCACACACCGTCTTTATCTCACAACGCAGGTAAGACAACCTCCGACACTCCTCTGTTTCACCTGAGTCGCATCAGAGACATGTGTCTACACTTTAATCCCCATCGTAGACATATTTTCCGGAAGCGGTTATAAATGAGGAAGTTCAATAACAGAAGTGAGGATATATAAGTTCAGTGAGAGAAGCGAGGATCAGTAAGTTCAATGACAGTGAGGATCAACGAGTAAGTTCAGTGACAGTGAGGATCAATGAGTAAGTTCAATGACAGTGAGGATCAATGAGTAAGTTCAGTGACAGTGAGGATCAATAAGTTCAATGACATTGAGAATCAATGAGTAAGTTCAATGAAAGTGAGGATCAATGAGTAAGTTCATTGTCAGTGAGGATCAATGAGTAAGTTCAATGACAGTGAGGATCAATGAGTAAGTTCAGTGACAGTGAGGATCAACGAGTAAGTTCAGTGACAGTGAGGATCAATGAGTAAGTTCAGTGACAGTGAGGATCAATGAGTAAGTTCAATGACAGTGAGGATCAATGAGTAAGTTCAGTGACAGTGAGGATCAACGAGTAAGTTCAGTGACAGTGAGGATCAATGAGTAAGTTCAGTGACAGTGAGGATCAATGAGTAAGCTCAATGACAGGATCAATGAGCAAATTCAATGTCAAAAGTGAAGACTAGTTAGTAAGTTCAATGCCAGAAGTGAGGATCATTGAGTAACTTCAATGACAGAGGTGAGGATCAATGAGTAAGTTCAATGACAGAGGTGAGGATTAATGAGTAA
The DNA here is from genome assembly GCF_026875155.1 of Cherax quadricarinatus. NCBI lineage: Eukaryota > Metazoa > Arthropoda > Malacostraca > Decapoda > Parastacidae > Cherax > Cherax quadricarinatus. The sequence continues at coordinate 45,373,390 of NC_069401.1, read as the reverse complement.
GTTCAATGACAGAGGTGAGGATCAATGAGTAAGTTCAATGACAGAGGTGAGGATCAATGAGTAAGTTCAATGACAGAGGTGAGGATCAATGAGTAAGTTCAGTGACAGAGGTGAGGACTAATGAGTAAGTTCAGTGACAGAGGTGAGGATCAATGAGTAGGTTCAGTGACAGAGGTGAGGACTAATGAGTAAGTTCAGTGACAGAGGTGAGGACTAATGAGTAAGTTCAGTGACAGAGGTGAGGACTAATGAGTAAGTTCAGTGACAGAGGTGAGGACTAATGAGTAAGTTCAGTGACAGAGGTGAGGACTAATGAGTAAGTTCATTGACAGAGGTGAGGATCATTGAGTAAGTTCAATGACAGAGGTGAGGATCAATGAGCAAGTTCAATGACAGAGGTGAGGATCAATGAGTAAGTTCAATGACAGAGGTGAGGATCAATGAGTAAGTTCAATGACAGAGGGTCAGGATCAATGAGTAAGTTCAGTGACAGAGGTGAGGATTCATGAGTAAGTTCAGTGACAGAGGTGAGGACTAATGAGTAAGTTCAGTGACAGAGGTGAGGATCATTGAGTAAGTTCAATGACAGAAGTGAGGATCATTTAGTATTATTCTTTTGACAAAAATAAACTTACATAGTGGTCTTACAGCACCTGAAAAAGGGAGTTAGTCAGACTTGATCCGAGGAATGGAGGGTTAACTGCACTTCTTTAGAGCAAGTGTCCTTCATTAAGGCGTCTCCATTGATGGTAGGTCCCGCTTTACAGTGATTTGCTCTATAGTGTTTCGCTAATACAGCGGCTGTCAATTATACCCATACTTCATGTATTCAGACTTCCTACAATAAATATATTCACAACTCACTATAAGTTTAAGACGAAAATATATTAAGGTAAGTAATGTGTGTTGTGTATATATTTTAGGCCTAGCTATATTTCACACTTAATATATGACAGTGTAAATATGTTGTAAGGTATGCATTTGAAAGTTAAAAAAACAACTGTGATTCACTTTAGAGCGATTTTAGCTTCACAACTGTAGCCCGGAACCTGACCTGCTGCCTCACAGAAGTCTCCCTCCTTCTCTGAGGTACTCCACAAACACTACCTTCCTCACAGAAGACTCCCTCCATCTCTGAGGTACTCCACAAACACTAGCTTCCTCACAGAAGACTCCCTCCATCTCTGAGGTACTCCACAAACACTAGCTTCCTCACAGAAGACTCCCTCCTTCTCTGAGGTACTCCACAAACACTAGCTTCCTCACAGAAGACTCCCTCCATCTCTGAGATACTCCACAAACACTAGCTTCCTCACAGAAGACTCCCTCCATCTCTGAGATACTCCACAAACACTAGCTTCCTCACAGAAGACTTCCCTCCTTCTCTGAGGTACTCCACAAACACTAGCTTCCTCACAGAAGACTCCCTCCATCTCTGAGATACTCCACAAACACTAGCTTCCTCACAGAAGACTCCCTCCATCTCTGAGGTACTCCACAAACACTAGCTTCCTCACAGAAGACTCCCTCCATCTCTGAGGTACTCCACAAACACCTAGCTTCCTCACAGAAGACCCTCCTTCTCTGAGGTACTCCACAAACACTAGCTTCCTCACAGAAGACTCTCTCCTTCTCTGAGGTACTCCACAAACACTAGCTTCCTCACAGAAGACTCCCTCCATCTCTGAGGTACTCCAAAAACCCACTAGCTTCCTCACAGAAGACTCCCTCCTTCTCTGAGGTACTCCACAAACACTAGCTTCCTCACAGAAGACTCCCTCCATCTCTGAGATACTCCACAAACACTAGCTTCCTCACAGAAGACTCCCTCCATCTCTGAGATACTCCACAAACACTAGCTTCCTCACAGAAGACTCCCTCCTTCTCTGAGGTACTCCACAAACACTAGCTTCCTCACAGAAGACTCCCTCCATCTCTAAGATACTCCACAAACACTAGCTTCCTCACAGAAGACTCCCTCCATCTCTGAGGTACTCCACAAACACTAGCTTCCTCACAGAAGACTCCCTCCATCTCTGAGGTACTCCACAAACATTAGCTTCCTCACAGAAGACTCCCTCCATCTCTGAGGTACTCCACAAACAATAGCTTCCTCACAGAAGACTCCCTCCATCTCTGAGGTACTCCACAAACAATAGCTTCCTCACAGAAGACTCCCTCCATCTCTGAGGCACTCCACAAACACTAGCTTCCTCACAGAAGACTCCCTCCATCTCTGAGGTACTCCACAAACACTAGCTTCCTTTCAGAAGACTCCCTCCATCTCTGAGGTACTCCACAAACATTAGCTTCCTCACAGAAGACTCCCTCCATCTCTGAGGCACTCCACAAACATTAGCTTCCTCACAGAAGACTCCCTCCATCTCTGAGGCACTCACAAACATTAGCTTCCTCACAAAAGACTCCCTCCATCTCTGAGGCACCCACAAACATTAGCTTCCTCACAGAAGACTCCCTCCATCTCTGAGGCACTCCACAAACATTAGCTTCCTCACAGAAGACTCCCTCCATCTCTGAGGCACTCCACAAACACTAGCTTCCTCACAGAAGACTCCCTTCATCTCTGAGATACTCCACAAACACTAGCTTCCTCACAGAAGACTCCCTCCATCTCTGAGGCACTCCACAAATACTAGTTTCGTCAAAGAAGACTCCTTCCATCTCTGAGGTACTCCACAAACACTAGCTTCCTCACAGAAGACTCCCTCCATCTCTGAGGTACTCCAAAAACACTAGCTTCCTCACAGAAGACTCCCTCCATCTCTGAGGCACTCCACAAACACTAGCTTCCTCACAGAAGACTCCCTCCATCTCTGAGGTACTCCACAAACACTAGCTTCCTCACAGAAGACTCCCTCCATCTCTGAGGTACTCCACAAACATTAGCTTCCTCACAGAAGACTCCCTCCATCTCTGAGATACTCCACAAACACTAGCTTCCTCACAGAAGACTCCCTCCATCTCTGAGGTACTCCACAAACATTAGCTTCCTCACAGAAGACTCCCTCCATCTCTGAGATACTCCACAAACACTAGCTTCCTCACAGAAGACTCCCTCCATCTCTGAGGTACTCCACAAACACTAGCTTCCTCACAGAAGACTCCCTCCATCTCTGAGGTACTCCACAAACACTAGCTTCCTCACAGAAGACTCCCTCCATCTCTGAGGTATTTCCAAAAACACTAGCTTCCTCACAGAAGACTCCCTCCATCTCTGAGGCACTCCACAAACACTAGCTTCCTCACAGAAGACTCCCTCCATCTCTGAGATACTCCCCCAAACACTAGCTTCCTCACAGAAGACTCCCTCCATCTCTGAGGTACTCCACAAACATTAGCTTCCTCACAGAAGACTCCCTCCATCTCTGAGATACTCCACAAACACTAGCTTCCTCACAGAAGACTCCCTCCATCTCTGAGGTACTCCACAAACATTAGCTTCCTCACAGAAGACTCCCTCCATCTCTGAGATACTCCACAAACACTAGCTTCCTCACAGAAGACTCCCTCCATCTCTGAGGTACTCCACAAACACAAGCTTCCTCACAGAAGACTCCTCCCATCTCTGAGGTACTTCCACAAACACTAGCTTCCTCACAGAAGACTCCCTCCATCTCTGAGGTACTCCACAAACACTAGCTTCTTCACAGAAGACTCTCCCTCCATCTCTGAGGTACTCCACAAACACTAGCTTCCTCACAGAAGACCCCCCTCCATCTCTGAGTACTCCACAAACACTAGCTTCCTCACAGAAGACTCCTTCCATCTCTGAGGTCCCTCCACAAACACTAGCTTCCTCACAGAAGACTCCCTCCATCTCTGAGGCACTCCCAAAACACTAGCTTCCTCACAGAAGACTCCCTCCATCTCTGAGGCACTCCACAAAACCCCTAGCTTCCTCACAGAAGACTCCTTCCATCTCTGAGGTACTCCACAAAACACTAGCTTCCTCACAGAAGACTCCCTCCATCTCTGAGGTACTCCACAAACACTAGCTTCCTCACAGAAGACTCCCTCCATCTCTGAGGTACTCCACAAACACTAGCTTCCTCACAGAAGACTCCCTCCATCTCTGAGATACTCCACAAACACTAGCTGCCTCACGAAGTCTCCCTCCATCTGTGAGGTACTCCACAAACACTAGCTTCATCACAGAAGACTCTCTCTATCTCTGAGGTACTCCACAGACACCAGTTTCCTCCACCGTATTACAGCTTTCACTCTCCTTTTTCTCTTATCCCAGTTTTATTGTCTAGATTAAATGTTCCGTGTGGCTCCTGACTCAAGAGTTCTGCTCTGGGAGCTAAAACTTACTTTTAAAGTCTTCACAAAATTGCCCCCGTTCCAGCGAGCAAGGAGCTCCATTCTTGCAGAATGTCGTTACATATAAATGCCCTGGATATCCTTGATCTGAATTCCTCCTTTTATTTTCTAATGGTTTTGTTGGTTGGTAGGCATCACCCATCCAGGGAGGTACTACCATCATATCATGAGTGTCACATATGGGTTAGGAGGATGGTAGACAGCAGCCTTCCAATGAGGTTCTAATCTCCTCTCACATGAGTGTGAAACATAAGTAATAGGGTAATAGAGAGCTCTGGAACAGGCTTATCATCACAGTTTAGGCAGAGTATAACCATCTCTTAGCAGTTCCCACTAAAGTATTTTTCTGATTTGTTGATCCTGCGTGGTGGTGGGACAGGAAGCGCCAGGCAGCAAACAACACCAGCAACAGTAACAGTACCAGTAGCAGCAGCAACAGTACTACTAGCAGCAGCAGCAACGGTACTAGTAGCAGCAACAACAGTACTAGTAGCAGTAGCAACAGTACCAGTAGCAGCAGCAACAGTACCAGTAGCAGCAGCAACAGTACCAGTAGCAGCAGCAACAGTACCAGTAGCAGCAGCAACAGTACCAGTAGCAGCAGCAACAGTACCAGTAGCAGCAGCAACAGTACCAGTAGCAGCAGCAACAGTACTAACAGCAGCAACAACAGTACCAGCAGCAATAGTACCAGCAACAGTAACAGTACTAGCAGCAGCAGTAATAGTACCAGCAACAGTGCCAGCAGCAACAGTACCAGCAGCAGTAACAGTACCAATAGTAACAATACCAGCAGCAGTAATACTACCAGCGGCAACAGTACCAGCAACAGCAACAGTACCGACAGTAACAGTACCAGCAGCAGCAATACTACCAGCAACTGTACCAGCAACAGCAACTGTACCAGCAGCAACTGTACGAGCGACAGCAATTGTACCAGCAGCAACTGTACCAGCAGCAGCAACTGTACCAGCAGCAACAGTACCAGTAGCAACAACTGTACGAGCAGCAGCAGCAACAGTACTAGTACCAGCAATTGTACTAGCAACAACAACGGTACCAACAGCAGCAGCGGTGGTGGTAACAGTAACAGCACCGACGTGGTCATCATTGCTCCCTTCAGGAACGTTACCCAGACAGTGGTGACTCAGGGTGTCTTCTTCAACACTACGGGCAGCGCCTCCCTCTGTTCCTGCACACCCGGTCAGTGCCGAGTGCTTTTACACCTGGTCAGTGATGAATGTCTGTGCACCTGGTCAGTGCCGAGTGCCGAGTCAGTGATAAATGTCTGTACTTCTGGCCAGTGATGAATGTCTGTACACCTGGTCAGTGATGAACGTCTGTGCACCTGGTCAGTGATGAGCGTCTGTGCACCTGGCCAGTGATGAACGTCTGTGCACCTGGTCAGTATACTGAATTAATTAGTTTCGTAATCAAGCGGTGGACAGTGCAGTGCAGAGAAATCTGTACTGGTACGTACAAGGTTTTACCCATGAGTAGCAGTCTTTCCATAATACTTGACACAGTGTGATCAGCTGGGATGGTCAGTGAAACGTGAATTTAGCAGTTGCTTAGTGAACGAGAAACTTCACTTGGGAGGGTGAGTGTCACGTGTATAAGACGGTGAATTGTTGTTGTCCTGCAAAAGCCTTATTTGGCCCATGCTAGTCTGTTTTACTGAGCCTACTAGATCACATTGCTGTCATGCTTAGCCTTCTTCTTCTTCTTCTTCTTCTTCTTCTTCTTCTTCTTCTTTTCTTTTCTTCTTTTCTTTTTCTTTTCTTTTCTTCTTTTTTCTTCTTCTTCTTCTTCTTCTTCTTCTTCTTCTTCTTCTTCTTCTTCTTCTTCTTCTTCTTCTTCTTCTTCTTCTTCTTCTTTTTTTTTTTTTTTTCTTCTACTTACTATCTATCATTCTTCCATTCTTCTTTCTTGTGTTTCTTTCATCTTTTTCTCTGTCTTCTACGTCAGCTGATTTTGCTCTCGTTCTCCGGTTTTTTTTGCAATTTTCTTCATTTCTTGATCTTTCGTCTTACTTCTAGTTCTTCACGCTCTTCTTCTGATTCTTCTTCTTAACTTGCTTTGTGTCACGATGCCTTCGTTCTATCTTCTTTTCTATTAATAATTACTATTAAATCTTATTTTATTCTAGTTAACGATATTATTATATATTATGTATTTTATTTATAGTCTTACTGTGTACAGAAGGTTAGGGTATCATTTGATGTTATAAGAAGTTTATGATAACAGAAATTTACGATAACATCTGTGACATTAGTGTGACATTATGTTGTGCTGTATGTAGACTCCAGAAATCGTAATAAAACGACTGCAAACAAATCACAGAACAGACGCCGTTCGAACCCATGGAACACGAGTCCTAAATTTTCACAAGCCAGTGTGTTATATCACCTAGTGATACGTCACCAGATGTCCGCGTGCCTGCCCCAGCAGTGTCAGTTGTCAGACGGGGTCAATGGCCGTCAGATGTATCAGCATCAGTTCCCATCCCCGTCTTGTGCTGCACTGGAGATGGTGTAACACACTGACCCGTGTCAGTACTGAGAGTCCTTCTCTTAAAATCTCGGAAACTGATTGTGCTTGAAGGACTTCCTATAGTTCGGGCAGCGTAGCTTCCCAACGATGATAAAGTACCCTTAGCGAGTCAGTTAGCGTAGCTTCACTATCCTCTCGTATGTACGTCCTGTCTCCAATTATAACTGGGGATAAAGCTCACTGTGTGGGCGAGAGGTTGTCAATAAATCCTCGTATTATTTTGAATTTGTTTGTCTTTTTTTTGTCCTGTCGGAATTTTGTACAATTCATCATTGTAATCAGCCTTACAATAATGAAACTTCTATGATTCTTCCCATACGTCTACAAGAACATCATATCTGTAGAACAACGTTTGTGCCTAACACAGCAACACTCCCACCATGGCGTGGGACACAGCCAGGGTACTATTTCAAGAAAATGACACTATTAAACGAAGGTGTTTCAAATCATCTGCATTCAGACTAGCACAGTAAAACATAACAGTGACATATGTTTTCACTGGCGAGACCCATATTAGACCAGAGTAAGCATCTTGCAACGTCCAACAGCTACTGAGTCTGGAGGCCAGTGAAACCTAGCATTAGCCAGTAATTCTCTCTTGCAGCGTCTCACAACTACAGTCTTGGACCAGAGGTAACTAACATAGGCCAGCAGGCCTCAGTACTCCTCAGTTATTTACAATTTTGTCACTTGATCATTTACAGCGAGAACCAAGTTTAAGCTGTAAATTGTAGCATTGTACTTAGTACAATGCTACAAATTGAAGGCCACGAGTGAGCGAAACGTGGTGCTAACGAAGACTTCACTACAGTGTCTAACACTTGGTCATTGATGGGTGTCTGTACACCTGGTCAGTGATGAGTGTCTGTGCACCTGGTCATTGATCAGTGTCTGTACACCTCGTCAGTGATGAGTGTCTGTACACCTCGTCAGTGATGAGTGTACACCTGGTCAGTGATGAGTGTCTATATACATGATCAGTAATGAGTGTCTGTACACCAGGTCAGTGATGAGTGTACACCTGGTCAGTGATGAGTGTCTGTACACCTGATCATTGATGGGTGTCTGTACACCTGGTCATTGATGGGTGCCTGTACACCTGGTCATTGATGGGTGACTGTACACCTGGTCAGTGATGAGTGTATGTACACCTGGTCAGTGATGAGTGTCTGTACACCTGGTAAGTGATGAGTGTATGTACACCTGGTCAGTGATGAGAGTCTGCGCACCTGGTCAGTGATGAGTGTCTGTACACCTGGTCAGTGATGAGTGTCTGTACACCTGATCAGTGATGAATGTCTGTACACCTGGTCAGTGATGAGTGTCTGTACACCTGGTCAGTGATGAGTGTCTACTCCTGATCAGTGATGAGTGTCTGTATACCTGATCAGTGATGAGTGTACACCTGGTCAGTAATGAGTGTCTGTACACCTGGTCAGTGATGAGTGTCTGTACACCTGGTCAGTGATGAGTGTCTGTACACCTGATCAGTGATGAATGTCTGTACACCTGGTCAGTGGTGAGTGTCTGTACACCTGATCAGTGATGAATGTCTGTACATCTGGTCAGTGATGAGTGTCTGTGCACCTGGTCAGTGATGAGTGTCTGTACACCTGATCAGTGATGAGTGTCTGTACACCTGATCAGTGATGAGTGTACACCTGATCAGTGATGAGTGTCTGTACACCTGATCAGTGATGAGTGTCTGTACACCTGGTCAGTGATGAGCGTCTGTACAGTTAAGACACAAGTGCAACATCTGGATATCTTTATTGTAGACGTTTCGCCATCCAGTGGCTTTATCAATACAGATTCTAGGACATAATAGGAAGACAGTAGAACTATATACAAAAGATGAGGTAATCAGTCCCTCAGCCTTGGAGTTAGTGTTCACAGCATCGTGGTGGATGCTGTGAACACTAACTCCAAGGCTGAGGGACTGATTACCTCATATTTTGTATATAGTTCTACTGTCTTCCTATTATGTCCTAGAATCTGTATTGATGAAGCCACTGGATGGCGAAACGTCTACAATAAAGATATCCAGATGTTGCACATGTGTCTTAACTTTCATATTTGTCGGTATTTTATACCTTTCTTGCACAGCGTCTGTACACCTGGTCAGTGATGAGTATCTGTACACCTGGTCAGTGATGAGTGTACACCTGGTCAGTGATGAGTATCTGTACACCTGGTCAGTGATGAGTGTACACCTGATCAGTGAAAGAATGAGCGGAGGCTCAGTCTTCCGCTCACTAATTCCTGACGGAGAATCCCTAGGATGAGACTCAAGTATACATACGTACGTACACGCACGCATACACACATACACACACGCACACACACACACAAGAAGACAGCAGCGAGTCATGGTACGTGGCGAGGTGTCAGAGTGGGCACCTGTGACCAGCAGGGTCCCACAGGGGTCAGTCCTAGGACCAGTGCTGTTTCTGGTATTTGTGAACGACATGACGGAAGGAATAGACTCTGAGGTGTCCCTGTTTGCAGATGACGTGAAGTTGATGAGAAGAATTCACTCGATCGAAGACCAGGCAGAACTACAAAGGGATCTGGACAGGCTGCAGACCTGGTCCAGCAATTGGCTCCTGGAGTTCAATCCCACCAAGTGCAAAGTCATGAAGATTGGGGAAGGGCAAAGAAGACCGCAGACGGAGTACAGTCTAGGGGGCCAGAGACTACAAACCTCACTCAAGGAAAAAGATCTTAAGAACATAAGAACGAATGAACACTGCAGAAGGCCTACTGGCCCATGCGAGGCAGGTTCAAGTCTCCTACCGGCTTAAGCCAATGCACCCAACCTAGTCAGGTCAGGTCACATTGACTTAAGGGAGGAACACGGCAACCGACCTGGTAGCACAAGCTATCAGGTCCAACTCACACCCACCCACATCCACTCATGTATTTATCCAACCTATTTTTAAAGCTACACAACGTTCTGGCCTCTATAACGGTACTTGGGAGTTTGTTCCACTCATCCACAACTCTATTACCAAACCAGTACTTGGGGTGAGTATAACACCAGGCACATCTCCTGAAGCGCACATCAACCAAATAACTGCTGCAGCATATGGGCGCCTAGCAAACCTCAGAACAGCATTCCGACATCTTAATAAGGAATCATTCAGGACCCTGTACACCGTGTACGTTAGGCCCATATTGGAGTATGCGGCACCAGTTTGGAACCCACACCTAGCCAAGCACGTAAAGAAACTAGAGAAAGTGCAAAGGTTTGCAACAAGACTAGTCCCAGAGCTAAGAGGTATGTCCTACGAGGAGAGGTTAAGGGAAATCAACCTGACGACACTGGAGGACAGGAGAGATAGGGGGGACTTGATAACGACATACAAAATACTGAGAGGAATTGACAAGGTGGACAAAGACAGGATGTTCCAGAGATTGGACACAGTAACAAGGGGACACAGTTGGAAGCTGAAGACACAGATGAATCACAGGGATGTTAGGAAGTATTTCTTCAGCCACAGAGTAGTCAGTAAGTGGAATAGTTTGGGAAGTGATGTAGTGGAGGCAGGATCCATACATAGCTTTAAGCAGAGGTATGATAAAGCTCACGGCTCAGGGAGAGTGACCAAGTAGCGATCAGTGAAGAGGCGGGGCCAGGAGCTCGACTCGACCCCCGCAACCTCAACTAGGTGAGTACACACACACACACACACACACACACACACACACACACACACACACACACACACACACACACACAGTGTCTAATCGACATGTGCCTAGGACAAAATGGTACCTAACAGTGGGCACCTGTGATGAACTGGGTCCCACGGGGGTCGGTCCTAGGACCAGTGCTATTTCTGGTAAATGTGAATGACATGATGGAATTGTTAGACTCAGAAGTGTCCCTGTTCCCATATGATGTGAAGTTAATGAGAATTAAATTAGATGAGGATTAGGTAGGACTTCAAGGAGACCTGGACAGGCTGGACACCTGGTCCAGCAACTGGTTTCTCGAATTTAACCCCGCCAAATGCAAAGTCATGAAGATCGGGGAAGGGCACAGAAGACTGCAGACGGAGTATAGGCTAGGTGGCCAAAGACTGCAAACTTCGCTCAAGGAAAAAGATCTTGGGTGAGTATAACACCGAGCATGTCTCCGGCAGCATCTGGGACGTGCTGTGTTGGTCCAGATGGGGGCCCCAAGCATAATTCTTATCGCCTGGTTTTGTACGACCTCCACCCTTTGCCTGCTCTGCGGGATGGAGTTGAAGTGACACAAAGATAGGTAGGATAATTGATTCAAACGTAATTGCCAGGGAACTTCAGGAGGATTTAGGCAAACTCAATACCTAGTCAGAAAAGTGGCAGATACAATTCAATGTAGATAAATGCAAGGTTCTGAAGCTCAGGAGTGTCCACAACCCTAGCACTTATAAGTTAAATAATGTAGAACTTGAAAGTTTAGACACAAGTGCAACATCTGGATATCTTCATTGTAGACGTTTCGCCATCCAGTGGCTTTATCAATACAGATTCTAGGACATAATTAGAAGACAGTAGAACTATATACAAAAGATGAGGTAATCAGTCCCTCAGCCTTGGAGTTAGTGTTCACAGCATCGTGGTGGAGGAGAATCTGGAGCAAAGGCAAGAAGACTGACGGATTGAACATTAAAATAGTATAAAATACCGACAGATTGTTAGGTAAGACACATATGCAACAGTTAGATATCTTTATTTCGAAACGTTTCGCCTACACAGTAGGCTTCTTCAGTCGAGTACAGAAAAGTTGATAGAAGCAGAAGAGACTTGAAGACGATGTAATCAGTCCATCACCCTTAAAGTTTTGAGGTGGTCAGTCCCTCAGTCTGGAGAAGAGCATTGTTCCAAAGTTTGAAACAATATGGAGTTGAAGTGACAGGATGGAGCCTTATATAGCGCCAGGAGGTGAGACAGAGGTCCTACTTTTTCCTTCACCTTCGTCCTATACACTTGAAAGAACCCCTTTGGATTAGTCTTTGATTCACTAGCAACTCTAATTTCATAGTCACGTTTAGCCTTTCTAATCCCCTTTTTTACTTCTTTTTTAAGCTGAACATATTGGTCAGTAAGGTTAACCTCTGTGGAAATAAATGGTATCAAATACCGACACAGTGGAAATTTAAACACATATGCAGTATAATGTGATCCTTTATTGACAACTTTTCACCCACACAGTGGGCTTTTTCTGTGTGTGACTTGAAAAAGCCCATTGTGTGGGTGAAACGTTGTCAATAAAGGATCACATTATACTGCATATGTGTTTATATTTCCACAAGGTTAACCTCTCCTCTTCTGATGCGCCTATAAATTCCCCTTTTCTCCCCTAATAGATGCTTTAGCCTCCTGTTAACCCATTTGGGATCGTTATTATTAGACCTAATATCTCTCTGGGGAATGTGTATACTCTGGGCATTGTGTACATTATTAAGAAAAAAATCATAAAAACAGATCCCTTCATAATCATAAGTATAATCATCGCCAATAAAATCATTAGCTAGGTAACCCCAATCAAGATTAGACAGATGTTCCCTAATCCATTATAGTCGGCAGAACGGAAATCAGGGATTTTTACTGTATTATCATTATTCTTGCATTCCCAGTTAATGCTAAAAGTGATGGACTTGTGATCACTTGCGCCAAGCTCTTCAGTGATCTCCAGATTATTCACGAGTGTTTCCTTATTTGACAAGACTAGGTCTAGCAAATTATTACCCCTGGTAGGTTCTGTTACGCTCTGCTTCAGAAAACAGTCCTGAACTGTTTCCATAAAGTCACTGGACTCTAGATTACCTGTCAAAGAATTCCAGTCAATTTGACTAAAGTAAAAGTCCCCCACTATGACTATGTTATTGTGTCTAGAAGCCCTAACAATTTCGTCCCAAAGAAGTCTCCCTCTATCGGTATTTTATACCTTTCTTGCACAATGTAGAACTTAACAATACAGATTGCGAAAAGGAATCAGTAACCTTAAACCAAGACAGCAATGCCTAAGCGTACGTAATAAGGCAAACAGATTACTGGGATTTTTATCAAGAAGTGTAAGCAACAGAAGTTCAGGGGTTATATTACAGCAGCATATGGGAATCTTTATTCAGGAAACGTTTCGCCACACAGTGGCTTCATTAGTCCAATATAAAGATTCCCATATGCTGCATAAGTGTCTCAATCTTCAACTTGTCGGTTTTTCAAACCATTCATCACAACTGTCAGACACTGCAGCATCATGGGATCTTGTTACAAAGAATTCTTCAACACTTGTTCAACCTTTGGACGAAGACCTACTTCGACTAGTGGATGGTACCACTATGACCCCGCCTCCGCCTGCTTCACCTCACCTCACTACAGTATATAAGCCACGTCTACGGCCCTATGCTGTACATTCTACAAGATTGATGGACTGAACACATCGACTCCAGGTTGAGGGACTGATTACCTCATTCTCCTCCTCTCCTTACGCCTTCCTCTTTGTATTGGACTGATGAAGCCAATTATTTAACTTATAAGTGCTAGGGTTATGGACACTCCCGAGCTTCAGAACCTTGCATTTATCTACATTGAACTGCATCTGCCACTTTTCTGACCAAGAGTAGAGTTTTTCTAAATCCTCCTGAAGTTCCCTAACATCTACGTTTGAATCAATTATCCTACCTATCTTCGTGTCATCGGCGAATTTGCTCATATCACTAGTAATTCCTTCATCAAGATCATTGATATATATTATAAACATATAGGATATAGGAAAGTATTGGTTTGGAAGTAGGGTAGTTGATGAGTGGAACAGTCTATCTAGTTGGGTTATTGAGGCTAAAACCTTGGGTAGTTTCAAATTTAGGTTGGATAAATACATGACTGAGAGGGGGTTGGATTTGAGTGGGACGTGTATATGAGTGGATAGAGTTAACTGAGCTTATTTCTTGGGTGGCATTGAAAATTGGGGTAGCCAAATGTTTTGTTAGTGGGATGGATTGTAAAGGGCCTGCATAATATGGGCTAACAGGCCTGCTGCAGTGTTCCTCCTTTCTTATGTTCTTATGGTCTTATAAACCAGATAACTGCTTCAGCATTTCGGCGCCTGGCAAATCTGAGAATAGCGTTCCGATACTTTAGTAAGGAATCGTTCAAGACACTGTACACCGTGTACGTCAGGCCCATATTGGAGTATGCAGCACCTGTTTGGAACCCACACTTTATTAAGCACGTCAAGAAATTAGAGAGAGTGCAAAGGTTTGCGACAAGGTTAGTTCCAGAGCTAAGGGGAATGTAAGACACATAGGCAACAGTTAGGCAACTTTATTCCGAAACGTTTCGCCTACACAGTAGGCTTCTTCAGTCAAGAAGCCTACTGTGTAGGCGAAACGTTTCGGAATAAAGTTGCCTAAATGTTGCCTATGTGTCTTATCTACCAACCTGTCGGTATTGTATACCATTTGATAATCACACTTCGATCATGTCTCCCCTCATTCTTTGTCTAACAAGAATGAAGACTCTTAAGAACATAAGAACGAAGGAACACTGCAGAAGGCCTACTGGCCCATGCGAGGCAGGTCCAAGTCTCCTACCGGCTTAAGCCAATGCACCCAACCTAGTCAGGTCAGGTCACATTTTACTTAAGGGAGGAACATGGGCCAGTAGGCCTTCTGCAGTGTTCCTTCGTTCTTATGTTCTTATGTTCTTAAGAGTCTTCAATCGCTCTTCGTACGGAAGATTTCTAAAGCTATGTATTAATTTGGTCATTCTACGCTGGATATTTTCTAACGAATTTATATCCATTCTGTAATACGGAACCCAGAACTGAGCTGCATAATCTAGGTGAGGCCTTACTAATGATGTATAAAGCTGCAGTATAACCTCTGGACTTCTGTTGCTTACACTTTTTGATATAAATCCCAATAATCTATTTGCCTTATTACGTACGCTTAGGCACTGCTGTCTTGGTTTAAGGTTACTGCTTACCATAACCCCCAAGTCCTTTTCACAATCTGTATGGCTAAGTTCTACATTATTTAACTTATAAGTGCTAGGGTTATGGACACTCCCGAGCGTCGGAACCTTGCATTTATCTACATTGAACTGCATCTGCCACTTTGCTGACCAGGTATTGAGTTTGTCTAAATCCTCCTGAAGTTCCCTGATATGTATGTTTGAATCAATTATCCTACCTATTTTTGTGTCATCGGCGAATTTGCTCATTTCACTAGTAATTCCCTCATCAAGATCATTGATATATATTATAAACAACAACGGGCCCAAGACTGATCCCTGTGGAACGCCACTTGTTACAGGTCCCCACTCGGATTTAACCCCATTTATGGACACTGCTTCCTGTCTGTGAGCCATGACTCGATCCATGAGAGCACTTTTCCCCCAATGCCATGAGCTGCCACTTTCTTTAACAGTCTCTGGTGCGGAACTCTATCAAAAGCCTTACTAAAATCTAGGTAAATAATATCAAATTCTTTGTCGTGATCAACAGCCTCAAAAGCTTTACTGAATAAAATTAATAAATTAGACAAGAACGGCCTCTCGAGAATCCATGCTGAGTATCATTAAGAACTGGAATATCGTTAGTGTCTTTCTGTGTAGAAACTGAGAGAAAATAATTATTTAAAATCGAGCACATTTCATTCTCTTTTTCAGTAAGATGCCCATAGTTATTTTTAAGGAGACCTATCTTATCTCTAACTTTTGTTCTATAAACCTGGAAAAAACTTTTTGGGTTAGTTTTAGAATCCCTAGCAACTTTAATTTCATAGTCCCTTTTAGCTTTTCGTATCCCCCTTTTAATGTCCCTCTTAATGTCAATATACTGATTCATAAGATGACCCTCACCTCTTTTGATACGCCTATAAATTCCTTTCTTATGCCCTAGTAGATATTTCAGCCTATTATTCATCCATTTTGGTTCATTTCTACTTGATCTAATTTCTTTATATGGGATAAACGCTCTTTGAGCAGCATGTATAGTGTTCAGAAAACTGTCATATTGATAGCTCTCTTCGTTACCCCAGTCAACAGATGATAAGTGTTCTCTAAGCCCATCGTAATCTGCTAAGCGAAAATCTGGGACTGTTACTGAGTTATCCCTACTATCGTACTTCCATTCAATGCTAAATGTAATTGATTTGTGATCGCTTGTGCCAAGTTCCTCAATAATTTCTAAATTATTAACAAGGGTTTCCTTGTTCGCCAGAACCAAATCAAGTAGGTTATTTCCCCTTGTAGGTTCTGTCACAAACTGCTTCAAAAAATATTCCTGTACTACTTCTAAGAAGTCATTTGATTCTAAATTCCCAGTCAAGTAATTCCATTCAATGTGACTAAAGTTAAAGTCCCCTAGAATTACTACATTATCGTGCCTTGTGGCCTTAACAATTTCCTCCCACAGTAATTTCCCTTGGTCCCTATCTAAGTTTGGGGGACGGTATATCACTCCTAGAATCAATTTTTTATGCCCCTCGGAAAATTCTATCCAGACTCTGTATGTGTTACCTCAGACTTAATATCGGCCTGACTACACTGGAGAACAGGAGGGTTAGGGGAGACATGATAACGACATACAAAATACTGCGTGGAACAGACAAGGTGGACAGAGACATGATGTTCCAGAGAGGGGACACAGAAACAAGGGGTCACGATTGGAAGTTGAAGACCCAGATGAGTCAAAGGGATGTTAGGAAGTATTTCTTCAATCATAGAGTAGTCAGGAAGTGAAATAGCCTAGCAAGTGAGGTAGTGGAGGCAGGAACAATACATAGCTTTAAGATGAGGTATGATAAAGCTCATGGAGCAGGGAGAGAGAGGACCCAGTAGCACTCAGTGAAGAGGCGGGGCCAGGAGCTGAGTATCGACCCCTGCAACCACAATTAGGCGAGTACACACACACACACACACACACACACACACACACACACACACACACACACACACACACACACATTAACCCAGATACCCCCCCCCCCACTCACACATTTCATCTTTATCGCAGATATTAGAAGATATTTTGCCTCTTGTTCATTCTTAATGGTCATTCTCGCGAGTTTTTAAATAATCGATTCATTTTGGGTAATGGAGGTGTGAAACCTTGGCTTCCATTATCGAATAACAATAAAAGGTAATTTGATTTTTATAATTACCTTGAAGTCATCGACCCATGATATATGTATATATATATATATATATATATATATATATATATATATATATATATATATATATATATATATATATATATATAATATATATATCATTTCTAGAAACATTTCATTTTTCACAGCGGAAGCTTTATTATTTTTCGTGATATTAATGTAGGTCATTTGGCAAGGTAAGGTGATTAAGGCAGGTGAATGACGCAATTACTGATGACGAGAGCTCGGCGACCCACCACAATATTTTCTTCGGGTAAATGCAGAGTGTTGGTGTTGGTGGTTGTGTTGGTGGTAGTGGTCTAGTGGTGGCAGTAGTGGTGGTAGTGGTTTAGTGTTGGTGGTAGTGGTGATGGTGGTAGCGGTAGTGATGGTGGTAATGGTGATGGTAGTGTTGGTGGTAGTGGTGGTGGTATTAGTGGTGATGGTAGTGGTGGTAGTGATGGTGGTGGTAGTGATGGTGGTGGTAGTAGGAGTGGTGATGGTGGTAGTGGCGGTGGTGGCAGTGGTGGTGGTGGGAGTAGTGGTGGTGGTTGTGCAGTGGTGGTATTAGTGGTGGTGGTTGGAGTAGTGGTGGTGGTTGTGCAGTGGTGGTATTAGTGGTGGTGGTAGTGTTGGTGGTGGTGCAGTGATGGTAGTGGTGGTGGTAGTGGTGGTGGTAGTGGTAGTGATGGTGGTAATGGTGATGGTAGTGTTGATGGTAATGGTGGTGGTAGCAGTGGTGTTGCTGGTGGTGGTGGTGGTAGTGGTGGTAGTGGTGGTGGTGGTGGTAGTAGTAGGAGTGGTGGTGGTAGTAGTGTGGTGGTGGTGGTATTAATGGTGGTAGTAGTGGTGGTATAGAAGGGCGCCATGCACGTCTGTACATCGTTCTGGGAATCGAAAATACTACAACCAAGGGGAAGTGTTCCCTATAGGTCTCTGAGTACTGGAAGACTGTGGGAGACTGTCTTTGGGGTTTGAAACAGTCTGAGATAGGATGGCCTCGCTTATGCCAGTAACTGGTTGTCTCTATGCCTGCCTGGTCTTTAGAGGTGCGTTGTAGTTCACTCACATCTTCAGTCTTCGTGCCACCTGCAGACCTCTTGCTCTGAGGTCCTTTATCACGGCAATGCTCATGGGAAGAGATGTCTATGGGACCTCTCACGTAACGATTAGCATCAAAAGTATCTGCCAGTTTTGCTACCTCCTGGACTGAAATTAACTTGTGATGTACCAAGAAAATTAACCAACTGAGCAACAGACTCTAAAACGTTGTCTATAAGAATTAATTAATGAATTCACCGAAATGTAGGACTCCTGATCTCTGTACCATTTTTTATTTTCTTGGCTGGAATCTAGTAAAATTTACGCACGTTTTCCCTGGTTGACGCCTATTCAACTTAAATTCATTGCTCTGTTTAGCAGGGAAGCATTGATGTACACTAAACACAGTAATCTTCACAATGCTATATTTAGAGAAGTTTTCATCACCCATGGGAGACTATAACGAGAGAGGAAAGTGATACTTTAGAGCTTTTCACATCTCTCATACACCGACATATTCCTGACTCACGAAGCGAAAATCTACCTTTTATCTGATCTCTAATTTTATCAAATATCTATTGAGTGTTGATGCTACACTGATCCCAGGGTCTCTGCCACTTCTTGAAACATTTCTTCAATTCTGTTTTCCCAATGACTTGCGCAACGGCAGCCGATTCTGCTTGATTCTCCTTCACGTAGTTAAAATGTCGCCCCCTGAGTGCTATTTTTATTTTGGAAAGAGAAAGAAGTTACAGCTTAGATCTTGGGAGTTTGGAGATGAGGAACTACCACCATATTGTTATTGGCCAGAAAACGATGGTCTTTCTGGTCTTGAGTTAGCAAGAATGGCACATATTTCGCAGCCATTCGACACAAGTTTAAATTTTCAGTCAAAATGCTTAGACACGATCCTTCAAAAAATTCCACAGTACTTGCAATGTCCTGAATACTGTGACGATGATCCTTGTGAATAGCTTTCCTTATTTTTTTCAATGCTGGTGTTTGTTTTTGAATTTGATGCACGACTAAAGTGTTCATAATCTTCAACTGATGTTCGTCTTGTCTTCAATCGAGAAACACATTCTAAACACTGTGTCCGACTTATTGCTTCGTCGCCATATACTCTCTGGAGCATTTTTGTGAATTTCGCCAGTTGTTTTATCTAGCTTGAAATAGAATTTCACACGCACACACACACATACACACACACATACACACACATGCACACACACACACACACACACACACACACACACACACACACACACACACACACACACACATACATATGCACACACACACATACACATACAAACACACACACATACACACACACACACACACACACACACACACACACACCACACACCACACAACACACACACACACACACACACACACACACACAATGTGCAAGGAGGCTGAGGAGAGGTTTGTACCCAAGGGTAACAGGAATAATGAAAAAGCCAGGATGAGCCCATGGTTCACCCAAAGGTGCAGGGAGGCAAAAACCAAGTGTGCTAGGGAATGGAAGAAATACAGAAGGCAAAGGACCCAGGAGAATAAAGAGAGCAGTCGTAGAGCCAGAAATGAATATGCACAGATAAGAAGGGAGGCCCAAAGACAATATGAAAACGACATAGCAGCGAAAGCCAAATCTGACCCGAAGCTGTTTTACAGCCACATCAGGAGGAAAGCAACAGTCAAGGACCAGGTAATCAGGCTAAGGAAGGAAGGAGGAGAGACAACAAGAAATGACCGTGAAGTATGTGAGGAACTCAACAAGAGATTCAAAGAAGTGTTCACAGAGGAGACAGAAGGGGCTCCAGAAAGACGGAGAGGTGGGGCACACCACCAAGTGCTGGACACAGTACACACAGCCGAGGAAGAAGTGAAGAGGCTTCTGAGTGAGATAGATACCTCAAAGGCAATGGGGCCGGATAACATCTCTCCATGGGTCCTGAGAGAGGGAGCAGAGGCGCTATGTGTACCCCTAACAACAATATTCAATACATCTATCGAAACAGGGAGATTGCCTGAGGCATGGAAGACAGCAATGTAGTCCCAATCTTTAAAAAAGGAGACAGACATGAAGCACTAAACTACAGACAAGTGTCACTGACATGTATAGTATGCAAAGTCATAGAGAAGATTATCAGGAGAAGAGTGGTGGAACACCTAGAAAGGAATGATCTCATCAACAGCAGCGAACATGGTTTCAAGGACGGGAAATCCTGTGTCACAAACCTACTGGAGTTCTATGACATGGTGAGAGCAGTAAGACAGGAGAGAGAGAGGGGTGGGTGGATTGTGTTTTCTTGGACCGCAAGAAGGCGTTTGACACAGTTCCACACAAGAGATCAGTGCAAAAACTGGAGGACCAAGCAGGGATAACAGGGAAGGCACTACAATGGATCAGGGAATACTTGTCAGTAAGACAGCAGCGAGTCATGGTACGTGGCGAGGTGTCAGAGTAGGCACCTGTGACCAGCGGGGTCCCACGGGGGTCAGTCCTAGGACCAGTTCTGTTTCTGGTATTTGTGAACGACATGACGGAAGGAATAGACTCTGAGGTGTCCCTGTTTGCAGATGACGTGAAGTTGATGAGAAGAATTCATTCGATCGAAGACCAGGCAGAACTACAAAGGGATCTGGACAGGCTGCAGACCTGGTCCAGCAATTGGTTCCTGGAGTTCAACCCCACCAAGTGCAAAGTCATGAAGATTGGGGAAGGGCAAAGAAGACCGCAGACGGAGTACAGTCTAGGGGGCCAGAGACTACAAACCTCACTCTAGGAAAAATATCTTGGGATGAGTATAACGCCAAGCACATCTCCTGAGGCGCACATCAACCAAATAACTGCTGCAGCATATGGGCGCCTAGCAAACCTCAGAACAGCATTCTGACATCTTAATAAGGAATCGTTCAAGACCCTGTACACCGTGTACGTTAGGCCCATATTGGAGTATGCGGCACCAGTTTGGGACCCACACCTAGACAAGCATGTAAAGAAACTAGAGAAAGTGCAAAGGTTTGCAACAAGACTAGTCCCAAAACTAAGGGGTATGTCCTACGAAGAGAGGTTAAGGGAAATCGACCTGACGACACTGGAGGACAGGAGAGATAGGGGGACATGATAACGACATACAAAATACTGAGAGGAATTGACAAGGTGGACAAAGACAGGATGTTCCAGAGATTGGACACAGCAACAAGGGGACACAGTTGGAAGTTGAAGATATAGATGAATCACAGGGATGTTAGGAAGTATTTCTTCAGCCACAGAGTAGTCAGGAAGTGGAATAGTCTGGGAAGCGATGTAGTGGAGGTAGGATGCACACATAGCTTTAAGCAGAGGTATGATAAAGCTCTCGGTTCAGGGAGAGTGACCCAGTAGCGACCAGTGAAGAGGCGGGGCCAGGAGCTAGGACTCGACCCCTGCAACCTCATCTAGGTGAGTACACACACACACGCACACACACACACACACACACACGCACACACACACACGCACACACACACGCACACACACACACACACACACACACACACACACACACACACACACACACACACACACACACACACACACGCAGTTCTTTTAAAAATTCCCTTCCGTTACACAAACAGTTGCAACAACGCGCTAACAAAACAAATAAATGCCTGTTTAACCATAATGGAATGACCGACCGCACTGAAACTCGCCACAATGATGTGTACTGCACAACGTGATACACACCGGTACCATATTTCATACAGGAAGAAAGGAAAATCTCGAGTCCAGGAATGTTTTGATAAAACCTCGTGATATATATATATATATATATTATAATATATATATATATATATAATATATATATATATATATATATATATACTTCCCGGTAAAAGTAGATCTTAGACAGGGATGTGTAATGTCACCATGGTTGTTTAATATATTTATAGATGGGGTTGTAAAATAAGTAAATGCTAGGGTGTTCGGGAGAGGGGTGGGATTAAATTATGGGGAATCAAATTCAAAATGGGAATTGACACAGTTACTTTTTGCTGATGATACTGTGCTTATGGGAGATTCTAAAGAAAAATTGCAAAGGTTAGTGGATGAGTTTGGGAATGTGTGTAAAGGTAGAAAGTTGAAAGTGAACATAGAAAAGAGTAAGGTGATGAGGGTATCAAATGATTTAAAGAAAAATTGGATATCAAATTGGGGAGGAGGAGTATGGAAGAAGTGATTGTTTTCAGATACTTGGGAGTTGAGTGTCAGCGGATTAATTTATGAAGGATGAGGTTAATCATAGAATTGATGAGGAAAAAAGGTGAGTGGTGCGTTGAGGTATATGTGGAGTCAAAAAACGTTATCTATGGAGGCAAAGAAGGGAATGTATGAAAGTATAGTAGTACCAACACTCTTATATGGATGTGAAGCTTGGGTGGTAAATGCAGCAGCGAGGAGACGGTTGGAGGCAGTGGAGATGTCCTGTCTAAGGGCAATGTGTGGTGTAAATTTATGCAGAAAATTCGGAGTGTGGAAATTAGGAGAAGGTGTGGAGTTAATAAAAGCATTAGTCAGAGGGCAGAAGAGGGGTTGTTGAGGTGGTTTGGTCATTTAGAGAGAATGGATCAAAGTAGAATGACATGGAAAGCATATAAATCTATAGGGGAAGGAAAGGTGATAGGGGTCGTCCTCGAAAGGGTTGGAAAGAGGGGGTAAAGGAGGTTTTGTGGGCGAGGGCTTGGACTTCCAGCAAGCGTGCATGAGCGTGTTAGAAAGGAGTGAATGGAGACGAATGATACTTGGGACCTGACGATCTGTTGGAGTGTGAGCAGGGTAATATTTAGTGAAGGGATTCAGGGAAACCGGTTATTTTCATATAGTCGGACTTGGAGTCCTGGAAATGGGAAGTACAATGCCTGCACTTTAAAGGAGGGGTTTGGGATATTGGCAGTTTGGAGGGGTATGTTGTGTATCTTTATACGTATATGCTTCTAAACTGTTGTATTCTGAGCACCTCTGCAAAAGCAGTGATAATGTGTGAGTGTGGTGAAAGTGTTGAATGATGATGAAAGTATTTTCTTTTTGGGGATTTTCTTTCTTTTTTGGGTCACCCTGCCTCGGTGGGAGACGACCGACTTGTTGAAAAAAAAAACATATATATTATACAATTTTGGTGTAGATCAATTTTTTGGGCCTATATTTTCAATTTTGGGATTTTTCAAAATTGTCTCAAAAATTTAATACTACCTTCTTTTAAAAATGTATTTATTCCATTTAGGAAGAGTTAGAGAGGTTTAAAGAGAGATGGAGGTGTCTAACGAAGGAGGAGTTTAGAAAGAGAGGGTCGAGCTGGTAGAGAGATGGAGTTGTTTAAAGATAAAGGAATTTAGAAAGAGATGAAATTGGTTAGAGGGAGATGGCTGTCTTTAGAGAGACTGATGTGTGTAAAGAGAGGTGGATGAAGTTAAATAAATGTAAAGGCATCTAGGGAGAGATGACGGTGTTTAGCAAGAGACAGCGTTATTTAGAGAAAGATGGAGAAATTTACCGAGACATAGAGTTGTTCAGAAGAGATTGGTATGTTTAGAAGATGTAGAAAGTTAGACTGAGTTATTGGAGGTTAGAGAGAGAGATGGAGGCGATGATGGAGGTAACTGATGTTTGTCTGTTGTGTACAGGAAGTCAGTTGTTGGTGAGTTTGTGTCTGACTGACCTCAACTTTACCAGAGACCTGACCAACAACAACACTCAACTATACTTCAACACCTCACGCACCTTAATGGCCACGGTGAGTACTTCATCCTCGCTCTCCAGTTCTTCTTTTTCTTCTGCTGCTGCTGTTGCTGGCTCTCCAACTGACTGCCTTTTCCGTCTTCTCTTATATATCTTCATTATTATTATTATTATCAAAAAGAAGCGCTAAGCCACAAGGGCTATACAGCATATATATCTCCATGCAACCTTCACATGCACCCTCTCCATCTGGTTGTCTTGTGGGAGATTTGTCTGTTATTAATGCAGTTGCTGGATAGTTAGATGACCACTACTTGGGCCACTACTTTGTATTACTGGAATGCAATGTGACCCACTCTATAATTGATCTTGAAAGGACTTAAGTACAGAATTCAGCTGAGTTCTTCCGTCGCTCTGGTCCACCCTGATCACCCCTCAGACGGTCGACTTTATTTAAATGTTAAGAGGGAATCTAGTTTCCTCTCGTGATCTGTCATTTTATTTACTCAGTTACGAGCTTAATGACTGTATACCGAGGGACGGCATATAGTGATTATTTCACTGGAATTGCTCAGGATCAGTTGGAAAATTATTAAACCTTATTACCATCTCAATAAAGCATCACAAAATGATATTCCCATTATTACAGTGAGTGTATGTGGTTCGATCGCAGGCACAGGTGAAAGCGTTGGGCATGTTTCCTTACATCTTCTGCCCCTGTTCACCTAGCAGTAAGTAGGTACCTGGGTGTTAGACGACTGTTGTGGGTTGCGTCCTGGAAGCTTTGAAATGAACTGAAGTAGATAACAGGTCTTAGTGACGACTCTCTACCTAATTACTCCCAGGTACCGTCGTAACCCCAACTCATAGCCTAGGTGTTAATATATGGCAAAGAAAGAGAAAGAGAGAGAGAGAGGATTACCTTCCTGGAAAGTGAAGACAAATAGTGTAGGTGGTGGTTGAGTGTCGATCATGGCGTCTTAGCTGGAGTCTCTAAGGAGACTACATACCTGGAGTATACCTGGAGGGTGTTCCAAGGATCAACGCCCCCAAGGCCCTGTCCATGACCAGGCCTCACGGTGGATCAGGGGCTGATCAACCAGACTGTTACTCCTGGCCGCACGGAAACCGATGTATGAACTTAAAGACAAGGGTCAATTGGTAATCCTCTTACGTATGCTGGGAGGCAGTTGAAAAGTCTTGGGTCCCTGACACTTACTCTGTTGTCTCCTAGCGTATGGGCTCTGGGGGCGTTGACCCCCGAAACCCCTCCAGGGATACTCATAGCGCCCCTGCTTTACATTGGGGATATGTTGTACTGCCTGCCGAGGGTTTAGCTTTCGTAGGGAGTGATTTCCGAGTGCAGATTTGGGACTAGTCCCTCTTGGATTTTTCAAGTATACATTATCATGCATCTTTCTCGCCTGCTTTGCAAGGAGTACAGGTCAAGGGACTTTAACCGTTCCCAGTAATTTAATTGCTTTATGGTACTTATACGTACAGTGAAAGTATAATAATACTAATAATAATATCTTTATTTATTACAAGTACATGTACAAGGTATACAGTCCCAGCTGACATAAATGACATACTGCTATATAGAAAGCCGCTTGTTATGCTCAGCATTTCGGGCAAAGTAGGTCAGTTTTGTCCCAGGATGCGACCCACACCAGTCGACTAACGCCCAGGTACCCATGTGCAACATCTGAGTATCTTTATTGTAGACGTTTCGCCATCCAGTGGCTTTATTAACACAAATTCCAGGACATAACTGAAGACAGAAGAACTATACATAAAAGATGAGGTAATCAGTCCCTCAGTCTGAGGGACTGATTACCTCATCTTCTGTATATAGTTTTAATGACTTCAGTTATGTCCTGGAGTTTGTATTAATAAAGCCACTGGATGGCGAAACGTCTACAATAAAGATACCCAGATGTTGCACATGTTTTAATTCCATCTTGCCGGTATTGTATACCATTCTTGTACAACCAAGGTACTCATTTTGTTGGTTTAGAAAGACACGTAAGCAAACACTATGACATATTTATTAGAAAACGTTTCGGTCCTGGGACCTTGATCACTCTAACATACGGGGTAGAAAACAAAAATAAATTAGGCGGAGAGGAATGTGACGCACGGACCTGGAATGCAAAAGAACATAAGAATATAAAATGGACAACACTACTGGCCACTGGCCCTGAAGCGGGTCCTTATAAAACAACCTCTCCCTAGGGGGGACGGGTAGACGATGAAATCTGTGATCCTGTGTTTTTGGGGTTTGGGGTGGTGCTTAAGTATCGTATCCCCAAAGTTTTTGAAATTTTGTAGTTTCCAGTTTTTGCGTTCTATAGTGTCGTTGACGACGATTAGTGAGGCTTCTGGGCACCGTCGCGTCTGAGGTCGGTTCGGTGAGAACGAGTTGGCCTCATTCCTTCATCAAATGCCCCAGGGATCTCTGTGGAAGACACTGGCGTCCCTTACACGTCTCTGTTAGAGGCATTTCGATGCCATTCGGGCGGACTGCAAGATCTCGCCTTCTCGCCTACATATTTTTTGGGACGAACCCACACGGGATAGTGTAGACGCCTGCGTAGAAGTTAGAGGTGGGGGGCTGCTTTTCCGTATGAGGTCTTTTGATAGATGATTGTTTATGGTGAAACGTTGATTTTACCAAGCAAGTCCCGGCGAGTATTCGGGGCAACACCCCACGGGGAGTCTATGAACTGCTTGGGGGGCGTTCCATGGGGGTTGGGGGGGGTTTTCGTTCGGTTTTTTTTAACCCCGGGGGTTAGCCACCCGATCCCCCAAGAAAGTCAGTGCTCATCGGGACGTCTAACTTTTTTTCCATTGGGGCCCTTTAATCTTTCCCCCGGGTGCGACCCAAAAACCAGTCACAACACCCAGGTACCTTTTTGCTGCTTGGTAAACAGGACAACGGGTTAAGGAAACGGTCGAAATGTTTCCAAACCCCCCGGGGAATCGAACCCGGCCCCCGTGTGGAAGCGGGAGCTTTTAGCCACCGGGCCCACCGGGTTTTTGGGGATACATTCATAGATCCCTGGGGGGATGTTGCCACAATACTCCCCGGGGCATTTTCTAGAGTAACATCAACTTTCCACCATAAACACTCATCTACAAAGACCTCACTACAAAAACGCACCCCCCAAACCTCAACTTCAAAAAGCAGGCGTCTACACTATACCGGTGGGTTCTGTCCCAAGAAATATGTGGCGAGACGCAGAGATCTTGCAGCCGCCTGAATGGCACGAAATGCTCAAACAGAGACGACGTCCACCTCACCCCCGCCCTATTATAATGTTTTTCTCCTCTGTATGTTTGAAGTGATCAAGGGCCCAGGACCAAAAACTTTTTCAATAAATATGTCATATGTTTGCTTACGGCCCTTCTAAACCAACCCGTTGGGATTTTTTACCCAAGGTTTATAAAAGCCATTTTACTGATGGGGGGCTAGACATCCGTGAAAGAAAAACTCCCAAAGTTTTTACCTTTCCCCGGGAAACGAACCCGGACCCTCAGGAGCTTTAGCTCTGCAATTTTGTCTTCCTTTAAAAGGGGGCCCTTTGTGTACACAAAAACCCGCCTAGGCGAAAAAGCGATTTAAGAGAATCATCACGGCCTACATCCCTGGTTTTGAAGAGTCTCATTAAAATACTATCATTTTTCTTAGCAGAGTGGTTTATACATTACTGTGACTTTAAAATGAGATTCTCTGACATTTTACCCCAGGTCCTTTACAAAAAAATTTTTTTGCTCATTGTGAGTTTGGAATTTGTTTCATATTCGATCTAGTTTTTATTTATTCGGGTTTTTTATAGCTGAGTAATTGAAATTTTTTCTTCATTAACTTCATTTGCTTACGCCCCCCATTTAAAGATTTGGTTTAAAGTCCCCTTTAAGATTTTGTGAATTTTTCAAAACCCACAATTAATAGACACTGTGCACCATCCGGGTACCTTTTTTATTGGAAACGTTTCGCCCCAACCCCGTGGCTTCCTCATCCAGTGTAGGGAAAGGGGAGATAGGAGGGAAAATAAGAAAATAAGAAAGAAGGAGTAGGTTGGTAGACAGCAACCACCCAGGGGAATACTACCGTCCGCCCGTGACTGTGAAACAGAAACCGTAACTTTTTTTACAGATGGTAGGATTGCGGTTTCTTTTTCTGTCTCATAAACACCTAGATAACAGAGAATTTTTGCTACTTTTTCCCACTTACATTTTGGGCACCTTTACAGACAAACCCCATGCATAAAATATATAACTACACTAGGTTTTTTTTTTTCCTTTTTCTAATAGCTCTTGTTCTTTTTTTTATTTCTTCTATTGTCCATGGGAATGGAAAAGAATCTTTCCCTCCGTAAGCCATGCGGTCGTATGAGGCGACTAAAATGCCCGGGAGCAATGGGCTAGTAACCCCTTCTCCTGATACATTTACTAAATAGAGAAGGAGAAAAACCTTATAAAACTGGGATGCTTTAAATTGTGCGTGGATTGTAGTTGCGAATGACAAGAAACAGATGATTGCTGGATGTTATGAATGAAAGAAATTAGGATTGTCCTGGCTCTAAGCGAAAACAAAGCTGAAGGGGGTAGGAGAGTTTTCAGTTGGGGGGAAATAAATGGGATTAAATCTGAGTATCTAGAGAGTTAGAGCATAAGGAAGGGGTACAAGTAATGTTAAATGATCAGTTAGGAAGGAAAAAGAGAATAGAAATGTGTAAATTCAAGATTATGTGGATTAAAGTAAAGGTTGGATGCGAGAAGTGGGTCATAATAAGCGTGTAGATGTCACCTGGAGAACAGAGGGAATGCAGAGGAGGAGAGAGAGATTTTGGGAGATGGTTAAGTGAAAGTATAGGAGCTTTGAACCAAGTGAGGAGTAATTGTGGTAGGACCTGAAGCTAAAGTAGAGAAACTTTAGAGAGGTGTGGTAGTAAGTTTGGGTGGCCCGATGTGGTAGCATGATAATGGAGCGCCCTTTGATTGAAACGTTTAAGAAAGGGGTTTAGTTATAGGTAATACATATTTTAAGTGAAAAAAGAGGGATAAATAAGTATACAAATATGATGTAGGTGCGAAATGACAGTAGTTTTGTTGGGATTATGTATTTTGGGTTTTTAAGAAATAAAAGACTGTGAGTAGACTTCCAGGATGTATCATTTTAAAGTGGGCCACAGATATATCAGATTCACTTTCTAGTTGTAGCTAACAACTGAGAGTAAAAAGGTAGATGGGATACAAGGAAATAGAAGCATCAGGAAGAGAGAGGTAAGGTTTATAAACTAAAAGAGGAAGGCAGTTAGGGTAAGATATAAACAGCTATTGGAGGATAGATGGGCTAATGAGAGCATAGGCAAGTGGGGTCGAAGAGGTATGGGGTAGGTTTAAAAAATGTAAGTGTTAAGGGTTCAGCAGCAGTTTGTGGTTACAGGAAAGTGGGTGCAGGAGGGAAGAGGAGCGATTGGTGGTATGATGATGTAAAGAGAGTAGTAAGGGGAGAAAAGTTAGCATATGATAAGTTTTTACAAAGTAAGAAGTGATGCAAGGAGGGAAGAGTATATGGTGAGAAAAAGAAGAGAGGTTAAGAGAGTTGGTGGAATCAATGTAAAAAAGAGAGCAAATAAGAGTGGGTGAGATGTTATCAACAAATTTTGTTTGAAAAATAAGAAAAAGTTTTGGAAGTGACATTAACACAAGTTAAGAAAGCCTAGAGAACAAATGGATTTGTTCAGTTAAAAATAGAAGGAGAGTTTATTAAAGGAGAGTTTAGAGGTATTGGGAAGATGGATGGAATATTTTGAGGAATTGTTAAATGTTGATGAAGATAGGGAAAGCTGAGTGATTTCGTGTATAGGGCAAGGAGGAATGGACATCTTTAGGGTGAGGAAGAGCCAGTTGAGAGTGTGGGGGAAGTTCGTGGAGCAGTATGTAAAATGAAAGGGGGTAAGGGCAGCCGGGATTGATGGGAAAAGATAGAAATTTAAAACAGGTGGGATATAGTTTTGGAGTGGTTGGTTGCAATTATTTTAATAAATGTTTATGGAAGAGGTAAGGTACCTTAGGGATTGGCAAGAGAGCATGCCAATATTCCTTTTATAAAAGGCAAAGGGGATAAAAGAGAGTGCAAAAATTATAGGGGGAATAAGATCCTGTTGAGTGTACCTGTAAAGTTATGGGAAGTTTATATTGAAGAATTAAGAGTAAGACGGAGAGAATAGGGATAAGCAATGAACAAGGAGGCTTTAAGGAAAGGTAGGGGGTGTTGGACCAGGTGTTTTACAGTGAAACAATAAAAGTGAACAGTATTTAGATAAGGCTAAAGTAGGTCTTTGTGGCATTTAGGATTTGGAAAGATGGCGTATGACTGGTGGATATGGGGGGGGCAATGTGGCAGATTTGCAAGTGTATGGAGTAGGTGATGTTTTAAGGTTACCTGAAGACAGTGCCAGATTTTTTACGAGGATAGTGAGGCTCAAAGTTAGAGTATGTAGGGCAAAAAAAAGAGGGAAATTTTTTCCCCCAGTAAAAGTAGGCCTAGACAAGGAATGTGTGATGTCACCGGGTGGGTTGTTTAATATATTTATAGAAGGGTTGTAAGAGAATAAATGCGAGGGTCTTGGCAAAGGCGGGGGAGTTAAAAAATAAAGAATCACCCCAAAGTGGGATTTTTGTCCCCCGCTGCTCTTTGCTGATACACTGTCCCTTTGGGAGTTCGAAGAGAAGTGCAGAGTTTGGTGGTGAATTTGGTAGGGTGTGCAAAAGAAGAAAATTAAAGTGAATACAGGAAAGAGTAAGGTTATGAGGATAACAAAAAGATTAGGTGATGAAGATTGAATATCAGATTGGAGGGAGAGAGTATGGAGGAGGTGAACGTATTCAGATATTTGGGAGTGGACGTGTCAGCGGATGGGTCTATGAAAGATGAGGTGAATCATAGAATTGATGAGGGAAAAAGAGTGAGTGGTGCACTTAGGAGTCTGTGGAGACAAAGAACTTTGTCCTTGGAGGCAAAGAGGGGAATGTATGAGAGTATAGTTTTACCAACGCTCTTATATGGGTGTGAAGAGTGGGTGATGAATGTTGCAGCGAGGAGAAGGCTGGAGGCAGTGGAGATGTCATGTCTGAGGGCAATGTGTGGTGTGAATATAATGCAGAGAATTCGTAGTTTGGAAGTTAGGAGGAGGTGCGGGATTACCAAAACTGTTGTCCAGAGGGCTGAGGAAGGGTTGTTGAGGTGGTTCGGACATGTAGAGAGAATGGAGCGAAACAGAATGACTTCAAGAGTGTATCAGTCTGTAGTGGAAGGAAGGCGGGGTAGGGGTCGGCCTAGGAAAGGTTGGAGGGAGGGGTAAAGGAGGTTTTGTGTGCGAGGGGCTTGGACTTCCAGCAGGCATGCATGAGCGTGTTTGATAGGAGTGAATGGAGACAAATGGTTTTTAATACTTGACGTGCTGTTGGAGTGTGAGCAAAGTAACATTTATGAAGGGATTCAGGGAAACCGGCAGGCCGGACTTGAGTCCTGGAGATGGGAAGTACAGTGCCTGCACTCTGAAGGAGGGGTGTTAATGTTGCAGTTTAAAAACTGTAGTGTAAAGCACCCTTCTGGCAAGACAGTGATGGAGTGAATGATGGTGAAAGTTTTTCTTTTTCGGGCCACCCTGCCTTGGTGGGAATCGGCCAGTGTGATAAAAAAAAAAAAAAAAGAAAGAAGGAACATTGCAGCAGGCCTACTGACCCATGCGAAGCAGGTCCATGGCCCCCCCCGGATTAGCCCAATGACCCACCCAGTCTGGTCACCTCCACTCAAGGAAGGAGCACGGCACCAGACCCAGCAGCACAAGCTAGTCAAGTCCAACTCACCCACCCACACCCACTCTCGCATTTATCTGAGCTATTAACACTACACAACGTTTTAGCCTCGATAATTGTACTCGGGAGTTTGTTCCACTCATCCACAACTCTATTACCAAACCAGTGCTTTCCTATATCCTTCCTGAATATGAATTTTTCCATCTTGAAACCATTTCTGCGAGTCCTGTCTTGGTGGGAAATTTTCAGCACGCTATTTACATCCCCTTTATTTATTCCTTTTTCCATTTATACACCTCGATCATATCCCCCCTAATTCTACGCCTTTCGAGAGGGTGCAGATTCAGGGCCCTCAGTCTATCCTCACAGGGAAGATTTCTGATACATGGGATCATCTTTCTCATCCTCCTCTGTATGTTTTCCAGACCATTTATATCCATTCTGTAATACGGTGACCAGAACTGAGCAGCATAGTCTAAATGAGGCCTAACCAAGGATATAAAGAATTGAAGAACAACCTGAGGACTTCTATTATTTATACTTCTAGATATGAAGCCAAGAATTCTGTTAGCCTTATTGCGAACACTAATGCACTGTTGTCTTGATTTTAGATTACTGCTAACCAGAACTCCTAAATCCTTTTCGCAATCAGTAGTATTAAGATCTACATTATTTAGTTTATATGTGGCATGTCTATTTTCCTGTCCAACATTTAGAACTTTGCATTTGTCTAAATTAAACTGCATCTGCCACTTCTCCGACCATTGCATCAGCCTATTCAAATCATCCTGGAGTGCTCTAGTGTCCTCATTAGAATGAATTGGACGGCCTATTTTGGTGTCATCAGCAAATTTGCTTATGTCGCTTTTTATTCCCTCATCTATGTCGATTATGTAAATTGTGAACAACAACGGGCCCAACACTGACCCCTGTGGAACACCGCTTGTGACGTGCCCCCATCTTCATTTCTCCCCATTTATGCAAACTCTCTGCTGCCTATTTGTCAGCCATGCCTTTACCCAGGAAAAAAAATTTCCTCCTATTCCGTGTGCCTTATGTTTCCTCAGTAGCCTCTGATGTGGAACTCTATCGAAAGCCTTACTGAAGTCCATATACACAATATAATATTCATTACCATGATCTACCTTCTCAAACACCTTAGTGAAAAAAGTTAGTAAATTCGTAAGACAGGAATGCCCCTTTGTAAAACCGTGTTGAGATTCATTAATCAATCTGTGCCTATCAAGATGGCTATGAATTGCTTCGGCAGTTATTGATTCCATAAATTTTCCCACTATGGAGGTAAGGCTTATTGGTCTATAGTTCGAAGCTAAGGACCTATCACCTGCCTTATAAATAGGTGTCACATTTTCCATTTTCCATGTAGTGTTATGTTAAAAAGATTAGCCAAAGGTATGCTAAGTTTCTCTTTACATTCCTTTAACACCCTTGCAAACAGTTCATCAGGGCCTGAGGATTTGTTAGGTATTAGTTTCTCTATTTGTCTGAGAACCATGTCACTAGTTACCCCCATCGTGCATAGTTTATTATCGTCCTGTTCTACATAATCTATTATTTCAGGAATATCGCTAGTATTTTCTTGGGTGAAAACTGAGAGGAATTAGGTATTGAGAATTTAACACATATCCTTATCACTGTCAGTGATCTGACCAGAGTTACTCTTAAGTGGGCCTATCTTGTCCTTAATCTTACTTCTGTATACCTGAAAGAACCGTTTTGGGTTAGTCTTTGAATCCCTTGCGACCTTAGCCTCATAATCCCTTTCTGCTTTTCTTATTCCTTTCTTTATTTCTCTCTATAATTGATTATATTGATTTCTTAACTGCCCATCCCCTCTTTTGATACGCCTATATATACCTCTCTTTTGACCAATGAGATGTTTTAATCTATTGTTCATCCATTTGGGGTCATTTTTGTTAGATCTAATTTCCCTGCTCGGAACAAAAGTTGTCTGGACAGCTAGAACTATGCTCTGAAAAACGTTATATTGGCAACCAAGATCACCTACCTGACCCATAGTCAGGACATCCCAATTTTTCAGTCCCATGAAGTCAGCCAAGCGAAAGTCTGGGACAGAGATTTGATTGCAGTTATCTGGGTAGTTCCATGATATACTGAAAATAAGTGATTTGTGATCACTTTCCCCAAGCTCATCATTAACCTCAAGATTATTAATTAGTGACTCTTTGTTGGCAAGAACAGAATAAGGATTCTCCAGTTCGTCGTCATTGTACCCCATCAAATAATACTGATAGGTATGGAGGACACTTTAAACTGAGTTATTTAATCCAAATTATTGAGTCAAAGTCGATAGCCACGGCGTCTGACGTGCCCTGAGAGACGCCATGGCCTAGTAACGTGATATGAGGGACGTCACGGTCTACTAACACGGTTTGCTAACTTACCCTTAAGGACGTCACGGTCTACTAACGTACCTGAGGGACCCCACGATCTACTAACGTGCCCTGAACGACGCAACGGTCTACTAAAGTCCTCAAAGCGACGGCACGGCCTGCTAACGTACCCTGAGGGACGCCACGGTCTACTGACAAACCCTGAGAGACACCACGGTCTACTAACGTGCCCTGAGCGACGCCATGGTCTAGTAACGTACCCTGAAGGACGCCACGGTATACTAATGTACCCTGAGAGACGCCACCGCCTACTAGCGTATCTTCAGGGGCGCCACAATCTACTAACGTACCCTGAGGGACTCCACGGTTACCAACGTACCCTGAGGGATGCCACAGTGTGCTAATGTACCCTGTAGGACGCCACAGTCTACTGACAAACCCTGAGAGACACCACGGTCTACTAACGTGCCCTGAGCGACGCCATGGTCTAGTAACGTACCCTGAAGGACGCCACGGTATACTAATGTACCCTGAGAGACGCCACCGCCTACTAACGTATCTTCAGGGGCGCCACAATCTACTAACGTACCCTGAAGGACTTCACGGTCTACTAACATACCCTGAGTGACGCCACGGTCTACTACCGCACCTTGAAGGACGCCACTGTCTACTAACGTACCGTGAGGGACGCCACGGCCTACTAACCTATCTTGAGGGACGCCACAATCTACTAACGGACCCTGAGGAGGACCACGGTCTACTAACGTGCTCTGAAGAACGCCACGATCTACTAAAGTACCTTGAGGGGCGCCACAGTCTACTAACGTAACCTGACGGTCACCACGGTCTACTAACATAACCCGAGGGACACCACGGTCGACTAACGTTCCCTGACTGACGCCATGGTTTCTAACATACCCTAAGGGACGCCACGGTGTACTAACCTGTCATAAGGGACGCCACGGTCTAGTAACGTACCCTGAAGGACACCACAGTAACTAACGTACCCTGAGGGACGCCACGATCTACTAACGTAACCTGAGGGTCGGCAAGGTCTACTAACGTGCCCTGAGGAACGTCTTGGTCTATTAACGTACCTTGATGAACGCCACAGTCTACTAACGTGCCCTGACGGACGCCACACTCTACTAACGTTCCCTGAAGGACGACACTGTCTACTAACATACCTTGAGGAGACGCCATGGTCTACTAAAATTCCATGAGGGACGCCACAGTCTACTACCATACCTTGAAGGACGCCACGGTATAGTAACCTATCCTGAGGGACGGCACAGTCTACTAACGTATCCTGAGGGACGCCAGGGTCTACTAAGGCGCTCTGAGGGACGCCACGGTCCACTAACGTACCCTGAGGGACACCAGAGTCTACTAACGTGCCCTGAGGAACGCCAGGGTCGACTAACGTAACCTGAGGAACGCCAAGGTCCACTAACATATTCTGAGGGACGCCAGGGTCCATTAACGTACCCTGAGGGACGCCAGGGTCCACTAAAGTACCCTGTGGAATTCTAGGATCCACTAATATACCCTGAGGAACGTCAGGGTCCACTAACGTGTGCTAAGGGACGCCATGGTTCACTAACGTACCTTGAGGGCCGCTAGGGTTCGCTCACGTACCCTGAGGGACGCCACGGTGAATTAACGTACCCTGAGGGACGCCAGGTTCAACTAACGTGCCCTGAGGAACGCCAGGGTCCACTAACGTGTGCTAAGGGACGCCAAGGTTCACTAACGTACCCTGAGGGCCGCCTGAGTTCGCTCACGTACCCTGAGGGACGCCACGGTGAACTAACGTACCCTTAAGGACGTCAGGTTCCACTAACGTGCCCTGAGGAACGCCAGGGTCCACTAACGTACCCTGAGGAACGCCAGGGTCCACTAACGCGCCCTGAGGAATGCCAGGGTCCACTAACGTGCCCTGAAGAACGCCAGGGTCAAATTACGTGCCTGAGGAACGCCAGGGTTCACTAACATATCATGAGGAACACCAGGGTTCACTAACGGGCCCTGAGGTATGCCAGGGTCCACTAAAGTACCCTGAGGGACGCCAGGTTCCCTAACGTACACTGAGGGACGCCATGGTCCACTAACGTACCCTGAGGAACGCAAGGTTCCACTAAGGTGCCCTGAGAAACGCCAGGGCCCACTAACGTACCCTGTGGAACGCCAGGATCCACTAACATACCATGAGGGACGCCAGGGTCCACTAACGTACCCTGAGAAACGCCAGGGTCCATTAACGAGCCCTGAGGAGCATCAGGGTCCACTAACATACCCTGAGGGACGCCACAGTTCACTAACGTACCCTGAGGGACGCCAGGTCCCCTAACGTACACTGAGGGACGCCACGGTCCACTAACGTACCCTGAGGAACGCAAGGTTCCACTAAGGTGCCCTGAGAAACGCCAGGGCCCACTAACGTACCCCGAGGAACGCCAGGATCCACTAACATACCCTGAGGGACGCCAGGGTCCACTAACGTACCCTGAGAAACTTCAGGGTCCATTAACGAGCCCTGAGAAGCACCAGGGTCCACTAACATACCCTGAGGGACGCCACAGTTCACTAACGTACCCTGAGGGACGCCAGGTTCCACTAACGTGCCCTGAGGAACGCCAGAGTCCACTAACGTGCCATGACGGACGCCACGGTCCACTAACGTACCCTGAGGGTCGCCAGGGTCCACTAACTTGCCCTGAAGAACGTCAGGGTCCACTAACGTACTTTGAGGGCCGCCAGGGTCCACTAACGTACCCTGAGGAACGCCAGGTTCCACTAAGGTGCCCTAAGGAACGCCAGGGTCCACTAACGTACCCTAAGGGACGCCATGGGTCCACTGACGTACCTTGAGGAACACCAGGGTCCACTAACTTGCCTTGAGGGACGCTATGGTCCACTAATGTACCCTGAGGGCCGCCAGGGTTCACTAAGGTACTCTGAGGGACGCCATGGTCCACTAACGTACCCTGAGGGACGCCAGGTTTCACTAACGTACCCTGAGGAACGCCAGGGTCCACTAACGTGCCCTGAGGAACGCCAGGGTCCACTAACATATCCTGAGGGACGCCACAGTTCACTAACGTACCCTGAGGGACGCCAGGTTTCACAAACGTACCCTGAGGAACGCCAGGGTCCACTAACGTGCCCTGAGGAACGCCAGGGTCCACTAACGTACCCTGAGAAACGCCAGGTTCCACTAACGTACTCTGAGGGCCGCCAGGATCCACTAACGTACCCTGAGGAGCGCCAGGTTCCACAAAGGTGCCCTGAGGAACGCCAGGATCCACTAACGTACCCTGATGGACGCCAGGGTCCATTAACGTGCCTTGAGGAACACCAGAGTCCACTAAGTTGCCTTGAGAGACGCCATGGTCCACTAATGTACCCTGAGGGCCGCCAGGGTTCACTAACGTACCCTGAGAAACGCCAGGGTCCACTACTAACTTGCTCTGAGGGCCACCAGACTCCACTAACGTACCCTGAGGAACGCCAGGGTCCACTAACTTGCTCTGAGGGACGCCATGGTCCACTAACGTACCCTGAGGGCCACCAGGGTTCACTAACCTACCCTGAGGGACGCCAGGGTCCACTAACGCACCTTGAGGGCCGACACGTTTCACTAACGTACCCTGAGGGCCGCCAGTGTCCACTAACGTACCCTGAGGGACGCCAGGGTCCTCTAACGTACCTTGAGGAACGCCAGGGTTCACTAACGTACCCTGAGGAACACCAGGGTTCACTAACGTACCCTGAGGAACGCCAGGGTTCACTAACGTTCCCTGAGGAACGCCAGGGTTCACTAACGTACCCTGAGGAACGCCAGGGTTCACTAACGTACCCTGAGGAACGCCAGGGTTCACTAACGTACCCTGAGGAACGCCAGGGTTCACTAACGTACCCTGAGGAACGCCAGGGTTCACTAACGCACCCTGAGGAACGCCAGGGTCCACTAACGTACCCTGAGGAACGCTAGGGTTCACTAACGTACCCTGAGGAACGCCAGGGTTCACTAACGCACCCTGAGGAACGCCAGGGTTCACTAACGCACCCTGAGGAACACCAGGGTTCACTAACGTACCCTGAGGAACGACAGGGTTCACTAACGTACCCTGAGGAACGCCAGGGTTCACTGACGCACCCTGAGTAACGCCAGGGTTCACTAACGTACCCTGAGGAACGCCAGGGTTCACTAACGTTCCCTGAGGAACGCCAGGGTTCACTAACGTTCCCTGAGGAACGCCAGGGTTCACTAACGTACTCTGAGGAACGCCAGGGCTCACTAACGTACCCTGAGGAACGCCACGGTTCACTAACGTTCCCTGAGGAACGCCAGGGTTCACTAACGTACCCTGAGGAACGCCAGGTTTCACTAACGTACCCTGAGGAACGCCAGGGTTCACTAACGTTCCCTGAGGAACGCCAGGGTTCACTAACGTTCGCTTAGGAACGTCAGGGTTCACTAACGTACCCTGAGGAACGCCAGGGTTCACTAACATTCCCTGAGGAACGCCAGGGTTCACTAACGTACCCTGAGGAACGCCAGGGTTCACTAACGTTCCCTGAGGAACGCCAAGGTTCACTAACGTTCCCTGAGGAACGCCAGGGTTCACTAACGTTCCCTGAGGAACGCCAGGGTTCACTAACGTTCCCTGAGGAACGCCATGGTTCACTAACGTTTCCTGAGGAACGCCAGGGTTCACTAACGTTCCCTGAGGAACGCCAGGGTTCACTAACGTTCCCTGAAGAACGCCAGGGTTCACTAACGTTCCCTGAGGAACGCCAGGGTTCACTAACGTTCCCTGAGGAACGCCAGGGTTCACTAACGTTCCCTGAAGAACGCCAGGGTCCACTAACGTTCCCTGAAGAACGCCAGGGTTCACTAACGTTCCCTGAAGAACGCCTGGACATTCGCTCTTGCCTTCAGTTGATAAACATTTCGTTCGTTTTTTTATATTTATAATTTATTTAATTTTAAAGAACTGAAGTAGTTTTTGATTTATATTGCAACAAGAAACATGTTAATTTACAAGTATTAAGAAGGCGGCTTGAAACAACGTTTCTCCTCACGACTGTCACATTGATGATTTCTCTATGTATACTTGTCTTGTAACTATCATTGATGACTCCACTAGGTATAATTGCCTTGTGAACTTCATTGATGACACCTCCAGATATTCTTGTCTTGTGACCTTCATGTTATCAACATTAGTTACATTATAATCCTTCAAGTAATAATATACTTGTAAATTATCTGTTTTATACTGAGTAAACCAGAGTTTTTCTTCCCTTCTTTTGTGCGATGCAAATGAAGAAAAATATTAATAAAAATAATAATAATAATATTAATAATAATTATAACAGTAGGCGTAATAATAATGAAAATAATAATAATAATAATAATAATAATAATAATAATGAAAATAATAATAATAATAATAATAATATAATAAGCCTTAATCACTGGAAAACAGTAAACATGTCTCAGGGGTCTCTCCCTCATGTCACTGCGTGTCTCCTCCGTGTCTTACCCGTCTCTCCCTTCCTCTCTCCGTCGTCAGCTTCACATCTACCTGTCTGCTCTGGTGGACACGAACGGTGTTTACATCTTCAGGAGGCTGAGTCTACCCACCTTCAGTCCAGATGGTAACGGATTCACCGACCTAAATACCAAGGTTGAGCTAACGTCCATCCTCCCCCTGGCTAGTTACTACGTTGAGAACGCCATTGAGGTGCCCACAAGGATGAGCAACATGATCGCCACCTACAAGACTGACTCCGAGGATTGTCTTCAGGTGACAGGTGAGTCGTCTAGAAGCGGGTATGCCGTCTCATGCCTGATCTACACTCCGTAGAAGGTAAGTGTACTTACATTTGTCCTAATTCCCCCGTCTCCTGTACGTTGACTCTGTGAGTGTGTACAAGCTGGGGGCGAGGTGTGTACACGCAAGACTAACTGCCTGCACAAAGAAACTGTGTATCCACAGCAGGTAAATGCGTACATACGGTAGTTGTATTATGTATGTATATTCACTGCTGACTGTAATCACCCTTATAACAAGTGGTAGTAACAACCACCATTATAGCCATTGGTAGTAGCAACCACCATCAATAAAAAAGGTGATTGTAGCAACCACCATTATAACAAGTGGTTGTACTAACGACAATTATAACAAATGGTAGCACCCCTTAAGGAAGGTTCCTTGATGTTGGTGAGAGGCTCATGATTTAGGGAATTGGATCTGTGCTCCAGTTCCCCGAATTAAGCCTGAATGTCTTCCACATCCCCCCCCCGGCGCTGTATAATCCTCCGGGTTTAGCGCTTCCCCCTTGATTATAATAATAATAACAAATGGTAGAAGCAAACACCATTATAACAACTACATTAAGAACACAGGTATCGTTACATGACCTATTATACCTGAGCCTCATGATGAAACACCACGAGAGAACTATTCACAAAACAGCAGAGAGATATTTTAAGACAACAAGCATATACCAGTGTTTGTTGTTTGAGTATCCTCATATTCTCACCTCATCCGCTAGGAAAATGATTGGATGGATAATGAGAACCTTCAAAACTTTAAATCTCTTCTGCTCTCTAGGCTGGAATACTGCTGTATACTAACAGCCGCTTTCGATGCTGGCGACATTGTATACCTTGAGAGTGTACAAAGAACTTTCACGGCACACATAAGTGCGATAAGGCACCTAAACTACTGGGAACGGTTGAAGGTCCTTGATCTGTATTCCCTTGAACGCAGGCGAGAGAGATACCTAATAATATTCCCTTGGAAGGTCCTGAAGGGATTGGTACCAAACCTGCACACGAAAATCACTCCATATGAAAGCAAAAGACTCGGCAGGAGATGCAATATTCCCCCGATGAAAAGCAGGGGCGCCACGAGAACACTGAGAGACAACACAGTAAGCGTCCGGGGCCTAAGACTGTTCAATTGCCTCCCAGCATACATAAGGGGGATTACCAATAGACCCCTGGTTGTCTTCAAGAAGGCACTGGACAGGCACCTAAAGTCAGAACCTGACCAACCGGGCTGTGGTTCGTACGTCAGCTTGCGTGCGGCCAGCAGTAAAAGCCTGGTTGATCAGACCCTGATCCACCATGAAGCCTGGTCTCAGACCGGGCCGCGGGGGCGTTGACCCCCCATACCCTCTCCAGGTAAACTCCAGGTAAACCAGCAAATATTAGAGCCTACAAGACGACCTGATACGTAATATAACCATATCAAAGACAATACACTCAGATCACAGCATAATAGAGGTACAGACATGTATGCACAGGGCTCCTGACCAGCAAAATGTGATCAATCGTGAGGGTGTCTTCACAAAATTCAATTTCAATAATAAAAACATACAATGAACATAAGAACATAAGAACATAAGAACGAAGGAACACTGCAGAAGGCCTACTGGCCCATGCGAGGCAGGTCCAAGTCCCTACCGGCCTAAGCCAATGCACCCAACCTAGTCAGGTCAGGTCACATTGACTTAAGGGAGGAACACGGCAACCGACCTGTTAGCACAAGCTATCAGGTCTAACTCACACCCACCCACATCTACTCATGTATTTATCCAACCTATTTTTAAAGCTACACAACGTTCTGGCCTCTATAACGGTACTTGGGAGTTTGTTCCACTCATCCACAACTCTATTACCAAACCAGTACTTTCCTATATCCCTCCTGAATCTGAATTTTTCCAACTTAAAACCATTGCTGCGAGTCCTGTCTAGGCTAGATATTTTTCAGCACACTATTTACATCCCCTTTATTTATTCCTGTCTTCCACTTATAAACCTCAATCATATCCCCCCTAATTCTACGTCTTTCTAGAGAGTGCAGTTTCAGGGCCCTTAGTCTATCCTCATAGGGAAGGTTTCTGATACATGGGATCATCTTTGTCATCCTCCTTTGTACATTTTCCAGAGAATTTATATCCATTCTGTAATACGGTGACCAAAACTGTGCAGCATAATCTAAATGAGGCCTAACCAAGGATGTATAGAGTTGAAGAACAACTGAGGACTCCTATTATTTATGCTTCTTGATATGAAGCCAAGGATTCTATTAGCTTTATTGCGAACACTTATGCACTGTTGTCTTGGTTTCAGATTACTGCTAACCAGAACTCCTAAATCTTTTTCGCAATCCGTAATATTAAGATCTACATTATTTAGTTTATATGTGGCATGGTTATTGTCCTGTCCAACATTTAGAACTTTGCATTTGTCTATATTAAACTGCATCTGCCACTTCTCCGACCACTGCATCAGTCTATTCAAATCTTCCTGGAGTGCTCGAATGTCCTCGTCAGAATGAATTCGACGGCCTATTTTGGTGTCATCGGCAAACTTGCCGATGTCGCTCTTTATGACCTCATCTATGTCGTTTATGTAGATTGTGAACAGCGGGGGGCCCAACACTGACCCTGTGGAACACCGCTCGTGACGCTTCCCCACTCTGATTTCTCCCATTTATGCAAACTCTCTGCTGCCTATTTGTCAACCATGCCTCTATCCAGGAAAAAATTTCTCCTCCTATTCCATGTGCTTTAATTTTCCTCAATAGTCTCTGATGTGGGACCCTGTCAAAAGCCTTACTGAAGTCCATATACACAATATCATATTCATTACCATGATCTACCTCCTCAAATACCTTAGTGAAAAAAGTTAATAAATTCGTAAGGCAGGAACGCCCCTTTGTAAAACCATGCTGAGATTCGTTGATTAATTTATGCTTTTCAAGGTGGCTACGAACTGCCTCGGCAATTATTGATTCCATAAATTTTCCCACTATGGAGGTTAGGCTTATTGGTCTATAGTTCGAAGCTAAGGACCTGTCACCTGTTTTGAAAATAGGTATCACATTTGCCATTTTCCACTTATCTGGCACCATGCCAGTTTGTAGTGATATGTTGAAAAGATTAGCCAAAGGTGTGCTAAGCTCCTCTTTACATTCCTTTAGAACCCTTGCATACAGTTCATCAGGGCCTGGGGATTTGTTAGGTTTTAATTTATCTATTTGCCTAAGGACCATGTCACTTGTGACCCTAATAGTGCACAGTTTATTATCGTCCTGTTCTACATAATTTATCATTACTGGAATATCGCTGGTGGGAACAAGTCAACCATGTCCTAAATGAAACAAGCTGGGAAGATATCCTAAACAATGCAGATCCGAACCTTTGTTTAGAAAAAAAGTAAACTCTGTGATTCTTGAGATCTGCTCATACCACATTCCATTAAGAAAAAGAGAAGATGTAAACTAGAAAGAGAGAGATGCTCCCTATACAGACGAAGGCGAACAATCACAGAACTGCTGAGATGGGCCAGTATATCTGATATATGAAGGGAGGCACTGGTTAATGAAATTGCAAATATCGAACTTAAGCTGAAGGAATCTTACTGGAGACATGAATCTCAGGAAGAACTAAAAGCCATAAAGGAAATTAAAAAAAACATACTTCTTCTCTTATGCCAAATCTAAGGAAAAAATAAAATCCAGTATTGGGCCCCTGCTTAGGCAGGATGGGACATACACAGATGACAGCCAAGAAATGAGTGAGATACTGAACTCCCAATACGACTCAGTGTTCAGCGAACCGCTGCCTAGACTAAGGGTCGACAATCCAAATGAATTCTTTATGAACGAGACCCAAAATTTAGTCATCTCAAAAATCTTGGATATTATCCTAACACCACATGACTCTGAAAAAGCAATAAATGACATGCACATGCACTCTGCTCCCGGCCCAGACTCCTGGTACTCCGTGTTCATAAAAAACTGCAAGAAGCCTCTGTCGCGTGCCTTCAGCATATATGAGGAAGCATGGACACAGGAGTCATCCCACACTCACTAAAAACAACAGACATAGTCCCACTCTACAATGGTTGCTCTGGTGGCCTGGTGGCTAACGCTCTCGCTTCACACGGCGAGGACCTGGGTTCGATTCCCAGTCAGAGTAGAAACATTGAGCGTGTTTCTTTCCACCTGTTGTCTATGTTCCCCATCAGTAAAATGGGTACCTGGGTGTTAGTCGACAGGTGTGGGTCGCATCCTGGGACACTGACCTAATTTGCCCTACATGCTGAGCATAACAAGGGACTTGATACAGTAGTATGTCATTGATGTCAGCTAAAACTGTATACCATGTAAATGTACTTGTAGTAAATAAAGATATTATTATTATTATTATTATAAAGCAATTGCAAAGATCTCCAGACCGATAGCACTAACATCCCATATCATAAAAATCTTAGAAAGGTTCTAAGAAGCAAGATCGCCGACCACCTAGATACCCATCAATTACAAAACCCAGGGCAACAAGGGTTTAGAGCAGGTCGCTCCTGCCTGTCCCAGCTACTGGACCACTATAACAAGGTCCTGGATGCTGTAGAAGATAAACAAAATACAGATGTAGTAGACACCGACTTTGCAATAGCTTTCAACAAGTGTGACCATGGTGTAACAGCACACAAAATGCGTGATAAAGGAATAACAGGAAAAGTTGGTAGATGGATCT
Source organism: Cherax quadricarinatus (assembly GCF_026875155.1). NCBI lineage: Eukaryota > Metazoa > Arthropoda > Malacostraca > Decapoda > Parastacidae > Cherax > Cherax quadricarinatus. Next base: position 45,328,808 of record NC_069401.1, on the reverse strand, counting down.
ATAACTTCCTGACAAATAGAACACAAAGAGTAATAGTAAACAGAGTAAAGTCTGAGGCAGCTACGGTGAAAAGCTCTGTTCCACAAGGCACAGTACTTGCTCCCATTCTATTCCTCATCCTCATATCTGACACAGACAGAGATGTAAGCCATAGCTCCGTGTCTTCCATTGCGGATGACACCCGGATTGCCATAACAGTGACCTCCATCGAAGGCACCACAAGACTCCAAGCTGACATCAACCAAATCTTCAAATGGGCCACTCAGTATGAAGAGAAATTTCATCTACTCAGATATGGAAAACTTGAGGAAATTAAAACTGTATGAGGGTATACGAAAAATTCTAACCATACAACAGAGCGAAAAAGTAACGTGAAGGACCTTGGAGTGATAATGTTAGAGAATCTCACCTTCAAAGACAACAACATTGTATCTACAGCATCTGCTAGGAAAATGATAGGATGAATAATGAGAACCTTCAAAACTAGGGATGCCAAGCCCATGATGATTCTCTTCAAATCACTTGTTCTCTTTAGGCTGGAATACTGCTATACACAAACTGCCCCCTTCAAGGCAGGCGAAATTGCTGACCTGGAGAGTGTACAAAGAACTTTCACGACACACTTAAGTACAATAAGGCACCTAAATTACTGAGAACGGTTGAAGACCTTTAATATGTATTCCCTAGAGCGCAGTACTAATCCCTAGAGGGATTAGTACCAAATTTGCACACGAAAATCACTCCCTATGAAAGCAAAAGATTCGGCAGGAAATGCAACATTTCCCCAATGAAAAGCAGGGGCGCCAGAAGTACACTTAGAGACAACACAATAAGTGTCCGGGGCCCAAGACTGTTCAACTACCTCCCATCATACATAATAGGGATTACCAATAGACCCCTGGTTGTCTTCAAGAAGGCCCTAGACAGACACCTAAAGTCAGTACCTGACCAACCGGGCTGTGGTTCGTGCGTCAGTTTGCGTATGGCCAGCAGTAACAGCCTGGTTGATCTAACCCTGATCCACCACGAGGTTTGGTCTCAGATTGAGCCGCGGGGGGGTTGACCCCCGAAATCTTCTCCAGGTAAACTCCAGGTAAACGATGATAGTTACAGTATTCACATGAGATCTTGTAACATAATGAATTACACATAATTTAACAAACGATAGAGCATAAAGAGTAGTCTCAGTGGCACCAGTTTTTACACCCACACTGAAGACAGAACTCTAGTGTGTGTGTGTGTGTGTGTGTGTGTGTGTGTGTGTGTGTGTGTGTACTCACCTAATTGCGGCTGCTGGAGTCGAGTCAAAGCTCCTGGCCCCGCCTCTTCACTGGTCGCCACTAGGTCCGCTCTCTCCCTGCTCAATGAGCTTCATCATACCTCTTCTTAAAGCTGTGAATGGTACTCCCCTCCCCTACCTCATTTTCCAGAGTGTTCCACTTCCTGACAACTCTATGGTTCAGGAAATACTTCCTAACATCCCTGTGACTCATCTGAGTCTTCAACTTCCGATTGTGACCCAATGTTGCTGTGTACTATCTCTGGAACATCCTGTCTCTGTCCATCTTGTCGATTCCTCTCACTATTTTATATGTCGTTTTCATTTTCTCCCTGTCCCTCCGGTGTCGTCAGGTCGAGTTCTCTTACCATTTCCTCATAGGACATGCCCCTTAGCTCCGGACTAGTCTCGTTTCAAACCTTTGCACTTTCTCTAGTTTTCTGACGTGCCTAGCCAGGTGTGGGTTCCAAACTCGAGCTGTATACCCCAATATGAGCCTGACGTACACGGTGTACAGGGCCTGGAACCACTCCTTATTGAGATGTCAAAATGCTATTCATAGGTTCGGTAAACGCCCATATGCTGTAGCAGTTATATGGTTGACGTGCGCCTCAGGAGATGTGCTCGGTATTATACACAGTGAGAAATACTTTTCTTTGAGTGAGGTTTGTAGTCTTTGGCCCCTAGACTATACTCTGTCTGCAGTCTTCTTTGCCCTTCCCTGACATTTGTGACTTTGCACTTGGTGGGGTTGAATTCCAGAAGCCAGTTACTGGACCAGGCCTGCAGCCTGTCCAGCTCCACTGTAGTCCTGCTGTATCCTCCTCTGACTGAATTCTTCTGAATAACTTCACGTCGTCTGCAAACAGGGACACTTCAGAATCTATTCCTTCCGTCATGTCATTCACATGTACCAGGAGCAGCACTGGTCCTAGGACTGACCCCTGTGAAACCCTGCTTATCACAGGCGCCCACTCCGATACCTCATCGCGTACCATGACTCGCTGCTGCCTTCCTGTCAGGTATTCTCTGATCCATTGTAGTGCCTTCCCTGTTATACCTTCTTGGTCCTCCAGTTTTTGCACTAATCTTTTGTGTGGAACTGTGTCAAACGCCCTTTTACAGTCCAAGAAAATGCAATCTTCCCATCTCTCTCTCTCTTGTCTTACTGATGTCACCCTGTCATAGAACTCTAGTAGGTTTATAACACAGGGTTTCCTGTCTCTGAATCCATGCTGGTAATCGTTGATAAGCTCATTCCTTTCTAGGTGATCCACCACTCATCTGATAATCTTCTCCATGACTTTTCCTATAGTACATGTCAGTGTCACTGGTCTGTAGTTTAATGTCGTGTGTCTGTCACCTTTTTTAAAAAAATTGGGACTACATTTGCTGTCTTCCATGCTCCAGGTAGTCTCCCTGTTTCGATTGATGTGTTGAAGATTGTTGTTAGTGGTACACAGAGTGCCTCTGCTCCCTCTCTCAGGACCCAAGGAGAGATGTTATCAAGATCCATTGCCTTTGAGATATCTAGTTTCTTAGCAGCCTCTTTACATCCTCGGTTGATTGCGTTGTGTCCTGCATTTGATGGTGTACCCCACCTCTCCATCTTTCTGGAGTCCTCTATGTCTCCACTGTGAATACTTCTTTGAATCTCATGTTGAGCTCCTCACTAACTTCAAGGTCGTTTCTTGTAAACTCCCTCTTTCTTTCTTCAGCCTGATTACCTGATCGTTGACTGTTGTTTTCTTTCTGATGTGACTGTACAACAGCTTGGGTCAGACTTTGCTTTCATTGCTATATCATTTTCGTATTGTCGTTGGGTCTCCCTTCTTACCTGTGCATTTTCATTTCTTGCTCTTCGACTACTTTCCTTGTTCTCCTGGGTCCTTTTCCTTTTATACTAATTCCATTCTTTAGCACGCTTGGTTTTATCCTATCTACACCTTTGGGTGACCCAGGGGCTCGTCCTGGCCTTCTTATTATGTCTGTTGCCCTTGGAAATAAACTTCTCCTCCGCTCATTTACTGTTTTCCCTGCCATTTCTATATCCTACTGGACCTCGTGCAGGAAGTTCCTCATGCCTGTGTAGTCCCCTGTCTTGTATGGTTTCATTCTTCCTTCCCTTCCTGCCTCCCACTCCACTTGTAACTCTACTATGTATTTGATGCTTAGAACCACGTGATAACTAACTCCGAGAGGCTTTCATACGTGATGTCCTCAATATCTGCATTGCTCAAGGTGAATACTAAGTCCAATCTTGCTGTTTCATTTTCTCCACTCTCTCTGGTGGTGTCCCTAACGTGTTGATTCATGAGGTTTTCCAGTACCGCCTCCAACATCTTAGTCCTCCACGTTTCTGAGCACTCATGTGGCTCCAGGTTTTCCCAGTCGATTTTTTTTTGTGGTTGAAGTCACCCACAAACAGTAGCTTTGACCTGCCTACATGGGCGCTTCTGGCCACTTCAGCCAGTGTTTCACCCATCTCTCTGTTACACTCATCGTATTCTTGTCATGGCCCCCTGCTATTCTGTGGTGGGTAATACATTACAACCACCACCTTGGAACCTCAAGTCCAACTATGTAGTCCATTGTTTTTCCTGTGTGTGTGTGTGTGTGTGTGTGTGTGTGTGTGTGTGTGTGTGTGTGTTGTGTGTGTGTGTGCGTTAATCTTCTGAAGGCAGTTGAGGGACTGACGTTCAATGCGAATTTTAGCTACAAGCTGAACTATCCTGGAGCCCACATTCTCACTGTGATTGACAGATATGTACAAATGGTAGTTATTATTCAGTTAGAGCAAGAACCCCATCACTCACACTGACGAAAAGCTACCAGGGTTTAAGATTATTAATATACTTCAGGATGAGTGGTTCTGTGTGATGCTCACTAAATAAATACGACCTTCTGTGCTGGCCACAAATTGGTGCTACCAATCACCATTATAACAATTATTAATACCAACCACCATTATAACAACTTGTAATTACAACTACCGTTATAACAGTTGGTAGTAGCAACCACCATTATAACAACTGGTAGTTACAACCATCATTTCAGGAATCAGCAGTGGTAACCACAGTCAACTACAATTAACCATCAACGACAGTCAACCAGTGATCACGGCAGCATTGCCAGCCTCTTGGTGGTAGCAGTGAGGTGCACATGGTGCACCTCACTGCTACCAGTTGACTACCATTTGACTACCATTTGACTACCATTTTTTACCTGTATTGTGGTTAATTGGGGGGTGGGGGAGAGAGAGGAGGAGGGAGAGAGGGAGGGAGGTGGAAAGGGGAGGTGCGGAGAGGGGAAGTGGGTGAGAGGGGAGGTGGGAAATGGGAAGATAGGGGAGAGGGAAGCAAGAAGGCGAGGTATGGGAGAGAGAGGATGGTTAGGGAGGACCGAAATGGGAGAAGGGGACGTGAGGAAGGAGGGGAGGGGGAGGAAGAGGGGAAGGAGGAGGAAGGAAGAGAAGATCAGAAAGAATGGGGACAGGAGGAAGAAGAGAAGAAGGAGGAAGGATAAGGAGGAGGAGGAGGAGATCAGAAAGGATGGATTATTAAATTATAATCAAGGGGGAGCGCTAAACCCATAGGATTATGCAGCGCCTGGGGGAGGGGATGTGGAAGATATTCAGGCTTAATTCAGGGAAATGGAACACACATCCAATTCCCTAGATCAAGAGCCCCTCACCAACGTCAAGGAACCTTCCTTGAGGGGAGAAAGGATGGAAAGGGAAGAAAGAGAGAAGGAGGAGGAGTTTGGAAGTAGGAGAAGGGAAGATCCTCTAACAACCTCACCATCAGTTGGTACTTTTCACTGTACTCATCACTGTACTCCTCAGTGTATTTCTATATGTATTCAGTACAATGGTTAAAAATGCTTACAGTGTTTACAAAAATGTTTACAATGCTTACAAGTGTGTTTACAGCGGCTACAAAAACTCTTAAAACGGTTACTATTAAAAATGTTTACTTAAAATGGTTGCGAATTGGAAAAAAAATATTTACTGTGGTTACAAACATACTTAAAGTGGTTACTGATAGTTACGAAAATATTTACAAATACTTACAAACGGTTACAACACTGGTTACATAAATATTCAAACTGGTTACAAAGCTTTACACTTAAACAATAGTCCAAGTGTGAAGTATGAGGGAGAGACATTGATCATGCTCAACGCTGCTTATTTAACATTCTTGTTTTTCGCTCATTATACCTAACAGTAGTTTATTATTTGTTTACCTGGCGGGTGTTTTCGGAGGGTGGGGTGTTGTCAACGCCACGGCGGCCCAGTCCATGACCAGACCTCCCTGGGGACCAGGGCCTTATCAACCACACTGTTACTGTTAGCCGCACCACAGCCTGGCTGATAAGGAATTGATTTTACGCTTTCTCGAGGGGCGTGAAAAATTAATTTTGTGTGTGATTTATAGGCCCCCAAACCTTGATAGGGAGTGCAGTAAGCTGTTATGGGACGAAATTCATAAGGCATCTAGATATGAAAATGTTGTGTTAATGGGAGATTTTAACTTTAGACAAACTGATTGGAACAATATGACACGAAATCTTGAGTCTAGTGACTTTCTTGATACGGTTCAGGATTGCTTTTTAGAACAGGTTGTGACAGGACCAACTAGAGGAAACAATCTGCTTGACTTGGTTCTTGCCAACAAAGATTCACTAATTCACTTGAGGTTAATGATGAGCTTGGAGAAAGTGATCACAAATCACTTAGTTTCAATATATTATAGAATCACCCAGATAACTGCAATCAAGTATCTGTCCCAGATTTCTGCTTGGCCGATTTCATGGGGCTGAGAAATAACCTGGGTGGGCTAAATTGGGATGTCCTGACTATGGGTCAGGTAGGTGATCTTGGTTGCCAATATGACGTTTTTCAGAGCATAGTTCTAGCTGCCCAGACAACTTTTGTTCCGAGTAGGGAAATTAGATCTAACAAAAATGATCCCAAATGGATGAACAATAGATTAAAACATCTCATTGGTCAAAAGAGAGGCATATATAGGAGTATCAAAAGAGGAATGGGCAGTTAAGAAATCAATGTGTTTCATTAAAGAGAGAAATAAAAAAAAAGGAATAAGGAAAGCGAAAAGGATTATGAGGCTAAGGTCGCAAGGCATTCAAAGACTAACCCAAAAGGGTTCTTTCAGGTATACAGAAGTAAGATTAGGGACAAGATTGGCCCACTTAAAAGTAACTCTGGTCAGATCACTGACAGTGATAAGGAAATTTTGAATACTTACTATGAAATTTTCAATACTTACTTCCTCTCAGTTTTACTGAGGAAGATATTAGCAAAATTCCAGATATAATAGATTATGTAGAACAGGACGATAATAAACTATACACGATTGGGGTAACTAGTGACATGGTCCTCAGACAAATAGAGAATTTAAAAACCTAACAAATCCCCAGGTCCTGATGAACTGTTTGCAAGAGTTTTAAAGGAATATGAAGAAGAACTTAGCATACCTTTGGCTAATCTTTACTACATATCACTACAAACTGGCATAGTGCCTGATAAGTGGAAAATGGCAAATGTAATACCTATTTACAAGGCAGGTGACAGGGCCTTAGCTTCGAACTATAGACCAATAAACCTTATCCCATAGTGGGAACATTTATGGAATCAATAATTGCCGAAGCAATTCGTGGCCATCTTGAAAGGAATAAATTGATTAATGAATCTCAACACGGTTTTACAAAGGGGGATTCCTGTCATACGAGTTTACTAACTTTTTTCACTAAGGTGTTTGAGGAGGTAGATCATGGTAATGAATGTGATATTGTGTATATGAACTTCAGTAAGGTTTTCAATTGAGTTCCATATCAGAGGCTATTGAGGAAACTTAAGGCACACGGAATAGGAGGAGAGGCATGGTTGACAAATAGGCAGCAGAGAGTTTGCATAAATGGGGAAAATCAGAATGGGGGCACGTCACAAGCGGTGTTCCACAGGGGTCAGTGTTGGGCCCGTTGTTCTTCACAATTTACATAAACGACATAGATGAGGGAATAAATAGGGACATAAGCAAATTTACTGATGACACCAAAATAGGTCGTCCAGTTCATTCCATGAGGACACTAGAGCACTCCTGGATGATTTGAATAGACTGATGCAGTGGTCGGAGAAGTGGCAGATGCAGTTTAATATAGACAAATGCAAAATTCTAAATGTTGGACAGAAAAATAACCATGCCACATATAAACTAAATAATGTAGATCTTAATATTACGGATTGCGGTATGGATTTAGGAATCTTGGTTAGCAGTAATCTGAAACCAAGACAACAGTGCATTAGTGTTCGCAATAAAGCTAACAGAATCCTTGGTTTCATATCAAGAAGTATAAATAATAGAAGTCCTCTGGTTGTTCTTCAACTCTATACATATTTGGTTAGGCCTCATTTAGATTATGCTGCACAGTTCAGGTCACTGTATTACAGATGGATATAAATGCACTAGAAAACGTACAGAGTTTATTTCCCTGGATATGGCATATGAGACGTATTTTGGATTTCTTTTAATTACATTTATTGTTTTTAGCCCTCTCTGTCTCTTTTGGACTCGATGATTTATTCGATGTGTTCAGTATCTTCTGTTTTTCTAGCCTAAGTTTCTTTCCGCACTCCAGACACTCTAGCAGCCTTGAGAAGTTCTGTGATTCTTCGTCTTCGCCTGAAGAAGGAGAATTTCTCACTTCCTATCTTATATCTTCTCTTCTTTTCTCTTAGTGGTACTTATATGTACTTCGAGCATACTTCTAGTGATACCAAGTAAATCCTTTCTAGACATTGGTTCGGATCCACATATCTTCCATGTTAAGTTACGAACCTAGCCATTCAAAAATCTGATTGTATGTATTCAAGGCTTTGTAGCATTCTGTATCCTCTGTTAATGTGGACGATATGTCGATACATCAGTGACGGCAACAATCTCCATTACACCATCTCCAGTGTATCTTCCCATTTATTAGCCTCCACTTTCCTTCGCATCTCACATTTCCTGTGCGTGACGATCATCTCCGTAATTTAAAGCCGCTTTATTTCAAATTTTCAGAAATTTTTAATTATTTTTCAGCTATTTCAAAAGACACTGTGTTTACTCTGCTTAAAGCCAATGTGGCCGCTCATCCGGGTACTACCAATACGGCCGCTCATCCAGTTACTACCAACATGGGCGCTCATCTGGGTACTACCAATATGGCCGCTCATCCAGGTACTACCAATATGGCCGCTCATCCGGGTACTATCAATGGCTGCTCATCCGGGTTGCCTGGAAAGTGTTGACATCTGGTGTCATCAAGCGTTCCTCTGTATATCTTTCCTTCCTTTTTCACTCCTTCCTTTCTCCCTTCCTTTAGTGTTTCCTTCCCCTCTTCCTTCTATCCTCCTTCCTTTCTTCCCTCCCTCTTTCCTTCCTCCCCTTCATCCCTTCTCTCCCTCTACATAGTATGGAAATGTAATTCCCTTTCTCTTTCCTGCTCGTCGTCCTCTATAATTGTTATAGCGTTCAATTTCATTTTAGAGGCTTCTGCTGTATGTATAATTTTCCTCCATCTGGAGTTTTTTTGTCCTAGTTAGTGACTGTGATTGTTGTGGTGATTGTTGTTAGTCATGGTGGCTGCTGCTGTTCTAGTTATTTGGTGGTATTCAGGTGATTGTAGCTACTGATTTTTGTTATTGTTAACTGTTATGCTTGCTAGTGATTGTGTATGTCTTGATACTTCTAACTGATTGTGATTATTTTAGTGATTTGTTGCTACTTATTGTGATTCCGGCGGTTATTGTTATTGATTGTGGTTGTTTTAGTACTTGTGATTGTTCTAGTGATTTTTTGCTACTGAGTGTGGTTGCTCTGGTATTTGTTGGTAGTGACTATTTTTTTATCTGGTGCTTGTTAGTCATTGTGATTTTTTGGTGACTCTTGCTAAAGAATGGTTGATTGTTGTGAGCGACAGTGGTTGTTTTGAGTGATTGTTTAAGTGACTTAATGATAGTGGTTGTTCTGGTACTTGTTGTTATTGAGCGTGGATGTTCTGGTGATTGCTACAAGTAACTGCTATTGTTACGGTGATTGTTGTCAGTAGTTGTGAATATTCTGGCCTTTGCTGCTAGTGAGTGTTCTAGTCTCTGAAATTAATTGAGGAGGTTCTTATGATTGCTTTAAATGACTGTTTTTCTGGTGGATATTGCTAGTGACTGCAGATCTTCTGATGTGTGTTGGTTGAATGTGGTTGCTTGGGTGACTATTGTTGAGCAGATGTGGTTTTATTACGTCTGTTGCTTGAGGAAACTGATTCCGCGTATCAGAAATCTTTCCTACGAGGGTTGACTGACAGCACGATAACGAAGACAATAAAAAAATATTAAAATTAACCAAGACAGGACTCACAGCAGTGAGCTCAAGCTGGAAATATTTAAATTTAGAGAGGTATGTAAAGCATTGCTTTGGCAGTAAAGTTGTAGCTCAGTGTCACTGAGGTTAGATTTTGATTCCCTGTTCATACTTTTTTTTTCGTAGGCAGTTGTTCGCTACAACTTTAACTGGATTTGTTAACTTCGCGGTCCTGAAGGTAGACAGTTAGATGAATGAGATAGTTGCAGCGGTCCTGAGGAATGACAGTAACTGCACTGCTGGTGGAGGCTGGTGCAACATGTCACAGATGGTGGAGGCTGGTGCAACATGTCACAGATGGTGCAGGCTGGCGCAACGTGTCACAGATGGTGCAGGCTGGTGCAACATGCCACAGATGGTGCAGGCTGGTGCAACATGTCACAGATGGTGGAGGCTGGTGCAACATGTCACAGATGGTGGAGGCTGGTGCAACATGTCACAGATGGTGAGGCTGGTGCAACATGTCACAGATGGTGGAGGCTGGTGCAACATGTCACAGATGGTGGAGGCTGGTGCAACATGTCACAGATGGTGGAGGCTGGTGCAACATGTCACAGATGGTGGAGGCTGGTGCAACATGTCACAGATGGTGGAGGCTGGTGCAACATGTCACAGATGGTGGAGGCTGGTGCAACATGTCACAGATGGTGGAGGCTGGTGCAACATGTCACAGATGGTGGAGGCTGGTGCAACATGTCACAGATGGTGGAGGCTGGTGCAACATGTCACAGATGGTGGAGGCTGGTGCAACATGTCACAGATGGTGGAGGCTGGTGCAACATGTCACAGATGGTGGAGGCTGGTGCAACATGTCACAGATGGTGCAGGCTGGTGCAACATGTCACAGATGGTGCAGGCTGGTGCAACGTGTCACAGATGGTGCAGGCTGGTGCAACATGCCACAGATGGTGCAGGCTGGTGCAACATGTCACAGATGGTGCAGGCTGGTGCAACATGTCACAGATGGTGGAGGCTGGTGCAACATGTCACAGATGGTGCAGGCTGGTGCAACATGTCACAGATGGTGCAGGCTGGTGCAACATGCCACAGATGGTGCAGGCTGGTGCAACATGTCACAGATGGTGCAGGCTGGTGCAACATGTCACAGATGGTGCAGGCTGGTGCAACATGTTACAGATGGTGGAGGCTGGTGCAACATGTCACACATGGTGGAGGCTATGGCAACATGTCACAGATGGTGGAGACTGGTGCAACATGTCACAGATGGTGCAGGCTGGTGCAACATGTCACAGATGGTTGAGGCTGGTGCAACATATCACAGATGGTGCAGGCTGGTGCAACATGTCACAGATGGTTGAGGCTGGTGCAACATGTCACAGATGGTGGAGGCTGGTGCAACATGTCACAGATTGTTGAGGCTGGTGCAACATGTCACAGATGGTGGAGGCTGGTGCAACATGTCACAGATGGTGGAGGCTGGTGCAACATGTCACAGATGGTGGAGGCTGGTGCAACATGTCACAGATGGTGCAGGCTGGTGCAACATGTCACACATGGTTGAGGCTGGTGCAACATGTCACAGATGGTGGAGGCTGGTGCAACATGTCACAGATGGTTGAGGCTGGTGCAACATGTCACAGATGGTGGAGGCTGGTGCAACATGTCACAGATGGTGGAGACTGGTGCAACATGTCACAGATGGTGGAGGCTGGTGCAACATGTCACAGATGGTGCAGGCTGGTGCAACATGTCACACATGGTTGAGGCTGGTGCAACATGTCACAGATGGTTGAGGCTGGTGCAACATGTCACAGATGGTGGAGGCTGGTGCAGCATGTCACACATGGTGGAGGCTGGTGCAACATGTCACAGATGGTAGAGGCTGGTTCAACATATCACAGATGGTGGAAGCTGGTTCAACATGTCACAGTACTGAATCTAGAGTAACATCTCCAAGTAAGAACTTGCTGATGCTTCCCGGTAACAAGAACTCATCAGTAATATCTGAAGTGTTAAAGAGATTTAACACGAATGCGATTTTAAAGACCACAGGGAGGATCAAACACATTAGTGAGGAATACACTGGTCAGTGTTGGCAGGAATATATACTGGATGCCAGGTACTGAGTGTGACGGGTTTTATGTCGTAATAATGTTGGTAGAACTACTGACAATATGTTAGGAAATAGCACACATGTGCATCTAATGTGATATTTAATTGTTGCAACGTTTCGCTCTCCAGGAGCTTTGTCAAGCCGTGATAGGTTTTATGTCGGACAAACAGGTCATCCGATGCCACAAGACAGGTACTTAAGTACTCTCTGAGATAGCGCAAGACTCAAGTATAATATTTATCGACATTAGGAAATGCAGTCATCTGAAAAAATTGTTTGGATCTCCGGTTATCATTCCAAATATCTGTCATGGAGAGGAACTTTATAGCGTCAGCTGTGTTAAAACATGATAATCTCTGTTTACAATATAAGCCAATGTTTGTGCAGACTTTGTTTCTAATGAAGACGATAATTTATAATCTCAAACAAAGGTGCTTAACATTGGAATGTATGCAGTAATTTCTCTCAAACATTAATTAAATTATTTGCGTTGCCACAATGATCTTGGATAGCTGGTGTTAGTCCAGAGTTCTTCGAGGCTGGAGGATTGGCACCAGTGCTTGGTTTCATTATGCTTGTCATAGTGCCACTGTTGAGTGCCTATCTCCGTGTCGAACGCCATTACAGTTTTTTTCCCGTCCGTTTTATCGCCAAGTAATTAATTACGCTTTACATAGTGATAATTTAATTTGGTTCACAGTTATTATTCAAGTGGTTATTTAAATTTAAACGCGCTTCTTCATATTTTGTGTCGTGGGTTGTTGTTGTAGATTCGCTGGTACACTTGCCTGCCCGGGGCTTTTACAGTTGGTGACCGACCTTGGCTCAAAGTCGTGGAAACATGGTCTCGTTTTCTCTGACTTACATTACAAACATTTATATTCCACAAAGTTACAGTTTATGTATAATATGCTTCAGGTCCCTAGATCAGGGTATCTCATAGTTATAAACATTTATTATATAGAAACTTTTCTATTTTGCTTATTTTTTCCTCAAAGTCTAGTTGTCAACATCTGATATTAGATGAACGAGTTTATAATTGTACGTTATGATAGGTTGACTCCATTACACGCTGATCCTGAACGTTAATATTTCTTTAAAGGCGTACCTAAGCATGGAGTTTTCTCCGGAAACATAAGATAGCGGGATCTGAAAGACGGCGGTGGATATAATATAACGTTAACTCTGCGCCGTCAGTGTCTAGCAGTCACAATGTTGGAATTTAACGTCATAAAACTTGATCTATTATTCAAGATGCAAATATTATTAAACCTTAACCATGCAGCTTCCCCGTACAGTGTTACTGGTTTACTAAGAGCGTTCCAGAGCTCACTTAGGGCACATGAAACTTAATGTTCTCACCAGTCAATAGAAAAACCTCTTCGTCATCTTCAAGTAAGTTTATTTAGGTGCAAATACACATAAATACAGTTGCACAACATATCATACATAAACAACATGTGTAAATTACCTAGAACAAAGAGAGTTATTTCCACTGGTGTTCTTGAGAGAAGTAACTCATCGGAGAGTTTTTATACGTCAAACAGTTGAATACTAGACTTGGTTGTGGATGTTCCTCATTCATAATTGGTTGTAAGTAGGAATAGGTTCAAAGTTCAAGGTTTCTGGCTAGAGCTCTGGTAAGATGGGGAAGGAAGAAGGATGGGAAATGATGGAAATATGAGAAAGGGTTGGGATGGTGGAAGAGGAGGGAAGATTAAGGTAAGTGGCCTGTCCACTTTGGGCAATTTGTGCAGGTGTACTGCAGGCGTTGATGTCGATGTGTGAGGTTTGCTGGAGTCAGCGGTAGGCAGCTGGCGATGTGAGGTTGTACGGCAGGAGGCAGGCAGGAGGCGGCAGGAAGGGCCGAGAAGGCCCTTGGAGCCACACCCCAGCTTTAGCAATAGCAAAGTGCTGGGGAACTTCAGCTTGGCGGTGAATGGTCGGTAGGAAGCTTGCTAATCAACTAAGTAGGAATATTGACTGTTAAACCACACATTAAAATTTTCATTTAAAAGATACGGTAAAAGTTACAAGAGTGAAAGTGTCTTAAGTGTCTTAGAAAGAGAATTTATAACATACTAGAAACACATCAAGCTCACTCCGTCATATCGATGACCGAACACTAAAGTTTATTGCGAACACTAATGCACTGTTGTCTTGGTTTTAGATTACTGCTAACCAGAACTCCTAAATCCTTTTCGCAATCAGCAGTATTAAGATCTACATTATTTAGTTTATATGTGGTATGGTTATTTACCTGTCCAACATTTAGAACTTTGCATTTGTCAATATTAAACTGCATCTGCCGCTTCTCCGAATATTGCGTCAGTCTATTCAAATCATCCTGGAGTGCTCTAGTGTCCTCATCAGAATGAATTGGACGGCTTATTTTGGTGTCATCAGCAAATTTGCTTATGTCGCTATTTATTCCCTCATCTATGTCGTTTATGTAAATTGTGAACAACAACGGGCCCAACACTGACCCCTGAGGAACACCGCTTGTGACGTGCCCCCATTCTGATTTCTCCCCATTTATGCAAACTCTCTGCTGCCTATTAGTCAGCCATGCCTCTACCCAGGAAAAAAGTTCTCCTCCTATTCCGTGTGTCTTAAGTTTCCTCAATAGCCTCTGATGTGGAACTCTATCGAAAGCCTTACTGAAGTCCATATACACAATATCATATTCATTACCATGATCTACCTCCTCATACACCTTAGTGAAAAAAGTTAGTAAATTCGTATGACAGGAACACCCCTTTGTAAAACCGTGTTGAGATTCATTAATCAATTGATTCCTTTCAAGATGGCCGCGAATTGCCTCGGCAATTATTGATTCCATAAATGTTCCCACTATGGAGGTAAGGCTTATTGGTCTATAGTTCGAAGCTAAGGCCCTGTCACCTGCCTTGTAAATAGGTATGACATTTGTCATTTTCCACTCATCAGGCACTCTGCCAGTTTGTAGTGATACGTTAAAAAGATTAGCCTAAGGTATGCTAAGTTCCTCTTTACATTCCTTTAACACCCTTGCAAATAGTTCATTGGGACCTGGGAATTTGTTAGGTATTAGTTTCTCTATTTGTCTGAGAACCATGTCACTAGTTACCGCAATCGTGCATAGTTTATTATCATCCTGTTCTACATAATCTATTATTTCAGGAATATCGCTAGTATTTTCCTGGGTGAAAACTGAGAGGAAGTAGGTATTGAGAATTTCACACATATCCTTATCAATGTCAGTGATCTGACCAGAGTTACTCTTAAGTGGGCCTATCTTGTACCTAATCTTACTTCTGTATACCAGAAAAAACCATTTTGCGTTAGTCTTTGAATCCCTTGCTACCTTAGCCTCATAATCCCTTTTTTGCTTTTGTTATTCCTCTCTTTATTTCTCTTTTAAATGAATATATTGGTTTCTTAACTGCCCATCCCCTCTTTTGATACGCCTATACATGCCTCTCTTTTGACCAATGAGATGTTTTAATACATTGTTCATCCATTTGGGATAATTTTTGTTAGATCTAATTTCCCTACTCGGAACAAAAGTTGTCTGGGCAGCTAGAACTATGCTCTGAAAAACGTCATATTGGCAACCAAGATCACCTACCTGACCCATAGTCAGGACATTCCAATTTAGCCCACCCAGGTAATTTTTCAGTCCCATGAAGTCGGCCAAGCGAAAATCTGGGACAGAGATTTGATTGCAGTTATCTGGGTAATTCCATGATATATTGAAACTAAGTGATTTGTGACCACTTTCCCTAAGCTCATCATTAAGCTCAAGATTATTAATTAGTGATTCTTTGTTGGCAAGAACCAAGTCAAGCAAATTGTTTCCAGGCTGTTACTGCTGGCCGCACGCAAACTGACGTACGAACCACAGCCCGGTTGGTCAGGTACTGATTTTACGTGCGTGTCCAGTGCCTTCTTGAGGACAGCCAGGGGTCTGTTGGTAATCCCTTTTATGTATGCTGGGAGGCAGTTGAATAGTCTTGGGCCCCTGACACTTACTGTGTTGTCTCTCAGTGTACTCGTGGCGCCCCTGCTTTTCATTGGAGGAATGTTGCATCTCATGCCGAGTCTTTTGCTTTCATAGGAATGAGTTTCGTGTGCCAGTTTGGTACTAGTCCCTCTACCATTTTCCAAGTGTATATATTATTATGCATCTCTCTCTCCTTTGTTCCAGGAAAAATAAATCAAGGGACTTAACCGTTCCCAGAAATTTAGGTGCCTTATCGTAATTATGTGTGCCGTGAAAGTTCTTTGTACACTCTCCAGGTAAACAATTTTGCCTGCCTTGAAGAGGGCAGTAAGTGTACAACAGTATTCCAGCCTAAAGAGAACAAGCGATTTCAAGAGAATCGTCGTGGGCTTGGCGTCCCTAGTTCTTAATGTTCTCATTATCCATCCTGTCATTTTCCTAACAGATACGGTAGATACATTGTTGCTGTCTTTGAAGGCGAGATCCTCTGACATTATCACACCCTTGTCCTTCACGGGTAATGAATATTATATTGTGTATATGGACTTCAGTAAGGCTTTCGATAGAGTTCCACATCAGAGGCTACTGAGAAAGCTTAAGGCACACGGAATAGGAGGAGAAATTTTTTCCTGGGTAGAGGCATGGCTGACTAATAGGCAGCAGAGAGTTTGCATAAATGGGGAGAAATTAGAATGGGGGCACGTCACAAGCGGTGTTCCGCAGGGTCAGTGTTAGGCCCGTTGTTCACAATTTACATAAACGACATAGATGAGGGAATAAATAGCGACATAAGCAAATTTGCTGATGACACCAAAATAGGCCGTTCAATTCATTCTACTGAGGACACTAGAGCACTCCAGGATGATTTGAATAGACTGATGCAATGGTCGGAGAAGTGGCAGATACAGTTTAATATATTCAAATGCAAAGTTCTAAATGTTGGACAGGGAAATAACCATGCGACATATTAACTAAATAATGTAGATCTTAATACTACTGATTGTGAAAAGGATTTAGGAGTTCTGGTTAGCAGTAATCTAAAACCAAGACAACAGTGCATTAGTGTTCGCAATAAAGCTAACAGAATTCTTGGCTTCATACCTAGAAGTATAAATAATAGAAGTCCTCAGGTTGTTCTTCAATTCTATATATCCTTGGTTAGGCCTCATTTAGACTATGCTGTTCAGTTCTGGTCACCGTATTACAGAATGGATATAAATGCTCTGGAAAACGTACAGAGGAGGATGACAAAGTTAATCCCATGTATCAGAAATCTTCCCTGTGAGGATAGACTGAGGCCCTGAATCTGCACTCTCTAGAAAGGCGTAGAATTAGGGAGGATATGATCGAGGTGTATAAATGGAAAACAGGAATAAATAAAGAGGATGTAAATTGCGTGCTTAAAATTTCCAGCCAAGACAGGACTCGCAGCAATGGTTTCAAGTTGGAAAAATTCAGATTCAGGAAGGATATAGGAAAGCACTGGTTTGGTAATAGAGTTGTGGATGAGTGGAACAAACTCCCGAGTACAGTTATTGAGGCTAAAACGTTGTGTAGTTTTAAAAATAGGTTAGATAAATACATGAGTGGGTGTGGATGGATGTGAGTTGGACCTGACTAGCTTGTGCTGCTGGGTCTGGTGCCGTGCTCTTTCCTTGAGTGGAGGTGACCAGACTGGGTGGGTCATTGGGCTATTCCGGGGGGGGTGACATGGACCTGCTCCGTATGGGTCAGTAGGCCTATTGCAGTGTTCCTTCTTATGTTCTTATCACATCACAATTTCGTTCTATTGTATGGTACTGTGCTTTGTGGAACAGAGCTTTTCACCGTAGCTGCCTCAGACTTTACTCTGTTTACTATTACTCTTTGTGTTCTATTTGTCAGGAAGTTATAGATCCATCTACCAACTTTTCCTGTTATTCCTTTATCACGCATTTTGTGTGCTGTTACACCATGGTCACACTTGTCGAAAGCTTTTGCAAAGTGTGTGAATGCTACATCTGTATTTTGTTTATCCTCTACAGCATCCAGGACCTTGTCATAGTGATCCAGTAGTTGGGACAGGCAGGAGCGACCTGCTCTAAACCCTTGTTGCCCTGAGTTGTGTAATTGATGGGTATCTAGGTGGTTGGCGATCTTGCTTCTTAGAACCTTTCTAAGATTTTTACGATATGGGATGTTAGTTCTTTGCAGTTGCTTTACTGCCATCTTTGTAGAGTGGGGCTATGTCTGTTTTTTTAGTGAGTGTGAGATGACCCCTGTGTCCATGCTTCCTCTCCATAGAATGCTGAAGGCACGCGACAGGAGCTTCTTACAGTTCTTGTTGAAAACGGAGTTCCAGGAGTCTGGGCCGGGAGTAGATTGCATGTGCATGTCATATATTGCCTTTTCAAAGTCTTGGGCGTTAGAATAATATCCAAGATTTTTGAGATGACTAAATTTAGGGTCTCGTTCATAAAGAATTCATTTGGATGGGCAGCGGCTCGCTGAACACTGAGTCATATTGGAAGTTTAGTATCTCACTCACATCTTGGCTGTCATCTGTGTACGTCCCATCCCGCCTAAGCAGGGGCCCAATACTGGATGTTGTTTTTCCCTTAGATTTGGCATAAGAGAAGAAGTATTTTTTTTTTAATTTCCTTTATGGCTTTTAGTTCTTCCTGTGATTCTTGTCTCCTGTAAGATTCCTTCAGCTTAAGTTCGATATTTGCAATTTCATTAACCAGTGCCTCCCTTCGAATATATCAGATATATTGGCCCATCTCAGCAGCTCTGTGACTCATCGCCTTCGTCTGTATAGGGAGCGTCTCTCTCTTTCTAGTTTACATCTTCTCTTTCTTTTTCTTAATGGAATGTGCCTTGAGCAGATCTCAAGAACCACAGAGTTTATTTTTTTCTAGGCAAAGGTTCGAATCTGTTGTTTAGGATATCTTCCCAGCTTGTTTCATTTAGGACCCCAATGGAAATAAGTCACTCTGACTTTTTTGGGTTATCCCAGGTTCTCTACACATATGCTGCTATGTATGATAATTCTATGTAACTGTATTTGTGTATACCTGAATAAACTTACTTAGGACATGGTTGACTTCCATTGTTTGTTTTTGTTATTGAAATTGAATTTTGTGAAGACACCCTCATGAGTGATCACATTTTGCTGGTCAGGAGCCCTGTGCATACATGTCTGTACCTCTATTATGTTGTGATCTGAGTGTATTGTCTTTGATATGGTTATATTACATATCAGGTCGTCGTTGTTAGTGATGATGAAGTCCAGCGTATTTTCTAGTCTTGTAGGCTCTAATATTTGTTCGTTTAAGGTGAATTTTGTGCAGAAATTTAATAGCTCTTGTGTGTGAATTTTCATCTGAGTTGCTTCACTCCTCCATTTTAGGTGTCTCAAGTTGAAATCTCCCAGTAGCAAGATGTTTGGGGCAGGAGTTGGGAGATTTTCCAGACAGTGGTCAGTTTTCAAAAGCTGCTCCCGGAATTGCTGGGAAGTTTCATCTGGAGGCTTGTATACCACCACAATGGCAGGGTTTTGGTTTTCAATCTTTACCGCCAAAATTTCAACTACATCATTTGAGGTGTTTAGTAGTTCTGAGCAAATGAACGACTCTGTGACGTACAAGCCAATCCCCCCTTGACACCTGTTTAGTCTGTCGCATCTGAATAGGTTATAACCTGAGATCCATATTTCGTTGTCATAATGATGCTTTATTTGGGTAAGTGAATGTTGCAAATATTGCAGTTGACTCCATGAGCAGTCCCTTGATGTAAGGAATTTTGTTGTTTGTTGACGGCTTTAGACCCTGTATGTTTGCAAACACAAATGTCGTTATACTAATGGAATTTAGAGGTGTTTTATTTGTTGGCTCTAATATTTGTTGTTCTGGAGTGGAGACCAATGACTGTGTCTCTGCTCCAAAAGTGTTTTCAGTTGCTGTAAGATTGTTGTCATTTCTTGGCAGTCTTTTTTCCTTCCTGGCCCTAAAAATCCTCTTTCTCTGGAGAGGTTATGGCTCCCCTGTTTTGTTTCCCATAGTCTGGCTGGTCTGTGTCTTCTTGTCCCGTTTAGATGATGTGCCTGGCAGTATGGTTGTAGCATTTTCTTTCATGGAGTGACGAGTGACACATTTCGGGGTGAAATATGCTAGAGGAAGGGGAGTTGCACCCTCCTGTTGTCATGTGGGTGCGGCATTTTTTGGAATGGTCAATGGTGCATGTCCCACCTATTTTACCAGATATACTATGCCTGCAGATACCCAAGGCAAAGAATTTGCATAGATCGAAATTTTGTTTGCTAGGATTTTTTGTAGCTACGTTCGCTGCTGGTGCATTTTTGCTGTTTCCCTTCTACCTACCGCCCCTGTATGGACATCAATACTTCCACCAGGTTTTGCTGGTAATGTGTCAACAATATTCCCACAGGCATCATCTCCATTTGTTCCATCTCCAGTAGTATCGCTATTTTGTGCCTCTGTAAATTGAAAGCTTTGTCTTTACTTGTTTCATCACCAGGTCCACCATCTCCTTTTGTTGCAATGTCCTCCAGGACAACACTAGCACCCTCAAGAACACTGTCCTCCAGGACAACACTAGAACCCTCAAGAACACTGTCCTCCAGGACAACACTAGCACCCTCAAGAACACTGTTTTCCAAGACGGCCCCGTCCAACCCACTCATCTTATTTTCTTAACTCTCATGCCATGCTAACATGTCTTTCAAGAAGGATCTTTTATTGGTGTTCTTGTCTTTTAATATAGATGTAACATTTCTCTGAATTTATATCAAATTAGTAGTAGTAGCTCTTAAAATAAGAATCGGATCATATTTCGACTATGTACTCAGGATTATAGGAAGGAAGACTATCGTCTTGATTTCTTTTCTGAGTTATCCTGGCTAATTTACACAAGTGTGATAATTGTACTTATGTGTACCGGTGCCTAAATAAAGTTACTTAATGTATCTGCCTTTAATATGTACTAACATATTCGTACTCTCTCTCTCTCTCTCTCTCTCTTTTTACACAGGGTTTGACAAGGTTAAGGATCCCTAGCTTTATTGACAAGCTATTTACAGGTTAAGGATTCCTAACTTTATTGACAAGCTAAGAGCTGTTACTTACATCAGCTCATATGAAAACATTTTTATTGTTATGAGACATACAAGTAGGGAACAGGATGAAGCTGGAGCCATCTGTGGTCCAGCATTTTCATTTGATCAACTGACTTTATCTCGTTGACATCATAATGCTGTACGAATGTGTTCCATACTCGAGTCATCCTGGGGATAAATGATCTCAGATGAAGTGATGTTCTGGAGAAGGGTACAGCCAGAGTGAAGTTGCTGCTTTCTGCCCGTCTTGTGGTATAGAAGCTTGCTTCACGCTGTCCTCGAAGTGGAGTCAAGTGTGGTACTTTGACAATATTGGCCTTGTACATAACAGTAAAGCCACCTTCATCACTACTGTGTTGAAGTCTCTCTCTCTCCCTCTCTCTCTCTCTCTCTCTCTCTCTCTCTCTCTCACGCACCACACACACACACACACACACACACAACATCCGCGACGACTGATAACTAAACCTTTACTGGCAAACCCACTTAGTGGAAGATGAACGTAGCTTTCCAGGGAAAAATGTGTGTGTGTGTGTGTGTGTGTGTGTGTGTGTGTGTGTGTCGCGTGTGCGTGTGCGTGTGTGTGTGTGTTGTGTGTGTTGTGTGTGTGTGTTGTGTGTGTGTGTGTGTGTGTGTCTGTGTGTGTCTGTGTGTGTCTGTGTGTACTCACCTAGTTGTACTCACCTAATTGAGGTTGCAGGGGTCGAGTCCGAGCTCCTGGTCCCACCTCTTCACTGGTCGCTACTGGGTCACTCTCCCTGAACCGTGAGCTTTATCGTACCTCTGCTTAAAGCTATGTATGGATCCTGCCTCCACTACATCGCTTCCCAAACTATTCCATTTACTGACTACTCTGTGGCTGAAGAAATACTTCCTAACATCCCTGTGATTCATTCTGTGTCTTAGCTTCCAACTGTGTCCCCGTGTTACTGTGTCAATCTCTGGAACATCCTGTCTTTGTCCACCTTGTCAATTCCTCTCAGTATTTTGTAAGTCGTTCATCATGTCCCCTCTATCTCTCTGTCCTCCAGTGTCGTCAGGTTGATTTCCTTACCTCTTTCTCGTAGGACATACCTCTTAACTCTGGGACTAGTCTTGTTGCAAACCTTTGCACTTTCTCTAGTTTCTTTTACATGCTTGGCTAGGTGTGGGTTCCAAACTGGTGCCGCATACTCCAATATGGGCCTAACGTACACGATGTACAGAGTCCTGAACGATTCCTTATTAAGATGTCGGAATGCTGTTCTGAGGTTTGCTAGGCGCCCATATGCTTCAGCCATTATTTGGTTGATGTGCACTTCAGATGTGCCTGGCGTTATACTCACCCCAAGATATTTTTCCTTGAGTGATGTTTGTAGTCTCTGGCCCCCTAGACTGTACTCCGTCTGCGGTCTTCTTTGCCCTTCCCCTATCCTCATGACTTTGCACTTAGTGGGATTGAACTCCAGGAGCCAATTGCTGGACCAGGTCTGCAGCCTGTCCAGATCCCTTTGTAGTTCTGCCTGGTCTTCGATCGAATGAATTCTTCTCATCAACTTCACGTCATCTGCAAACAGGGACACCTCGGAGTTTATTCCTTCCGTCATGTCGTTCACAAATACCAGAAACAGCACTGGTCCTAGGACTGACCCCTGTGGGACCCCGCTGGTCACAGGTGCCCACTCTGACACCTCGCCACGTACCATTACTCGCTGCTGTCTTCCTGACAAGTATTCCCTGATCCATTGTAGTGCCTTCCCTGTTATCCCTGCTTGGTCATCCAGTTTTTGCACTAATCTCTTGTGTTGTACTCTGTCAAACGCCTTCTTGCAGTCCAAGAAAATGCAATCCACCCACCCCTCTCTCTCTTGTCTTGCTGCTGTCACCATGTCATAGAACTCCTGTAGGTTTGTGACACAGAATTTCCCGTCTCTGAAACCATGTTGGCTGCTGGTGATGAGATCATTCCTTTCTAGATGTTCCACCACTCTTCTGATAATCTTCTCTATGACTTTGCATACTATACATGCCAGTGACACTGGTCTGTAGTTTAGTGCTTCATGTCTGTCGCCTTTTTAAAAATTGGGACTACATTTGCTGTCTTCCATGCCTCAGGCAATCTCCCTGTTTCGATAGATGTATTGAATATTGTTGTTAAGGGTACACATAGCGCCTCTGCTCCCTCTCTCAGGGCCCATGGAGAGATGTTATCTGGCCACATTGCCTTTGAGGTATCTAGCTCACTCAGAAGCCTCTTCACTTCTTCCTCGGTTGTATGTATTGTGTCCAACACCTGGTGGCATACCCCACCTCTCTGTCTTTCTGGAGTCCATTTTGTCTCCTCTATGAACACTTCCTTGAATCTCATGTTGAGTTCCTCACATACTTCTCGGTCGTTTCTTGTTGTCTCTCCTCCTTCCTTCCTTAGCCTGATTACCTGGTCTTTGACTGTTGTTTTCCTCCTGATGTGGCTGTACAACAGCTTCGGGTCAGATTTGGCTTTCACTGCTATGTCATTATTATATTGTCGTTTGGCCTCCCTTCTTACCTGTGCATATTCACTTCTGGCTCTACGACTGCTCTCCTTATTCTTCTGGGTCCTTTGCCTTCTATATTTCTTCCATTCCCTAGGACACTTGGTTTTGGCCTCCCTGCACCTTTGGGTGAACCACGGGCTTATCCTGGCTTTTTCATTATTCCCGTTACCCTTTGGTATAAACCTTTCCTCATCTTCCTTGCATATTGTAGTCACATATTCCATCATCTCGTTTACTGACTTCCCTGCCAGTTCTCTGTCCCACTGAACCCCACATAGGAAGTTCTTCATTCCCGTGTAGTCCCTCTTCTTGTAGTTTGGCTTCATTCATCTGGCTCTTTCTGCTTCCCCCTCCACTTGTAACTCTACTGTATATTCGAATCTTAAAAACCACATGATCTCTGGCCCTAAGGGATCTTTCATATGTGATGTCGTCAATATCTGCACTACTCAAAGTGAATACTAGGTCCAGTCTCTCTTGTTCATCCTCTCTTCTTTCTCTGGTAGTGTCCCTTATGTGTTGGTACATGAGGTTTTCCAGTATCACCTCCATCATCTTAGCCCTCCACGTTTCATAGCCCCCATGTGTCTCTAAGTTCTCCCAATCGATTTCCTTGTCGTTGAAGTCACCCATGATCAGTTGCTTTGCCCTACTCGCATGAGCCCTTCTGGCCACTTCAGCCATTGTGTCAACCATCGCTCTATTACTCTCATCATACTCTTGCCTTGGCCTCCTGCTGTTCTGTGATGGGTTATACATCACTGCAATTACCGCCTTGGGACCTATAGACTGAAGCGTTTCTACTATGTAATCCCTTGCTTCTCTGCTGTCTCCTCTCTCCAGCTCATCAAAATCCCATCGGTTTTTGACCAGCAGTGCCACTCCTCCACCCCCTCTGTTCCCTCTGTCTTTCCTCAGGAATTGATATCCCGTTGGAAAGATGGCATCTGTTATCATACCTGTGAGCTTTGTTTCTGTATTTTGTTGTGTGTGTGTGTGTGTGTGTGTGTGTGTGTGTGTGTGTGTGTGTGTGTGTGTGGGTGGTGGGTGGGTGTGGTATGTGTGTATTTGTATGTAATACCTACTAGCATAATTATACTCGTGGTAACTCATCTTCAGTTCTCTGTTCGTCATAAGTTTTTTTTTTTTTTTTAATTTCCAGTTGTTGCAACACTTACTAATTCCTCCTTAAATATATTACACTAGTAGACGATTCTGTTGGAGAAGGAAAAAAATTCTGCCATCCTTTCCACTCCATTTATTCCACAGTTTGCAACGGTAGCTTCTGCTGTGTTGTAGGTAGTAAGAAGTCTTCTTTATCTACTCATGCAAGTCCTTTCAAGACTTTTATGTGGTTATAATGTCTCCTCTTTTCCTGCTATCAGCCAACAATGGCAACTTAACGTTTTTTGACTTTTCATCATAGTTTATGTTACTCAATTCTGGCAGTCATTTCTTAGCTCTTCTTTGAACATTTTCTAACTTTTCTGTGTTTTTTTCCAGTTGTGGACACCACAACTGGATATATCAGTTTCGACCCAATAAAAGTTATACACAACTTTATCAACATTTCATCAGTCATATATTTAAAAGCTATTTTCACAAGTGTCAGTGAAAGTTAACAGTTTAACAGTCACTAGTATCTTTCGGTAACAATATTTTTGTTAATATTAACTTATGATAAATTTATTTCTCTATCTGAGACTTTCAGAATTTTATCACAGTCTTCATGTGGACTGATTTTACTCTCTCCCATTTCAATTCCATGGCATTTATCAGCATTAAATTCCATCGTACATCTATCAGTCCATGTGATCATTGCATTCAGATCTTCTTATAAAGATTTACAGTCATTTTCATAATTTTGTTTTAAATTTTTGCATCATCTGCAGACACATTTGCATATTTTTTTATTCCTTCTCTTAATTATTTTATGTAAATTAGAAACATTATTGGGGCAAGTACAGATCCTTGAAGCACCCCACTCGTCACAGCCACCCATGCAGACCTTTTTCTTCTTATAACTTCTTATTTTCTCCTCAAGCAAAACGTTTCTCGTCCATTGGAATAATTTACTTTGAATTCCACCTATAGTTTGAAATTCCCAAATTAGTTTTTTTACGGTAAACTTGATCATAAGTTGTCTTAACTTAAAGTCCAACTAAATACAATCTGCCCATCAGTTATTTTCTTGAACAATTTCCGTAACTTAACCTTAATAACTTACCCTCAGTGACTTTGTTGTTCTCATTCATTCTTTGTATTATATATTTAACATTTAGTTTACAATATTTTTACAAACTTAAATAAAATGTTTGATTCTTCCTTGCTCTTGTCTACTTTTTCATTTTCAAAATTTATTTCTTCTTCTCTCTCCTTGTATTTATATATTCATTTCTAACCTCCTTCAGTCTCTGCTAAGTTTCATGATTATCTCATTTCCTATGTTCGTTTCAAGCTCTTCCTTATTTTTTTTCCATAGCTCTCCAGCACCATCCATTAAATTACCATTTATTGTTCCCTCTTATATTCCTCTTTGGAATAAACTGTTCTATTCCATTTTTATATGTATTACAGACCTCTTTGTACAGTTTATTTATATCTGTCCTTTGTAGTATATTCTTCTATTTAATTTCTCTTGACTACTGTTCAAAGTATTGTAACTCCCTTTCTCATAAACTAATTTTTCCTGTTTATGATTTTTTTTATCTACTATGGCATATTCCACAGCATATGTTATTTCCAGTATGTTATTTCCAGTATGTTATTTCCAGTATGTTATTTCCAGTATGTTATTTCCAGTATGTTATTTCCAGTATGTTATTTCCAGTATGTTATTTCCAGTATGTTATTTCCAGTATGTTATTTCCAGTATGTTATTTCCAGTATGTTATTTCCAGTATGTTATTTCCAGTATGTTATTTCCAGTATGTTATTTCCAGTATGTTATTTCCAGTATGTTATTTCCAGTATGTTATTTCCAGTATGTTATTTCCAGTATGTTATTTCCAGTATGTTATTTCCAGTATGTTATTTCCAGTATGTTATTTCCAGTATGTTATTTCCAGTATGTTATTTCCAGTATGTTATTTCCAGTATGTTATTTCCAGTATGTTATTTCCAGTATGTTATTTCCAGTATGTTATTTCCAGTATGTTATTTCCAGTATGTTATTTCCAGTATGTTATTTCCAGTATGTTATTTCCAGTATGTTATTTCCAGTATGTTATTCCAGTAATGTTATTTCCAGTATGTTATTTCCAGTATGTTATTTCCAGTAATGTTATTTCCAGTATGTTATTTCCAGATGTTATTTCCAGTATGTTATTTCCAGTATGTATATTTCCAGTATGTTATTTCCAGTATGTTATTTCCAGTATGTTATTTCCAGTATGTTATTTCCAGTATGTTATTTCCAGTATGTTATTTCCAGTATGTTATTTCCAGTATGTTATTTCCAGTATCTTATTTCCAGTATGTTATTTCCAGTATGTTATTCCAGTATGTTATTTCCAGTATGTTATTTCCAGTATGTTATTTCCATTATGTTATTTCCAGTATGTTATTTCCAGTATGTTATTTCCAGTATGTTATTTCCATTATGTATTTCCAGTATGTTATTTCCAGTATGTTATTTCCAGTATGTTATTTCCAGTATGTTATTTCCAGTATGTTATTTCCAGTATGTTATTTCCATTATGTTATTTCCATTATGTTATTTCCATTATGTTATTTCCATTATGTTATTTCCATTATGTTATTTCCATTATGTTATTTCCATTATGTTATTTCCAACAGAAGACGATCACTTCTTCCAAGTGGGTTTAAATAGGTTACGTTGAAAATTTCCTCAGTTGTTCGAGTAAACACTAAATCTAATTAATAAACAGAAAGATGGACGGGAGGCTTGAACCTGGTCTAGAAATTAACATGTCCAGCTCTTTACCCCTGAGCTACAGGACTTCTAATAGGAAAGTCTCATAGAAGGCACTGTTGTGTTCTGTCTGTGTCAGTGCTTAGCGTCGGTACCTACCGTCAGTGATTACCGTTCATTAAGACTTAAATCGAAGTCGCTTTGATGGAGGTGAGTATAGATTTACCGCGATAACTACTGAGGTTGTGGGAAAGGATAGCTGGGTTACAGATGGTAGGCACTGGCACCGATAGGACCCAACAGAGCCTACTGTGAAACTTTCCCAATAGAAGGCCGTAACTCAGCGGTAAAGCGCCTCAAGCCTCGAGCGTCCTATCCACCATTTTTGTTTATTCATCGACAATCGTTTATTACGACTTAAACAGAGTTTACTAAATCTAATATTGATGGTGTATTGTCTTCTCTCATTCTTGTCGTTTCATTTATATACTGATGCATAAAAACAATTGTCGCTATATTAACCATTTATTTACATTTCCAGCCTCAAAGGCTGGTCGGAATATTTCTGTACAGTTAAATCTACACGCACGGTCACTTTTCATTAATAATTTCCTAAGTATATTATGTAATGGTCATTTATCCTATCGAATTCATCTCCTTTTCCAAGTATTATTATATGGTGGCTTGTATACTTGTACAACCAAGAGTTTTCATCTCTTTCTGTACTCTTTATCACTAAAATTTCAATATTTTACGTATTTTCGATTTAAATTTCCATAACTGGAGGAGTCTTCTACCATTATTGCCAAACTTTCCCTTTTTTTCCTATTTTTTTTTTCACACAGAGTAATTTCTGTCAACTACAACCTTCTTTAAAATATATTTTTTTCCAGTTCGGTGTCGATGGACAAACTCTATCAGTTTTTTGACATTGATAATATCCATCACTGGAACAACACTCAGATAACTCTCACATAGGAGACTGAAATTTATGACGAAGTCTGAGTCTGAATTAGACCATTAACAAGTCACATAGTGATTAGTTAATGGTCCAAGTCCGTCCGAAACGTCGTAAGTTTCCGTCCCCAATGTTTCCCATTTGTTTCAACACCTCAATCACCTTCTTGGCAGTGTTTGTGGAATCTTTTATTTTCATCATATCCTCTTTTGAAAGATCTTGTCTAATCTTTATCTTCCCATCTTTATGTATAAATGTTATCTTCAATAGCCTATGCTAATAGTCCTATAAGCTACAATATATTCTTCAAAGCTGAAATTCTAAAGGAATTTTCTCATTTCATTCAGTTGTTCTTCTTCTTTGATTCTTTCTGTTCGTGATTTTATTTCTGTTCAGTAAAGTCTAAAAAAAAGGCAATTGTTTTATTGGTAACAAGAGCGTCCCTCAGTAACTTACCTCAGCTAACAACACTTGTTGTTAAACCTTTGTCATTTCTCAAGTGACTTTCACAAAATTGTCTTCAGTTTCATATTTATATTCTTCAGACTTTATCTCTCCTCTTAGCTTTTGTTGACATTTTCAGAAATATCTCGTGTTAGCTGTACCTGCTTTTCTGAGTCTTATCCTTAGATTTTCCTGCATAACTATTGTCTAATTAATTTTTTTAGTGTACTAAAATCTTAATTTCCTTCTCAGTATTATCCTTATTTACAAATAATTCTTGATTTATCATGTCTATATCTCTATTACCTCAGCTGCTCACTTAGTGTCTTCTTCATTTACTGTAACGACGCCTTTAAAACTTCTATATTATTTTATGAAATAGCTTTTCCATATATATTTTCCGTATTAATCCTTATTGCCTTAACCGATTTTCTTCAATTTTAATAATTCTGTCCATCTATCCACTGGTTTGCTTGTCTGCAGGTGTATCACTATAGCTGTGTTTACGCTGTGTACCCTCCGCCATGTTGTCAACAAACGCACTACTGTACAGTTGTGCTACTCTGTTTCTTCTTGATATATTAAATATGTTCCATATTTCTATTTTTGTGGACATCACTCACATAAAACACACCACACCTACACTATAACACAGGCTCAGTGTGTGTGTGTATGTGTGTGTGTGTGTGTGTGTGTGTGTGTGTGTGTGTGTGTGTGTGTGTGTGTGTGTGTGTGTGTGTGTGTGTGTGTGTAGTAACTAAGGTGTTGTAGAATCAAAACAATCAATGTCGTCACAAGGAAGGGAGGATCGATGGTCCTTAATCCTCAATGCAAATGAGCGTGTTGTTGTTGGTGGTAGTGATAGTAGTAATGGTAATTTTAGTGGTAGTGGTGGTGGTAGTGGTAGTAATAGTGGTTGTGGTAGCAGGGAGCGAGGCAGCGAAGGTTAACACACTGAGCGTCAGTACACAAGCGTTAACATTGATGTAGGTGTTAGTCAGAATCACCTGGATTTGTGAGTATTGACATGGCAGGGGTGGAGGAGGAGGGGGTGGAGGAGGAGGGGTGGAGGGGAGGGGTTTAAAGGTGAGGGGTGGAGGGGGGAGGAGTAAAAAAAAAAAAAAAAATAAAAAAAGAAGAGTGGGTAGGGGGAAAAAAAGAGAGAGTAAATTAAAAGAATGGAAGAAGTGATGTAGAGGGGGGGGGAAGGAGTGAAGGGGTAAGGGAAGAATGGAGAGGAGGGAAGGGTAAGGGAAGAAGAAAGGGGGTAAGGAAGGGTGAAGGGGAAAAATGTGAAGGGGTAAGGGAAGGAGGGGGGGGAAAGAGTAAAGGGGGGAAAGGGGAAAGGGGTTAAGGAAGGGGAGAAGTGGAAGGGGAAGGGTAAAAGGGTAAGGGAAAGGTAAGGGGAAGGGGAAAGGGGGAAGGGTGGAGCAAAGGAGAAAAAAGGGAAAAATGGGGGGGAGGGGGGTGAAGATCTACCCAATGAGTAAATGTTATCCTTGGATCAAGTGATCATCTACATTGCAGGCGTTTTTGATATCTATATCTGCAGGCGCTGTTTGATCACTTTTCATGTGAGGCGTGTTTGATCCTTACATTGCAGGCGCTGTTTGATCATTTCAATGTGGGCGCTGTTTGACACTCTAATGTGGGGCGTGTTTGATCATCCACATGCGCAGGGCTGTTTGATCACTCTACATGCTGGGGCGCTGTTTGATAAACCCTACATCTGCGGCGCTTTTTGTCATTACATGCTGCGGGCGCTGTTTATCATTAATCTGCAGGGCGTTTGATCACTCCACATGCTGCAGGCGCTGTTTTATTTACTGCTGCGGGCGCTGTTGCCCCCTTACATGCTGCAGGGTGTTTGATCATTAATGTGAGGCGCTGTTTGATCACTCCACATGCTGCAGGCGCTTTTTGATCCTTCACATGCTGCGGGCGTGTTTGATCACTCTACATGCTGGCGCGTTTTGATCACTTACATGGAGGCGCTGTTTGATCACTCTACTTCTGCGGGCGTTGTTTGATACTCCACATGTGCGGGCGTGTTTGATCATCAAAATGCGCGGCTTTTTTATATTTCTGCTGCAGGCGGTTTGATCACCCCACGCGCGGGTTTTTGTACTCACATGCGGCAGGCGCTTTTTGATCACTACATGCGCGGGCGCTTTTGATCACTTAATGCTGCAGGCGCTTTTTGATCACTTACATGTGAGGGTGTTTGATCATTCACATGCTGCAGGCGCTGTTTGATCACTTCCTCCCGGGCGCTGTTTGATATCTACAGTGCAGGGCGTTTTCACTCTAATGCGAAGGCGCTGTTTATCCTCTACTGCTGGGGGCGGTTTGATCACTCCACATGCGCAGGCGCTTTTTGATACTCCAATGCTGCGGCGCTTTTTGACACTTCACATGTGCAGGCCCTGTTTGTCACTTACAGCTGCGGGCGCTGTTTGATCATTTCACATGTGCAGGCGCTTTTTGTCCTTACTGGCGGGCTGTTTGAACTTCCATGTGCAGGGGGTGTTTGATCACTCCAAGTGCAGGGCTGTTGAACTTACATGCTGAGGCGCTTTTTTGCCTCTCATGCTGCGGGCCGTTTGATCACTTCATGCTGCAGCGCTGTTGACATCTACATGCGCAGGCGCTTTTTTGATCATTTAAAATGCTGCAGGGGGTTTTTGTACTCACATGCTGAGGCGTTTTTTGATCACTTCCATGCTGCAGGCGCTTTTTGATCACTTAATGTGCAGGCGTGTTTGATCATTCAGTGCGGGCGCTGTTTGATCACTCCACATGCTGGGGGGTGTTTGTCACTTACATGCGCAGGCGCGTTTGTTTCACTTCCTGCTGCGGCGCTGTTTGATCACTCTACAGCTGCACGCGTTTTTGATACTCTACGCTAGGCGCTTTTTGATCATTAATGGCAGGCGCTTTTTGACCCTTACATCTGAGGCGTGTTTGATCCTTACATGTGCAGGGTTTTTGTCACTCCCATCGCAGGCGCGTTGATCATCTACAGTGCAGGCGTGTTTGATCATTACATGCTGCAAGGCGCTTTTTGATCACTCTACATGCTGCAGGCGTGTTTGTAAATCTACAGGGCTGCAGGCGCTGTTTGACCCTGTACATGGCGGGGCGTGTTTGATCATTTTTTACATGTGCGGGGGGGTTTTTGACACCCACATGCTGGGGCGCTGTTTGATCACTCTAATGCTGCAGGCGCTGTTTGATCACCCCCAATGCGCGGCGGTTTGTCTTACATGCTGCAGGGTGTTTGATCCTCTACATGCGCGGCGCTGTTTGATACTCACATGCTGCAGGCGCTGTTTGATCACCCCAATGCTGCAGGCGCTGTTTGATCACCACTGCTGCGGCGTGTTTATACTCACATGCTGCGGCCTTTTTGATCACCCACAGCTGCAGGCGCTGTTTGATCACTCTTTGCTGCGGCGTGTTTGATCACTACATGCTGCAGGCGCTGTTTGATCATCACATGTGCAGGCGCTTTTTGACACTCAATGCTGCGGCGCTGTTTGATCACTCTACTGCTGCAGGCGCTTTTGATCACTCTACATGCTGGGCGTGTTTGACCCAAGGGAAGAACTATTCATTTTAATTTTTTATTAGTAAAATTTAGTTGTGATTAGTTAACACACCACACACACACACCACACAACACCCACACACCACACACACACAAAAACCCACACACCCCACACACACACACACACACAGAAGGAATTTTCGGAATTGCCCCTATTTGCAGCTTAATGAGGAGAATTCAGTCGGGGGAGGAAAAGGCAAGATTACAGGGGACGGGGACGGGCGCAGGCCTGGTCCAGAAAAGGGCCCCTGGAGTTAAACCCTCCCCAAAGTGAAAATCATGAAGAGGGGGGAAGGAAAAGTAGATTGCAGAAGAGTGCATTTAAAGGGAGCCAAAGACTAAAACCCCTCGCTCAAGGAAAAGGATCTTAGGGTGTGTATAATATTTAGCAAACTCTTGAGGCGCACATCAAAAAAATAAATTTCGCAGCACAGCCGACTACTAAACCAGGGAAAAATTCCGACAAATAGTAAGGATCGTTCCGGGCTGTACACCGTGTACGTTGGCCCATTTTGGAGTAGCAGCACCCGTTGGGAACCCCCACCTGGGCCCAAGTACGTCAATAAATTAAGGGAAAAGGAAATTGGAAAAGACCCCGGGGGAAAAAGGGAAGGGGGGGGAAGAGAGAATGGAAAGTTAAAATATAAAAAAGAAAATTTCAAGGGAAACTGAGAAGGTTTTTTAAAGGAAGAAACGGAAAAATGAACTGAAGACTCGAGAGTACGGGGTTTTTAAGAAAAATTTTTCAGTCTTGAGTTCCGGAAATAAAAGTTCAGGAAAGGGGAAAAAGGTGGGGAGTCCTAAAAGTTCAAGAAGAGGTTGAAAGTCATGGGCAGGAGAAAAGTGGGGCCCAGTGAAAAAGTGAAGAGGCGGGGGCCAGGGGAGGTATGAAAAACCCTGCAACCACAATAAATTATGGGCCCACAAATTCACATGAACCTAGTAAAGATTTTCCCATATTTGTACAAGTGCTCATTCTTCAAGATGGGGTGCCTTCAGAAATCTAGCTCCCGGGGAGAACAGGAGAGTGAAAGCCCATTTAATGGAAAAAAAGATTTTTCCCGAAATGCTTGTAGCGAAACAGTGAAGAGTGGAAGGGGAAGAGCATCGAGACGTGATCGGTTTTCACCAAAAAAAGAATATAAATACCTGAAAATTATTATATGGGGGGAAAAAAATTTGGGGCGGTGATCAGGTGCTACTAATTTAGTACCTTTTTGAAGAGAGGAATAGACGACAGGAATGAGTAATAGATAATGGGACTACAGATAATGGAAGAAAACAAGCAGGAGAAAAAGAGAGTGCATGATTTAACTTATAATGCAGAGGGGCAAAGGAGAGGAGCAAGATGTTAGAGAAGAAATGCAGAACAAATTAAAATGCAGAAAACTGAGAGACATGCAGGAGAACTAGAAATTAATACACAAGAATAAGATGGGCAGCTGAAAGTTTGATGATAAAGAATCCAAAGCTAAAACTGAACCATTGTTACCGGAAAGTTCCACAAGTTGAAACAGGGAACTTGTGAGGGAAAAGGTGATAGTTTGTAGAGATGATATATGAGTAACTTGTAAAGATACGAAAATATTACGAAAGTGTCTCTTTTATCAACTTGTCGGTTTTCTAAATCATTTATACAAATGGAGGAAGAAGTGCTGAAGGAGAATAACAGAAATATGTGAAGTGACTTTACAGTGTATAATTATTCAAATTGTAGTTGATGTGTGAATAATCTTCCAGTGTACATTGTGTTCGTCATTTTGGAGGCGATTACTAACACTCTCTCAGTGCTAACAAAGTGGCTTCCCAGTCCACCTTAGTAACACTTTATTGCATATTTAAAATAATTCTTGAAAGACACAGTTCAATTATCTTAACAATATATTGAGCTTATGGTTGATTCAGATATTTAACCTGCTTAAATTAATATGTAAATAAAGTTATTTACATATAACTATCTATATCATTGTTC
This sequence comes from Cherax quadricarinatus, assembly GCF_026875155.1. Taxonomy (NCBI): domain Eukaryota; kingdom Metazoa; phylum Arthropoda; class Malacostraca; order Decapoda; family Parastacidae; genus Cherax; species Cherax quadricarinatus. The sequence continues at coordinate 45,294,560 of NC_069401.1, read as the reverse complement.
TCCTGGTTTTACTGAACTCTGATCAGTAGTGTTGAGGTTTGTGGTGTCAGTGACTTAAGTTTACTGTTGTGTTATTACTGCCAACACACTGGCTAGTGTAGGTAACTTGTCTAGATATATTATCTTGTTACTGTTCGCAAGTAATAACCACCACCACCACTACCACTATCACCCACCACCATCACAACTACTACTACTATTACCACCATCACTACCAATCATCACTACTACCAGTCACCACCACCATCACTATCACCACTACCACCACTACCACCACTGCCACCGCTACCACCACTACCACCACTACCCAACCACCACCACTATCCCACCACCAGCGCCACCACCAACCACCACCACACCACAACCAACCACCATCACCACTACCACCACTACTTCTATTGCTATTACTACTACCACTATCACCTCCAACCAAAACCACCACCACTACTACTACTACCCACGACCACCACCAACACCATCACAACTACTACTACTGTTACTATTACCACCATCACTACCAATCATCACTACTACCAGTCACCACCACCACCACTATCACCACTACCACCACGCATCACTACCACATGCCACCACTACCACCACTACCCAACCACCACCACTATCCCACCACCAGCGCCACCACCAACCACCACCACCACCACCACCACACCAACCACCATCACCACTACCACCACTACTTCTATTACTATTACTACTACCACTATCACCTCCAACCAAAACCACCACCTACTACCACTACTACTACTACTACTTACCCACCACCACCACCAACTACTACCACTACACCTATTACTATTACTACTACCACTATCACCTCCAACCAAAACCACCACCAGCACTACTACTACTACCCACCACCACCACCAACACCAACTACTACCACTATCACCCTCCAACCAAAACCACCACCACACTACATACTACCCACCACCACCACCAACACCAACTACTACCACTATCATCCACCAATCAAACCACACACTACTACTACACCCAACCACCACCACCACGATCCCACCACAGCGCCACCACCACCACCACCACCAACCACCACCTCAACCCCACCACCACCGCCACACCAACCACCACCCACCACCGCCACAACCAACCACCATCACCACTACACCACTACTTCTATTACTAATTACTACTACCACTATCACCTCCAACCAAAACCTCCACCACTACTACTACTACTACCCACCACCACCACCAACCACCACCACCGCTACCACTACTACCCCAGCACCACCACCATTACTACTACTACTACCACCATCGCCACCACTACTACTTCTATCAATGCTACTACTACAACTACTACTACAGCTACTACTACAGCTACTACTACAACTGCCACTTGCATTACTATTACTACTATTTCTGCTGCTACCACTATTACCACTTACTACTACTACCACTACTACTACTACTACTACTACTACTACTACTACTACTACTACTACTACTGACACTGCTACCACTATCACCCATAGTACTACCACCATCCTGTTTTCTCTGTATTTCCCCAGTAGCCAGGTTTAGTGTGTTTTATCAATACACCTTCGTGTTTGTGGGTCATGTTTTATCTTGATTTAGGCTGTCATGTTTACAGGCCAGTGGCAACCTTCTCCTCTCCTAATGTTTAAATGTTTTACAGTGGACTAAACATCTTGTTGTTAACTGTTCTTGTTGTGTTTAACGGTTGTTAACTGACCTTGTTGCATTTGCTTGTGTTTACATGTTTTATTCGCAGCAGAGGAGCGGTGTGTAGATGGAAGATAATGTATTGTTGTATGAAATACAGCCTGTAGTGGTGCGTCGATGCTGTTGAAGAGCTCTTGATTCAAGGGAAGCGGAGCTACCTGACACTTCCACGGTTCAGAGCAGATTGCCTCCCATTCTCATGCCTCTCTGTGACCCTCTGTGACCCCTTACAGGTTTAGCGGTTTACAATAATAATAATAATAAAATTAACAACAGCAAAAATAAAGTTTTGATATAAGGATGTGCTTAAAGAAATTATTTAAGGTAATTATCACAATTAATTTCATTACTTGAGACGAGTTACCTTGATGACATTTATGAACGCTGCTGCTGCTGCTGCTGTTGCTGTTGCTGTTGTCGCTATTGCTGCTGTTGTTGTTGTTGCTGTTGCTGCTGTTGCTGTTGTCGCTGTTGCTGCTGCTGCTGTTGTCGCTGTTGCTGCTGTTGTTGTTGTTGTTGCTGCTGCTGTTGTCGCTATTGCTGCTGTTGCTGTTGCTGATGTTGCTGTTGCTGTTGTCGCTATTGCTGCTGTTGCTGTTGCTGCTGCTGCTGTTGCTGTTGTCGCTGTTGCTGCTGTTACTGTTGCTGCTGCTGATGCTGTTGTCGCTATTGCTGCTGTTGCTGTTGTCGCTGTCGCTGCTGTTGCTGTTGTCGCTATTGCTGCTGTTGTTGTTGTCGCTATTGCTGCTGTTGTTGCTGCTGCTGCTGCTGTTGCTGCTGTTGCTGCTGTTGTTGCTGTTGCTGCTGTTGCTGCTGCTGCTGCTGTTGTTGTCGCTATTGCTGTTGCTGTTGCAGCTGCGTTGCTGTTGCTGCTGCTGTTGTCGCTGTTGCTGCTGTTGCTGTTGCTGCTGCTGCTGCTGTTGCTGTTGTCGCTGTTGCTGCTGTTGCTGTTGTCGCTATTGCTGCTGTTGTTGTTGCTGCTGCTGCTGCTGCTGCTGTTGTCGCAATTGCTGCTGTTGCTGTTGCTGCTGCTGTTGCTGTTGTCGCTGTTGCTGCTGTTGCTGCTGCTGCTGCTGCTGTTGTCGCTATTGCTGCTGTTGCTGTTGCTGATGTCGCTATTGCTGCTGTTGTTGCTGCTGTTGCTGCTGCTGCTGTTGCTGTTGTCGCTATTGCTGCTGCTGTTGCTGTCGCTGCTGTTGCTGCTGCTGCTGTTGCCGCTGTTGTTGCAGCTGCTGATGCTGCTGTTGTTGTTGCTGCTGATGCTGCTGTTGTTGCTGCTTTTGTTGCTGTTGCTGTTGCTGTTTTTGCTGCCGATGCTGTTGATGCTGCTTTTACTGATGCTGCTGCTGCTGTCACACTGACAATTACTGTATTATATAATTATATTTATATAACTAGATGTATTTCAGTGGCTGTGTGATGCCAAGAAATTATCCCAGCGTTCCACAACCCCAGTCTCTTGTGTCTCAGTGCACGAGACTGGAATAGTGCAGAGTGCGGCATAAGTTGACAATACAGTTAATATTTGTGTTGATAATTTGAAGGGAATCAGAAGAGACATTCATAAGTTATCATTTGAAAACTAAAATTCAATTTTTTTCAGTAAAAATGGCAAATTAGAACATAGCCCAAATCTAATTAAAACGTTCCAAAAGATCAAAATCCTAAACTACACAAGACCATCAAGATTGAAGCAGCTTACAAGTTGTATTATTAAGTTATCATGATGGAAAACTTGAAGCTAATCAGATGCGACACTCAGAAATTATCACATGAAAAGAGTTATTTAATTTTTTCCAGGTTTTTTTTAAAAAAAAATGGGAACTATTGTGGCCAAAATTAATTCAGACTTTACGTAAGACTGACCAGCTGTTATAGCAGCACACACAAAGTTTTATTTAAGATTAATGTACATAACATACAACTTTTTAAGGCTGTTCTTGAGGACTGACTGATGTTATAGACACATAAAAGAACATTAAGTTAATTTAACTTAAGATAACTAAATAAAGTCAAACACTGAGACTTATTTATAATAAAACTTACACAAGATAACTTACACAAGATAACTTACACAAGATAACTTACACAAGATAACTTACACAAGATAACTTACACAAGATAACTTACACAAGATAACTTACACAAGATAACTTACACAAGATAACTTACACAAGATAACTTACATAAGATAACATCAACAGATTGTTTATTCTGGAAAAAAAACACACAACACTAAAATTTGAAGCCGACTACAAAGAATCATTTTCCAGTGTTGCTCAGAATCCAACAAATTTGTGCCTACACGACTAAACCCATCAATCTTCATCCATACGTACACAAGTCATTACACGTTGAACTTGATGTCTTCACTAAAGTTATATTTCAGTCAGTTAAAGAACTATACCGTAGGGTACCATATACCGCCTGAGGAATAGAAGCTTTAAATCGATGAAAGCACATGATAAGACAAATCCACTCACTTGGAACAAGAGTCCTACCAAGTATCAGGGCAAATAAGCCTGGCAAAATGGCTTCACAAATCCATAATAAGTATCTCCACCATCACACGTCTCCACCCATACACTGTCTCACCATCACACATGTACTCCACCCATCACTCTGTCTCCACCCATCAACACTAAATCTCCACCCATCACACTGCCTCCATCCATGTTGCCGATCCAACAAAAACTGTCCTACACACCCATCACACTTCTCCACCATCACACTGTCTCCACCTTCACACTGTCTCCACCCATCACACTTCTCCACCCATCACACTGGTCTACCACCCATCAACAGTCTACACCATCACACTGTCTCCACTTCCTGCAACCCTCACACTGTCTCACTATCCTCAACACTTAAGTTCCCACCCATCACACTGTCTCCACCCATCACACTGTCTCCACCCATCACACTGTCTCCACCCATCACACTGTCTCCACCCATCACACTGTCTCCACCCATCACACTGTCTCCACCCATCACACTGTCTCCACCCATCACACTGTCTCCACCCATCCCTGTCTCACCATCACACTGTCTCCACCCATCACACTGTCTCCACCCATCACACTGTCTCCAACCATCACACTGTCTCCACCCATCACACATCCGAGGATGAAGTAAAGAGGAGAGGAGGCGCTATGTGTACCCTTAACAACAATATTCAATACACTTATCGAAACAGTGAGATTGCCGAGCATCGAGACAGCACAATGTCAGTCCCCAATTTTAAAATAAGTGCGAAGGACATGAAGCACTAAACTACAGAACCATGTCACTGCATGTATAGTATGCAAAGTCTCGAGAAGATTGTCAGGAAGAAGAAGGATTGATCTTCATCAACATCAGCCAACATTGTTCAGGACGGGAAATCCATCTTTCACAAAACCTACTGGAGCACTAACTGACAGGTGCACAGTAGGACAATAGAGCAGAAGTGTGGGTATATTGTTCTTGGACGAAGAAGGCGTTGGACACAGTTCCACACAAGGGATTTAGTGCAAAACTACTGAGGACCAATGCAGGGATAACAGGAGAAGCACTACAGATGCGATACAATAAGTGTAGCAGGTGGCCTCGAGACGTTCATTGCAAACTACAGCACACATAAGGGGATTACCAACAGACCCCTGGCAGTCTTCAACTGGCACTTGGACAAGCACACTAAAGTCAGATCCTGATTCAAGCCTGGGCCTGTGCTCGTACCCGTTGGTTTGCGTGCAGCCAGCAGCAACAGCCTGGTTGATCAGGCTCTGATCCACCAGGAGGCCTGGTCACAGACCGGGCCGCGGGGGCGTTGACCCCCGGAACTCTCTCCAGGTAAACTCCAAGTAAACAGTGGATCAGGGAATAGTTGTCAGGAAGACAGCAGCTAGTCATGGTACGTGGCGAGGTGTCAGAGTTGGCGCCTGTGACCAGCGGGGTCCCACAGGTGTCAGTCCTAGGACCAGTGCTGCTTCTGGTATTTGTGAACGACATGGCGGAAGGAATAGACTCCGAAGTGTCCCTGTTTGCAGATGACGTGAAGTTGATGAGAATAATTCATTCGATTGTAGACCAGGCAGAACTACAAAGGGATCTGGACAGGCTGCAGACCTGGTCAAGCAACTGGCTCCTGGAGTTCAACCCCACCAAGTGCAAAGTCATGAAGATTGGGGAAGGGCAAAGAAGACCGCAGACGGAGTACAGTCTAGGGGGCCAGAGACTACAAACCTCACTCAAGGAAAAAGATCTTGGGGTCAGTATAACACCAGGCACATCTCCTGAGGTACACATCAACCTAATAACTGCTGCAGCATATGGGCGTCTAGCAAACCTCAGAACAACATTCCGACATCTTAATAAGGAATCGTTCAGGACCCTGTACACCGTGTACGTTAGGCCCATATTGGAGTATGCGGCACCAGTTTGGAACCCACACCTAGCCAAGCACGTACAGAAACTAGAGAAAGTGCAAAGGTTTGCAACAAGATTAGTCCCGGAGCTAAGGGATATGTTCTGCGAGGAGAGGTTAAGGGAAATCGACCTGACGACACTGGAGGACAGGAGAGATAGGGGGGGACATGATAAGTACATACAAAATACTGAGTGGAATTGACAAGGTGGACAAAGACAGGATGTTCCAGAGATGGGACACAGCAACAAGGGGACACAGTTGGAAGTTGAAGACACAGATGAATCACAGAGATGTTAGGAAGTATTTCTTCAGCCACAGAGTAGTTAGGAAGTGGAATAGTTTGGGAAGCTATGTAGTGGAGGCAGGACCCATACATAGCTTTAAGCAGAGGTATAATAAAACTCACGGTTCAGGGAGAGTGACCTAGTAGCGACCAGTGAAGAGGCGGGGCCAAGAGCTAGGACTCGACTTCTGCAACCTCAACTAGGTGAGTACAACTAGGTGAGTACACCTACACCTACACACACACACCTACACACCTACACATACACCCACACATACACATACACACCTACACACCTACCCCCACACATACACATACACACCGACACTCCTACACCTATACCTACACATACACACCTACACACCTATACCTACATCTACGTATACACATGCACACCTACACACCTACACCTACACATACACATACACACCTACACACCTACACATACACATACGCACCTACACACACCTACGCATACACACTTACACGTACACTCCTACACCTACACTCCTACACCTACACATACACATGCACACCTACACACCTACACACATACACATGCACACCTACACACCTACACACCTACAGATACACACCTACACCTATGCATTTACACACTTGACTCTCTTCACTCTCGTCGAGGTTCCAGTCACTGTTTTTGTGTGAAAGTTTTAAGCTCCACCACTGAAGGTTATGTAAGTTATCCCAGCCATTATGGGATGCTGGGAATGTGTTTAATAACTGTGGTCATAGTGCACGTACACATGCCAATTGTTTCTAGAATTTGGTCCTCGTTACCTTACACAAGTGTTGAAAATGTAAAGCCGATTGGATGAAACGTTCTCGAGTTATGAGCGAAACAAAACAGAAAAGTTGGTGGGAGAAATAACAATTAGGGAATCTGATTACTGTGGCAATTACTTACATATAATTACACTGACATATAAACATGTATAATTACTCTGGAATATAATTATATGTTCTCACTGTTATATATTTACGATTAGCCTGTTTATCTGTTTGTGTGTGTGTTGTGTGTGTCGTGTGGTGTGTGTGTACTCACCCATTTGTACTCACCTATTTTTAGTTGTAGGGGTCTAGTCTTAGCTCCTGGCCCCGCCTCTTCACTGGTTACTACTGGGTCCTCTCTCTCCCTGCTCCATGAGCTTTATCAAACCTCGTCTTAAAACTGTGTATGGTTCCTGCCTCCACTACGTCACTTTCTAGGCTATTCCACTGCCTGACAACTCTATGACTGAAGAAATACTTCCTAACATCCTTTGACTCATCTGAGTTTTCAACTTAAAATTTTGACCTCCTGTTTCTGTGTCCTCTCTCAGGAACATCCTGTCTCTGTCCACCTTGTCTATTCCACGCAGTATTTTGTATGTCGTTTTCATGTCTCCCCTGACCCTCCTGTCCTCCAGTGTCGTCAGTCTGATTTCCCTCAACCTTTCTTCGTAGGACATACCCCTGAGCTCCGGAACTAGCCTTGTTGCAAACCTTTGTACTTTCTCTAACTTCTTGACTTGCTTGACCAGGTGCGGGTTCCAAACTGGTGTTGCATACATACTCCAGTATGAGCCTGACGTACACAGTGTACAGTGTCTTCAACGATTCCTAAGGTATCGGAACGCTATTCTCAGGTTTCCAGGCACCCATATACTGCAGCAGTTATCTGGTTGATGTGTGCCTCCGGAGACGTGCTCGGTGTTATGGTCACCCCAAGATCTTTCTCCTTGAGTGAAGTTTGCAGCCTTTGTCCACCTAGCCTATACTCTGTCTGCGGTCTTCTTTGCCCTTCCTCAATCTTCATGACTTTGCGTTTGGCAGGGTTGAATTCGAGAAACCAGTTGCTGGACCACGTGTCCAGCCTGTCCAGGTCTCTTTGTAGTCCTGCTTGATCCTCATCCAGTTTAATCCTTCTCATTAATTTCACATCATCTGCGAACAGGGACACTTCAGAGTCTATCCCTTCCACCATGTTATTCACATATATCAAAAATAGCACTGGTCCTAGGACTGACCCCTGTGGGACCCCACTCATCACAGGCGCCCTATTACAACCCAGGAGTCCCAAAGGCCTGTTATCCTGGGTGTAAAGGGAGCAAAATAAACACAGCAGAAAACTTTTGACTTATATTATCCTTCGCCAATTTAGAACAGAAGTATGTACACTATGTACAGCAATAGGTATTAGTGCACTCCACGGTAAGCAAGGCAGAATAGAAGCCACTAGAGAGCAGACCGCGCTTGAACCAGCTCTAGAATGGTAATGACAAGGGCAGACAGGAGAGTGGTACCACATAACCTCTGCGATTGCCAAAACCATTTTCTCATTGGCTGGAACCTGGGTACTGGTTGAACGACGGGGCCCCATCGTCAACCCTCAGTCTCCTGGTTCGCTGGTTGGGGGAGATAACCTGTAAATGAGGGTGTGTACATGCGCCGAATAAAGGTTACGTACTCTTTGCATGCCACATGCCCACTGTGATACCTCATCTTGTACCATGACCCGTTGTTGCCTCCCTGTCAGGTATTCTCTGATCCATTGCAGTGCCCTTCCTGTTATACGCGCCTGGTCCTCCAGCTTCTGCACTAATCTCCTGTGAGGAACTGTGTAGAAGGCCTTCCTGCAGTCCAGAAAAATGCAATCAACCCACTCTTCTCTCTCTTGTCTTACTTCTGTTACCTTGTCATAAAGCTCCAGAAGGTTTGTGACACAGGATTTGTCTTCCATGAATCTGTGCTGGTTGTTGTTTATAATCTTGTTTCGTTCCAGGTACTCCACCACTCTCCTCCTGATAATCTTCTCCATGACTTTGCATGCTATACATGTCAGAGACACTGGTTTGTAGTTTCGTGCCTTTTTTCTGTCTCCTTAAAAATGGGGACTACATTTGCCGTCTTGGATACCTCAGGTATGAAAGATGTTTTGAAGATTGTGGTTAGTGGCATTCACAGCATCTCTGCTCCTTCTCTAAGGACCCACGGGGAGATGTTGTCTGGACCCCTCGCCTTTGAGGTATTGAGGTCACTTAGCAGCTTCTGCAACTCCTCCTCCGTTGTTTGTATGTCATCCAGCACCTGTTGGTATATTTCCTGTTGGTGTTCCCCTCTGTGCTGTCTTCTCGGAGCCATTCCTGTCTCTACTGTAAATACTTTTTTAAATCTCATGTTGAGCTCCTTGCATACCTCGTGTTCGTTACTTTTGAGATCTGCACCTTCTTTCCTCAGGCTGATCACCTGGTCTTTGACTGTTGCCTTCCTCCTGATGTGGCTGTACAACAGTTTCTGGTCAGACTTGACTTTCGATGCTATGTTATTTTGATACTGTTGCTGGGCCTCCTTCCTTACCTGTGCATACTCGTTCCTGGCTCTTCGACTAATGTCCTTATTTTCTTGTGTTCCTCGCCTTCTGTACTTTTTCCATTCTCTATTGTACTTGGTTTTTTGCCTCCTTACACCGTCGGGTAACCAGGGGCTCGTTCTGGTCTTCCCATTATTTCTGCTGCCCTTGGAAACAAACCTTTCCTCTTCCTCCTTACATTTTGTAGTTACATACTCTTTCATTTCATTTAACGACTTTCCTATCAGTTCTCTGTCCCACTGAACCCTTACGGGAAAACCTCAAACCTAGAATCCCCCTTTTTATAACTTTTTTTTCCCTTTCCCTGCATTCTGTGGTGGATAAAACATTGCAATGATTTCCCTTTTTGCTCCCCAAACGAAATGTACCTACTATGTATTCTTTTTTCTCTAATCTCTCCATCCCCTCCCATTTCCTCAAATTTCCATCGTTTTTTTCACGAGCAGTAAAACTCCTCCTCCCCCCTGCTCCTTCTCCCTTTTCCTCAAAAAGATACCCAGGGGAAGATGCTCTGTTATTGTCTCAATATTTCTTTTCTTCTGACTGCTAGATTCTGGGGACTTCTCTTTGATTCTTTCTGCCCCCCTCACTTTATTTTTTATTCCATCCCCATTCGTGACCAAAACCTTCAATTTCGTTTAAAAAACGGGGTCTAAGATTTTGGGGGTTTAGGAGACAGGACCCTGGCAGGAGCCCATAGGGGTTGTGTGGGGGCAATTCCCGTGGGGGTTGCTGTAATGTTTGGGGTTTTGTGTGTGGTGGTGGGACAGAGGGATCGGCGTGATTGTCGGTTTAATTTTTTCGGGGTTTTTTGGGGTTGCGTGGGGAGTCCTTCGCGGGTGTTTCTGGGGGGTGTTTGCCCTTTCACCGCGGGTTTTATTCTGCTTCTTTTTTTCCCTTCCCCCATCCTCCTTTCTTTTTTTGCACTTTTTTTTTTTCATATCCCCTTTTTCCCCTTTTGCTTTCTGTCTGGGTCGAGGTACACTTCGGGGAATCCCAGTTTTTCCTCGCTTGTTCTTTCTCCTGCAGGATCATGGTTTCCATTTGATTCTGCCTTGAAAATTACTTTAAAGGGGCCGCTTCCTTCTCCTTAAAACCCACGGAATTTCTCCAAAAATTTGCCCCCTAGTCATTAGCCATCGCCTATTCCTTCATATACCTTCAATCGCGTTATCTCCCCCTTTTTTCTTTCCTCTTAGGTTTCCTTGGGTTCCTGCCCATAGACAAAAACTGACCCTTCCCTTTCTTCCCCCCCACGTGTCTCCCTTGCCCCCCCTTTAAGGTTTTCGTTCCTTCCCTTGGAGTGTTCCTACCTTCAACCTTTCCCTAGCTAGGCCCCATTGCTCTTTGGTCTGTCTTTCCTACTCAGTTTTTTTCCGGCTCCTGCTTTAGTCTGGTAGAGTCTTGCAAATCCTACTCCTTCAATGTCTCCCAACCTCTCATTTTTTTACTACTGGCCCTTGTCATTGCCTTGGCCCGTGGGGTCACTGGCCCTTTTCTACATAATAGTTTCCCTTCTCCTTCAAGCCCCCTTTGTTTGGTTTTTTAATTAGAATTTCCTGATTTTATGTCTGTACTGTTATTTCTGTCTTTAGGTGTTTCAGATACCATTTCCCTTCTAAGCACTTTTTCTTGGTTTTCTGCTACTATGGCATGTTGCTCCCACCTTCTATCTGCAGCTACCACCTCCACCATCCTCCCCAACCCCTCTAGCTTTTTCCCCATTCTTCCCCCCTTTTTTGAGCCTGCTTTCCCAATCTTTTTTTTCCAGCTCTCGGCCTTTTTTTGGGCCCCCGACCACAGAACGAAGTTTTTGTGAGGATGGTGTTGCAGGTGGGGTTAGGGGTGGGGAGGGGGGACCGGATTAAAAAGCCGGGGGCCCTAATTCAGTTTGGCGGGGCCCCTTTGAGTTACGGGTAAGCAACACCCCTTCCAGCTTGGGGGGGGGGGGTCGGGTGAGCCATTTAAGGCTAATTAAATACATTCTGGCTATTTAGAATAAATTTAATGGGGAAAGACATCAAGAAAACCCAAAACCATTTACCAACAGCCCTTATAACTATCTTTTTAAATCAGCATTTAAAGGAATAAACTCAAGACAGTATAAATTCAAAATTAGGCATTAAAAGGACATCATTTCCTATTTTAAAACAGCAAACCACTACACACATTATTCCCTTTTTAAATCACTGACCATTTGTTTTTATTGCATCATGCATAAGACTACAAATCAAAAAACTCAAAAAAAAAGAATTGTTTATATTCACGGCACTTCTTAAATAAACTTTTTTCTGGATTTCATATTGGGAAAATCACAATTAATTCTCAAAATCAAATTTCTTGTTAGTCAGACCCAAAGGCAAAAAGGCAGGTTTACACAATTTTCTTGGGTCATTTTTTGAACGAAGCTGGTTTTTTTACTCTTTTTCAAAACAAAAAGAACGTTTTCCCTTTACATTTTGTACTTAAAGTTAGGGAAAGGCGTGCACATGTCAACATAGGGGAAGGGTTTCTGAGATACCTGCATTTCTTAAATTTTCAAAGCGCGAGGGGGCACATTTTTCAGGTGAGCTTTAAACGATTCATAACCCCAAAAAAGAAAATATTTTCTTCAAAAAAGGCCTAACAAAATCTGAAAGGTTTTTGCAAATTTAAATGCAGCTTTTCCCAATTCTTCATCTCAAAATAGTAATTTTGAACAAAAACCAAAAATTTCATTGAATTCTGGGAATTTCTTTTCTTTTCACCAAAATTCTGTAATCATAATCCCAAATGACATATTAGCTGTCCACTTTCTCCTTGGAGCAACACAAATTTTTTGCTGGCTCTTCAAAAATTTCGTTTCCTCTTTTCCTTTACCCTGATGATCACCCGTAAATGTAGTCTTTCCCCACAGTTTAGCTTTCTCTCAAAAATTTCAAAAAACTTCACATTGCAATGAGCTTACAAATTCCACTAAGCCCAAAGGTTACACAAGAGCCTTTCTTTCAAATTTTTTGAAGTGTCTTGTTTGTGGCATTTAACCGTTTTCCCTATACATCCCAAAACACACAAATAAGGCCCAAATTCAAAATCTTCCAATTTTATGCTAACTGGCTGCTTCGCTTTTTTATTGCGTCTGTCTTCACCTCTGCTTTTGGATCAAAACAGAACGTATTTTAGCAAAACTGTCTTTTTAAAGCTGTGTTTTCATCATCTCGCCTGACCACCTGTTGTTGATAAAGATTTTTATGACTCTCCATGAAGGTTGACTTAGTATACTCAACCGAGCGTTTTAAGCAGAGAAAAAATTAAAGAGTCTTGTAAAAGTCCAAAAAATAAACTGCAGCGCACAACACCCGCAGCACAACCCAACAAGATTAAAAAAGGCTGACGGGGACAATTCACAAAGGGGGTTTAATTTCTGATACGGGCTGCAAACCATTTATTTACCCACATTTTCTTCAATTTTCGTAGCTCTGGCCACGGCAATCCCATAAAAAGAGATCATGTTCAAACAGAGTATCCAGTACACATTCATCATTTTTTCTCCATCAAGGGCCTAAAGAGGAATAATTTTATAAACGCTCTACAGCTTACCACGGGGTCACAAAGCGAACAATGAAGTCAATTATCTTAGTAAATACTGGGGTTAATCTACACTTATTGCAAAGTATTTTTGCAGTTTTCACAGCTGCTGATGATTTATTGAGTACCTTTCTTAGTCATTTTTCGAGTTCAATAAATTCATGCATATAGTAGATGACATGTAAGATCCAGTGGCCTCTTCCTGCATCCCCAAAGGCTGACACATGATTTGCTAAGGAATGGATCGAATTGTGCTACAGTTCTAAGACCCTAGGAAATTGCCATTGTTTTCCGAACCAAAAACCTCATTTTCTCCACGAAAGCAAGTCCCTCTTAGAGCTAAGATTTTACAACAGCAACAACTCTTTCTAGAACTTTTCTCCAATAAGTGCGCTCTTTTTCAGTTGAATTTCCAAATGAGAATCCAATAAGCCCTTTTTTCTTTCTGTCACGAAATACACTGGCTAAAATGCAGCTCCTGTGATGGTGCTGTTTTCATGTTCCTCGAACGCTTGGAATTTTCCAGGCCATTGAACCCCTGTGTGAAAGGATCATCTTTGGTAGAAAAATAGCTTGCATGCTGAACAGTACACTTATCCTTGAGCTTTCGAGTATACCATCCATGATCTTTTTCACACACAGTTTTCTGAATTAGGCAAGCTCCTATAAAACATAGAATGACTTTAAACAAGGAAGGCGACGACTTCCATCATCATAAATCCTTGCTGCTGCTCCAAGTCAATGTTCAGATTTGACTGAATTTTTCTGCAATGAAAGCATTACGTATAGAATCTGGGATTACAATGGCCATGAGGCAGGATCTTTTAAAACAAAGCCAGTGGATGAAATGTCCCGTTGAGACACTGAAGGAACACAAAAGAAGTAGATGCTGGCTGAGAAAAATGAAGGTAGGGCTTCCTGTTATGAAACCTGACGTATCTGCAACTCAACTGTACTGGTAACATCAGAAACTGTTTTTCGGTGAAGCATTCTTGATCTTCTTCTGCAGCTTCCTACAATTCTTTCTTTTTCTGTTCTTCTTTCTTGAATTTTCTTCTTTCTTTTTTCTGTGCCCCACATCGCATAAGAACGTCCAACATCACGTTCACGAGCTGCCATAATGAGGATGTATCACTGTCTGTAATCATCCAAATACAAATTTTTTTCATTACAATTAATATTAATTTTTAATTATATTTTTTTTTTCTGTCAATTGGGGGGGGAAAATGGGGCACTTGTAGCCGCCCTTTCTCTGCTGCGCATCTAAAAATTCAAAACGTTTACCAGAAAGGATCCATACAGAATTTTGTCTTTTAACCATAGATTAGGTTTAGTGGGTAGGGCTAGAACGAATTTTACAATTCATACACCTTGATCTCCAATTTATACTTAACAGAATCATACCTGAGTCCAAGAACAATGCACAATGTGTATTTATATTACCATTTCATACTAAACTAATCATTTAGTGGTTTTGCATGATATTTGGCCTACCACATAGATTAAGGACTGAGAATAAAGAATGCAGGGACAATGTTCAGTTTCACCCCAACAACGATTTTCTTATGTCTTAATGTGTTTCTGGGGAAATATGTAGAAATAAAATTGATGTTCTAACATCACTTCCTCGCAACTTAAACTAAGCATTTGCGACGGAAGTGATATGTAGACCAACAATCAAAAGAGATCTGTATTGATATGATGAAGACTTAAAGACAGACAAAGTGCTTTTAAAAACGTACCACCGGAAGTCATTCTTTGCGTTTTTATGTTTATTTCTTATATAGTATTTTTACCACCAAAATGCGCTTTTACGGTCCATGCGTCCGTTTACTGTCCATGTGTCCATTACTGGTCAAATTAACGCCTATCAGTATCTCCCTTAACATTTAAAGCGAAAACAACATTTATCCATACGACATCAATGTCTATCAACAAACACTTTCAGTAATTTGTCACAGTACAAGGTCTAGATAACGTGTAATTACTACAGACAAATTGGAGAGTGGAAACTCCCATACTCAGCCCATTGAGCCGGGAAAACACCATAGCAGTGTTTCTGATGTAACAAAGGCGTGTTTGGAGTTGTTGCCATCTATGTGTTAGGTTGTATTATTTTATAAATTTTATTCATTTAATGTTCTGTTTTTGATTATTTTAAAAATCATTTTACTCTCCAAACACTTGAACTTTTTAGGCAGGGACCCCTTTGCACTTGCACCATGTGCGCAGTCTTGGATGAGCCCCTGACCCCTTGTGACCACGGGGCCCCCCCCAAATGCGAGGGGCCCTAGCAAATGCAAGTTTGTCTATGCAAGTAATCGGCCCTGGAGTTAGGGCAGGGAAGAGAAGGATATGGGTGGGAGAGGGGGGAGCATCAAGGAGAGTTTTAGGGGTTACAAGAGGGTATAGGAAGGGAGGAGAAAGGGAG
The DNA here is from genome assembly GCF_026875155.1 of Cherax quadricarinatus. NCBI lineage: Eukaryota > Metazoa > Arthropoda > Malacostraca > Decapoda > Parastacidae > Cherax > Cherax quadricarinatus. The sequence continues at coordinate 45,278,773 of NC_069401.1, read as the reverse complement.
TGTGGGAGAGGCTAGGGCAGTGGTTCCCAAACTTTTTCAGCTTGTTACCCAATTTAACATGCCACATAAAGCATGTTACCCCTTTCACAAAATGTTGTTATTATTGATATATATGGCTAAACGTGAACGTATACAGCCTCGCATACTCTGCTAATCCTAGCAAAACCATTGAAAACGTAAGAACCACACATACATTATATATAAAATTAATAATAGCTACAAATTCACAGTAACAGTGGGTAAATACTAACTATATATTGCACAGGGCAGTACACATACATACCAGCTTATGTCTACCTCGGCTGATGCTCACAGATAAACTGACAGTGAGAAATAGAGGCAGCCTCAGAAGTGAGTGAAACGCGTACTGGACAGGTTCGATCTGGGCTACTGAGTTACTTTTGTCCTGAAGCATACTTGTCAAATATTAACCTTTTGGGTTTCCACACACTTACTATTATTTACTTTCCTTTTCTAATACTGTAATTAGTTTTTGATGTTTATTGTTATTTGGTTTAACTTTATTACTTACTTATAATAGGTTTACTTTACAACTTTATATACTAAGACTATGTTAACAATAATCCTCAACCGGGTACCGCATTGTTTTCTTGATTTTCAGAATTCAATAACTTTTTTTCGTGTCCACCCACTCCATTACCCCCCAAAAAAATGGTAAATTACCCCCAGGGGGTAATTTACCCCCAGTTTGGGAACCACTGGGCTAGGGGGAGAGAGAGGTGGGGGAAGAGACTGGGGAGAAGGAAGGTGGATGAAGATTGATACGAGAGAGAGAGAGAGAGAGAGGAAGAGAGAGAGAGAGAGAGAGAGAGAGAGAAGAGAGAGAGAGAGAGAGAGAGAGATAGAGATTGCGAGAAGCAGTAAGATGGATGGAAGGTGAGGAATGAGAGAGAGGATATAGAGAGAGAAGAGGAGAGAGAGAGAGAGAGAGAGAGAGGGGATGGATTGATGGCCAGGAGAATGAGAGAGAGAGAGAGGATGAGAGAGAGAATGGATAGGGAGGGAGAGTAGAGTGGGTGAGAGAGAAGGACGATGGATGGAAAGGTGAGATGGGAGAGACATAGCTCACATCAATGGAGGTGTTGTTGTGTAAGTGTGTGTGTGTTCATGGTGTGGGAATTAGTTATGAGGGGGACCAGTTGGATAGAGATGGGGAGGGGACAAAGTGGATGAGAGAGTGGGACCGGAGTCTAGTGGTGGATTGTTTGGGGGTGAATGGTTGTAGGACCGTTTACACGCTGTGTTGGGTGTGGTGTGTGTGTGTGTGTGTGTGTTGTTGTGTGTGTGGTGGTGTTTGTGTGTGTGTGCGCGTTGTGTGTGTCCAAAAATAATGCTCCCTCACTTTAAGTATCTATACTACTAATTAAAATACCAATATTAATTCAAACACTTATCCATACTACTAATAAAATACCAATATAATACTAGTAATTCATAAAACTTAGCCTCTCAACTCTACAAGTGTCTACCTTGAGCTAGGGAGTGTGTGTGTGGTACCACCTATTTGTGTTGCAGGGGTCGAGTCCTAGCTCCTGGCCCCGCCTCTACAAACGCGTTGCTACTAGGCCCATCTCTCTCCCCGCTCCCATGGAGCTTTTAGTCAAACCTCGTCTTAAAACTGTGTATGGTTCCTGCCTCCACTACCATTTTTCCTAGGCTATCCACTGCTACAACCTATGACTGAAGAAATAGTACTTCCTACATCTCTCTCTCTGAGCTCATTTGTGTCTTCAACTTCCAATTGTGGCCTTCTTGTTTTATCTGTGTCCCCTCCTGAAACATCTTCCTGTCCTTGTCCACCTGTCTATATCCACGCAGTATTTATATGCGGTATCATGTCTCCCCTGACCCTCCTGTCCTCCAGTGTACGTCAGGGCCGATTCCTCTTAATCTTTCTTCATAGGACATTCCCCTTAGCTCCGGACTAACCTTGTTGCTAACCTTGTACATTCTCTATTCGCTTGACCGTGCTTTATCAAGTGCGGGTTCCAAACAGGTGCTGCATACTCCAGTATGAGGGCCTGACGATACACGTTACAGTGTCTTGAATGATTTCCATACTAAGTATCGGAATGCTGATTCTCTAAGGTTTGCCAGGCCGGCCCCATAGCTGCAGCAGTATATCTGATTGATGTGTGCTTCCGGAGACATGCTCGTGTTATACTCACCCCAAGATCTTTCTCCTTGAGTGAGTATTGCAGTCTTTGCCACCTAGCTATACTCTGTCTGAGTCTTCTGTGCCCATTTCCCCCTATCTTCATGACTTGCATTTGGCATGGATTACAATTCGAGAAGCCATTTGCTGGGACCATGTGTCCAGTCTGTCCAGGTCTCTTTGAAGTCCTGCCTTGAGTCCTCATCAGATTAAATCTCCTCATTAACTTCACATCATCTGCAACAGGGACACTTCTGGAGTCTAACACCTTTCGTCATGTCCGACACACACCATATACCAAAAAATAGCACTGTCTAGGACCGACCCCTGTGGGACCCAGCTCGTCACAGGTGCCCACTGTGGATACACATTACGTACCATGACTCGTTTGTTGCCTCCCCAGTCAGGTATTCTCTGATCCATTCAGTGCCCTTTTCCTGTTTATATGCTCCTGATGCTCTAGCTTCTGCACATAATCTCTTGTGAGAACTGTGTCCAAAGGCTCTTGCAGTCCAAGAAGATGCAATCCAAAACCCACCCTCTCTCTCTTGTCTTACCTCTGTTATTTTATCATAAAAACTCCAAAGGTTTGTGACACTGGATTTGCCTTCTGTGAATCCGTGCTGGTTGGCAATATACTCCTGTTCCGTTCCAGGTGCTCCACCACTCTCCTCCAGATAATCTTCTTTCCTCCTAAATTTGCATACTCTACCGTCAACGACACAGGTCTATATAGTTTAGTGCCGTCCTTTTTGTCTCCTTTTTTTGAAAATGGGAACTACAATTGCCGTCTTCCATACCTCAGGTAGTTGCCCAGTTTCCAGGGATGTGTTGTGTGTGTGTGTGTGTGTGTGTGTGTGTGTGGTGTGTGTGTGTGTGGTGCGTGTGTCTGACGGTTACCCCTCTCTACTATTCCACTGCATCTCCTCACGGCCCTCATCAATACATATCTGCACCTTATCTATTCTTGTAAAGAATGCAGGAGTGGAGTGACCAGTGTGCAGAGACCTAGAATCTGACAACATGCAACCACAATAAAGTGAGAAATACTTGCAGTGGTAGCAGCGGGCCGATGACAAGTTGCCAGTTGCTGATCCGTTATCGTACACGTAGGCCTCCTAACACTATTTGAAAAAATCCTTCCCCCATGATAGTTGATATCCTTCTATGCTCTCATACTTCCCCGCATTTCCTCAGTTTTCATTTTCACATTGGTAGAATACACTTCACATTCGTGAGCTACACTTTTTTTGGGGTTAGGCACACAACCTGTTATGACATCACCGCTTCAAGAAGGCCTACTCATGCCACCTTCCCTAGTTATATATTTTTTTTCTTTTCACAGTTATTAACTTTTTCACTCTCACTGTATGGTGCCCACCATTTCACTTGTTAACCAACCTCTCGTAATTCTTGAACACCTACTTTCACACTCGCTTTGATCTTTGTATATTTGTAACTATGTGGTAACAGGTGCCTACTAGGCCTCTAACGAATTGGCACTTTGATAGTTTTGTTGTATGATTTCAGGCTTCCTCTCGTCTTTTTTAACTAATAACTTTGGTTATCACTCGTAGGGTTGTTCACTGACGTTGTCACTACCACTGGTTACTGCTAGCAGCTAATGCACGCCTTAAAAACGCTGAGGTTTGCAGAACCGTGTGCCCCCACATCTGCGTGTGTGTGTGACTCACCTATTAGGTGTGCGGGGGTCGAGTCCCGAGCTCCCTGGCCCCGCCTCTTCACTGATCGCTACTAGGTCACTCTCCCTGAGCCGTGAGCTTTATCATACCTCTGCTTAAAGCTATGTATGGATCCTGCCTCCACTACATCACTTCCCAAACTATTCCACTTACTGACTACTCTGTGGCTGAAGAAATACTTCCTAACATCCCTGTGATTCATCTGTGTCTTCAAGCTTCCAACTGTGTCCCCCCCTTGGTACTGTGTCCCCAAAGCGCGAGAACAGGGTGGGCCTGGTCTTGATGTCCAGGCGGGCATGTTCAAATCCACTCACAGTATTTGTAATAGCGTGAGGTATCAAGTCCTCCCCTATCTGCTCCTGTCCACCCAAGTGGTTCCCCGTCAGGTTGAATTCCCTTAACCTCTCCTCGTAGGACACACCTCTTAGCTCTGGACTAGTCTTGTTGCAAACCTTTGCACTTTCTCTAGTTTCTTTACGTGCTTGGCTAGGTGTGGGTTCACACTTGTGCCGCTACTCCAAGATGGGCCTAACGTACAACGGTGTTACAGGTCCTGAACGATTCCTTATTATAGATGTCGGAATGTCTGTTCGAGTTTGCTAGGCGCCCAATGCTGCTAGCAGATATTGGTGGTTGATGTGCGCTTCAGTAGAGTGTGTCCTGGTTGGATATATCTCACCCCAAATCTTTTTCCTGAGTGAGGTTTGTAGTCTCTGGCCCCCTAACTGTACCCGTCTGCGCTTCATTGGTCCCATCCCCAATCTTCATGATTTGCACTTGGTGTGATTGTGAACTTCCAGGAGCCAATTGCTGGACCAGGTCTGCAGCCTGTCCAGATCCCTTTGGTATTTCTGGCTCCTGGTCATCGCTCGGAGTGAATTCTTCTCATCAACTCACTCATCTGCAAACAGGTACACCTGCAGAGTCAATTCCTTCCGTCATGACGTTCACAAATACCAAAACAGCACTGGTCCTAGGACTTGACCCCTGTGGGACCCGCGCTGGTCACAGTGCCCACTCGACACCTCGCCCGTAACCATGACTCGCTGCTGACTTCCTGACAAAAATTCCCTGATCCAATGTAGTGCCTCCTGTTATCCCTGCCTTGTTCCTCCCTCCAGTTTTTTTGCAACCAATCTCTGTGTGGAACCTGTGTCAAACGCCTTCTTGCAGTCCAAAAATGCAATCCCACCCACCCCTCTCTCTCTTGTCTTACTGCCTGACCACCATGTCATAGAACTCCAGTAGTTGGACACAGGATTTTCCCTCCATGAAACCATTTTGCTGCTGGTGATGAGATCGGTCCTTTCTAGGTGTTCACCAACTCTTTCTCCTGATAATCTTGCTCCATGATTTTGCATACTATAACATTGTCAGTGGACACTGGTCTGTAGATTTAATATCTTCAAGGTCTGTCTCCTTTTTTTTAAAGAATGGGACTACATTTGCTTCTTCCATGCCTCAGGCAATCTCCCTGTTTCGATAGAATTGTATTGAAAATATGTTTTAGGGGTACACATACGCCCGCTTCCTCTCTCAATACCCTGGGAGATGTTATCTGGCCCCATTGGCCTTTAGGTATCTAGCTCACTCAAAAGCCCTCTTCACATTCATCCTCGTTGTGTGCACTGAGTCCAGCACATGTGGTGTGCCCCACCGTCTCCGATCTTTCTGGAGCCCCTTCTGTCTCCTTTGTGAACATTCTTTGAATCTCTTGTTGAGTTCCTCACATACTTCAACGGTCATTTCTTTTTGATTCTCCTCCTTCCTTCCTTAGCGCTGTGTGTGGTGTGTGGTGTGTTGTGTGTGTGGTGTGGTGTGTGTGTAAACTCACCTAGTTGTACTCACCCAGTTTGAGGTTGCAGGGGTCGAGACCAAGCTCCTGGCCCCGCCTCCTTCACTGGTCACTACTAGGTTCACTGTCCCCGACCCGTGACTTTATTATACCTCTGCTAAAGCTATGTATGGATGTCCTGCCTACACTACATCGCTTCCCAAACTATTCCACTTCCTGACTCTGTGGCTGAAGAAATACTTCCTAACATCCCTGTGATTCATCTGTGTCTTCAGCTTCCAACTGTGCACCCTTGTTGCTGTGTCCCATCTCTGGAACATCCTATCTGTTGTCCACCTTGTTCAAGATTAATTCCCCTCAGGATTTTGTATGTCGTTATCATGTCCCCCCTATCTCTCCTGTCCTCCAGTGTCGTCAGGTCGATTTCCCTTAACCTCTTCTGACTAGTCTTGTTGCAAACCTTTGCACTTTCTCTAGTTTCTTTACGTTCTTGGCTAGGTGTGGGTTCCAAACTGGTGTGAAATATACCAGTAAACATTACTGTCGTGTCTGACGTCTTGCTGATCCGGTCACTAATTTTACAACACTTTTGACCTCACTGTGCCGCCTTACACCACATTACACCATCTTGCAACATCTTACACCTTACACCACCTTATACCACCTTATACCACCTTACACTACCTTACACCACCTTATACCACCTTATACCACCTTACACTACCTTACACCACCTTATACCACCTTATACCACCTTTACACTAACCCACTTACACCACCCTTATACCACCTAATACCACCTTACACTACCTTACACCACCTATCCACCTTATACCACCTACACCCCGCAAACAACCACCTGTAAGACCGTTTCGCTGCTTACACCACCTTACAACACCTTATTATTCACCCTTATACCGACCTTACTCACCTTACGCCAAATTAGTAACCAACCTTACACCAACCTTATACCCTTTACAACACCGCCTTATACCACCTTAAACCCATCTTACAAAACCTTGCAACACCTTACACCTACCTAAATCATCATCCACCTTCTGTACAAGCCTTACGCCCATCCTTCCACTATGTTCACCATCTTGCACTACCATACACCGATCTTGCAACAACTTACACGATCTAGTTCCACCTAACACCATCTTGCACCACTTACACCATCTAGCACCATCTTACATCATACTTACAACCACCTTACACTGATCTTTGCTCCACCTTACACCATTTTTGTACCATCTTACACCAACTTGCACGCACCTTACACTATCTCTTGCGCTAACCTACACCTTGTTTCTTCACCACCTTAGCAACCAGCATTTTTCACCTTAACAACCATCTTGCAACCACCTTACACTATCATGCATTATCTTATACACCACCTTGCACCATCTTACACTATCTAGTTCCCAACTTAACCATCTTGCACCTCCTCACACTATCTAGATCCACCTAACACCACAATTCCACAACCTACACCAACTTACACCATCTTGCCCCACCTACAATCATCTGTTCTACCGTTACACCACGGTGTTACTGTAACACTAGTCTATGATACACATGTTAACAGTACTACTGTTGTATGATAACACCGGTGGCTATCAGTAACAATGGGTGTATGATAACACCAGGATAGCAGTAACAGCTGTGCATGATAACACCAGTGTTAGAACACTGGTGCAATGATAACACCAGTGTATACAGTACACTTGTTGCATGATAACACCAGTTTACTGTAAACATGGTGTATGATAACAACCTCAGTGTTACAGTAACACTGTGGCATGATAACACCAGTGTTAGTAACACTGGTTCAGTGATAACACCAGTGTTTACAGTAACACTGTTGCTGATAGACACCAGTGTTTACAGAAACATTGGTTGTATGATAACACCAGTGTTACAGTAACACTGGTTCATGATAACACCAGTGTTACAGTAACATTGGTGTATGATAAACCAGTGCTAGTTTAACACTGGAGCATGATAACACCACCATTGTTACAGTAACACTGTTGCATGAAAAACACCAGTGTATTACAGAGTAAACATTGGTGAATATAACACCAGTGTTATCAGTAACAATGGTGTATGATAAACACCAGTGTTACAGAACCATTGGTGTATGATAACACCAGTGGTTTTTACAGAAATACTGGTGCATGATAACACATGTTAACAGTAACACGGATTGATAACAACCAGTGTTAACAGTAACACTGGTGGCATGATAACACCAGTGTTACCGTAACATTTGGTGTATGATAACACCATGTTACAGTAACACTGGTGCATATAACACCAGTGTACCAGTTAACACAGGTGTATGATAACACCAGTGTTACAGTAACGACTGGTGCATGATAGACACCAGTGTTACAGTAACATTGGTGTATGATAACACCAGTGTTACAGTAAGCACTGGTGCATGATAACACCAGTGTACAGTAACACTGGTGTATGATACCACCATTGTTACAGTAACATGGTGTATGATAACACCATGTTACAGTAACACTGGTGGCATGAATAACACCAGTGTTACAGTAACACTGGACATGATAACACCAGTGTTACAGTAACATTGGTGTATGTAAAACACCAGTGTACAGTAACACTGGTGCATGATAACACCAGTGTTACAGTAACACTGGTGTATGATAACACCAGTGTTACAGTAACATTGGTGTATGATAACACCAGTTTACAGTAACACTGGTGCATGATAACACCAGTGTTACAGTAACACTGGTGCATGATAACACCAGTGTTACAGTAACATTGGTGTATGATAACACCAGTGTTACAGTAACACTGGTGCATGATAACACCAGTGTTACAGTAACACTGGTGTATGATAACACCAGTGTTACAGTAACATTGGTGTATGATAACACCAGTGTTACAGTAACACTGGTGCATGATAACACCAGTGTTACAGTAACACTGGTGCATGATAACACCAGTGTTACAGTAACACTGGTGCATGATAACACCAGTGTTACAGTAACATTGGTGTATGATAACACCAGTGTTACAGTAATACTGGTGCATGATAACACCAGTGTTACAGTAACACTGGTGTATGATAACACCAGTGTTACAGTAACACTGGTGTATGATAACACCAGTGTTACAGTAACACTGGTGCATGATAACACCAGTGTTACAGTAACACGTAACATCCTGGCACTGCGGGGTTATCATTAAAGATAACAAACACTATGACTTCCTCAGCATAAAATCTCTTGCAACTCCTCCCAGCACCGGTCGTACCTTCTAAGATAACAGCGATATACAACAACACAGTGGGCGAGCAACAACAGTCTGGCGGGTTGCTGACCAACCTAGGTTTCCCGGACGGGAACACTATTATTTTTATAGTCACTGATGGGAAGCGCTTGATCCGTGTGGGCCATTCAGCCCCTGGGAGTGCTGTAGGCTCGAGCTTCAGTCAGCTTATCCCGGCAAGGAGCGTGATCAGTCAGGCTGTTGGTGATGTTGTTTGTGTGTAGATGAAGAGAGAGAGAGAGAGAGAGAGAGAGAGAGAGAGAGAGAGAGAGAGAGAGAGAGAGAGAGAGAGAGAGAGAGAGAGAGAGAGACTGATTCTGTTATATATAGATAACAGGGATATCTTGCTACTCCTACTTACACTTTGGTCACACTTCACAGACACGCACATGCATATATATATACATACATCTAGGTTTTTCTCCTTTTTCTACATAGCTCTTGTTCTTCTTTATTTCTTCTATTGTCCATGGGAGAGTAGAAAAGAATCTTTCCTCCGTAAGCCATGCGTGTCGTATGAGGCGACTAAAATGCCGGGAGCGATGGGCTAGTAACCCCTTCTCCTGTAGACATTTACTAAAAAAGAGAAGAAGAAAAACTTTATAAAACTGGGATGCTTAAATGTGCGTGGATGTAGTGCGGATGACAAGAAACAGATGATTGCTGATGTTATGAATGAAAAGAAGTTGGATGTCCTGGCCCTAAGCGAAACAAAGCTGAAGGGGGTAGGGGAGTTTCGGTGGTGGGAAATAAATGGGATTAAATCTGGAGTATCTGAGAGAGTTAGAGCTAAGGAAGGGGTAGCAGTAATGTTGAAGGATCAGTTATGGAAGGAGAAAGAGAATATGAATGTGTAAATTCAAGAATTATGTGGATTAGAGTAAAGGTTGGATGCGAAAAGTGGGTCATAATAAGCGTGTATGCCCCTGGAGAAGAGAGGAATGTAGAGGAGAGAGAGAGATTTTGGGAGATGTTAAGTGAATGTATAGGAGCCTTTGAACCAAGTGAGAGAGTAATTGTGGTAGGGGACCTGAATGCTAAAGTAGGAGAAAATTTTAGAGAGGGTGTGGTAGGTAAGTTTGGGGTGCCAGGTGTAAATGATAATGGGAGCCCTTTGATTGAACTTTGTATAGAAAGGGGTTTAGTTATAGGTAATACATATTTTAAGAAAAAGAGGATAAATAAGTATACAAGATATGATGTAGGGCGAAATGACAGTAGTTTGTTGGATTATGTATTGGTAGATAAAAGACTGTTGAGTAGACTTCAGGATGTACATGTTTATAGAGGGGCCACAGATATATCAGATCACTTTTTAGTTGTAGCTACACTGAGAGTAAAAGGTAGATGGGATACAAGGAGAATAGAAGCATCAGGGAAGAGAGAGGTGAAGGTTTATAAACTAAAAGAGGAGGCAGTTAGGGTAAGATATAAACAGCTATTGGAGGATAGATGGGCTAATGAGAGCATAGGCAATGGGGTCGAAGAGGTATGGGGTAGGTTTAAAAATGTAGTGTTAGAGTGTTCAGCAGAAGTTTGTGGTTACAGGAAAGTGGGTGCAGGAGGGAAGAGGAGCGATTGGTGGAATGATGATGTAAAGAGAGTAGTAAGGGAGAAAAAATTAGCATATGAGAAGTTTTTACAAAGTAGAAGTGATGCAAGGAGGGAAGAGTATATTGAGAAAAAGAGAGAGGTTAAGAGAGTGTTTAAGCAATGTAAAAAGAGAGCAAATGAGAGAGTAGGTGAGATGTTATCAACAAATTTTGTTGAAAATAAGAAAAAGTTTTGGAGTGAGATTAACAAGTTAAGGAAGCCTAGAGAACAAATGGATTTGTCAGTTAAAAATAGGAGAGGAGAGTTATTAAATTGAGAGTTAGAGGTATTGGGAAGATGGAGGGAATATTTTGAGAAATTGTTAAATGTTGATGGAGATAGGGAAGCTGTGATTTCGTGTATAGGACAAGGTGGAATAACATCTTGTAGGAGTGAGGAAGAGCCAGTTGTGAGTGGGGGGGGAAGTTCGTGAGGCAGTTGGTAAAATGAAAGGGGGTAAGGCAGCTGGGATTGATGGGATAAAGATAGAAATGTTAAAAGCAGGTGGGGATATAGTTTTGGAGTGGCTGGTGCAATTATTTAATAAATGTATGGAAGAGGGTAAGGTACCTAGGGATTGGCAGAGAGCATGCATAGTTCCTTTGTATAAAGGCAAAGGGGACAAAAGAGAGTGCAGAAATTATAGGGGGATAAGTCTGTTGAGTATACCTGGTAAAGTGTATGGTAGAGTTCTTACTGAAAGAATTATGAGTAAGACGGAGAATAGGATAGCAGATGAACAAGGAGGCTTTAGGAAAGGTAGGGGGTGTGTGGACCAGGTGTTTACAGTGAAACATATAAGTGAGCAGTATTTAGATAAGGCTAAAGAGGTCTTTGTGGCATTTATGGATTTGGAAAAGGCGTATGACAGGGTGGATAGGGGGGCAATGTGGCAGATGTTGCAAGTGTATGGTGTAGGAGGTAGGTTACTGAAAGCAGTGAAGAGTTTTTAGGAGGATAATGAGGCTCAAGTTAGAGTATGTAGGAAAGAGGGAGATTATTTCCCAGTAAAAGTAGGCCTTAGACAAGGATGTGTGATGTCACCGTGGTTGTTTAATATATTTATAGATGGGGTTGTAAGAGAAGTAAATGCGAGGGTCTTGGCAAGAGGCGTGGAGTTAAAAGATAAAGAATCACACATGAAGTGGGAGTTGTCACAGTTGCTCTTTGCTGATGACACTGCTCTTGGGAGATTCTGAAGAGAAGTTGCAGAGGTTGGTGGATGAATTTGGTAGGGTATGCATAAGAAGAAAATTAAAAGTGAATACAGGAAAGAGTAAGGTTATGAGGATAACAAAAAGATTAGGAGATGAAAGATTGGATATCAAATTGGAGGGAGAGAGTATGGAGGAGGTGAATGTATTCAGATATTTGGGAGTGGACGTGTCAGCGGATGGGTCTATGAAAGATGAGGTGAATCATAGAATTGATGACGGGAAAAGGGTGAGTGGTGCACTTAGGAGTCTGTGGAGACAAAGAACTTTGTCCTTGGAGGCAAAGAGGGGAATGTATGAGAGTATAGTTTTACCAACGCTCTTATATGGGTGTGAAGCATGGGTGATGAATGTTGCAGCGAGGAGAAGGCTGGAGGCAGTGGAGATGTCATGTCTGAGGGCAATGTGTGATGCGAATATAATGCAGAGAATTCGTAGTTTGGAAGTTAGGAGGAGGTGCGGGATTCAACTTCCAACTAAATGTTGTTGAGGTGGTTCGGACATGTAGTGAGAATGGAGCGAAACAGAATGACTTCAAGAGTGTATCAGTCTGTAGTGGGAGGAAGGCGGGGTAGGGGTCGGCCTAGGAAAGGTTGGAGGGAGGGGGTAAAGGAGGTTTAGTGTGCGTGGGGCTTGGACTTCCAGCAGGCATGCGTGAGCGTGTTTAATAGGAGTGAATGGAGACAAATGGTTTTTAATACTTGACGTGCTGTTGGAGTGTGAGCAAAGTAACATTTATGAAGGGATTCAGGGAAACCGGCAGGCCGGACTTGAGTCCTGGAGATGGGAAGTACAGTGCCTGCACTCTGAAGGAGGGGTGTTAATGTTGCAGTTTAAAAACTGTAGTGTAAAGCACCCTTCTGGCAAGACAGTGATGGAGTGAATGATGTTGAAGTTTTTCTTTTTCGGGCCACCCTGCCTTGGTGGGAATCGGCCAGTGTGTTAATAATAATAAAAACAAACATTTAAAACATTTGTAAACACACGAGAAAAAACATTCCTTAAGAGACGAATTAAAATATATGTAAACACACTAATGACTCCTACTAACATACACCCTTAACAAAATGAAAGAAAACTTAAAAAAATCAAGTTTGTAAACACATGAGTTAGAGAAGCTATTGAGAACCTTAGTTCAAGAAGTTCACAAAGAGTAAAGAAGGAAGGAAAATGAAGGAAGAAGGAAAGAAGGAATGAAGGAAGGAAGAGGCAGCAGAGTTGTGAGATTCTGAAAGAAACTTGTCATAGTGGCAGGTTTCTGAAGACATGATCAAGATGAGGTCAGTGTGAGAGACTTGTTGATGCTGCGTGACACTGAGACAGTGTGCTGACGTTCACTGAATGTACCGACGTTCACTGGATGTACCGACGTTCACTGAATGTACCGACGTTCACTGAATGTACCGACGTTCACTGAATGTACCGACGTTCACTGAATGTACCGACGTTCACTGAATGTACCGACGCTTAATGAATGTGCTGACATACACTGACTGGACAGGAAGTCAGTGTGAAAGACTTGTTAATGCTGTAGACTCTGACACTGAGAGTACTGACTTACACTGTGTGTTCTCTTACATCTACTAAGGTTAATCTGGCCATCAGATGCACAACGGCATTACATTACCAGTGAGAAAGATAGAAACGATACCTTAGGTTGCAGTAATACTAAGACACTTACAGACGAACTTGATCAAGTTATATACATGAACTTACAACTTACCTATAAATACTTCATCTGGCGAGATGTAGACAGTTTAGGACTTGTTTCTGCTCCCCCCCCCCCTCGTCGAATTTAATAACATCATTTTTTTCTCTGACTATCTGAAGGCAACCAGAAGAGGCTTTTGCAAGTTATCAGACCCACTGAAATAAACCTGCAATGGGTTATATAACTTTGATCACACTTGTGAATAGTTACATAAACATTTCTCTTATTACGATAAAAAGGTGTTGGAAATTTTAATCCGTCTGAAAGACATTATTAGGCTGTGAACGGAATAACAATGAATCTTTGGAGGAAAACTAATTTAGGCAGACACATAAACATAACTTTTCAGCCGTCCAGAGGACTGAGGATTTATGAGGTGGACTGGATATTTAAAGAGGATGTCTTGGAGGGTTTATAAATCTGTAAGAGAGGGAAGACGGGATAGAGGTCATCCAAGGCTGGCAGGAGGAAGTAAAGGAGGCTTTGAATGAGAAGGGCTTGAAGGTTCAACAGGCTTGTGTGTGTGTACTCACCTACTTGTGGTTGAAGGGGTCGAGTCTTATCTCCTGGCCCCGCCTCTTCACTGGTTGCTAGTGGGTCCTCTCTCTCCCTGCTCCATGAGCTTTATCATACCTCGTCTTAAAACTATGTATGATTCCCGCCTCCACTACGTCACCTTCTAGGCTATTCCACTGCCTGACAACTCTATGACTTTAGAAATACTTTCTAACATCCCTTTGATTCATCTGAGTCTTCAACTTCCAATTGTGACCTCTTGTGTCTGTGTCCCCTCCCTGGAACATCCTGTCTTTGTCCACCTTGTCTATTCCACGCAGTATTTTATATGTCGTTATCATGTCTCCCCTGACCCTCCTGTCCTCCAGTGTCGTCAGGCCGATTTCCCTTAATCTTTTTTCATAGGACATTCCCCTTAGCTCTGGAACTAACCTAGTCACAAACCTTTGCACTTTCTCTAATTTCTTGACGTGCTTGACCAAGTGCGGGTTCCAAACAGGTGCCGCATACTCCAGTATGGGCCTGACGTACACGGTGTACAGTGTCTTGGACGATTCCTTACTAAGGTATCGGAACGCTGTTCTCAGGTTTGCCAGGCGCCCATATGCTTCAGCAGTTATCTGGTTGACGTGTGCTTCTGGAGATATGCTCGGTGTTATACTCACCCCAAGATCTTTCTCCTTGAGTGAGGTTTGCAGTCTTTGGCCACCTAGCCTATACTCCGTCTGCGGTCTTCTGTGCCCTTCCCCGATCTTCATGACTTTGCATTTGGCGGGATTAAAGTCGAGAAGCCAGTTGCTGGACCAGGTGTCCAGTCTGTCCAGGTCTCTTTGAAGTCCTGCCTGATCCTCTTTTGATTTAATTCTCCTCATTAACTTTACATCATCTGCGAACAGGGACACTTCTGAGTCGAACCCTTCCATCATGTCATTCTCATATACCAAAAAATAGCATTGGTCCTAGGACCGACCCCTGTGGGACCCCGCTTGTCACAGGCGCCCACTGTGATACCTCATCACGTACCATGACTCGTTGTTGCCTCCCTGTCAGGTGTTCTCTGATCCATTGCAGTGCCCTTCCTGTTATATGCGCCTGATCCTCTAGCTTCTGCACTAATCTCTTGTGAGGAACTGTGTCGAAGGCCTTCTTGCAGTCCAAGAAGATGCAATCAACCTACCCTTCTCTCTCCTGTCTTACTTCTGTTACTTTATCATAAAACTCCAGGTGGTTTGTGACACAGGATTTGCCTTCCATGAATCCGTGCTGGTTGGCGTTTATAATCTTGTTCCGTTCCAGGTGCTCCACCACTCTCCTCCTGATAATCTTATCCATGACTTTGCATACTATACACGTCAGTGACACTGGTCTATAGTTCAGTACCTCTTTTCTGTCTCCTTTGTGTTTGTGTGTGTGTGTGTGTGTGTGTGTGTGTGTGTGTGTGTGTGTGTGTGTGTGTGTGTGTGTGTGTGTGTGTGAGTGTGCGTGTGTGTGTATGTGTGTGTGTGTTTGAGTTTGTATGTGTGTGTGCGTGTGTGTGTTTGAGTTTGTATGTGTGTGTGCGTGTGTGTGTGTGTGTGTGTGTGTGTGTGTGTGTGTGTGTGTGTGTGTGTGTGTGTGTGTGTGTGTTTGTGTGTGTGTGTGCCTGTGTTTGTGTGTGTGTGTGTGTGTGTGTGTGTGTGTGTGTGTGTGTGTGTGTTTGTGTGTGTGTGTTAGATACGAGTGAAGGTAGGTTGCTCTTTTAAGACTTGACATGCTGTTGGAGTTTAAGCAGGGTGACATTTATGAAGAAATTCAACGAAAATTGGTTAGCCGGACTTGAGTTTTGGAGGTGGATAATACAGTGCCTGCACTCTGAAAGAGGGGTGGGGATATTTCTGTTTGGAACCACGTGCCTCTGGCTACACAGTGATGGAGTGAATGATGGTGACAGACTTTCTTCTTTTTAAGGTCACCCTACCTCAGCGAGAGACTACCAGTGTATTAACATATATACAGTGACAACAACAACAATAATAATAATAATAATAATAATAATAATAATAATAATAATAACAATAATAATTACCTTTGTCGGGTCACTATGCGACCCGAGAAATTATCCCCATGCTTCATAAGGTTAGCCATTTCTATCAGTGAGAGGAACAGTACAGGGCAGTCACAGTATTCTAAGAGAAGAAAATTAAAAAAAAATGCATGTGAGTGCATATGCATATGTATGTGTGCACATTTGTTTGTACATATCAACACTTTTGTGTATTATGGAGTGGAAGTCTAAAGTGACGAGAGTTTAGCTGGCTTACTGGCAAGCTGACTAGAATCTCGGTTTCAGGCCTCGTCCTGTTGTTTAAACTGGGAATGGTTGAAGTCCCTTGTTTTGTATTCCCTGAAAATCAGGCGAGAAACATACATGATAATATACACTTGGAAAATCCTAGACGAATTAGTCCCAAATCCGCACAAGGAAATCACTCCCTACGAAAGCAAAAGACTTGGCAGGAGAAGCAACATCCCCCCAATGAAAAGCAGGGGCACTAAGTGACAACACAGAGTACGCTAAGTGACAACACAGTAAGTGTCAGGGACCTAAGACTGTTCAACTGCCTCCCAGCATATATAAGAGGGATTACAAATAGACCCCTGGCTGTCTTCAAGAAGGTGCTGGATAGGAACCTAAAGTTAGTACCTGACCAGCCGGGTTGTGGTTCGTATGCCAGCAGTAACAGCGTGGTTCATCAGGCCCTGATCCAGTGCGAGGCCTGGTCATGGACCGGGCTGTGCGGGGACATTGACTCCCTAAATCCCCTTCAGGTATACTCCAGGTAAGTATAGTACAATGCTTTTAAAAGTCAAGCAGATGTTATGAGAACATTAGAGCATGTTACTATAGCATAATACAAGATGATTTAACCTAACATAACCTAACATAACCTAGGGAAGTTAAGTAATGTGAACACACTTACCTTAAATTCTAGGTGTTGTTGTTGTTGCTTCAGTGTGGCTTGACGTCAGTACAGAGGTGCGGTGTGGCCCTATTGTGGCTCAGAAGACGTTAATGGGGTCGTTGAGAGCTGAGGTACCTGGGATGAAGTGTGTATGTATATATATATATATGTATATATATATATATATATATATATATATATATATATATATATATATATATATATATATATATATATATATATATATATGCAAAACAACCACTCTGAAAGAATAGAGAAATTCCAAGCGCTTTCGTGACTACTCACATTATCAAGTTCCTTGATAATGTGAGTAGTCACGAAAGCGCTTGGAATTTCTCTATTCTTTCAGAGTGGTTGTTTTGCATATTTTGAAATCACCTGTTTACTGTGATCTTATTGCATATAATATATATATATATATATATATATATATATATATATATAATATATATTATATATATATATAATATATATATATATATTATGCATGTATGTCGTTCCGAATAGGCAGAACTTGCGAACTTCGCTTAAATAGCAACGCTCATCTTGCCATATAGGACAAGCGAAAATTTGTGTATGCAATAACTTCGCCAAAATCATTCTGAATCTAACGAAAAAAAAATATTTCACTGTGTTTGTTTAGGATTAAATTATTGTAAACAAATCTAAAATATATTTAGTTGGGTTAGGCTAAAATAAATTGTTCTTGTTATAATAAGGTTAGGTAAGTTTTCTAAGATTCTTTTGGAGCAAAATTAAATTTTTTACATTAACAATAATGAAAAACATATATCTTTAAACGTATAAGAGAAAATTTTAGAAAGGACTTAATTTTAAATGAGTTCTTACTAATTGACCAGTTTTACATATTCGGCACGACATATATATATACATAAATATATATATATAAATATATATATATATATATATATATATATATATATATATATATATATATATATATATATATATATATATATTCCAACCCATGGGTTCGAATCCTTGACTAACGCAGTGTTGTTATTGATCAATATCACTCGTTCGTGGTTACAATAATATATAGATACTGCTCGTGAGGCTAGTACACCAAACAGGGATAAGAATGAAATTAGCTTGAAACCTCCCACACCTCCGTATGTCCTGGACCAAGAGTAAGACACCTAGCTTGGCTGGGTGCTTCGTTTTTGTTGGATTAGGTGGTTCTGAGGGTTAAGGCGTCATGTGGTTCTCGCTCACAATAGCGGGCCAGTACAACATGGGTTCGAGCGGTGTTGTTATTGATATGTACATATGTATATATATATTATATATATATATATATATATATAAATATATATATATATATATTATATGTGTGTGTGTGTGTGTGTGTGTGTGTGTGTGTGTGTGTGTGTGTATGTGTGTGTGTATGTGTGTGTGTACTCACCTAGTTGTACTCACCTAGTTGAGGTTGCAGGAGTCAATTCCAAGCTCCTGGCCCCGCCTCTTCACTGGTCGCTACTATGTCACTCTCCGTGAAACGTGAGCTTTATCATACCTCTGCTTAAAGCTATGTATGGATCCTGCCTCCACTACATCACTTCCCAAACTATTCAACTTCCTGACTACTCTGTGGCTGAAGAAGTACTTCCTAACATCCCTGTGATTCATCTGTGTCTTCAACTGCTGTGTCCCATCTCTGGGTGTGTGTATGCGTGTGTGTGTGTGTGTGTGTGTGTGTGTGTGTGGTGTGTGTGTGTGTGTGTGTGTGTGTGTGTGTCGTGCCAAATAGGTAAAATTGGTCAGTTAGCAAGAACTCTTTTAAAATTAAGTCTTTTCTAAAATTTTCTCTTGTAAGTTTTAAGATATTTTTTTTCATTTTCGTTAATGTAAAAATTAATAATTTTTATCAAAAGAACCTTAGAAAACTTACCTAAACATAGTACTAGAAGCACAATTTATTTTAGCCTAATCCATTTAAATATATTTTACCTAGGTTTAAAATAATTTAATAATAAACAAACACAATGAGATATAATTTTCTCGTTAGGTCCCAAGGTGATAATTGCAGTGATATATAACCCGTCACAGAATAGCAGGAGGCCAAGACAAGAATATGATGAGAGTAACAGAGCAATGGTTGGCACAATGGCTGAAGTGGCCAGAAGGACCCACGTGGGCAGAGCAAAGCTAATAGTTGTAGGTGACTTCAATCGTAAGGAAATTGACTGGGAAAACCTGGAGCCAGATGGGGGCCCAGAAACGTGGAGGGCTAAGATGATGGAGGTAGTACTGGAAAGTCTCATACATCAACACGTTAGAGACACTACCAGAAACAGAGGAGAGAATGTACCAGGAATACTGAACCTTGTGTTCACCTTGTAGTTCAGATATTGGAGACATCACATATGAAAAGTCCCTCACAGCTAATGATCACGTGGTCCTGAGCATCAAATATATAGAGTTACAAGTGCAGAGGGAAGCAGGAAGGGAAGGATGAGTGAAGCCAAACTTTGTTGCAAAACAGGGGACTACACAGGCATGAGGAATTTTCTGGAAGAGGTTCAGTGGGACAGAGAAATGGTGGGGAAGTCAGTGAAATGTTGGAATATGTGACAACAAAATGCAAGAAAGCAGAGGAGAGGTCCGTACCCAAGGGTAACAAAAATAATAGGATGACCAGGACGAACCCTTTGTTCATCCAAAGGTTTAGAGAAGCCAAAACTAAGTCTGTTAGAGGATGGAAGAAGTATAGAAGGAAAAGGACCCAGGAAAATAAGATTAGTCGTAAAGCCAGAAATGAATATGCACAGGTAAGGAGGGAGGCCCAGCGGCATTACAAGGAGAGGTTAAGGGAAATCGACCTGGCGACACTAGGACAGGAGAGATGCGGGGATATGATAACGACATATAAAATACTGAGAGGAATCGACAAGGTGGACTAAGACAGGATTTTCCAGAGATGGAACATATCAACAAGGGGTCACAATTGGAAGTTGAAGACTCAGATGAATCACAGCGATGTTAGGAAGTATTTCTTCAGTCACAGAGTTGTCAGGAAGTGGAATAGTCTGAGAAGTGATGTAGTGGAGGCAGGATTCATACATAGCTTTAAGAAGAGGTATGAAAAAGTTAATGGACCAGTAAGAGTGACCTAGTAGTGACCAGGAACTGTGACTCGATCCCTGCAACCACACCTAGGTGAGTACACATACACACACAAACGCACACAAACACACACACACACACACACACACACACACACACACACACACACACACACACACACACACACACACACACACGATGTAGTGGAGGCAGGATCCATTCATAGCTTTAAGCAGAGGTATGATAATGCTCATGGTGCATGGAGAGTGACCCAGTAGCGGCCAGTAAAGAGGAAGGGCCAGGAGCTATGAATCGACCCCTGTAACCACAACTAGGTGAATACAACTAGGTGAGTACACACACACACACACACACACACACACACACACTCACACACACACACACACACACACACACACACACACACACACACACACACACACACACACACACATACACGACACACACACGTGTGTGCAAAGGGCGGCTTCAAAAACCCCAAGGAAGAGTCATTCCTGGCCCTTTATGCAAAATATCAGGATCATCTTTGAGTATGTAGCATCAGTATGGAACCCACATCAGAAAAAAGCATGTTAACAAACTAGCGAAAATGGAGAAGTATATAACGGGTCTTGTTCTTGAGTTAAGGTGTGTGAGGCACGAGGAGACGCTAACAGAACTGATTCTAACCCCATTGCAGGACTGATGATACGGGGGAGGCATGATAACAGCATACAAAATAGTCCTGGGAATTGATTGGGTAAACAAGTACAGATAGTTTGAGAAGCAAGAGATAAATAATCAGGGGCATAGTTGGAATTTCGAGATACAGAGATGTCAGGAAATATTTCTTCAGTGTAATAGTGGTCAGGAAGTTGAGTGACCTCGATGAATAGGTGGTGTAGGCAGACTTCATACATAGTTTTAAGACCAGGTATACGATAGGGCCCACGAGGTTAGGTAGTGAATCTGGCAAGTAGCAAGTTGAGAGGCTTAACCAGGGGCTAGAACTCGACCCCTGCCACGACACGCAGGTGAGTACAAATTTGTTAGCTTATATGCTCAAATATACTTATGTTCGTGTATACATATGCATTTATATACACATACATGAGTATACATTCGTACAAGCATGCATACACAAAGGGTTACATACTCGTATACGTGCATACACACATACAATTCACACTTGGAGAAGCGGTCCATAACAGGTTCAAAATCCTCAACGTTCTTATTCACAAAGTAGATAACAATGCTAAAATTCCAAGTTTTCAGGAAGACTACAAACATTGTCTCACACACTTGTGTTCCAGACAGGATAAAAGACCAAACAAGGCATCATCTTCGGATTTTTCCTAGAAACACACCGAATTTGCAGCCCAAGTTTCTTGATGAAGAGTGTGTATATACACACACCTAACTTTCCCCGAGCTATATTTGTCTCCTATTTTTTCATCGAGGACTGTAAGAAAAAACACCTCCAGCACACATAAGGGGGATTACCAACAGACCCCTGGCAGTCTTCAAGCTGGCACTGGACAAGCACCTAAAGTCAGTTCCTGATCAGCCGGGCTGTGGCTCGTACGTCGGTTTGCGTGCAGCCAGCAGCAACAGCCTGGTTGATCAGGCTCTGATCCACCAGGAGGCCTGGTCACAGACCGGGCCGCGGGGCGTTGACCCCCGGAACTCTCTCTAGGTAATTATCAATTCTCCACGCACTAACATCACTTCAGAGAAAGTTAAAATCCTTCTCAACAACCAGGTTGCCTTGAATATCTTTTATATTAAGAGTCGCTGTCGCGACCAGCACCTCCATCAAAGACTTGACCAAGACCGAAGTCAGTGCAGGAGTTTACATAATCCCTTGCGGAGGCTGCAACAAGGTATACAGCGGCGAAACAACACGAAGCCTGGGAACACGTCTCAGTGAACACATCAGTGCATCAAGAAACAACAACTGGAACAAGGCATGTGAACAGGACGGGACCTCCACCAACCACTTAACGACGACCGCCTAGAGATCAAAGAACCAATTTTCCGCAGACTTATATACCACGAGTCATCT
Source organism: Cherax quadricarinatus (assembly GCF_026875155.1). Taxonomy (NCBI): domain Eukaryota; kingdom Metazoa; phylum Arthropoda; class Malacostraca; order Decapoda; family Parastacidae; genus Cherax; species Cherax quadricarinatus. The sequence goes on along the minus strand of NC_069401.1, from coordinate 45,256,641 downwards.
TTAATCGTTATTTTAGACAATTTAAACGAAGTAAAGGCTACTTCATCATTTTTTGAAGCCTAACAAACGTTTCCTCAAAACAATAAACCCATCATCACAGGGCAACCAAAAGTTACCTCCACTACTACTATTACTACTAGTATTACTACTCCTATTACTACTAATACTACTACTATTACTTTTACTACTACTACTACTACTACTACTATTACTGCCTATAACACAGGCTAGCAGACATACTGCAGTGCTAATGTTCTTTAACCTCACATTGTTACTTATATATAATCTCTGTGACATTGTATTTTTTATAAGAGCTTGACAAAGCTTCTGGGGAGCGAAACGTTGCCACACTAAAATATCATATATGTTGCACTCACGACCTTTCACCCAACATACAGTTATTGTTTACGTTTTGCTACGTCAGAACTTCGCGGCCGCTCTGCACTTACCTGGAGTCTTGTTTTCTTCTTTTCTCTCTATTTTCTCTTTCTCATTCTCCTGGTCTTCTACTTATTTGTCTTCTCCTCTTTTTCCTCTATCTCGTCTTTCCTTCCCCCTCCACCGTAATCGCCTCCCTCCCACTCTCCCTCCTTCCTTCCCTCTCTCCCTCCTCCTTCCCTCGCTGCCAACAATTTAGTCTCCCTGGTAAAAGGACTTTTAAGGGAGTATAATTACAGATGCGCCACTGTACTAAATTCTGAGCATTAGCAGGTGATTGTTGATCATAGCGTGTTCTCTCTCTCTCTCTCTCTCTCTCTCTCTCTCTCTCTCTCTCTCTCTCTCTCTCTCTCTCTCTCCTCTCTCTCTCTCTCTCTCTCTCTCTCTCTCTCTCTTTCTCTCTCTCTATGTCACTGTTAAAGTTTGCTCTTGAAAAAATTTAGTGAGTCCTTCCCTGCTGGTGCTTGAGTGTATGTTAGTTACCATTTTTGTCCGAGGCACATGTCGAGTAGACACTAGGCTTGTTGTATGTGTGCGTGTATGTACTCGCCTAATTGTGCTCACCTAATTGTGGTTGGAGGGGTCGAGACTCAGCTCCTGCCCCCGCCTCTTCACTGAACGCTACTAGGTCCTCTCTCGCCTTGCTCCATGAGCTGTATCATACCTCGTCTTCAAGCTATGTATGGTTCCTGCCACCACTACATCATTTGCTAGACTATTCCACTTCCTGACTACTCTATGACTGAAGAAATACTTCCTAACATCCCTTTGACTCATCTGAGTCTTCAACGTCCAAGTGTGACTCTTTGTTTCTGTGTCCTCTCTCTGGAACATCCTGTCTCTGTCCACCTTGTCAGTTCCACGCAGTATTTTGTATTTCGTTATTATGTTTCCTCTAACCCTCTTGTCCTCCAGTGTCGTCAGGCCGATTTCTCTCCACCTTTCTTAGTAAGACATTCCCCTTAGCTCTGGAACTAACCTTGTTGCAAACCTTTGCACTTTCTCTGATTTCTTGACGTGCTTGACCCGGTGTGGTTTCCAAACTGGTGCTGCATACTCCACTGTGGACCTGACGTACACGGTGTACAGTGTCTTGAACGATTCCTTACTAAGGCATAGGGATGCTATTCTCAGGTTTGCCAGGCGCCCATATTATGCAGCAGTTATTTGGTTGATGTGTGTTTCCGGAGACGTGCTCGGTGTTATACTCACCCCAAGATGTTTCTACTTGAGCGAGGTTTGCACTCTTTGGCCACCTAGCCTAAACTCTGTCTGCAGTCTTCTTTGCCCTTCCCCAATCTTCATGACTTTGCATTTGGCGGGGTTTAATTAGAGAAGCCAGTTGCTGGACCATGTGTCTAGCCTGTCCAGGTCTCTGAAGTCCTGCCTGATCCTTATCTGGGTTAATTCTCCTCATTAACTTCACATCTGCGAACAAGGACACTTCTGAGTCTATCCCTTCCATTATGTCATTCACATATACCAAAAATAGCACTGGCCCTAGGACCGACCCCTGTGGGACCCCGCTCGTCACAGGTACCCACTGTGATACCTCATCACGTACCATGACTCGCTGTTGCCTCCCTGTCAGGTATTCTCTGATCCATTGCAGTGCCCTTCCCGTTATACGCGCCTGATGGTCTAGCTTCTGCACTAATCTCTTGTGAGGAACCTGTGTCAAAGGCCTTCTTGCAGTCCAAGAAAATGCAATCAGCCCACCCCTTTCTCTCGTGTCTTACCTCTGTTACTTTATCATAAAACTCCAGAAGGTTTGTGACACAGGATTTGCCTTCCATGAATCCGTGCTGGTTGTCGTTTATAATCTTGTTCCATTCCAGGTGCTCCACCACTCTCCTCCTGATAATCTTCTCCATGACATTGCATATTATACACGTCAGTGACACTGGTCTGTAGTTTAGTGCGTCTTTTCTGTCTCCTTTTTTTTAAAAAGGGGAACTACATTTGCCGTCTTCCATACTTCAGGAAGTTGCCAGTTTCAAGCCATGTGTTGAAGATTGTGGTTAGTGGCACATACAGCGTTTCTACTCCCTCTCTAAGGACCCATGGGGAGATGTTCTGTCCTATTGCCTTTGAGGTATCAAGGTCACTTAGTACCTTCTTCACTTCCTCCTCAGTTGTGTGTATGTCCTTAAACACTTGTTGGTATATTCCTTGTTGGTGTCCACCTCTGTTCTGTCTTCCAAGAGTCCTTCCTGTCTCCACTGTAAATACCTCCATAAATCTTGTGCTGAGCTCCTCACATAGCTCTTGATCGTTTCTTGTGAGTTCCCCACCTTCTTTCTTCAGTCTGATCACCTGGTCTTTGACTAGTGTCTTCCTCCTAATATGGCCATACAGCAGTTTCGGGTCAGACTTGACTTTCGATGCTTTGTCATTTTCGTACTGTCACTGGGCCTCCCTCCTTATCTGTGCATACTCGTTTCTGGCTCTTCGACTAATCTCCTTATTTTCCTGGGTCCTTTGCCTTCTCTACCCTTTCCATTCTCTGTTGCACTTAGTTTTTGCCCGCCTACACCTTCTGGTAAACCGAGGATTCGCTTTGATCTTCCCATTGTTTCTGTTTCACTTGGGAACAAACCTTTCTTCTGCCTCACTGCATTTTGTTGTTACGTATTCCATCAGTTCGTTTACTGACTTTCTACCAGTTCTATGTCCCACTGATCCTCCTGCAGGAAATTCCTCATTCCTATGTAGTCCCCCCTTTTATAGTTTGGCTTTTCCCATTCAACTCCTGTTACCCTCTCCACTTGTAACTCTACTAAGTAATCAAAGCTCAGAACCACGTGATCACTAGCTCCAAGGGGCCTCTAATATGTGATGTCCTCAATGTCTGAACTGCTCATGGTGAACAAAAGGCCCAGTCTTGCTGGTTCATCCTCCCCTCTCTCTCTGGTAGTGTCCCTGACATGCTGATGCATGAAGTTTTCCAGTACTACATCCATCATCTTGGCTCACTGTGTCTCGGGACCCCCTTGTGGCTCCAGGTTTTCCCAGTCTATCTCCCTGTGGTTGAAATCGCCCATGACCAGTAACTTTGCTCTGTTCAAGTGAGCTCAGCCAGTATGTCCACCATCGCTCTGTTGTTCTGTTCGTATTCCTCTCTTGGCCTCCTGTAGTTGTGTGGTGGGTTATGTATCACTGCAATGACTACCTTGTGCTCCCCAGTCTGAAGTGTGCCTACTATGTAATCCCTTTCTCCAATCTTGTCTGTGCCTTCCATTTCCTCGAATCCCCATCAGTTTTTTTATGAGCAGTGCAATCCCTCCCCCCTCTGCTCCTTCTATCTTTCCTCGGGATCTGATATCCCGGTGGGAAGATTGCGTCCGTTATTATCTCAGTGAGTTTCGTTTCTGTCACTGCTATGATGTCTGGGGACTTCTCACTGATTCTTTCATGCCACTCCTCATATTTATTCATTATTCCATCCACGTTTGTTTTCCAAACTTTCGACTTCTTTTCTATCACTGTGATCCTGGGAGAATATTGGGGTTGGGGAGCAGGTGCCCTGGAGGGGGCCTATGGGGGCTTGCCATGTGGGTGGGGTTTGTGATGAGGAGGGTGGGGGCAGAGTGCCCATAGGGGGTTGCTGTAGGGGTGGGGTTTGTGACGTGGGGGGGTGGGGACAGAAGGAACAGTGTGTGGGTTTCGGTTTAGATCGTATAGTTGCATTGGGGGATGTCGTGGTTGGAGTCCTTCTGCGGGTGTTTCTAGACGGTGCATTTGCCCTTCCACCTGAGTCTGGGTTCTGCTCATCTTCATTGCCTCTCGTTTCTCCTGTCATCTTTGTACCCTCTCTTTCAGTATCATGTGTGTGTGTATATATATGTGTGTGTGTGTGTGTACTCACCTAGTTGTGCTTGCAGGGATCGAGTGATAGCTCTTGGCCCAGCCTCTTCACTGGCCTCTACTGGGTCACTCTCCCCGCACCATAAGCTTTTTCATACCTCTGCTTAAAGCTATAAATGGATCCTGCCTCCACTACATCGCTTCCAAACTATTCCACTTCCTGACTACTCTATGACTGAAGAAATACTTCCTAACATCCCTGTGATTCATCTGTGTCTTCAGTTTCCAGCTGTGTCCCTTGTCGCTGTGTCCCATCTCTGGAACATTCTGTCTCTGTCCACCTTGTAAATTCCTCTCAATAATTTATATGTCGTTATCATCTCCTCCCTATTTCTCCTGTCCTCCAATGTCGTCAGGTCGATTTCCATTAACCGGTCCGGTCATTTTGATATTGTCGTTGGGCCTCCCTTCTTATCTGTGCATATTCATTTCTGGCTCGACGACTGCTCTCCTTATTCTCCTGGGTCCTTTGCCTTCTATATTTCTTCCATTCCCTAGCACACTTGGTTTTGGCCTCCCTTCACCTTTGAGTGAACCACGGGTTCGTCCTGCCTTTTTCGTTATTCCTGTTACCCTTGGGTACAAACCTCTCCTCAGCTTCCTTGCAAATTGTTGTCACATATTCCATCATCTCGTTTACTGACTTCCCTGCCAGTTCTCTGTCCCATGGAACCCCGTTCAGGAAGTTCTTCTTTCTCGCATAGTCACCCTTCTTGTTTATTTGTCCGGCACTTCCTGCTCCCCCTACACTTGTAACTCTACTGTGTATTCAAATCTTACAACCACATGATCGCTGGCCCCAAGGGGTCTTTCATTTGTGATGTCCTCAATATCTGCACTACCCAAGGTGAATACAAGGTCCAGTCTCTTTGGTTTATCCTCTCTTCTCTCTCTGGTAGTGTCCCTTACGTGTTGGTACATGAAATTTTCCAGTACCACCTCCATCATCTTAGCCCTCCACGTTTCTTGGCCCCCATGTGGCTCCAAGTTCCCTCAATCGATTTCCTTGTGGTGGAAGTCACCCATGATCAGTAGCTTTGCCCTATTCGCATGAGCCCTTCTTGTCACTTCAGCTCATCAAAATTCCATCGGTGTTTTATCAGCAGTGCCACTCCTCCACCCCCCTTGTTCCTTCTGTCTTTCCTCAGGATCTGGTATCCTGTTGGAAAGATGGCATCTGTTATCATATCTGTAAGCTTGGTTTCTGTGAGTGCTATGATGTCCGGTGATGTCTCTTTGACTCTTTCGTGCCACTCCTCCCACTTGTTTGTTATTCCATCAGCGTTTGTGTACCATACGTTTAGTTTCCTTTCCAATACTGTGGTTTGGGGGGGCCTGTGGGGGTGGGAGACCTGGTAGCATACTGTGGGATTCTATGACTGGGGGTTGGGTGGAAGCTGTGGGTATGGATTGTAGTGTGTGTTGGGATGGTATGATAGGTTGTGGGGTTCTGAGGATAGTTGTGTGTGTGCTTGCCCTTGCTTCTTTGTTCTGCTCTGACTGACCTCTGCTGGTTCCATCCTTGCTTCCTTTCCTATCTCCTTTTGCTTTTTTGTCCTCTTCCTCAGCTGCTGTCTCTCTGTTTGTGTTCTGTCTCTGTCTAGGAACACCTTTTTGTACTCTTCCGAGTTTTTCAACCTTGGTTTCTCTTGGAGGATCATGTTCCTCACTGTTTCTGTCCTGAGAATCAGCTTGATTGGTCGGTTTCTCCCCTTCACGTACCCCCCTATTCTCTGAAAATTTACAATCTCGTCCATGTCTTCTCCCCCTATTTCCGTGATGATTTTCTCAATCTCCTTTCTTTCTTCCTGCCATCTTTCAGTGTGTGTCTTTTCCTCTCTCTCCCGAATCCCATGGATAAACACTGATTTTGCCCTTTCCTCCTACCATTGCCTCTCCCTCTGTGGCTCTGGTTCCTGTCTGTATATGGTCATTTTCTCCCTTGATTTTTCCAGTGGCTCTTGGTAGCATGGTTGTGCCTCAGCATTCGACTTATCTCCCTCTCTATCTGCACCCAGCTGCTCTTTCCTTTTACTCCCTGACCCTTCTTTGCAGGCTGATATGACCTTAGCATAATTCATATCTCCTTCCTTCCTGTTCATCCTCTCAGCTTCATATTCTGTGCCTTCTCTGGTCACTGCCCCTGAGACTTGCTTCAGCCTGTTTACCTCAAATTCAAGGACCTTTACCCTGTCTACTGCAGTTTCGACTTGTGCCTCCCATTTCTTCGTCTCCTTCTCCAACCTCTTTTCCCATTTCGCAGAGAGCTCTTTCTCCATTTTTTCAGAAAGCTCTCCTAATTTTCTCTCCCATTCTTGCTCCATCCTTTTCCACTGCTCCTCCATCCATTCCCCCCTACCAATACCATTGTCATCTGTTCCCTGATTCCTACGAGTCCCAACCATTTGTTTTTTTTTATATAGTAAAGGAAAGAGAGAGAAAGAGAGAGAGAAGAGAGAGATGAAGAGAGAGAGAGAGAGAGAGAGAGAGAGAGAGAGAGAGAGAGAGAGAGCGAGAGGGGGGGGAGAGTGAAAAGGAAAAGGGGAGAGAGTGAGAGAAAGAGAGAAGGAGAGAAGGGAAAGATAGGAGAAGAAGGGAGAGAGTGAGAAGGGAAATATTATATATATAGAGAGAGAGAGAGAGGGAGAGAGAGAGAGAGAGAGAGAGAGAGAAGAATAGAGAGAGAGAGAAGAATAGAAAGAGAGAGAGAGGAAGCGAGGAAAAGAGACAAAGAGACAGAGAGAGAGGGAAGGGTTAGAGGGTCAATTCACATAAAGGTGTGAAATCCTGTATATGTGTATGTGTGTGTGTGTGTGTGTGTGTGTGTGTGTGCTTGCTACAGCTATTCAAGTTCCTAACAGCAGATCCTGTTCTCACCTAGTGTATGTGTGTATGCCTGCATTTATGTAAGCAGTCCTTATTTGCCTCATATGTACTACATATGTTTTGCATATGTACCCTATCTCTTGGTTCCCACTGTACTGTCTTGTATGCCTAAAATTACGTAAATTCGCATAAAGGTGTGAAATCCTGTATATGTGTGTGTGTGTGTGTGTGTGTGTGTGTGTGTGTGTGGTGTGTGTGTGTGTGTGGTGTGTATGTGTGTGCGTGTGTGTGTTGTGTGTGTGTGTGTGTGTGTGGTGTGTGTGTGTGTGTGTATGTGTGTGTGTGTGTTTGTGTGTGCTTGTGTGTGTATGTGTGTGTGTGTGTGTTGTGTGTGTATGTGTGTGTGTGTATGCGTGTGTTTATGTAAGCAGTCCTTATTTCCCACGTATGTACTACATATGTTTTGCATATGTACCCAATCTCTTGGTTCCCACTGTACAGTCTTGTGCCTAAAATTACATTCAATTCTGTATGCTAGGCTTCGCTAGGCTACCTCTCATACTAGGCTACCTGTCATTAACTGCTTAACTCTCTTACATCTCAATAAATTCTATTAAATACCAGTAAATGCTGCTTATTCTAATTCTGATAGCTAGAGGAGAGTGACCCCCAATTTCCAGCTAGAGACAGGTACTATTGACCCCATGCAACTCAAACTAGGTGAATATTACATGCGGCTGGCAGTGGAGTAATGTTGTCGTCCCTACTGGGTCCCAGTAGTTGAAAATGCTTGATGCTTCTCGGTAATTTTTCCACTAATTTCCTGTAGGCACTGTAGTCTCTAGCTCCTCTAATTTTTTTTTTCACTCACTGTATTTACTGACACATCTATACATATCTCTTATCTCCCTGGTCTTGAGTCGCACTTATTCTTCAAATACCCCACTGCGTTATTATGGCAACACTATTTAGGACTGACACAACCGTTCACCTTCCTTCCAACGGCTCCCACATAGTAACTGTCACTATTTACTATGTTTGCTTTTCTGTTACCACTTATATTTCCTTTTTTCGGGGCTTAAGTGATTATATTCACTCATAAATCTTGATAGGGAGTGCAGTAAACTTCTATGGGACGAAATTCGTAAGGCATCTACATACGAAAATGTTGTGCTAATGGGAGATTTCAACTATAGACAGATTGACTGGAGCAATTTGACAGGAAATTTAGAGTCAGGTGACTTTCTTGATACGATCCAGGATTGTTTTTTAAAACAGTTTGTGACAGAGCCAACTAGGGGAAATAACCTCCTTGACTTGGTTCTTGCCAGTAGGGAAACACTAATTAATAATCTTGAGGTTAATGATGAGCTTGGGGAAAGTGATCACAAATCACTCAGTTTTAATATATCATGGAATTCCCCTAATAATGGCAATCAAGTCTCCGTCCCTGACTTTCGCTTGGCTGATTTCATAGGACTGAAAAATTACTTAGGTGGGCTGAACTGGAATGACCTGACTAAGGGTCAGGTAGGTGGTGATGGTTGCCGATATGATGCTTTCCAGGGCATAGTTCTAGCTGCTCAGTCAAATTATGTTCCAAATAGGGAAATCAGATCAAACAAAAATGATCCTAAATGGATGAACAATAGATTAAAATATCTGATTGGTCAAAAGAGAGGCATATATAGGCAAATCAAAAGAGGAGAGGGGCAATTGAGAAATCGATATATTCAGTTAAAGAGAGAAATAAAAAAGGGAATTAGAAAACCAAAAAGAGATTATGAGGTTAAAGTTGCAAGAGAATCGAAGACTAACCCAAAAGGATTCTTTCAGGTATACAGAAGTAAGATCAGAGACAAGATAGGCCCACTCAAAAGTTCCTCGGGTCAGCTCACTGACAGTGATAAGGAAATGTGTAGAATTTTTAACACATACTTCCTCTCAGTTTTTACACAGGAGGATACCAGCGATATTCCAGTAATGATAAATTATGTAGAACAGGACGATAATAAACTGTGCACTATTAGGGTCACAAGTGACATGGTCCTTAGGCAAATAGATAAATTAAAACCTAACAAATCCCCAGGCCCTGATGAACTGTATGCAAGGGTTCTAAAGGAATGTAAAGAGGAGCTTAGCACACCTTTGGCTAATCTTTTCAACATATCACTACAAACTGGCATGGTGCCAGATAAGTGGAAAATGGCAAATGTGATACCTATTTTCAAAACAGGTGACAGGTCCTTAGCTTCGAACTATAGACCAATAAGCCTAACCTCCATAGTGGGAAAATTTATGGAATCAATAATTGCCGAGGCAGTTCGTAGCCACCTTGAAAAGCATAAATTAATCAACGAATCTCAGCATGGTTTTACAAAGGGGCGTTCCTGCCTTACGAATTTATTAACTTTTTTCACTAAGGTATTTGAGGAGGTAGATCATGGTAATGAATATGATATTGTGTATATGGACTTCAGTAAGGCTTTTGACAGGGTCCCACATCAGAGACTATTGAGGAAAATTAAAGCACATGGAATAGGAGAAGAAATTTTTTCCCTGGATAGAGGCATGGTTGACAAATAGGCAGCAGAGAGTTTGCATAAATGGGGAGAAATCAGAGTGGGGAAGCGTCACGAGCTGTGTTCCACAGGGGTCAGTGTTGGGCCCCCTGCAGTTCACAATCTACATAAACGACATAGATGAGGGCATAAAGAGCGACATCGGCAAGTTTGCCGATGACACCAAAATAGGCCGTCGAATTCATTCTGACGAGGACATTCGAGCACTCCAGGAAGATTTGAATAGACTGATGCAGTGGTCGGAGAAGTGGCAGATGCAGTTTAATATAGACAAATGCAAAGTTCTAAATGTTGGACAGGACAATAACCATGCCACATATAAACTAAATAATGTAGATCTTAATATTACGGATTGCGAAAAAGATTTAGGAGTTCTGGTTAGCAGTAATCTGAAACCAAGACAACAGTGCATAAGTGTTCGCAATAAAGCTAATAGAATCCTTGGCTTCATATCAAGAAGCATAAATAATAGGAGTCCTCAGGTTGTTCTTCAACTCTATTCATCCTTGGTTAGGCCTCATTTAGATTATGCTGCACAGTTTTGGTCACCGTATTACAGAATGGATATAAATTCTCTGGAAAATGTACAAAGGAGGATGACAAAGTTGATCCCATGTATCAGAAATCTTCCCTATGAGGATAGACTAAGGGCCCTGAGACTGCACTCTCTAGAAAGACGTAGAATTAGGGGGGATATGATTGAGGTGTATAAATGGAAGACAGGAATAAATAAAGGGGATGTTAATTGTGTGCTGAAAATATCTAGCCTAGACAGGACTCGCAGCAATGGTTTTAAGTTGGAAAAAATTCAGATTCAGGAAGGATATAGGAAAGTACTGGTTTGGTAATAGAGTTGTGGATGAGTGGAACAAACTCCCAAGTACCGTTATAGAGGCCAGAACGTTGTGTAGCTTTAAAAATAGGTTGGATAAATACATGAGTAGATGTGGGTGGGTGTGAGTTAGACCTGATAGCTTGTGCTACCAGGTCGGTTGCCGTGTTCCTCCCTTAAGTCAATGTGACCTGACCTGACTAGGTTGGGTGCATTGGCTTAAGCCGGTAGGAGACTTGGACCTGCCTCGCATGGGCCAGTAGGCCTGCTGCAGTGTTCCATCGTTCTTATGTTCTTATATGCGTGCACACACCTATATCCCACACTCTATTCCTTATGGTACAGTCAGAAATAGACTCAGCTCCTGGCCCCGTCTCTTCACCGAGTGCTACTAGGTCCTCTCTCTCCCTGCTCCATGAGCTTCGTCATACCTCATAGCTATGTATGGTTCCTGCCTCCACTACCTCACTTGCTAGGCTATTCCACTTCCTGACTTCTCTATGACTGAAGAAATACTTCCTAACATCCCTTTGACTCATCTAGGTCTTCAACTTCCAATTGTGACCCCTTGTTTCTGTGTCCCCTCTCTGGAACATCCTGTCTCTGTCCACCTTGTCTGTTCCATGCAGTAATTTGTATGCCATTATCATGTCTCTCCTGACCCTCCTGTCTTCCAATGTCGTCAGGCCGATTTCCCTTAACCTTTCTTCATAGGACATTCCCCTTATCTCTGGGTCTAACTTTATCGCAAACCTTTGCACTTTCTCTAATTTCTTGACGTGCTTAATCAAGTGTGGGTTAAAAACAGGTGCTACATACTCCTGTATGGGCCTGATATACACTGCGTACAGTGTCTTGAACGATTCCTTATTAAGGTATCGGAACGCTATTCTCAGGTTTGCCAGCCACCCGTATGCTGCAGCAGTTATTTGGTTGTTGTGTGCTTACGGAGAGGTTGTTCAGAGAGGTTTGCAGTCTTTGGCCACATAGCCTATACTCCATCTGCGGTCTTCTTTTCCCTTCCCCGATCTTCATGACTTTGCATTTGGCGGGGTTAAATTCGGGAAGCCAGTTGCTGGACCAGGTGTCCAGTCTGTCTAGGTCTCTTTGAAGTCTTGCCTGATCCTCTTTTGATTTAATTCTCCTCATTAACTTCACATTATCTACGAACAGGGACACTTCTGAGTCTATCCTTTCCATCATGTCATTCACATATACCAAAAATAGCACTGGTCCTAGGACCAGCCCCTGTGGGACCCCGCTTGTCACAGGCGCCCACTGTGATACCTCATCAAATACCGTGACTAGTTGTTGCCTCCCTGTCAGGTATTCTCTGATCCATTGCAGTTCCCTTCCTGTTATATGCACCTGATACTCCAGCTTCTGCACTAATCTCTTGTGAGGAACTGTGTCAAAGGCCTTCCTGCAGTCCAAGAAAATGAAATCAGCCCACCCCTTTCTCTCGTGTCTTACTTCTGTTACTTTATCATAAATCTTCAGAAGGTTTGTGATACAGGATTTGCTTTTCATAAATCCGTGCGGTTTGGCGTTTATACTCTTGTTCCGTTCCAGGTGCTCCACCACTCTCCTCCTGATAATCTTCTCCATGACTTTGCATACTATACATGTCAGTGACACAGGTCTATAGTTTAGTGCCTCTTTTCTGTCTCCTTTTTTTTAAAAATGGGAACTACATTTGCCGTCTTCCATACCTCAGGTATTTGCCCACTTTCAAGGGATGTGTTGAAGATTGTAGTTAGTGGCACACTCAGCGTGTGTGTGTGTGTATGTGTGTGTGTGTATGTGTGTGTGTGTGTGTGTGTGTGTGTGTGTGTGTGTAGCACAGAGGACAGCACATAATGTGGGCAGTAAAGTAAGCTGCGAGCCACAGCGGGAGACCACAGGGCGTACCACCGCGGGGGCCACACTCGGGTCCACAGTGAGGGTCCACTGCGGTGCACCACGGGGACGGGGGCCGAGGATCACATATGGTCCAGTAATTACATTCACAGCTGCTGGTCTTCATTTAAGTAAATTTTGTTATTGCTAGACTTGCTACGGTCGCTGCACGATGCAAGAAAGGCATCCCCGTATCTCACAAGCTCAGCCCTCTCTACCGTCAAGTGAGGCTGTTGAGAACGAAAATATTATATAATTCACATAGTAACATAAATAAAAAGTTCAGTTTATTCTGCTCAAACTTAGATTTAAGAAAATTATACAAAGGGATAACTGATGCATCAACTGACCAAATTCTGTTTTTTTAAGGTACATTCTTATATTACTAAAACAATATAAATAGGTGAAGGACATTTGAGGCTTCGCTATTTTAGGTAATAATACAAATTATAATGATAATAATAATTTGTATTTTTTACAAGTACCTGCACAAGGTATACACACACACAGCTGACATCAGTAACCTGCTACTAGACAGAAAGATCCTTGTCATGCACAGCATTTCGGGTAAATTATGTATTTTTTTCCCCAGGATGCGACCCACACTAATCGACTAGCACTCAGACAGTTGGTTTCTTAAGGAAACACTTCCTAATGTTTCCAACTGTACCAGAAATCGAACCAAGGACCTCAGTGTGTGAACTGAGCGCGCTAGCAATCGAGCTATGAGATACGACTGTGACCATAGTTTATATAAAACACTCATTATAAAAGTCTATCTATGTCTTAGATACTATAAGTACTGGTATTATATATTAGCATTTGCAATCAAAAAATAATATTCATACTTCATTATTAATATATAAGATTTTATTACGTGTTCTACAGCAATACGACATTATGTACTCAGTAGTCATGACTCTTCTCTCTCGCTCCGCCGGATAACAAGGCTCCTTTAAGGTTTGTTTGAGCAAACAGTAGTTACTATATAAGTGTCCTTCACTTTCAGCCTTCTACCTTTATCTTGTTCATCAGTCTTATAGATCGAGAAGTTCTGAAAGTTTAAATTTCTGGGTCTGAGGAATATATGACCTTGGGTATATCTGTTGTTATTATAACAAACTGTCCAGCTCCTGGGTATTTCAACCTTCCTCATGACCTTGCCAACTTAGTGGCGTGTTTTTACGATTCACAGATTTAACAAGATCTTAGTCACTCTGTTCTATGTTCAGTACTATAGTTTGGTCCACTGTTAGGTCTGGGACCTCAGTTACCTCATCATCGACCATTTCAACACCTAAGTCATAAAAGTTTGATGAGGAGCTGCTGGAGTTGTTATGAAAAATACCTCTTCAGGCACTAGTCCTTGGCCCTGTGCCTCGTGCTGAGGAAGTGAGTCTTGCTGCTGAGGAAGTGAGTCTTGCTGCTGAGGAAGTGTTCTTTTCTTGGGCCGGTAGATTTCGAGACTAGTGTTACTTCCTGCTTATTTACCTTGCCAAGGGGAACTTTTTTTTTCCTTACTCTGGTTTCCCTTTTCTCTTTCAAGTAATCCTGAAGAATGGTTCTAGCCACACCTTCAGGTACCACTTGACTTGGTTATTTTCTCATTTTCTTCAGGACGCGTTTAGGATCGATATGGTATATGCCGCAAGCTCTGAATACAGATTTCGCCAAAGGCTTCCGTTTATCACCCATTTGTTGCATGAGAGTCAAAGTCAATCCAGGTAATGACCATTTTCTTGGAAACAAGTTGCATGCTTTCCTTGACTTTCCTTTCAGTCAGTCAAAAACTTCCGCCAAACATATTTAAGAGTTTAATAATGTTGATAGAATTACCGACACTTTGTTAGGTAAAAGCTCACAAGTGCAACTAATGTGACATTTTATTGTGACAACGTTTCGCTCTCCAGGAGCTTTGCACTTGTGTCCTTTTACCTAACATATTTAAGAGGGTCATTCAAGGAGACATCCAAGGGTTACAGGATGTGCGATGAGTTGGACGGAATAAAATTTTAATGTTGTTCTGCTCGCACAGTTCCACGTCTTAGAAGTTATTGTTAGAGGTTAACTTATATCTTATAAGTACTTGTGTTTCATCACCAGGCCGTGTGAGACAGTTCTGGAGAACTACTCTTTCAAATCAATCAACAAATACATCTGAATTCACCTATACAGAGCTCATGCAGTTGCACAGTGCACCTATTAGGCCACCCGTCATAGAAGAGTCTTGAAGCCTTGCACCTTTGTAAACAACACACGGATCTAGAACTTGACCAGCAACAGTTACGGCAAATATGATGAACGTTTAACTTTTAGCGGTGTTCATTATTCTTTCAGCATGAATAACAAGGCACAATACCGTGACTGGAACAATGGTCCAAGTCGGACCGAAACGTCGTCGTAAGCTCCTCTCTCCTACATGCTTGTTATTTGTTGTACTATTCCTTTCAGCATGCTTTCAAACGTTCCTGAAGTTCTGCACGTTACCTCTTGGGTCGTCAGACAGACTGGTTTCGTCGTAACTGGTGATACTGCCTGGAGGTAACCAATGAATTCTCATACCCTGGCGATCGAAGCCGAAATGACCGTGTCTGTAATAGCAGAACGCTATCATAAGATGCATCGGCGAGTCGATAGCAAATTCTCATGTCTGCTCAGGAATCCACGTGCCCAATCAGTACCTGGAAGATTATTGGGAAACTCTTGTATAACTCTCTGATTGCGGTCCAGGTAGTCTTTGACAAAATTTCTCAACTCACTGAGATCGAAAGCCATTCTAAGACCACCTGGAGAAGCTACATTTGCGACATTCCCATTTCTTCACTTCGAAGGAGCGTTGTTTTTCTTCCAATTTTCTCGGAGTGACTTGGATCTGTCTGTGAAACGCTGTTGTAAACTTGTGTTAGGTATCTGTTTTGCTCTGAAGAAGACGTGACGATTGTCTTGACAGTGCTGTCAATGCAATCGTCACTTCCTCTTCAGAGTACTGTATCCTTGTGGCCTTCCTCTTATACGTGAGTACCATCTTCTAAACAAGTGATACCCCTTCTGTATGAAATATTTGACATTTAAAACAGAGTTAGTATTGCAGGTCTCATACAACTATAACATGTTAAACAGAGTTAATATTCGAGGTCTTAAATGCTTCTTCATGTGGCATCATTTGCCCTTTACAGCAAACTTACCTATAACTTAATAATTACTAATTTACCTGAAGGTAGAATGACAACAAAGAATGAGTGGTCGTTTGCTTATGGTTCTTAGTAATACACAAATATCCCTCACATAGGGGAATGAAACTTATGATGACGTTTCGGTCCGATTGAGATCATTATGTTAGTCACACAGGCGCGAAGGAATGGGTAGAGTAGTAGAACGAGAGTAGTAAAATGAGAATAGGTACTACTATAATTGTAGTAGCGGTAATAATGGTAGAGGTAGTGGTAGTAGTAGTAGGAGTAGCAGTAGTAGTAGTAGTAGCAGTAGAAGCAGTAGTACTAGAAGCAGTCGAAAAACAACAGAAAAAAAAGAAAAAAGAGCACTGCATGAGAGCTAATGGCTAACGAGCGGAGAGCAAAAACCCAGAGGAAAACTAGACAGAAGAAAGGAAGGGCAAAGATAATATAGGAAAGGAAAAAGAACAAGGAGAGGAAGAGATAAAGATCAGGTCAAGTCATGAGTGCTCTGAAGCTTGGAGCATTAGATAATGTAATGGGAAAGGAAGGCAAATGCAGAGACAAAGACAGTACTAAGATTCATATTAGGAAAGTTGTGTAAAAGGGATGCTTTAACAAGACGACGACTGTGAAGGCTAGAAGAAGGATAAACATTTTTGGCAAAAGACCAGTTAATAGGATGACTGATCTCTAACATGACAGATAAGAGCATTAATGTTGGCAAGAATAACACTTTTTGTGTTCTTTAAGTCTGTTAGAAAGAGAGTGGCCAGTTTCTCCAAAGTAATGGAAAGAACAAGAGCCGCAGGAAATAGAGTAGACCCCGGAAACATCAGCAGCAGGGGGAGGAGAGGTACGAACTAGATTACTACGAAGAGTGGTAGTCTGACGAAAAGTAAGGTTTATGTCTAAGGAACGGAGGGAATTTTAAAGATTTAGGAGACTGGAAATATAAGGAAGACAAGGAACAAGAGATCTCACCGGGTTAGAGAGTTTGAGAGAAAAGAAAGTCAGTTTAGCATGTGAGCAGGCAGCAGAATTTATGAAATCAGAAGCATAACCAAGATGAGAAAACGAACTGCGAAGTGTCGAAATTTCCGAGTCAAGAAACTTATGGTCACAAATGCAGACGACACTGAGAGAGAGAGGAATACGAACACTTTTCTTAACAGAGGGAACATGGTATGAAAAGTAGTGAATGTACATGCCACTGTGCATAGGTTTGCGATAAACGAAAAAAGACACGCCTCTAGCTGAGCGATGGACATGCACATCAAGGAAAGAAAGCAAAGACTGATTTCCATTTAGCTTTGAAATTAATAGAAGGAACATTGTTAAGGGCATCGAGAAATAGTTGTAAGAGACTAGAGTCATGGGGGCCAAAGAGCAAAGATATCATCTACGTAGAGAAGACAGAGGAAAGGGAAGCACACATATAATAGGAAGCAGAAGTATTACATATAAAGGTTAGCAAGAACAGGGAGTCCATAGCAACGCCAAAGGTTTGAGAATAATATTTACATTAAAAGGAAAACGAGTTGGAGCTCACACAAAAGTGAATAAGATCAAGAAAGACATCAGTAGGCATAGGGTGATGAAGTATCCCTTCATTGGTCTCCACTCTGAGAAAACTGAGAGCAGCATCAAGAGGGATATTAGTACAGAGGGACTCAGATTCAAAACTTAGCATCTTACAGGTCCGGAGAGGTCGAACACATTCAATAAAGTCTCGAGAGTGAGGTTGGTGAGCAGGAGAAAAGTACCAAGAAATAGAGTGAGAGTTTTGGCCAGCAAAGAGGCAAGAGAATAACCGACAGAATCTCTGGAGGAAATGACTGGACGAAGAGGGATATCAGGTTTATGAGTTTTAGGAAAACCATGGATATAAGGTAGAAATGGACATTTAATACGGAAACGTTAAACAAGATCAAAGTCAGGAAAACAAAGATGGGAGAGAGAGTCTGAAGGTTATGGATGAAAGTTCTGATGTGATCAAGAGTGTTAGAGATGAGAAGAATGTAGGTGCAGGAGTCAGAGAGCGAGGCTTCATTCACCTTTTCCGAGGTAATGTCCTTGATCAATGAAGACGGGTCTGTAGTTCAGTACTGAAGACTTTACGTATACATAGACTAGGAAAAACTGAAGAACCTATAGTTTAAAGAATGTAATAGTAATAATACAGCAACTTTAAATGTTAATAAAATAATTTAGCATACTATTCTAATTATTTACGTTGTACTGGGTTCATATAAATCAGTTGAAGAGTTGTTTACACCAGTTACCTCATCTCAGTCTCAGTTATCTCGTCTTGACTCACGAAATCGTATTAACATAATTGCAAACAAACCACAGTAAGGGTGGGGTTAGAACCCATGGCGAGTCATGGCCACGTTGGTGGGTCATTCACTTGTAAAATCTTGCATTTTTAGTCACAGTTGTCGCCCATGCTAACCTCTCTTTGGTGTATAAATATACCTTGTTATGCACTGGCCTGGAATTTTACAACTCACTAGCCACGAGTTCTAACCCCCCATCAGTACCGTCTTATTTTTTACTTCGTCTTGGTCACAGTTACCTCGTCTTGGTCACAGTTACCTCGTCTTGGTCTCAGTTACTTCGTTTTGGTCACAGTTACCTTGTCTTGGTCACAGCTGCTTCGTCTTAGCCACAGTTATCTCGTCTTGGTCACAGTTACCTCGTCTTGATTACAATTGCCTCCTCTTGGCCACAGTTACCTCGTTTTGGTCACAGTTACCTCGTCTTGGTCACGGTTACCTCGTCTTGGTTACAATTACCTCGTCTTAGTCACAGTTACCTCGTCTTGGTCACATTTACTTCGTCTTGGTCACAGTTACCTCGTCTTGGTCACAGTTACTTCGTCTTGGTCACAGTTACCTCGTCTTGGTCACGGTTACCTCATCTTGGTCATGGTTACCTCGTCTTGGTCACGGTTACCTCGTCTTGGTCACGGTTACCTCGTCTTGGTCATGGTTACCTCGTCTTGGTCACGGTTACCTCGTCTTGGTTACAATTACCTCGTCTTAGTCACAGTTACCTCGTCTTGGTCACAGTTACTTCGTCTTGGTCACAGTTACCTCGTCTTGGTCACAGTTACCTCGTCTTGGTCACGGTTACCTCGTCTTGGTCACGGTTACCTCGTCTTGGTCATGGTTACCTCGTCTTGGTTACAGTTACCTCGTCTTAGTCACAGTTACCTCGTCTTGGTCACAGTTACTTCGTCTTGGTCACAGTTACCTCGTGTTGGTCACAGTTACCTCTTGTGTATGCATGCGCTTGTGTAGACTTGTGTGTGTGTGTGTATGTGTGTGTGTGTGTGTGTGTGTGTGTGTGTGTGTGTGTGTGTGTGTATGTGTGTGTATGTGTATGCTTGTGTTTGTGTATACAAGTGTTTGTGTATGCATGTGTCTGTGTATGATTGAGTTTGTGCATGCAGGTGTTTGTATATTCTTGTGTTTGTGCATGCAGGTGTTTTTGTATGCATCTGACTGTGTATGCATGTGTTTGTGTATGTTTGTGTTTGTGTATGCATGTGTTATGTATATTTGTGTTTGTGTATGCATGTGTTATGTATATTTGTGTTTGTGTATGCTTTTGTTTGTGTTTGCATGTGTTTGTGTATGCTTTTATTTGTGTATGCATGTGTTTGTGTATGTTTGTGTTTGTGTATGCATGTGTTATGTATATTTGTGTTTGTGTATGCTTTTGTTTGTGTTTGCATGTGTTTGTGTATACTTTTATTTGTGTATGCATGTGTTTGTGTATGCATGTGTTTGTGTATGCTTTTATTTGTGTATGCATGTGTTTGTGTATGCACGTGTTTGTGTATGCATGTGTCTGTGTATATTTGTGTTTGTGTATGCATGTGTTTGTGCATATTTGTGTTTGTGTATGCATGTGTTTGTGTATATTTGTGTTTGTGTATGCATGTGTTTGTGTATATTTGTGTTTGTGTATGCTTTTGTTTGTGTATATTTGTGTTTGTGTATGCTTGTGTTTGTGTATATTTGTGTTTGTGTATGCTTGTGTTTGTGTATGCATGTGTTTGTGTATGCTTGTTTATGCATGAATGTGTTTGGGTATGCATGTGTTTGCGTATGTTGTTTGTGTATGTTGTTTGTGTATGCATGTGTTATGTATATTTGTGTTTGTGTATGCAGGTTTTTTAGTGTCTCTGAGCGGTTCTCAAATTGTCTCTGGGAGTGGTTCTCAGAGTGTCTTTGTGAGTGGTTCTCAGAGTGTCTCTGGGAGTGGTTCTCAGAGTGGTTCTCAGAGTGTCTCTGAGAGTGGTTCTCAAAGCGTCTCAGAGTGGTTCTCAGAGTGTCTCTGAGAGTGGTTCTCAGAGTGTCTCTGAGAGTGGTTCTCAGAGTGTCTCTGAGAGTGGTTCTCAGAGTGTCTCTGAGAGTGGTTCTCAGAGTGTCTCTGAGAATGTGTAACTTCATAACATCATAAACAGACGCCTCATCATTCACCGAGGTTGAAGAGTGACGTTCAAGAGAGTCACATCTGTCAACATTATAATTAATTTATTAGGAAATTTTGATTTGCCTTAAATCACGTTATGTATATATTTCATTCCGTCTCTGCTAAATGGATTCAGTATTTAATGGCTGGTGCATCGTATGACTTGGTTAGTAATCATTTGGTTTACTTTGTGTGCCACCAAACTGGCTAATATACTAATTAAAAAAAAAGAACTTGGAACCGTAGGAATGTTGACGTTAACTGGAGAATGCCTCTTCCAGTCGGCTTCAATTTTTTCAGTTCTTGGTATGTTGTCCAGGAAGGTTCAGGCTGTTATTAGCTTCTGTGTGTCTCAGTGTGTAGTTTTCTTAAATAAATAGTGATATTGATAACCATTTATTAACGAAGGAATGACTCTTTATCACCGTACAAATGTTTACACTGATACTTCCTACTGAATCGTATTCCGAATAAGTATTAAAGATTGCTTTGTCTGTTATGCCTCAAACTTTCAGTGTTGATGTATTTTATTTAAAGTAAACTTGGATTTTGCTTTCAGAATGTGGATTTTAAATAACCAGTTTTATTAAATTATTGTGCATGTGATAACCTGAGAATGGTTCTTCTGGTCGGCTTCAAACACTTAAGTGTTGGTGTATCTTCAGCGGAAATATTTTTATATTGATTTTGGGATTCGTACATACCAGTCTGGATAAAAAAAAATAAAAGATACTGAAAACTCGGGTTTTGATGGCGATTTAAATTTACCTGAGTTTAGTTAAGCCTTAAATACTGGAGGATGTGAGGCTACATCTGGTATACAGTAAACTACAGCGTTCTGCTCTACTGTTAAGTCACTTCAGCCTGGGAACACCTTACTCACTCAGCTACAGATTTTCAACCCTGGTCAACTATTACTAGTTGAAGGTTGGTGGAGGTAAGAAGTGTTCTCTCCGCAGTTTTATGAACATAATTCACAAAATTGGTCTCCATGAGATAAGATAATAAAGATGTGAGCGCCATCAACATCCCACCACTGAGCGCCATCAACATCCCACCACTGAGCGCCATCAACATCCCACCACTGAGCGCCATCAACATCCCACCACTGAGCGCCATCAACATCCCACCACTGAGCGCCATCAACATCCCACCACTGAGCGCCATCAACATCCCACCACTGAGCGCCATCAACATCCCACCACTGAGCGCCATCAACATCCCACCACTGAGCGCCATCAACATCCCACCACTGAGCGCCATCAACATCCACCACTGAGCGCCATCAACATCCCACCACTGAGCGCCATCAACATCCCACCACTGAGCGCCATCAACATCCCACCACTGAGCGCCATCAACATCCCACCACTGAGCGCCATCAACATCCCACCACTGAGCGCCATCAACATCCCACCACTGAGCGCCATCAACATCCCACCACTGAGCGCCATCAACATCCCACCACTGAGCGCCATCAACATCCCACCACTGAGCGCCATCAACATCCCACCACTGAGCGCCATCAACATCCCACCACTGAGCGCCATCAACATCCCACCACTGAGCGCCATCAACATCCCACCACTGAGCGCCATCAACGTCCCACCACTGAGCGCCATCAACATCCCACCACTGAGCGCCATCAACATCCCACCACTGAGCGCCATCAACATCCCACCACTGAGCACCATCAACATCCCACCACTGAGCGCCATCAACATCCCACCACTGAGCGCCATCAACATCCCACCACTGAGCGCCATCAACATCCCACCACTGAGCGCCATCAACATCCCACCACTGAGCGCCATCAACATCCCACCACTGAGCGCCATCAACATCCCACCACTGAGCGCCATCAACATCCCACCACTGAGCACCATCAACATCCCACCACTGAGCGCCATCAACATCCCACCACTGAGCGCCATCAACATCCCACCACTGAGCGCCATCAACATCCCACCACTGAACGCCATCAACATCCCACCACTGAACGCCATCAACATCCCACCACTGAACGCCATCAACATCCCACCACTGAACGCCATCAACATCCCACCACTGAACGCCATCAACATCCCACCACTGAGCGCCATCAACATCCCACCACTGAACGCCATCAACATCCCACCACTGAACGCCATCAACATCCCACCACTGAGCGCCATCAACATCCCACCACTGAGCGCCATCAACATCCCACCACTGAGCGCCATCAACATCCCACCACTGAGCGCCATCAACATCCCACCAATGAGCGCCATCAACATCCCACCACTGAGCGCCATCAACATCCCACCACTGAGCGCCATCAACATCCCACCACTGAGCGCCATCAACATCCCACCACTGGTGTTCCTATTTAAGGTTGTTGATGAAGCGTCTTGATGCTATATTTTATTATTATCACACTGACCGATTCCCACCAAGGCAGGGTGGCCCGAAAAAGAAAAACTTTCACCATCATTCACTCCATCACTGTCTTGCCAGAAGGGTGCTTTACACTACAGTTTTTAAACTGCAACATTAACACCC